>CM067376.1:110702240-111919763 GCA_034510155.1 Eucriotettix oculatus | reverse complement strand
TAAATGAATACGAGTTTTGATATGATTCCAGGCCGGTTCGTCTGTATACGCTTTGTACAGGGCACAAAGCCTGGCCCTCTTTCTCCTCCAGGTTACCCGTACTTCTGGAAATATTTGTTTTTCCTGCCCTGTTTTGAACCCTGTCCAACGCGTGTATCTGATCGGTTCTGTAGGGATCCCAAGGAGCGCCGCGTGTTCTCAATTCGACTGGCGCAAAGCTCTATTACTTGGCAACTTCACATAACAAACAATAGCACAAAACGTGCCAAAAAGAACAAATAAAATAAAGTGAATTACACCTTGCAATGTCACATCATATATATATTTTCTTAGACAAAGCTGGCTCTTAAATCTAGTCACAGTGATTAGTTCATTTGGCTGTGGAAAACAGGATTTTTGTAGTAATCAACACTGAAGCTGGTGTGGAAAACCAATATTTTAGTGTTATCAATGACGCAGAACTTTAATTTTTTGACCTGTCGCTTTGTTTATGCAATGTTTTCGTATTTGTGATGCGGAGATCAATTTTAAATGTGCAGTGACACGACCGCAGCCAACCTGAAGTACCTGAGCACCCCTCAGGCTCTGGAAGATCTGGCTAACTTCATCAGAACCCAGAAGGCCAGTGACCCTGCCCTGGCGAGTGCCCGCTGGGTGGTGTTCGGAGGCTCGTACGCTGGGAACCTCGCCGCCTGGGCCAGGCTCAAGTACCCAGACATCGTCGATGGAGCCGTCTCCTCCAGCGGACCCGTCTTGGCCAAGGCTGACTTTTTCGGTAAAGGGACCTACTAGGGTAAACGATTGATTCGAATAATTCTTTTAATTCTATCCTGTCAATAATAACTCTTTTCTGTATTGCAGAATATCTCGAAGTTGTCAACAATTCTCTCTATCTGAACAACCCTCAGTGCGTAAGTGACATTCAGGCCGCGGTAGCGGAGGTAGAGAGACTCTTGCAGACAACAGATGGAATTGACACACTGAGCAACACATTCCCGTAAGTGCTTTACTGAAAATTTCTATTACGTCTGTTAGTAATCATATAGTATCACTCGTATGGATTCGTGATGATAAGCGCACTATTAACAAGGCTCGATTGCTCATCCTAATTTCGATAAGCTTTTGTAAAATCACAGGCACAGACTTAGATGTAGGCCTACATACGAGGGCTGTTTTTAAAATAAGTACCGATATTTATTTACTAAATACCCACATACTCAGCAGACACTCGGCCGCACCACGGCTCATTCTTACCTTTTTCACGACGTTTCTTAAACAGTCTAATCCACTTCCTCTCCATTCCGTCACGCATTATTGCTTCCCCATACACCTCGCACAATTTCCTATGATTGTTTTCTGGCGTAACATTCCTTGTATTCAAGAAACGAATCACTGATCTGACTATAGAGGCTGAGGGTCGTTCAATTGTTATTAACATTTACAAGCGTTCCAACTAAAGGAAAACACAAAGTGAGTCTGGAGAAGTAGTGTGAGGTAACGTTTTGTTCTTTTTTAAATACCCTAAAAACAGCGCTTGTACGTTTAATTACTCTTTGGCATGAGACTTACCAATACACACAACGTATATTTTTGTGACAATTTAACATTTATTCATAACCAATCCACTTAATTTCCTTGATGTCGTTACATCTATTAACAATGCCTCTATTCACACCAACTGGCTTAGAAAACCTACATAGTCAAGACGAGTACTCATTTTCCTCAACATTCTACAAACCATAATATAGCTACGGTCTGAAATGTTATGGACAAAGCTACTAACTCAAAGTTCCATCAAAACAACATAAAAAATGCCAGAATTATTCCAATTGTTAATGATTGCCCCTCAAACTTTATTAAAAAACGTATGAATATCAAATTGAACAAAATCCATAACCCTATTACTGCTCATCCCAAATCACGCATTTAAATTCTTTTTTACATTAAAAGTCCGAATTTTTAAAGGGTATTATATAAAATTATCTACAGATCCGCAGATAAACTTTCATAAAAATCAACCTCAACAAACATTATTTAGTACACAAAATCCCCTGATATGATTGCAATTCTTCTTGTTTAATCGAAAAGTTTCTCAGTATCTATATAAAAGCGCACACCTTCAATATCAAACTTCCCTGAGACAAACATTCTGCAGTCTTGCAATTCGAAACATTGGCAAAATGGTAAGATATTAGATTTAGAGTTATACAGATCCGCCTTTTAACATGAAAGGCAGATTTCAAACTCAACATTGTCCCAATTATATCCTACAATACGTAATTTACGAAATATCAAAGTGTGATGGAAAAAATTTGTAAATTTTTTAATCGTAATAATTTAAAAGATTTGAGTCAATTGGAATAAAATGAGAAACTTTGGTTATGTGCCTATTTGATTTGTTTGACGACGTATAACATTCAAATTGATAATTTCAAACAATTAAGTACATTACACAGTTAAAAACTTTACTAACGAAGAGTTCGTGGATTTATTATTTTTTACATTTGTTTTATGCAGTGAACCATAACTTAAATACGCGCAGTTTACAATTTTAAAGTCCGCGTTTCAAATAAATTGACGCAACAATAATTTCTTGTTCTTCAAATTGGTGACCAATCTACGGAAACAAGAAACATAATTGGACGATTTGATTACTGTGGCAAGATTGAGAAAATTACAAAATTACTGGGAATACGTCAGTTGATTTACTAGAGGTACTTGTGAAACTATTAAGGTGGAAGAAGAATTTTCTCTTAGGTCTAAGTCGTATTTTTTGCCAGTGTTTTTTTGACTTCTTCAGCGTAACAGCTAAATTTTAACTCCATTAATGTACAGGGAATATTTTTACTATATCAATATACAGAGATGGTTTAGCCTTACAATGACACCACTGATACAAACTATTATTATCAATAGCGTGCAAACATATTTATTGAAAGGATAAAGAAAAAATTATATAGGCAAATCAAATCCTTTTACAAAAAGTACTGTAAGTTGATCGTTGGATTAAAGACGACAAGGCATGTCAGATCTGTATATGACACTTGTATTCCAGGTTGTGCGCACCCCTCGATGCATCCAACGCAAATGACGTAGCCGGAGTGTTCTCGGCCATATCGGGTGCATACTCTGGCGTCGTTCAATACAACGACCCGTACTTTGACGATATCGGATCGGTCTGCTTCCAAACCACGGACTCCAGTTATGGATCTACTGCCTATGATCGAGTCTCTCTTCTTGCTTTGTACGGAGGCACCTGTTTGGACAACACTTTCCAAAGCTCCGTCGACTACTTCGGGCAGACCACATGGGAGTCGGACGCCTCCATTGTCGGATGTGAGACTTTCACTATCATGTCATGCGTTGCATTTATCTCCATAGCGCACATATCTTCATTTTGTGGGGAAAACTAAAAAAATGATACCAATTTTTCTAAAAATCCCGTTTATTTTACACGCCATATATATTAAAAAAGATATTCACGTAACATTTTTCATGATAATTATATCTAACTATTTCTGTTTTTAACAATATAAAATTTACGTTAATCGTCTAAATATAGTTACATATAAAAATCGTTTTAAATTAGAGGCCGTTTTCCACACCCCACAGAGGGGAAATTATAGTATATATTATTTTACTTGTAAAAAAGAAAATATTGGTGGTATCTCAATTTTAAATAGTGTTTCAATAGGTTTTCTACATTCTATAGAGCCACACTTGAAGGTTTAGAGGGATTGTTTACTATGGTTAATAATGTTGTATTGGATCCTTGTCATGGCCATAGAACCTTAACGAATAGGTGAAACTTGAGACTGAAGATGACTAATATAATCTCTTTGCATCAAGCACATTCCATATTGAAATTATTAAGCAATTAAATAATAATTAAAACGTGTCAGGAAAATCTTTCATATAGATTATATATTTATTATTCATTGTCTATTAGATGTTGTGAAAAATTACTAATCTTTGTTTTCTTAATAATCTCCTAAAAATTGGTGTCTAAGACCGAAGTTTTTGTTGTGAACAAGTTGTAATTAGATTTTATTTAGACAGTAATTCTTTTGTTTTAATATAAAAATGAAATTATACATGGGAGGCGTAAGAAAAGACTTACGAGGAGGCTGTAATTTAGAGTTGTAACTTCAAATAATTAAATCCATACCAGATTGTAATGTTGAAAATTCTATTGGTATAGAAAAATAAGAAAAATTCTTAACTCCAAAAGGCAACACAATTTCTTTGTAGGCAATCTTTCGTAATACTGGAAACGTTTTTATGCGTTTTAAAATGACTATTCCAAAATTAATGTTTAAATATTTCCAAAAACGTTAATATATTTGTGCTATGGTACCTAATTGCTTAATTGAAAACTGTATAAATTAGCTTCTCAGTTTTTAACGTGATTTAAGTACAAGTAACTTATTATTTTCTTCCTCTCCAGGGCGCCAATGGATCTATCAAACTTGCACCGAATACGGCTATTACCAAACTACGAATTCGGCGGCTCAACCCTTCGGTAACAGGCTGACTCTTCCATACAACATTGATTTGTGTTCTCAAGCTTTCGGACCCGAGTAAGTGCATTCATTTTACTGTCTCCAAAATCATACAGTCAAAGGTTTTTCAAATTACGTATGCTTTCCCGGTGTAACAATTTTATAAATGATTATCGGTTTAATAACCAGGTCTATTGATACATTGATTGATAAGACAGAACGTTACGGCGCTTGATCATGACGACGGCGGAGATGAATTAAGCCAAACATTGTGTCTTAACAATCCATTGACCCTGTTGATAACCCCACAATCACTTATAAAATCGAATGAAAACTCTGGTTACTCAACTGATTTCGTTTGATCAAAATTTGTTCCCAGTGAACCCATTTTTCAGTCTCTGGCTGGATTTTACAATAGTTAGAAGTTAAATTAGACAATTGTTGCCATTGGACTACATTGTTTTGACGGTGGAATAATTTTGCTTCTTGTGTGTAACAGAACAATGCTAAACAATAATTGATCATTTTACTTGGAACATATTTCATTGTTACTTTCCTTTAAACAATTTCTTGGTTCAGTAACTAAATATTCTTACTGCAAAATATTTCACAGACCACACGTTTTGTGTGTGACCAGTTACTATTTATTGGTGCTTGGGAAAAACTTGAATATTTCATTTACATTGCGGATAAAATTTTAAGACGTTATTATTTCAAATTTCTCTAGTATAATTAATCAAGTTATTATGAAAATAATAATATAAAACTAGAAAATAAATCTCCACCTATCAATGTGTTACGAAGACTGACCAATCCACCATTTCACTCGGCCTCGTCTTTCTCTTTACGAAACTCGACCGTGAGGGAACAAATAATAAATTATACTCCCGAATCTTATTTATTGTTCAATTACTACACAATTTTGCAATTTTAAATCAATTTCACATTTAATCGCACATTGAAAGAATTCGAACTATATACAAATATTTACTGTTTTATTGTTTTGTCAAATTAGTACTGTAATGCTTTTATAAGTTGGGATGTATTTAAATTTACTGAACTAAAATAGAGCAGGGTAAATTACATAATAAGTCTGTTAAAATTTTATAATTAAAATAAGGACAACAACATAAGAAAAGGTCGTATCTTCCTGCTCTTATGGAAGAATATATATTTAATTTTCAAATTATAATATGGAAAAACAAATTGTTCCTTATCTAAGGTGCTCAAATATCTTGGTCATAATGTTTATAAATATGCATTATTGGCAAAGATCACAGTAAATGACGCATAATTTTATGGATATATATTAAGTTGGTACTTTACCACCGGCGGTCAGGAAATTTTGGAATCATTGATTCAGAATCAGATACGCTAAGCCTCTGCCCATGATGGCCGATTTAGACAGCGGTACCATCTTAAGGCAGTATTCTCAACTCCTCTCGGAAAAAGCAGCCTCCTTCGTGATCTGCTATTGCCTCCCGAGTCAGAATTCGTCTCCTATATAAATTATCTTTCACGACCCTTCAATAACTGGCTGTCTCATGTCTTGTCCATTAATTTCCTCTCTGACATTACCTCTACCACTAACTCTCCTCCAGCCTTCATCTAAAAATCATCCACAACTTTTGCCAATGACAATTAATTCCTTTATCCCACAGCTTTTAATACGGGGCAACGCGTCTTCTTCCATAAATATGAAATAGAACGTTCTACAACATTTGCACTTCCTATTCGTGCCAATATTGTGGAGTCCCAGATTTTCTCATTGAAGAATAAATAACCAATAGGGTCATTTAACCCCTCACAGGCTACCGATTGAATGGGAATTTGCCATGGTCACTTTACCTGACGGGCAATGACCTCCACATGTTTCGGTGCTCAGAAATAAAAATATAATGAAATAACCCTCAGTTAATTAATCACGCTACCATCTCAAATTATGGATCATAATATATTTAGATATGATAATGAATTACATGTTTATAATTTAAATAATTATATGTAGTTAATTTAACTACAGCAGGGTTGCTCAGGACCTTGTCTAATATTCTGAAGTTTGGTTACGGCTGAATATACTTCAAATGATGGATACCAAGAGGAGTGTACATTATCAAAACTTCAATTCTTTAGACTGGGACTCGTTTTTTTTGTGACGATGACGTCCAACACTTTCGGAAACCTTCCAGAACGTGTGGTGGCTTCTGATTTATATTCTTTTACCGTTTTTACTAATCTGTTTTCAGCCATCCTATCAACATGGATTCTGCATTGTTTCTTCCCCATCTCGTACACCTAAAAATGTCCTCAACTCCACGTGGATGTTTAATGTCTTCATTTCGCTGTATATCTCTCAGGACACAGGTTCTCAAAAATTTGACAGCGGAAATATGCCCGTTCCCCCAGTAAATTAAAATAAATCCGACGGTCAGCCGTGTATTAATGTCCAGCTACTTCTTCTTGTTTATGCCATACCACACTATGTTTCAGGTTCGACGCTAACAGCTTGGACGCCGGAGTGGCTGGCACCAACAATTTGTACGGCGGTCTGTCCCCGCAGGTGACAAACGTCGTGTTCGTGCACGGCAGCGTGGACCCGTGGCACGCCCTGGGAATCCTCAACGACCTCGGCGTCGACGCGCCCGCCATCTACGTGCCTGGTGCGTAATCGCAATCCTCCAATTCAACTCCTTGAGAATCGAAGGGATTATTTCAATGCAACTAATTTCTGTTTCAGGCCAATCACACTGTGCTGACATGTACGAGAAATCCGAAACTTACGACAGCCCAGACTTGTTAGCAGCTAAGATACGTATCGAAGATCTAGTAAGACTATGGACGACGCAATAAACGAAATTAGATCTGTGTCGCTTCAAAATAGTATTTTTTGTATTGAGGCATTTCCAATGCGCATAAAAGATAAATAAATATGTCTTTTATGCCAACGCATTTCCTTTAATTAATTTTCCAAATACTTATAATATTTATTACATAAAGTAGACTAAATAAATAACTGCAACTACAATCTAAAACTGTTTGAATAGTCAATATTATTTGCCTTAAAGGGTAATAATACCACTTGTATTTCTTTCACAGTTAACAATTTATATATTGTTATATACAAGTGGGGCAAGGGGTTATTAATTTATTATATAATTATTATTATATAGGATCAATTACGAAAGGTTTTGAAATTGAAAACCAAAGATTTATTTAAATTTCTGAATTCAATACCATTAAATATTTTAACGTGAGCACTGAATAAAATGAATAAAAGTATGTAATAAAACGTAACCAATAATGATAAATTTATATCGAGACTCTTTAAAATCAGGGCCACCTGTGGGGTATGTCCGAGAGAAGCAATGATCTGGCAACGTAAACTCTATTTTATCAAAATTAACGAAACCCTCGAAGTTCTGCTACTGCATTCTTGCATCGGAGTTGACTTCGTTGACGCCATGGGAAAAATTTGGCGGAGACTCCTACCAAAGAGTCGGGAATCTCCTTGCATCGCGGACGTCTTGGTCCAAAATTAGCGGATACCTCAATTTTCTCCGTTCGGCGACTAGCAATTTTCTTGTTTTAGATAAATTATTGCCGGCCTTTTAACATTTTCGTTCGGCAGCTAGCAATTCAGAGTCTCTTCACCTCAAAATAACTTCACGCGTCACCTCAGTAGGAACTTTAATTCCTCCTACTTAGTTCAAGCAACTAATCGGTTGTAATTCCTAATAGGATCCATTGGTATTCACTTCAACAATTGCAACCTGCGGGAGAATTTCAGCGTAAACATCGCATACATTTCATATTATTCCGTTGCCAGTAGCAATTCCAAATTATTCACGCAACTTTCGATTTTCGGAAGCAAACCCTTCCAAATTATTGTGACAAATGGGTCATCATTTTGTTCGAAAGAATTTACGGGGAAAGCGAAGTCCCAAGAAATATGTCGCAGAATTTAAGGTTTACTTCGCGTAATTTTAACACATTACAATTTATTTATTATTAATACTTGTAGCATGAACTATAAAGGCTACATTTATGTATAGATAGCGTACATGGTTGAGATGGGCAATCCCATCGAGACCTGATTCTATCTGAGGAGTGAGTTCGGTCAGAGTCATAAGATTCACTTTTCTGCTATGATCCGAAGAGCTACAAGTTCATTGATTCATCTTGCGAGAGGGGAAGAGGGAACTCACCTGAATCTCTCCGCTCCACTGATGAAAAATGTACCAGTACAGTCAAAAGTTTATCTTTAATACATAAAATATTTCATTAAAACGCGTTCAAAAAACAAATTTTACATAAATTAAAAGGCACGTATTTTCTTTTTCTCTCTGGGTAACCTATTGCGGAAAGATTATTTGACAAAATTATACTTGGTACCATTTGATCAAAACTATTTAACCGAAAATTTATATATAATTTTGTCGTTTTCAATTGCCCAGAATTTACACGTGGAAATACCTTCAGAAAACTTTGAGTTCACGTATTTTCACAAGAGATGGTCAAAATCGTTCATTTTACAGTAAATTTTCGTACATAGATAAGGCGAATAGTTGTATTACTAAAACAATTATTTTATTAATACAATCCGAGATATTAAGAAAGCTGTATGTATATTTTTATGAAGAAAGAGAGAAATGAAGGCAATTCTAAGACAATAGTCCGGACACTCAGATAAGACTAAATAACTTTAACGATTTACAAAAATATCCTCACTAGACGGAAAGAGAAAATCCATGATTTTTTTAAATTAAGTAAAATTTCGAAAGACCTAGAAAAGGCGCATCAGATGCAAAGTTGTCTAGAAGACTGTTCCTAGCATGAGCCAAACTGTCTTAATTATATCTACTGGTAGGTTTAATTATAATTTGATAATCTTAAAATAAACATTTTGTTTGTCGAGAGTTTTGGCTGAGTTTTTTCTGCAATTTCTATATTTGTGTCACCCACACAGAGAATTGATTTTAGAGGATATTTGAATCCTGGAAGTTCGTTAATGTAAATAATAAAAATAAAGGCTCAAGAATTGACTCTTGAGGAACACTGAATGCAATTAATTTCTAATCAAGCATTATTCCCCATTCACTCACAGACTAATTTACATAAGAGTGCTCGTGGCCGCGAAAAAAATTCGTCACATAGAAAATGCAGATAAAAAAACATCAAAGCAACGTGGAATATAAAAAATATGCTTGACGACGATATCAGCAATCATAAAGTATTAACACTTGTAGACCAGAGTGAAACCTTTAAGGTAGAGAAACGGCTTTAATTCTCATTTCGCACATGCTGTTATACCTTCTTGTGAAAAATATCTCTGTGAATCTACAAATTATTGCAGAACTCTTCTCCAGTAGTACAAAACAGTATATTAATTTAATTTAATGTACGGTTGAATATAATTACAGTAGTAATAAACTTGATGTGTTCACAAGCAGGATATATAAATGATGTAACAAACAAAATGGTGTAAGAGTATACTGATTCCATTGCATTCCCACTTCAAAACATAATTAAGAAATTCCTAGCAACTGGAATATTTTCCGACTCTAGGAAAATCGCAAAAGTAATCCCCTTGTTTAAGATAGTTTCACCGTCCGAAGTATCAAATTATAAATCTATTTCGCTGCTTCCTAAAATTTCCAAAATTATTGAAAAAAAAACAATTCACATAAGATTACTTAATTTCATTAGAAAATATAATATTTTAAATCCCGCACGGCATGATTTCCTTAATAAACAATCCACAAACAGTGTAATGTACGAATTTATTGAAAGAACTGACAACAGCTGGAATTTATGATGATCTGTCAAAGCCATTCAACACGGTTGATTACTTTCCGTGGAAAGTTGTAACATTATCGAATTAGGGGAGAAACTTTACTTCTACTAGAATAATATCTTAAAGAGCGATAGCTAAAGATTGCCGTTGAAACTACAACAATCAATAGAAAATAATTTAAGAAAAGTATTAATAATTTAGTTTAATTCGTCAGTTTTAGTGTTATTAAGAACACTTTGCCTGTTGGTTGAAATTAATTTTTCTGAAATAAGGCGGTATTTTCAGGGTATAATTTTCTAACGCACTTAAGTCTGCCTAAATTTATTATATGAATTATGCCTCATAAATGTATATACGTTGAGGTTAACAATCAGGAAAACGGGTATCAACTACGAGTACCTTACCTAGGTTAAATAGAAGGAAATCAATGTAATTTCTTTGTCCAGTCGACACTTGGCGTGTTACGGAAATACCAAATGAATTTACCAAGTTCTACAGCTGAAACATATTTTGGGAAATTTCAAGGAAGTTGATGTTAAAATCGTCCGAAATTATAGTATGTTTGTTTCCTGCATTAATTTTCTAAAGAACTGTATCTTGATGACGGAGATAATTTTCAGATTCATTTTGTGGCTGTCTACAAATGCACAATAATACAATATTTATATTAATTGTTCAGTATTTAATTCTGCCACATTATATTAAAATTATGTTCTCTTCTTAATGCATGGTTGTCAGGGCTGTGTTCAGAATGACTGACATACTCATTACTGACGTAGATACAAGAGCCGCTGTTGTGCATCATGAATCAGCTGAAATGATAAATTCTTACGTATCTTTCGAGAGCTGAGCAAATTGCTTCTATTTTATTTTACTAGTGTTCTGTTAACACTAGAACATCCACTTTCCCACTTTTTATTTCTTAAACTTTCAATCTTTTGGCGATACATAGTTAATTTAACTAATTTGAACTGACTATGGACCACGATGGATACGCGGACCGCAACTTTACACGCTAGAGACTTACTGAAGAAAGGTCAGAGTTAAAGCTCTGTCAAGTCACACTTTGAAGGCTAATTCCAACGTGGTTATCGGAAACCGGTAATAGGTAATGATGAAGTGAAGTCCACAAAAATTGTGTTTAACTAAGAGCGGTCCTCTACGTTTCTTTCATTTCTATCCTACATGTGCATAAAACTAATATTTTCTAACTAACAAATACAGCTATTGTCAGCACATAATATTTATATTGAGCCGCAATCGCCTCACAAGACAGTCTACGAAGCAAAATTTTACATATATGATAGGTGTTAACATATATAATTTTCCATCCACAATGTATTTAAGGTGGAACTTTTATTCTTCTCGTTATTCTTAAAGTTTATACTTTTAGTTCTACATTTTCGTAAGTTACTTTTCTTTCCACACGAAGAATAAATGTTTTTGAAAAGAAATAAACGTTTCATAATTATTTTTCACCATAGCCTTTTATATTTATATTTATTTAAATTTTGTGTGTAGGGGAAGACGGGACATAACGGGAGAACGGGATACCCTACTTGTTTTTACTGGACAGTGCTAGAGGTTAGTAAATAAGGATGGAACATTGTAAATGGTCAAGTAAGAAGTCCTGGCAGACTACTTGAGAAAGTTCTGACTGCAACTTGTGAATAAACTGCTGTTTTGACGTCTTACATCTCTGACTTTTTATTTTTTGCAGCATTTCGGCAGAAGGTAATCAACAAAACTCCTCGCTTTTAGATCTTTAATGGTATATATTCGTAAACTACGTGTCTTTAGCTGCATATAAGTTGCGTATAAGGTTTAAACCTAGTTGTATGCTCGGTGGAAAACCTTAAATTGAGATTAGCGTGCGGGGCGAACGGGATACCACTGTATAATGCAAAATGCTGTGTGTTTCTCAAGAAAAAAAGAAATACTGGCAGACTAAACTTATAAGAATGAGTTATAGAATGTTGTGCCCAAAAGGAATAGATTAAGAAAGGAAAGGAACGTAAAAAAGGAAAATGTTAGCAAAGACTGCGCAGTTGCAAAAAAAATCTCTTTGTGAAAGTAAAAATTTGTATGCAAAGTAAGCATAAGAAAGGAAACACAAAAGGTGTTAAGATTTAATTTTATTGCATTAATTGTATATACAAAAAATCTTATCCCGTTCTGTGGTGTATGGACAGAACTTAAAACTCTAAATTCGTTAGTTTAAGTTATATTTTTATTATAATAAGTAATTAATAGAATAAAATAATGTTTTATACTTTTATGAAGTCAGCTTTCATTTTACAAAATTTGTTTAACTATAAGTGTCTCGTCCCACCCCGACATCCCCTATATAAAAAGAAAAATTGGAATAATGACGCAAATCACAAGACAACGTGTTATAAGAGGTAAGAATCGAGCAGAATCACAGCGTAGCATTTTCCTGTGTATGGCTCAGTTAAACCTTTATATAATTTAATAGAAAAATATTAGGGTATGCAACCATAAAACCGCAATTTTCACGCAATGCGTAAAATATAATTTGCGGTGTTTGGATCTACTCATTTTGGAACAGTCAGAGGTTAATGTACGCAAATAGGAAATAGATTCTTCACGGGTATTGGGGAACGTGGGAAGGTAGAAACAGTTGAGCAGCGGACTGCATAATCCGCAGGCTCTGCTCATTTAAAAAACGTACAGCAATAAACGTGAAGTGGACAATAATTTGTATCGATCAATATGCTAAGGGGGACTGCGACGTAGAAAACAATTGTCTGTGCTGTAGTGTGGCTAATACTGAAGGAAGTCAGCAGACTGTACTTCCAATAAACAACACATCAATTAAGTTGGACTACACCAGTTTTTACAGCAAATCAAATTATATCTGGAAATACACATTTGTGGGTGTGCTAAGAAGTATTTTGACGAGCATCATTTTTATTTGCAGCATGTCTTCTCATGAAAAATTTGCAATAAGAGCGTCCTATTTTATTCTATAAAACTAGACATGCACTAACATTCACAAAAGTTCGAATAACTCTGTAACTAGGCATTTTTTGATACAATTATTTTCTTCTCTCAATATTAGAAATACATTCCAGAATTAGCCGTCAAATTTTGTTGTCCCAGTAGAGCAGTAAAGAGAAACAGACTAATGTCAGAAAACAGCGTTGGGAAGCGTAGTAAATAATAGAAAATTCAATATATTCTTATTCTGTGCTCATTTTCGTGTTAACTGACAGAAAATAGGTGGGGTACGAAACGTGTATTGACAGTAACGGTCGTCAGTAGGAGGATGCATCTCTATAAGAACTCAAATGATAACTAAAATCATCACAGACAGATTTTCTTTTAAAATACAACAGAAATTTTGCTGAATAAATGGATATGGGGTCAATGAAGCCATCAAATATATGGAAAAACTGAGTTTAAAATCTTTCAAGATAGATATGTTCCTTTTATTCTGAAATTCTTGAGAGCTGTGGATGAACTATAAAAAGCAATTACGCTATAAAAACACTCATTTGTAACTATAAGATTTTTATATCAATACACAAATTAAATATGGAAAATTGGCGTACAGTAGTTAATTAATTTAAATTATAAAATAAATTATTTAAGAGACAATTTTATTCTCTTAAAAAAATACAAAATATGAGGGCACAAAATGGGGCGTCAATACATTTTCCTTTAGTTATAAAACTATTGCATTCTGTTCCATTGCATGTTAAAACATATATAAGCTGTAAACACAAACTTCTCAGAATTTGCTCCATGTACTACTATTACAAAAATAATATTAAACCAAATATTAATTTTGCTCCTGTTTTATTATACCACTTGCTGAAACGCAAAATTAAAGACAATATTCAAGTTATTTCCAGGATAGTCTGAAACTTATTTTTAAGATTTATATTTTAGAACTTTAATACATTGATCGTGAATCTGACTAATTGGGACAGCAGTATTGGACTAATACTTCGCTTCAAGGTTCATTATCGGCCATAGAAACTTGACAACGATTTTTTAAATTGGGGGGGGAAATAGATTTATTTCTTAACTGTATCTAATGATAAACAATCTGCAACGTTACTGGTTGACCCATTCAGCTACAATGGATTCTATTTTCAATTTTGCCTCAGTCAACTGAGGTTCATCGTCTGGTGATTTAGCGTACATGTCTGAACAATGTGCTTGTCCTGAAACAAAAGGAAGATTCTAGTTAATTGAAACAAACACACAAATGAGAATTACTTCCCACGACGTGTTAAAATATTACCTGGAATGTAAATTATCGGGTACCGACTGTCGATTTCCTGTTCGATTGCAAGGAATCGCCAGGGATCCGCCCCGCTCGAAACAAGGACGATGTTCGTTACGTTTGTTTCGGGATTACGGCCCCCGTACAGTTCATTCGTGGCAGCTACTCCAGCTTCCAAGCGATTCAGGTCTAACCTATATCATATTAATGAAATTAATATAATTAATAAAATTATATTTAACTGAAAATCTGTATATGTTACAAAAAACATATGACCTACAGCCATTGTACTGCGGGTTGTGCTTAAAATATTAATTTTAAACTTGCAATGTACATTTGTATAGATCACAGGTGGGGAACAGGGTGCGGCCTCCGTGAGTGACCTTCATTAAAGTTAGTTTAAGTGAAACCTCGGTTTACGACAATAATCCGTGGGTTGATCCACTGGGTCCACTAACTGTATGGACTGTGGGAGTTTCCAAAACTACAGAGAAGCGTCTCGTTGATTACAATCAAATGCAAATTTTATTCGGTTAAAAATAAAGCTTCTAAGGAACTACAAATGTGGTCATTTAAGTTGGGGGAATATAATATCTCAAATCCCCTTTTGACTCTACGAGAAAATTCAAGCCTTTTACTTTCCTGCTTTGGAAGTACATAATACTGCGTCAACATTTTCTCTCAAAACCAAAATTTGCTTAGGGATGAAAATTTTATACGCATATTTAGACGATCAATTAAGACTGTGCGTAGCGAAGCTTGATCTATAACAAATGCATAATATACCATTAACATTTTTATTGGACTTAAAATTAATTTTTGTATTTTTTCCGGATTTTTAATATTAATATTTTTATATCATATTAATTTTTTTATCCTGATAATTTTTTTTTCTTATATGATTATTTTTTCTATTAATATAATTATTACTTCTACTTCATATTATTATTTTTGTATTATATCTATTTATTACGTAATAAATTTATTTTAAAATATTTTACTTTATTATGGCGTTTTGTTTATTGAACAAATAGTTAATGATTAATGCTATAACCACTTATACCCTTATGTAAGTACAAAAATATTTATTATTGGAACTTTTTGTTAAATAAAAAATAAAATCACTTAATATCTTTTGTAATACATTTATACAATGCAATAAATTTATAAAACAATACAATAACTATAATAATTTCTCAAAAGTCAAATTTATAGGCCATCAACATATGCGGCCTCCTTCATTGCTGCCTAATTTAAATATGGTCTGTAATGGTAAAAATGTTCCTAACCTCTGGTATAGAGTATTAAGCAAATTTTTTGTAAGGTAGTATAATCGTGTGGCTTGCATTCTATCTTATTACTTTATTTCACGCATTATTTACTACATTTTTTCTTTTTTTTTGGCCAGGTCCTATTTCGTTGAAGGGCAGTATAACCGGTAATATATAAGTCATCCACGAGTGTATTTTTATTGAGAGTGACTTGTTTCTTGTACATGTCTGTTATTGTTGCATTTTACAAATGTAACCCAGTGGTCCACGTAACATGGAGCGCACTGAGCTATGATAGTTTTGCATAACCCCATAGTTGCAGACCGTAAGTTCATACAGGTTTCAAGATCGTTTGGTTGGATAGTGACTAAGGAGCCAGAACATTTATCGAAATTTCACATCGTGTTGTCTTATTTGATGCACTGTTTCTTCCAGACTAGTCTTTGATCGTTATAGAGGCCGTCGTAATTTGTTTCCGGTGCAGAAGTTATGTACATTTTTATTGTGCTTTGACGCATGGTGAATATGATGTGAACTGATTTTGCTTGATTTAGTTTTACCCAGTTACGGAACGAATTCAAAATTGCCTGTGGGAAGATTTGCTTCAACGTTGGCAAAGTCGTTGATTTCTGGAATATCTGCTATATAAATCTGGAATCAGGGCACTACCTTGAGGGACACCATAAATGATTTTTAGTGCATATTTCGTGATGAAATAACAGTTATAAAACTTGTAAACGGTTTTGATTTTTCAACGAGATGTCATTGAAATTATTAAAAGAATAACTAGACACCGTGAGCTAAGAATAGGATCAAAATATTTAAAGAGCGCTTGTGCCCGAAACGGAGTTCTTTCTGTCAAATGTAAATAAAAAACTAGTGTTTATTAGAAGAAGTGTTTTCGTGACGATTATAAATTCCACTTCATAAGTAGATGTTCTGCAGATACTAATTCACGTTGACTTAGCTTTATTATGAAAAGTTAAACTCACTCTGGTCCGTATGAAGAGCACCAGCCCAAAAACCAGTCTAGATTCACTTTGTTTCCAAAAGGCTGCCTGTTTGTAGTGTCTGTGGTCTGGAAGTCACCAACACCTGTACAAGTCTGATAGTTCCACTGACGCACTGAAACATAGATACGGTTTTTTAAGAACTGGTAACTGAATACACGTAATTTGCTAAGATGTTTCACAAAAGAAGACAGGACTAAAACTATTACCTACAGCAGTACTGTAAATAATGGGGAAAAGTAACACATTATTCTCATATCCGTTGTGAGTCATTAACATACTATTAAAAATTACGGACCATAGGTCACAATACAAAAAATCAAAATATGTGATAATTAATATTTCCAATATGTTTAGTATGCAAAAACATGCGATTTTTATATGCTCTTTGTACTTTGTTTCTCAATTACATTCGTATTGCCTAAATAGATGTTATAACGAATTTCAAATTGTAATTCAATTAATGAATTTAAGCATAAATAAAATAAAATATATGAAACACTTTTATTTAATATATGGATAAATCGATACTTAATTAAGTAAAATATTTGGCCTATGAAATAAATTTCAGTGTAAATCCGGAAAATAAAATTGACAAAAATATAAGATAAATTTTCAATTAAGCGACCAAAACTGCCGTTATTTATAAATAATCATTGTGAATATAATGATAAAATTATATTACTGATACTAGTGCAAGTATTTATAATCATAAAAACAATGCAAATCCCAATAATAAAAAACTGCAATTATATTGCAGAATTAAAAAAATAATCACAAAACAAATTTTGAAGAACTTAAAAATTTTCGTAAACTACCAAACATTCTTAAAAGGAAACCATTAAGAGTCTATAATAATAATGGCAATTCAAGAAAAGTGTTGAGATTTCAATTCATCCTGAAAAATATTTGTGCAATAAAACGATTAAGAAACTTTCGGAGTGATAACATTTTAAATCTCGATACATATCGAATCGATGTACACGTCTTATATTGTTATAGGGTAATTTATTAGTTGACTCATTTTTCGGATAATGGAGCATATTTTACATTGATGATCTATATTGTTTAAATAAGGTTGACTATGTACTAACGCAAGGTCAGACAGAATCGATGTATACCTCAAGGGCAGGTTCATAGCCAATTTAATCTTACAAGGTTTTTGGTAGCTTAGGCACATATCCTGCTTGAAGAGATTGCAATCATTGAAATCATTTTAACAAATTGAAGGTTTTTCAAATTAAATAACAATTTTGTAATTTTGGTTATTAGTACTAATATTGGTAAATATTATATAAGTAGGACTCTCGTGACAATCTCAGGAGAAGCTAATGTCTTCATTTTACGTGATTGATGACTATAAAAACTCATAAATTATAAATTACGTATATTCCACTATGCTACATTCAAATGAATTTCTTAGAACAGCACTAAGAAAGGTGTGACAGGATGTACTAACTTAGCATTCCAATTGACTACGTCGGGTGCTATTCCTCAGCAGAGACAAGTCAATTAGAGTTTATATAAATATATATGGTATGTACTCACTTCCTTCCTCTAGAGACAAAGACCCCCACTGGTCCTGGGCGAAGTAGGCGAAGATGTTTGTGGCTTTCACATCCAGGCAGTCTAAGCCACCCAGAACCAATGTAGCGATCCGTTCTATGGGGGTCCCAAAAGTGGGGTCAGTGGTAACCGCACACACGGAGCCGATTGCGTCGTTGAATGAGTAGTTGTACTGCGCTGCTACTCCATAAACGAAAATTAAGTTTATGTACAAGCTTGAAACGTCCAGTGGATCAGTGAAGTCAAGCGGTTCGCAGATCCTAAAAAAATTACTTATTTTATTGTATTTAAGAACAAATCTGTGATTACCAATAGTTTTATAGTACTAATATTATAAATGGATTGCAATCGTGTAAAAAGAGGAAATATGTTCATGGTAGTCAATATCAATATTACTGTTGAAATCTACTATAGGTTGGCAGACCATTGATAAATTCTCGTTGGTGTTTTTTCTCCTCCTTAAAACGCAACCAGTGTTGGTACATTTTAGTAAACTATAAGAAATAGCTATACAATATGTAACAAAAACAGATTTTAGACTAGCAAATTACATGAGAGGTAATTCTATTGGGAAAATGTTTTCGGGTGTAGTCAAATTAAAGAGTGGAACTGTCTTGGTTCCACACCAAGTGATGAAAGAGTGAGTTTGTGTGGATAGAGAGAGCGGAGGGAGAGAGCGAGAGAGTTCAGAGTGTACATGGACCAAATTCAGTGGCAAAGAGTGGTAGGATGACAGAGATATCAGAAATATATTGACGACGGACGGTAGAAAGTGGTAAAGCTTGAGTGGAGTGGTTTTGTAACGAAAGGCCCAGGGTAGTGGATTTATAGACAAGCTATGACAGAGAGAAATTCTAATTCGCAAATTGGATTTTCTAGAGGGAGATGGACGCATACTCGATTATTTAAATCGCTCTCTGTATCCTGAAGTACAACGTGGGAGTCATATCTTCGTCATTATTGACCCTAACCTACAGAAAAGTATGAAATGTTTTTTTAAAAATCTTTCCTAGCTTGACAAATTGTCTGTTCTGTTCAAAAATCGCGTTTAAGTTCAAAAAGATTCATACATAAATGTGTGTTTCTTCTTCCTTAGATCTGTTGCTCATGCAGGACCTAGGCCTACCGGTCGACTGCGGACTGTCACTAAAAATCTGGGGTGATGCGAAGTCAACGTATCGATTCTCAAGCAGTCTCCTTGACCATGACGACACTAACATCCAAGCGCATGCCAGGATTCGAACTCGGGACCAAAAATGCTCCCAATATGACTGTCCGATCGACGCCCATACTACTCCAGTTTGAAAAACAGAAATAACATCTAATTAAACAACTCAAATATTTTTCACTTTATTTTTTAAATGATATTCTTTCTCTTTTTGAATATTTGGTTTAATATTTCCTTCTTACATCATACAGAGACATTTTCATTAATTTAAATAAGATGACTTTCAGTTAGATAAGTGAACATTTATTTTTAAATATTATAACATTTTTATATCCTTTGCACTTCTTCAGATAAAAACAAGTTTTTCATAAAGAATACGAAGAATTGTATTTCTTTTGTAATAAATAGTCCACTGTTATGACTCAAGACTGTCTACTTTTTTATATTCTAATAATTATCAAAGGTTTGTCCTGACTTTCGTGAATTATTTGAATATTTAGATTTAATATTGTGTTAAATAAAATAATTGTAAGATAGATGCATTAGGCAGAAAAATATTGCTAGGACACTAAGCCAGATAGGATATGAAAAATGTTTTTCTGAGCAGGGGTCGAACCCGGAACGCTAATACTGCGCTAGCCAAGTCAAGCTCTTGTAGGCCTTTGCTGATGTTATCAGAAACCACAGATAATGAATCTCTAAACTTTCCCAGGCACCAATGGATAACAATTTAAATCAAATTAATGATATAATTTGAATGTAACTTTCATTGAAAACTTAAAAATGTAGGAAAATAAATTTTAAATACTAAAAAGGATTAACATAATTTCAAAAATATTGTAAGCCTCTTACTTGAATACTTCATTTAATCTCGTAACTCCATCTGAAGTTGTTAGGAGTGAGTCCATCTCTGCAACTGCAGCCTGAATATCTTCTACACACTGCGGATCTCTCGAGTATAAACTCATATTTACAGCTTCATTGTATTCTGCAAGGAAAGATAAATTAAATAGTAGAACTGCATTGTAACATCAACTTTATTATAAAATTATATTCTGACTCACTTAAACGTCTCTATATTTCAATAGAAACAAACGCTTTTCAGATTAAATTGTATTTCACATTACTCACATTCGATTTTGGAGTCTTTAATTGTAATGGGTCATTAAATTTAATATTTTGTATTGTTGAAAATGCTTTCAGTTCTGTCCCCCAGTAAAAACTAATGCCTGCATCTTCTTTCAGTTATTTTAAATAGCCTCTAATTCGTTCCTTACAATTGTAGAAAACAAATGAGATAATAATTGGACAATATAAAAGATTTACTCTATTCCTCCTCTGAAGCGTATCTGCCCAGGTTCAATCTGAATGAGTGTATACAGTAGATATAGAACTTTGGTTTTATAATTTTTTTCATTTCACTTCTACATTTTAGATGGTATGTTTCTATACAACCCCTACTGTCATATTAATTAAAAAATAAACAAAGCTACTCAATCACATTTTTAAATTTTCTCAATGAAAAAATACAAATTGACTTCAAATTATTATTCTTGAGCTTGCCACATAAAATTTATTGAGAGAACGAAAAAGCTCCTAAGTGCACAGGGTTTGAATTCACAGCTGATGTGACACATCTGGAAAGGTGTTTATGGACAAAGAACAGCTCTGCAGTGTTGTAAACTTAACAGGTCAAGTATATGAAGATATATAAAGAGTAAATTTCAAACAACTCATGATCTTGAACAAAATTAACTTCCCATCTTCATTGTTTTCCTTTGCTCTGGAAAATTATTCACGTAAAATACGGGAGAAATCTATTCAGTGGCTCAAACGTTTAGTTAAACCTTACGTGCTTTACTCTCCTTTACGCATCTCCCCTATTAAATTCTCGTCCTATAATTTTAAATGGTATTTCCCATTTATATATATATAAAATAGAAATAGATTTATTCTTACCTGGATAGGTGACGGTGGACTGCGCAGCATTGCTGGACGCAACAGCACCAGCTATAAGATCAGGGTACCGAATCCGAGCCCAAGCAGAGAGGCCGCCAGCATATGAGCCTCCGAAAACAATCCAAGGGACATCAGCTATGGCTGGGTCAGATGCTTTTTGTTGCCTAATGAAGCTGGCTAGATCTTCTAGCGCCTGAGTGGAGTTAAGGAAGCGGAGATTTTCTGTTGAAGCATCTCTGAAAACAAAATTTCAATTATAAACACTTTGTATATATGTTACCGTGTAAGATAAAAGTATGGTAAATATCGACATCCTCCAGTATATTCAATACCACTATAAAATTTTCCCCTGCGATGTATTTGAATCATCTCGTTTATTCCGTGAAACCGTTGAAATGGTACAACGTTCCTAAATTCCCCTACAGCAAGTACAATTCCATTTTATTGACTTGTCACACTCCGAAAGGACCAGAAACCCTGTTTTCCTATTTTCACGACTTTCTGAAGGTGTTGCTGTTACGAACTTGTCCTCTTTCGCTGACGTGTCTGCGCCAAGAATTTTACCTGCAATTATCGTCTTCTATAATTAGTCTCCAATACATTACCAAAGCATCAGATACTTTGTGGAAGAAATCAACTCGAACGACTGACTATTCACTGACGATTCTATAATTTATAGATAAATAAATTCGGAATAAGAAAGATACAGTGCACCTACAAAAATATTTAGATAAGGTTGTACTTAGGGCAAAAATAAACAAAATAAAATTTACATCAATAAAAGTAAATTAATTGTGTTTAGCAGACGGACGAATGAAATACAACTAGCGTATGTCATAGATGGAGACGGAGTACATCAAGACGTAAGTTGTAAATATTTTGGAATTCAATTCTTCGGTGGGACTCACAAGTATATCAAGTCACGCAAAAAGCGTGGAATTCACTACACTTTATATCTGTGATTTAAAAAAAAAGTATAGTGTAAATGCAAAAGATCTGGTATACAAAACGTTAGTTCGACCTCAAATGGAATATGGAGTCATATGTTGGGATCCTTACAGAAAATGTCAGGTCAAAGCCCTAGAAAGAGTGCAAAATAACACGGTTACGAAAAAGGTATTGCTTTAGGGTGGGAAAGCTTGGAAAAAAGGAGACAGAAAGTTAGGCTGTTTGCATTACACAAAGCGTTCCTGGGAAATAAAGCACGGGAGGACATTCATGTTAGGCTAAGGGATCTAAATTATTTGAGTAGATCAGACCACGCGAATAAAATTAATACCAGTGTATAGAGAACAGATATGGGTAAATATTCTTTCCTGAACAGGACCATTGATAACTGGAATAGCCTGCCTGCAGTATTGTTTGGGACAAACTCTTACCTGATATTCAGCTTTCAACATAATGTAAATAAGTTACTGTAATGAACTTAATATTCTCCCCTCCCCTTAGATTGGTAGGCTGTATATGTGATGCAATTGCCGCCAGGCTGTGCCTAATTGCAATTTGGAAATAAATACAAATCAATTTATGTGACTGGAATGCTTACGGTTGACATTCTGACTGATGAGTGCCGAAGAATTCAAACAAACATAGGTCTGGAAGGCAAGAGAGTTGAGAGGCATAAAACATGTGAAGAATGAATACGCCGTTGGGATGAGCCCAATAAGGGCCGATGGACGCATACGTTAATAGGATCAATTAAAGAATTAATTATTTGGAAACACGGATAAGTGAATAATTATCTCACTCAACTTTTGACCGGTCACGGCTGCTACAGAGCATACTTCTACAGGTTTTCCATGGATAATTATCTTGTATGCCCTGAATGTAGACTTAATGAGATAAAAACACGTGTTTTTCAATTGCTCGATATTTTCAGATCAGAGACGAGAGATGAGAGAACCTCAATATCACCAGATATTTTTGGTTCTGATTTCACTTTATAAATGGAATAAAGTAAGCACATATGCCTCTATAATAATTCAATGATTACGGCATGTCGAGAACGAGAAGAATTATAACGTTTAACGGAGACAAAGCTTGACGCTAGGAATGCTTCCTGTGAAGTAATGTCTAACGACGGACCCACAGGAAGATACACACAGTCATCGTTGAAAAGTGGGTACAAAAAGATACAATTTATGTAATAAACTTATGTCATTACTATTTACATTAAGTTTTAATGCTAGAAAGACATGACCGCGCTTTATCGACAGTAAACTTCCTAATGACTTGAACATACTTACGGTGTTGGTCGGCTTTGTCCGTAGTATCTATGTTCCAAAAAGAATAGTAAAGCGTTATTTTGCTCAGCCATTTCTATAGTGTGTCCTCCTTGTATCCAGGCTGGATCTGCCTCACCTTCTCCTTCAATGAAAACGAATACGGGACCACCAGCCGTGTAGAAGTCGCGATTTACAAAATAACGCTAGAGAAAACAAAAAGATTTATTTAGAAAATCATTTATTTATTACCCCAAAAGCATATGCATTAATAGAGATTTGCTAAAGATCCCCATTAGGTGGATTTCAAATACACAAATAATATTACAGTATATAATTCCAAAATATGACATGCACACAAAATAAGATAATTTTTACGACACTGTCAGGAGAAGAAACTAGTTTGTAAACGCGGGAGAAAATATTAGCGGAATGGCGACTCGGCAAGTCAACGAGACAGTTTGACGTTCTTTTCGCTTAATAACAAAGGCCAGTGGAATATAAAAAAGAGATACTACGAAATGTGAGCAACGTCATTCTGTTTTTATGTAAACAATTGTTCCTACTATTGACTATCAGAGGTAGATGCGTAAACTTCAGTGAGGCGAGGACAACTCATGCACTAATACCAAATACCACGATGTGCCAAAAATCAACTGCATTAGTGCTAATACAGAGGAAAACTACAGATACTGCACAACAATTAACAATTCTGCCATTGAGTTTCAGCAAAACTTAGACGGAGTGACCATTTCTGCAGTTCATCGCTGACTAAAAAAATCGTCTTTCACAAGATGAGCAAACAAATTTCACAATCTTGTTGAGCGTAAATTCTCCCGCGAGGAACCCATTTGAGTTCGGCGCTATGAACTATGTTTTCATAATAATGTTATATTTGAATTTAATATCTAACTGTGTAAGAATCTCCTGTCCAAAATCTGGACTGAATCGAGTAGGTTCAAGTGATTATACTTGCTTTAATTCCCTTTTGTAAAATCTGACCAATAAACTTTACGTCAATACACTTACAGCGTAATTAAAGTATCCCTCTCCTCTGCGTCGCTTCCTCTAATTTATCTCTAGCATTTCGCCTCCAAGTCTGCCAATGGAATGTTAATGGGTTGAAATATCTGAAACCTCTTGAATAGAATGAAAGCTTACTTGTTGCCATGTGGCTGTGTTGGATGGGTCAAACTGATCCAAGGGCTGAGTTATCCATAGTTCGTCCACCCTACCAGAAGCCTTAGGATGTTTGGGAGGCAGTGGACGTTTAGCTCTTCTGAGTAAAGGAGTAGATCTCCTTCTGGTGTCCGCTCCAATAACAACAGCGCTCGCAAGGAACAGCAGAACCACGACGTGGAACTGCATCTTACGTCAGTCTTAAAATAAAAAATCACACTAAATCAAAAAATTCAATCTTCAAATGAAGTAATATTTCAAATTTGACGGTTTATAATGTTTGTAAGAATACAAAACTTATAAGATTTGCCAATTAAGTGAAATATCGATTAGAATAAACCGTACAGCTTGTCAGGTACGTATTTTTAAATTAATTAGTTTACAATTATATATATATTTTTCCCTTTCAATTTATAATCAAGATGGTTATTATATATTTAGTAAGCACGTACCTGTCTATACAGGGTGGTTCGCTCGAATGTACCTATTTTAAATTATATGTGACGGGTAAACGGTTAAAGATTTAATCTTAAAATACGTTTAAATGCATGAAAAATTCAACAAATTTAGAATCCTGTCAGTAGATTGGGCAAAGACTTTGTTTCGACATTCATTTATCAAAATGGCCGCAGATTAAAGCGCAAAATGTTTTGAGGGAAAGCGGAGTTTAAATCATTATTAGAGTTCAATGGGAGTTTCGGCGAGTCTTTAACCATGATGCTTTAAGTATTAAAACCGTTAGAAAATAGCTCGATACACTTTTAGCTACTGGAACTTTGTTGGTGTTCGCAAAACAAAACATCTGAAGTAATGCTTGAAAATGTTGGAGCCCCCGGAAGTCAGTAAGAAGAGTTTCGCGATGCCAGTCAGATAAATGAATGAATTTATTTATACTTCAATTGAGTAACACTCTGTTGCAGTTACAAAAAATAAGCTTAAAATAAGGATAGTTACAAATAATAATATAATTACATCTTATAGAAAAAAGATAAACGGTACCCATTGTTCAGAAGCTTTCTTTTTACCTTCGTATTCTTCTTGACCAGTTTAGACATACTCCAACGTACTTGTCAAGAAATTGATTTATCGCCTTGATATTGTCATAGTGACTGTTGGAGCTCACATAGAGATGTGGTGATGTTTATATCAATGAAACTTGGTAAATTTGTCTTTATATGAACTTTGTTGTAATTTTCTTTATTACGATCATTTACCCGTCACATACGTATGAAATTAGAGCCACCATGTATTTTGGGAGTCATAAGGGACAATGTTGCAAGACCGGGACATTATCAAGGCGCCGTCTTTAAGTGGAAAATTCTTCATATGTTTAAGAAAGTTGGTAAATAATAACTTGCTACTAATTTCATTTTTTCTCACCTTTGCAAATCATATTACATATTACATGTAAATAGCAAAGGATATCAAGACCCATCGAGACAGAAAAATTACAAGGCATTAATATAAAATATCTCTCGGATTCTCGCGTACCACTGATATTTAAATAACGAATTTTTCTTTTTATATTAAAAATTTAAGATTATGGTCTAAAATCTACTAAAAGTCTATAATATTTTCACTCAAAGTCAATATAATACTATTGGCAATTAGTAGTTAAGAAAGAAATCTGTGGACAATGATCGTATTTGTTTTAATGAAACGCAGTCCGTGAACAGAGGAGCATGGCTCATAGTTCCTTAAACGTTAATTGTTAACTGGCAGGGCTTCCATTTATCAGTTAGAAATTGATTAAGGTTTTCAGATAAGATTAAAAGAACGGCATCTCGTGTTTATATAAAGAAAGAACTACTGGAATAAGAATATTTTCTGATTCTTGATTACAAAATTAAATTTCAGTAACACGATATAATAACAATATTTGACAATGGAATGTCACGACAGCAATATTACGTAGGTTCCATTCATGTAATTAGATTATTCAGAACTGTTTGATTAATTATAAAGAGTGTAAAATATTGTAATAGTGAAAAAAATCGAAACAATGTCTTACTAACAAATAATATACTATATTTTAAAAGTAAAACTCGTTTTAAATAATATTAGATAATTTTTCCTTCAATAATGATCTGCTTTTGTTGTGGTATTCAGTACTAAGACTGGTCTGATGCAACCCTCCATTATAACCTATCTTGCGAAAGCCTTTCATTTATACATAGCTACCACATCAAACATCGTCCATAATCTGCTTAGCGCATTCCATTCTTGACTCTCCTCTTCTGTTATTACCGCACAAACTTCCCTCTAATGCGAATATTTAAACGTAGCCTATTAATCTATCCTTTATCTAAGTCAACGTCCTCCATATTGTTCGCTCTTCCCCTATTCTGCTTAGATCTTCCACGTTAGTATTCTGTCCACCCATCTGATTTTCAGCATTCTCCTATAACACCACATTTCAAAGGCTTCTATTCTTTTCGTTTCTGCAACTTCTACCGTGCACGTATCGCACCCATATAACGCCACACTCCATATGAACATTTTTAGCAATTATTTCCTAATTTTTATACTTCTATTAGCCGTAAGTAAATCCCTGTTTTTTGCGAAAACCTTCCATGCCTGTGCTATCCTACTCTTTATGTCTACTATACTTCTACCATCCCTAGTTATTATGCTGCCCAAGTAGCTGAATCCTTATGTTCCTTCAATTTATCTCTTCCCAATCTAACACTGTTCGTTATTGCACTATTTCCCATACTAAACTCCATCGCCTTGGTTTTCCCTTTATTAATCCTCATGTTGTACTCTTCCTTCAGGGTCACGTTCCTGCCATTTATGATTGTTTCGCTAATACCACAATATCATCAGCAAACCTTAGGGATTTTATTTGTTCTCCTAGAATTTTGATTCCCTTTCAACATTCATTTTTAACTTTATTCATCGCCTGTTATATATATATATATAAGTTTAAGAGTATGGGTGAAAGACAGCATCCATATCTTACTCCTTTCTTTATATCAACTTTATTTTTTGCCTATGAATGACTATCATCTGTAGAGGCTATGGATACCTTTTCTTGATATTTTATCACTGTCATCTTAAAACTCATGCACGAATCTATAAGGATAACGAAACTATATTTACTTACATCAGATCTTCGACGACTACAAAGTTATCAGAGCATGTTCCCCTAATAAAGCTTTTATTTGGGAAAAACCTATTATCTTTCAACATTCCTCTGTATATAACATCGCTCGTCTAATTAATATATCTATATCTATTGTGTTTTTGTGAATAAAACCATTAATAACTTGTATTTGAAAGCCCTAGTCGTAATCTCGTGTCGTGAGCTTAATGTGTGGGAAATCCTGATAAGAAGAATTTATCTAAAATATTAATCAGTGACTGACAGTAGAAATTTCTGGTTATCGTAGAGAGAAATAGTGAAGCATATTGCATCAGATTTAAATACAGATCATGGAGCGCATGGAGTCATGAAATTGTGATAAAATGAAGAATAATAAGTGAAATAATCATACTTATCATCATATTACTGCTGACAGATAAATTGTGCCAACATCTACCTAATTTAATATATATCGTTTTATCGTCGGTATTCTAACAGGTATCAATCATTGCTCTACTATTATGTATAATAATAATAAATAATTTACCAAATCGTATAAATTAATGTGTTATCTACAATAAAATAAATGATTAGTCATACGTAGTTACTCTCCAAAACTACTTATTATTAACTATCTACATGGGCAATGTGAAATAAAATTAAAATTAAAAACGGAGAAATTAAAGAGATTAATTATTAATACACCTTCAATATTTAATTAATGATGCAGAAGGCAAACTGCTAAACAGACATTTATTTTTAAAAGTAATCTAGGGTGGGAAGAGGATGTCAATTTAGCTACAAGGAAAGAATGGAATACTTTTCATTTTGTTATGTGATCACTCAAAATGGGACATGCAGGGTGCAAGGAAATGACAAACATATTTATCTTCAAGATTATTTGTAGCGATTGCATAAATTAATTTGTAATACGTTTATAATCATGATTTCTGGTACCAAAAACCTATTATGCGTCACAAATATTAAGGTAGCCACTTCATTATTTTTCTACATATTCTACATGATAATACCTAAAAGTGATGCAGTGAAATCTTTAGAGAAGGCTGCATCACATGTGACTTCTCCCACGTCCTTCCGATAACGGGAGACAGAATTTGTTGTGGGGACGCAACAAACCCGACTCCATGCAGTTGGCCGACTGGTGAAATGCGAACAACTCTTACCGTACTTCCTATGTATGTAACCCCGAAACATACACTTCTCAAAAACTGAACAGAGTCATCACTGTTTGTGGAAGACTCAATTTAAAAGCCTTCACCTGGAGCCATGGCGGAGGAAAAACAAGAATTAGGAAAGTTAGCCCGTGTTTCTCTGGGTTTCCTGGTGATCGTCTACGACCTCGGCCCATCCTGAGTGTGTTTGGCAATGGAGCTCCTTTATATAATTAGCCTCAAAATCTGTACTGTAACTTTTTTCATAGTTATTAAGTATCGTTGTTTAAATAAAATAATACTTAAATAGAAAGATATATTTCAAGTAACTTTTTCTAATAAATATAACTGCTGAATCTGTGTATGTATGTTCCGCATACAAATATAAATGCGAGCTGATATTTCGAAAAAATTATGTAAACGTGTTTCTTGCAGACCGGAAACAAATACTGTTGGGATACGACGCGAATATTACTCCTAGTGACGAAGGTAATTTATGTCGATCTTTTGAAAATGTACGTTCCTTTTTTCCCCAGTTTCAGGCCAAAGAAAGGTCCTAAGCGAGAGACACGTAGAACTTGAAAACTAATAGATTTTGGTCTCAAACGTGTTGATTAAATCAGTGTTAAGCCTGAAACAATGCTAAAGTTTAACTAGCATTTTATTTAAGTAATAATACTTTTTAATTAGTTAATAATAATGCAAAATTTTGAAGAGATGGTTCAAGCATCTTCTTTTCATAAGTATAATTGACTTTTTTATTGCATTTTTGTATGTAAATTTTCAAAAGTGCACCACTCTGATGTTTTAATCACGCGTTGACAAATAGATTACAGTCGAATTAAACACTTTAGCGGGCTATTACAAATAAATTTAACACAACAAGTCCAGAGAACAACTATGACTCCGGACATAAAAGATATTATGATCAAATGATTATAAGCGAGCAACGTAGGAATTAAATATCCGCATTAATGTAATTAGTAAGTTGCATTGAAATAATAAATAAAATAATTCATGACGCACTATGAATGCACATATTATTGATAATTGATGAATTTATGAAAGCAATTGCATACAATATTCATAACAGACAAAGATATGGGAAAATTAAAACGTAAGACTATATAAACAAAAATAATGGAAAAAATGAACATCTCAGACTTACGCAAAATGGCTTGTAAAGAAACCGCGTTCAAGCGATGTATAGATATTGAACGCATTTACTGAGATTTCACATTTTATGGACAATTTTTAAGGTTATAAGTGAGCTGAGGCTTTCCCGGTGTAGTTGATGCAGAGATTGTTCTTCAGCCTGAAGATGACGACAGAGCACTTGGTCGTCGAAACGTCGCGTTTTCATCGCACCTGCACCCGAGTGGAAACCCGAGAACTATTTCTGAAATTTTTAAGGTTGATTAATTTATTAGCGTTTGAATAAGAAGAATTGGAGCTGTATTCAATTTAATTGAAAATCTGGGGAGTGGCTAGTATTTGCATTTTAGATGTTTGTAAATCATGGAGGCTCTCAAATTATAAATTGAGAATATCCCACTACGATATGTAATAACGAATTTCTTAAAGCAGTCGTAAGACAGGTTTGACATGATGTACTAACTTCGTCTCCCAGTTCTCTAAGTCGGACGCTATTCCTTATCGGAGACAAGTCAATCCGATTTTATATCACAATTTTTTGTATTGCTAAGAATAACATAAAAATATGGTAAGTACTCACTTCCCTCGGACAGAGCTGAATATACCCCACTGGTCCTGGGCGAAGTAGAAGTACAGTCTATGTATGGGCGTACTCCCATAAGTGGGGTCAGTGGTGGCAGCACACACACACACAGCCTATTGCGTCGCTGCTACTCCATATATGATAACGAAGTTCATGTACAAGCTTGAAATATCCAATGGATCAGAGAAGTCAAGTGGTTCGCAGGTCCTGGAAAAGAATATATTTCATACTTTTTTCTTCACTACCTCTATAAACGATCAGTCATTACGTGTTTTATTATATTCCTAGTTAAATTTATAAATCTATAGAATTACTAGCATGTTACCCGGCGATACCACGGAAATAATTTACATTAGGTGGTTTAAGTATTTAATGGGACAGTAATCTCTTGATGAATAGCGAAACCTTTACAGCACGTTATAACTCGCTGTGTTTTTGTGCAATTCCAGGTAATAACCCTTAAACCGGCTGTTTTTACCGGATCCTCCCTCAAATCTGCTTGATTGTTGCCAATCCTATTCTGGGATTGTCTAGCCGTGAATCTAATTAGTCGCTCATTAACCACGCGTCTCCTCCTTTCTGCGGGATCCTCCATTAAAACTTGTTTAGAAGCTATTGAATTAAAACTACTAGGTTTGATGGAAGCAAACGGCTTAAACTTTTTTTCGACCTATCGTTACGATTCGCAGAAATTGATGCCGGCGGGACCAACCATCCAATCAAAGTCCAATAACGAGAAATTTCTAAACAGAATAGTGGAACAGCGAACAATATGGAGGACATTGACCAAGTGAAGGGATAGATTAATAGCACACGTTTGAGACATGAGGATCTTGTAAAATTAGCGTTAGAGGGAAGTGTGTGGGGTAAGAACAGAAGAGGGAAGCAAGGATGGAATACGCGAAGCAGGAGGGTGTGGGATGTGCTAGTTATGCGTAAATGAAAAATGTTGCGCAAGATAGGTTAGCATGGAGGGTTGCATCAGACCAGTCTAAGGACTGAACACCACAACAACAGATATTTTTGTCAACTATTTTTTAAACGTTAATTCATATGTCAAGAAAATTTTACCACTTGAGATATGGTGGATGGATGGGGTGCCTTTATGAATTTATAAACTTCTTTTACTATTATAAGAATATGTATATATATATATATATGTGTGTGTGTTTGTGTGTGTTAATTTCTTATTAAACTAAGTATTAAAAAATACCGTAGTGTGCTTCCTGAGCCTGGGCTCTAATGCTTATTCTCTGAAAGATCGTTTCTAATTCCACGACTGACTTGCAAACTGTATCACTCCTACCTCTATTTATCTATAATAGCATCGTCAAAGATTCTAACTCTCATTCCATAATTGTTATATCTCTCCCCTACGTCGCTTGCTTTCTAGCATTTATTCTCCAAATCTTACAATAGAACATTAAAGGGATGCAATCTCTGAAGGACTAAATTAAAGAAAGCTTACTTGTTGCCATGTTGCTGTGTTGGATGGGTCAAACTGATCCAAAGGCTAATTTACCCATTATACAAAACTTCTACGATTCCTAAATGGCATACTAAATACAGCGGATAATTTTAATTTCGTGATATTCGTTATCATAAATATTATCGTCATATACAACTGTTTCATAATAATGCGTTATCATTCTAAATCTGACTCTGCACGTGAGTGGTATGTCAAAACATGGACCTTGAATCAATGATTTCCTATGCCATAACAATTTTTTACAATGCTTCAGAGAAACTTTCTTAGTCGAGAGGACTGTGAAATTCAGAAATTGTTTCCGAATCTCAGATGGCTACTGCGTATTTCTATTTAATCCGAGAATTTTTCTTCATTAATGTTATTAAATAAGTGGCATTAAAATACAATTACGAATGATATTATAAATACCAGTATTGCAACACACCATATATGAGGTCTAAATTCTAAATGATGAAAAAAGTCATCTGAACACTGTTAAAGGTATTATTGATTTATTATATTCATATACACTGTATATTCGGGTTATAAGGACAGATAAAACCTATATAATTTTGCAGCTTGCTGAAACAATGCTTGTGTGCAAGCCTACTAATTCCAATATAATATTAATAATTATATACTAATATTATAAAAATTTTGTTGTTTAAAGGAAAAAATTAATTGTAAAATTTTAAACTAATCTTGACACATACTACAGAAACTATCCTCCCATCCTATGCCGTTAAAAGGGGAGTTACCTAGTTCAGGATCACCCTCATGTTGCCTGTTCCACAAAATAAAAAAGATCCCGACAGATTATCCTGATAAAAATCATGGTTTACGATACTAAAAAAAGTAACAGTACTTTTACTGAATGTTAACAGAATATTATTGGTATTAATTAGTTACAAATAATTTTTTATAAAATTACGGGATTTATTTTAATTGAATAGAGTCCCAAATATTTTGAAACGTGAACACAGGCTCATGGTTGACAGTGCCTAAAATGACAGGTGAAGTGGCAGGTTTTGCTTCTCTCAGGTAAAAGTCAAATTAAGTTTTTTCAGATAAGATTAAAAGAATGCTATCTTGTAGTTGTAAACAGAAATATGACTGGAACAAGTTCATTATTTTGAATACTTAATTACAAAGCTAAATTTCAATAAATTCTAATAATAATATGTTTGACGATGGAATGTAATGATAGCAATTCTATGTATGATTCACTACTTGTATTATATTGTATTATATATACTTAACTACTTGATTAAATTACCATTATAAAAAATTTAATATATTGTTATGATTACAAAATTCCTCACTATATTTCAGCTGGAAGGAATATACTATACTTTAATAATAAAGCTATAAAGTAATATTGAATATTTTTCCCTACTACAATGATATAGGAGTTAAAATTTTCTCTACTTTTATCAGATCTTTGACGAGTAAGAATCTATCAGAACAAGTTTTTTTTATAGAGCCTTTTCTGAGGGAAAACCTCTTATCATTTAACATTTCTCGATATTTAACAGTATCACATCCAATTAATTTATCTATATCCCATGTGTTTTGTAAATAACTCCACTAATAACTAGCAATAAGAGACCTACTCGAAATCTCGTTTCGTGAGATTAATGAGTGGGAAACCCTGATAAGAAGAATTTGTCAGAAATAATAATGGATGTCGGGTAGTGGAAATTTCTGAGTATAGTAGAAATAATTAGTGAAGTACATAGCTGTAGATGTTTTAGCATCTATGATATTAAAGGGTAGTTTCCTGTTTCAGGATCACCCTCATGTAGCCTGTTACCCCCCCCCCCCCGAAAAAAAAACATGAAATAGTCGCACGGATTATCATACTGTCACTGCCATAAATGGTTTGCTAAGGATTATTGAAGCATGTTTGTCACCAACTAATGCGTGTCACACCGTTTTCATTTCATTTTTGACAAATAAACGTCAATATAAACGTAAATACGTTTTGACTCTTGTGATTCTGTGGTTTTATTAGATAAAGTTATATATATTTCAAGAAAATTATTTATTGTAGCTAAAGATCTAATTTACTTTGTTTAGGATGTATTATTCTTCCAACTCTGTTTCATTCCGTTCTTGTACCGTGCTTTATCGAAATATTACTCTGCATTATATTAATATTAGATGATACAAAAGGAGAAACACTCCCAGATGTGAGTTCATACAGCAAGCTGCTGCAAAAAAAGAGAGAAATAATTATGTAGTGTAAATTTAAGATATAATTTCAATATCAGTATTCGTTGTACTGTGAATATTGTTATTTATAGAATAAATTTAATGCTTCTTGATATTATACAAGTTTGCTAGTTATATCCAACTAAATCCGCATTTTATTTAAAGTACCCGTATTAAAGAGAAATATTTTTACATACTTTTTATTAACGTTCACTCTTTTGAAAACATAGTCATTATCAATGCTAAAAAAATTATATTTCATTACTTTGATCTCCAGTAAAGGATACATTTATTTCTATGGGTTAATCATTCCATGTACAGCTAAATGATTACCTGAAGAAGTCTCAAAGGAGAGACCAAACGTTGTAATATTTGATATTTGAATTATAAAAAAACTGACAAAGAGACTGATTAACTCATTTATTGTATATTTAATAGTCAGTTAAATTATTTAATTGATACAATTATTTAGTTTTTCAAAATTTATTGCATACGTCACATCCGGATATTTTAATATCTCTATCTCAACAGATTGTATGATACCCTTACATGCTTTTTAAGTTATACCTACGTCATTATCACATAAAGGTATATAGCGCGCAACAAGAACCCTCATTTGTTCGTTCCATGAGAGGAACCCACTTGAAAAGTCTAGAAGATTGCGATGAAAGTGTCGAAAAGAAATTTTTCCTGAGGTGTACCATTTTTTCACAGTTCAGCTCATAATTTCTAACACTACAGCCAAATAGTGCATATTATATTAATTCAAACAATAAAAAAACAATTTCTTGCATAAATGAATAACTTTAATTTTAAATGGGAAAAAAAGAAAAGAGTTAGATGAGGCTCACGACACAGCTGCCCAAACCCTTAAAATCGCATATAATTCGGTGGGTAGTCGAGCATCCAAAAGTGACACACATCGATCGAAACGTCAAAGAAAATATCTACTCCAGAAATGATCAACGAAGTCCACTACGCGGTGTTGAGTGTTGAACAAGTCACTTGGAGAGGTCTGAGACATATCTCAAGACCCAATAGCTTTAAATTTGGATGAAAAGTTGATAAGCAACTATCCGCTAGATAGCTTTAGATTTTCCTCACATTGAAAGCTAAATACAGTATAAGATTAACGCTTTTTGTTGTAGTCATGCCATACTTTACCATTGTTACATAAGTTTCAATGAAACGTGGATCCAAACAGTTGGATAGTGGAAGGTTGTGAGAAACAAAAACGAATCAACCCGAAGTAAAGTGTTTCTTCTAGTGTTTAGGAAATACATAGTTATTTATCCGTACAAAAATTGATTCATAATTTTACAATCAAATATTATGACTGTTATTTAAAAAGTTCCGATTTTCCTGTAACATTACAAAACGAGAAATGAGATTCAGTATCATTTTATGCGTTCATACACTTTCTACACAGCAGATTATAATCTACTTCTTATTCTTCTTGCTAGACTCTGCAGCCCACTCTGGGAACAGAAGAGGCAAGACAAGGATGGAATACGGTAAGTAATTTGGGGGTGTGTGGGTTGTGCTAATTATAAGGAAATTAGAAATACCACAACAACACCAACTCTTCATTTATAAATGAAATATTTAAGTTGCAAAAGCAAGCCTCTAGAATACTTCCTACTGCGGATTGCAAACCATTATTCAAAAGCAAATACTTACTTCATCTAGCGAATACATTAATGAAATCTTAAAATATGTGAAACGGAACATGAATTTGTTTCAAACGAATGGCGAATTTCACGAATACGCGACTAGAAACCTCTAAGCATTGCATTGCTCTTTACCATAAAAATGTTGAGAATACCGGGATGATTTTATATAACAGCCTGTCTCCAGAGGTTAAGAACAATAATAATTACAAAAGTTTCGTGAATCGGTGTAAAAATATCCTCTTAAATGGCGCTTCTGCTATACTCGATACAGCAGTTTCTAGATAGTTCCTGTAAATTAAAATTCCTGAAATAGTTTTTAATGTGAACGTTGTAGAATTTCTTATTACATAACTTTAAAATTGACTGTATAGTTTATTCTGCCCTGTTGTTCGTTTCATGTAATGCCTGAAGCTACTACGGAAGGTCAGATTTCTCGTCGTGCAGCGCCATTTCCATTTTTATGCATGTGTTTGTGCTTTTTATTGGGCGTGCCATCTTTTCAGTTATTTTATACTGCATCTTCTTTACTCTAGTTACGTTTTTACGAATTTTTGGCAGTTAATTATATTTTATTTTGGTTTTCAATTATTTGTAACTTGATATGGTGTATGACGTATCATTTTTCCTCAACTGAGGACTGATGGAAATAACAATGAATCTAAATCTATTTATCAGTAGATGACCACACACGAGCAGATAACTGCGGCAGATCTGATCGACCGACCAATCGCCGGATTGGAGCGCAGATATTGGTCAAATCTACGTTGCATCTTCACGTACAGATCACATCAGCCAAATACAGATTTATCTGCGAATTCCAAAGATTCCGTGTCAAATTTGTTACAGCTACGGTAACCCTCCATTTTAATTTAAGCATAATAGAAGTTTTATAGTGTCAATAGTTGGTTATGGCGGTGAATAAGTTTTTATTGTTATTTACAAAATGTAATATAGCTTGATGTCAACAATAAAATATAAAATTTTATTATTTAAACTATTCAATGAATTATTTAAAAAAATTAGCTTCTTTATAATTATTAATTGTGTTGGTAATTTCTGATTATTATAATAATAATAAAGTAGTCCTTTGACTAATAATGGAAAAAATTGAATATTTTAAGTAATAGGCAAATTTTCTTATCAAATCTTAATAGATGTGTGGTTCAACATATTAAAAAATTCATTTTGACTGTTTTACTGCGCTATGGTTTATTTTCATTTTTAAAACCTTTATTTTAATAGCAAGGAAATGTAGTGTATATACTTCATCACTCAGAAAGTCATGGCATCAGCTTCCCCGTGCTGGGCAGAATCTTACGAGATCCATACCGAATAACTGGCAGGTAATGAATATTCGCTAAACTTGGCAAAATCCTGATACTTGCATATTGATAGCAACGTTGACGTTTACCACATTGCGTTTCAAATTCTCGTCCAGATAACTTCTGCTATTTGCTCTCTTATTCTGAATTATATTTCTACTACTTTCAGTTAATCTGCTCCTCAACGTAACACCGAGACAATACTTCCTCTAAAATGTATACTTAACTAAACTTAAAGGGTCTGATAGTAATGACATTGGGGCAGCATTTCTACATGCTATTCAACGTGTGTGTAGGTCGACGCATGACATGCCTTATGTTAGGTTTACAGGAAATGAGAGAGCAGACGGCGGAAGCAAAGGGATAAACATTGCTGGTCTCACTCTTGCAACATCAACGCGACTATTAGGTACAACAGAAAACGGGTAAACTAGCCTCAATACACGTCGGAGTAGTCTGAGTAGATTAATAAAGAAAGTCGGACTAGATAAAGAAAACAGAGTAAGCACTAAATATTGAGGAACTACTAAACATCCATAGTAAGGATTTATTACAAAATTAAACGTACAATTTTCATCGTTCTGAAGCGTAGCACAAATGAAGGAAGTGCTTCCGATGCAGATTAAATGAAAATAGAGAAATTTATTGTCTTATTCATAAATGTCGCAATAAAGAAACGTAGATAAAATAATTTTATTTCTAAATAAATTCCGCAGTAAAGATTTCATTACAAGGACTGATAATATTTTATAAACTAAGGTGACCTGACAGTAGGTCTATGGGAAACTCAAAATATAGAAGAACGAATATTCAGATGTTAATTATATTTTAATAATATCATTGCTTGTATATAATATTTTAATTTACATTCCAAATTTTATTTCTAATTAATGCTGCCTGCCAAGTGCAATTAAAATCCTTAATTAAACGGAAGATAGAACTATACGGAGGAATTTGATAGGGATAGGGATAAATTAATAGGCCACGTTTTTAACACGAGCGTCTAGTAAAATCAGCATTACAGTGCGTGTTGGGTAAGAGCAGAAGAGGGAGGCCAAGGAAGGACTTGGCTAAGAATATTAGGGAGTTATGTTACACCCTGTACTTTGAAGGAAATCACCGCCGTTGTAAAAATTTGTGCTTTTTTTGGTAGGTTTAACGAGATGGTCAATAAAGACATCGTCTTATTGTAAAGAGGCTTCGTAATAAAGTTATCTCCTGAAAAAAAAAGCACTATCCAAAGTTTTGGGTACAAAATATGAACTAAAAATATTCTATGCCAGGGTGTAAAGAAACGCTTGTCTAATGGTCCGATCGACTCAGTGCTCCTCCTTTTTATTTCATTTCTCAAAACTTGTTGTTGTGTTCCTGTGTTTTATCATTACTGACTATGCTCCATTTCGAATATATATGGCGATATTGCGAGAAAAGAAGAAGATATAGATTAAGAAGTAGTCAATTATCGGACTAAATTAATTGATATACACGACTTTTCTGCTATCCTAGTTGCTTTCTGCAGTTGTAAAACATAGTAAGAGCTGTAAAAACGAGTTGCGACTGGTGCATGTGTGCTGCAGCATATGAATTAATGTAGGAGGATTTATTTGTTTCGTAATTTTACGAAACTTTATTAAAATAATTGTATTTTAAGACTATGAATTTATGTTTCGATTTCAAAGACCTTAAACTGCCCGCTTTCCAGTGCGCTCCTTCCCACATACATCTCCGTTACATTCTTTATAGAACGAAAATCCTGTGTAGATGAGAAATGCGCATGCGCGGTATTTCCTTTTAATTCCCCTGCTCGTCCAAGATTTAACAATTATAAGAGCTAGAAAAATCACAGAGTGAGGCAGAGTGTGCGTGCTGACAGAGGCGGTCTCATCAGGCAACAGTTTTAATGTTTTTGACGAATTGATAAAAAGATTACTGTTATGACTTATGGTTTATTTAAATTAATCTAAAGTTATTTAAAATATAAAAAAGTTTAACGGCCTGTATTTCGTAGAAAATTAATGCACGATCTTCCTTACAATATTTTCAAGATGTGTGGCATTTTCCTCAAAATAACTTTCTTTATTTAAAATTTGTTAAAGTAAAAATACTTTCGTGTTAATAATTTTGGCCAATTTGATTTCACATTTTTATAATTTTAGTAATTCGTTTTAATTACACGTTATGTAGACGAAATTATAAGTGTAGCATATTACAGGTCGTGGAGTATTATCTACACTGTAGTTGTTGCAGTATTATCAATATCTTCGTGAAGGGAATGATCCTCGTAAAAATTGTTCCTTGGAGTGAAAAGCACATGACTTTAAATGCTCACGAGCAGCCCCTGGTAAGAACCATACACCACTCGAAAGAGGGATACAAATATATTTCACATAATGAAAAAAACCGATGAGTGGTACTCATTTCGTCACTTAATTTTATCTGTTAATTGGCTACTTCCTTATCTAATTAGTCTGCATCTAACACAGGTATTTTAATATTTTTGGAAATTGTAATTCACAAGATCTGGATTTTAGAAACATAATTTGTGCAAAAAGTTGATGGTTGTTACGTAGTTCGTGCAAGATTGAATAATTTAATGTATGGTGACTTGTTTTACTCCGAGAGCATGCGATTTGAGATTGCAGTTTGAGATGCGGATGCTGATCCAGCTGGCGCACACGTGGCAGCTGCGACACGCGCCAGACACGCGCAGGTGCGGCGCGAATGGGTCGTATATACAAAACTTAGGTCGGTACAACAAATAACGATACACAACCTTTATGTTACGAATTTTCAGATAAATATTAGTGAAAAATTGGCTATTGCAGTTCAGAAAATAAAGTAATAAGTAGAGGTTACGTTAGTTTTGTAACACTGTGTAATCTCCAGATTGGGTCCCATATATTTTTATTAAATAAATAATACTAAATATGTATATATGTTTGTTTGTGGACCAATTGCAACAAAGCATTCTGCTACTCTCACATTTGATCAATTATATCCTGAAATACGAATACCGGGAATAAAATGCAGGACGACTTTCTGCCTTAGATGACAATCAATCTTCGTTAAGGTACTTTTGAAGGGATTTACTGCTGTCAGGCGTATTTTGAAGGTTACGTACAGCGTACAGGGGAAATCCCCGTATCTCGATTCTCCAGTCACTTGTTTTCACGAAACATTCGTCGCACAATCTTCATGCTATTCTTTCAGGGTCCATAATTAATAGATTCCATTTATAACCAGTCAACCAGTGTCAGAATTCCACTTTGCAGTGATTAAAACCTATGATAAAACTATTGAAATCCATAATCGTTCATTTTACATTCCATACTCAGCTTATAGTCCAAATTTGGCAGTCAATGATGCAGCAAATATTTCGCACGACACTGTCATTTTCTTCAACATTATTCATTGACTTCTTTTCAAGATTTAAAAGAACAGTAGCGAGTATTTTGTTGAAAGGGGAAACAGTTCTGTAAAGATTATATGTTTAATGCTTTATTAAATCATGCATATGTTTCTTGTTCAGTAGAGCGTAATTCTTCGGCTGCATAAGAGATTTCTTATCTGAATGATTTATAAATTTATTGGATTAAGAATCAAGCAGTTGTCCGTGTAATTATAATATGAACTGTTTTCTTTAAAAGTGGTGTAAGTCCTTTTTTAACAAAAAGTTATTTAGTGATAATAATGAATGCAATAAGCTATGTGCAATCAATAAACACATCCCGAAAGAATTCCTCAAAAATATCAACACTTTATCAATATAAATTAACGTTGTCAAGGAAATTACAAATATAATCTTTTTGAAAGAGGTGAAAGTCCACTTTCTGCAAAATGTAATAAATAAATTATACCACTTCATCCTTACCAAATTGCCGGAGTCTTAGTACTTGACGTTCGGAGAAAATTAAAACAATAGTTCCTGTTAGCCACCCTATTTCTTGCCCGAATATTCCGGGACACTATTGTGTCGATGGGTCTTCTTCTTACAATGACTCGACAGCCCTCTTAAGGGCCTAGGCCTACCGAGGCGGCTGCAGACTGTCATCTGGCGTGACACATTCCGAATTTGAGGTGATACGTGGTCAGTGTATCAATTCCCCCTCGTGACCATGACGACACAAACATCCAATCCCATGCCAGGATTCGAACCCTGGACCCTTGAGTTGTGAGGCAGCAACTAGAGGCTAGCCACTACACCACACGAGGTCGGCGTCTGGATGGGTCGCAACCTGAGAAGTTGACCTGTATCGACGTGTAAGGGCTTCAATAGGCAAGGCCACCAAACAAAATCAAAAAGGATTACTCCCTCATTTCTGGCAGACGAAGGATGGGCAAAGTTTATAAAATAGGGAACTGTGGAGTGGTTGAGATTCAAAAGTCATACTTTTTTGGACATTCATACTTTTCGGACATGCATTAATTCTTTAGTTCATTAATTCATTTAGTTTTCTCCTTCCCTTCTATGTGATTTGCTTCTATTTGTCTGGCAGTATTTTAACGAAACTGAATCTCAACTAAAGATGTTTCATGTTCCTTATTTCATTCTGCTTCTCTTGAATATGATGAATTTTACTTTGCCTGATGCCTTTTCCAGGAGTAATATGTTACAGTTTGAGGGAGCAAAGACAGTTGGTAGAACCCATAAATAAGGATTATTGTCACCACCATCCCTTTTCCTGCTTCTCCGGTTGCTCATAAAGTGATCAGTGTGTGTGAATTTCCATCCTCTTGATGTAATTTGAATCCTGCTTTCTTCAAGGGAGTTGAGAGAAGAGAAATTAATTGTAACTTGTTGTTTTTAATCTGCTCAAGGGTGAAGTATATGGGGACTTTTACTTTTTATATTTGCACACAATAGCCTCTGATCTTCTAAGCTGAAGTTTTCCCAATATCTGAAAATCTACAACTGTTTTTATAATGGGACAAAACCCAGCCTTGATGTTGTTTAAATATTGCTTAGAGCTTTACAGAAATTGTCAAATAACTTGAACACAAGATATTCCTACAGTCAATTCAATAGCTTAAGGTGGATTCTTCCCTCCACTTGATAAAACATTTATCATTGAAACTTGCTTTTCATTTCTCAACCACACAGTTCATATTTATGGTAGATTATCCTCAGTGTACAAAACATGTTTTGAAGTAGGTCCTCACTACAAAATATGTTTTGTTGTAGGGGGATAGGGTAGATGTATGTGCTTATTTAAGTCATTTAAACTATGTTTTGTCTCTAGTCATTTTTATTCTTCCCCAAATACAACTGTCTTATTGTATTTGCTCCAAAAACCCTACTAGCAATGCTGGTAGGAGCTGTACCTCCTGCTACTACCACCCAATACAGACAGATTTAGGGTAATGGTTAGAGAAGCCAGACTATGAGTAGTCTACCAGTCTTTCAGGTTGGGAGTTTCATGTGTAGTAAAATACTTTACAGAATAAAAACAAACTGTTACAAGATCCTCACATACTTCTTGCTAAATGTATATGGATGCACTTTTGATGACTTTGGCAAATAGAAATGGACATAGAAACAAATCAAAATACTTACTTTGGTAACATGAAATGTAATAACAATGCTATATGCAGAAAATATGGAATTTGTTGCTGAGGAAGTACTGAGATATGGTATGGGCATGACATAATTACAAGAAGTAAGAAATGGAAGATATGGAAATGGGAGGGTAGATGAAAAAATGCTATAATGAAACAAAGATACCTATGATTTGAGCTATTGGGAGTTAAGATGTGTAAGAAGGAAAACATAATTATGACTAATCACAATTTTGACTCTTAGGTTGTGTGGACATTTACCACCTTTAAAAGCAGGATTTAAATTAATCAGGATGAAGTAAACATAAAACCAGTTTGTAGAGCCCTACATGCTTATATCCCTCAAATTATTACAAAAAAAACATACATTGCAATGCAAACAAGATCATGTTTCAAGTATTTATTCCAAATGATGAAATTTTCTCTAAGCTTGTTCCTTATAAGTTGTTAAACCCAACTATTTATTATTTATTAGATTAGTTTTAATAAGGATGATCTAATTCATTATAGTGAGTTTCATGCAGTGAATATAATAATTAGAGGGTTTCAATTCCTATCCAACAATTTGCTATATTCAAACCATTTCTTTTGGTTCTGGGGGTCCAGGTCTATTTCAGTTAATTTTGTAATGTACATGAAAATTTTAATTATATCATAATTCCATATTTTTGTGTAAATTTATTACTGCATTTATCTGATTCAAAGAGAACATTTTTGTAAATGAGAATGGGTTGTACTCAACGGAGTGTATTTTCCTTGATGTTATTTTTATTGTCAACAGTTCATGCACTAAACAAGTCATTTCATTTGTCCAACACTCCACTGAATTTTCTTCTGATGTACTTTAAATGTCATTTTGAATTAATTAGTAATTCTCTAAAATTTTCATAATACTCATCCACATAAATTTTTGATCAACTATTTAAGATCCATCAATGAAATTACTTGTTATTATTCAAGAACAGACATATTGTAAGATTGGACATTCTCATGGGAATCCTTATTTCATTTAGTGACCTATTCATAAAGAATACTAATTTACTTTTCCTTTGACATTTATGAGTGAATATTTTCAAAGAATCTCATTCCAGATGTTCCTGATAGTACTCATTTAATTTATTTTATATCCTGCTTAAAACTCTGCAATATACCTTGAGCTTAATAGTTGGTTATTGCAAATGCTAATCTATGACCATGCTTTATATTTGGTTATTTATATCTTCCAGTAATGTGAGTAGTATTATTGCTATGTGATTGTGTGATCTTTCTTAGTTCACTGTGTTTTACTATCATTTATTATTTATAGCTTAATAATAGTTTGATTTCCTTCATTTACTGTTTCATCCAAACAAAACATTACATGTAAAAGTTTATTTCACTCAACAACTTTTTATTACTACCACTTTTAATGGTAATACACAATAAATTATATTTACTGAGGCTGTCAATAGACACAGACCTACTGTTTCCTAGATTTGAAAACTTAACAATCAGAGGAACCAGTCTGCAACAGATTCACATGCAGGTGGACAGTTCTGTTCTCCAAATATGTTCATAAAATGATTTTTTAATTTATTTTTACAAGCTTCCCCTACAGCCAATTTTTATCATTTGTTTGGTTATATTCTCATGCTTACAGCTAAAAACGCTCTCCTGGAGTCCAAGATCATTTCCACCATAATATTATATTACTCCTACCATCTACCTTCCAATTCTCTATTTGTGACTGGATGATGGTTTCTTGATTGGTTTTCACATCAAATATTATATTCAAATTATTTTGGCAATAGTCTGTACACAATACTGTCTTCACTTTATCTGTGGTGAATAGCAGGTATAAGGATCTTGTTCCAGATTTCTTGGATCAATGAGCCATTTTTTATGGAGGTTGCTAAGCTTATTTGATGATGCTTAGTACTTAAAGAGCCACAATGTATACATTTTGATCTGAAAGGATTTTCAAACCATCATAACAACTGATAATCTGCCAAGAACATTTGTTTTGGAGAGAATTATAAATAACACATCTGATTATGAATCTATTACAATCGTGACAAAATATGCTTAAGTCCATTAAGTGAACCAATATAATTTGTTGCAGTATTTATGAGTCATTCTATTGTGTTAATACACAAAATAGAATGTGAGCAGTTTAATTTAAAACTTGTCAACAGTCTTTGTCAACGAAACTTCGGTTACATAAACTGTCATCTACTGTCATTCATAGCCCCATGTAAACCAAACAATAGATACTGAGAAACATAACTACTTGACTACAGAAAGCTAATAGAAAAGCAAATGACTCCCATTCTACTGCACAATTTATTCCAATCTTTCGGAAATTCGCAGAAAAGAATGCGCAGAAATAGTATCAAAAGCATTTACAGCGGTGGTCATATGATGCTGATTTGCCAGCCGCAAGTTGCTGTTTCTGAAAGAGGCTGACTAACAGCAACAGCAACCAGCATACTGGGAGGCAATCCGCTTAGAGGGTTGATATGGCTAACAGCTCAGCAGTGTTTGTTGTTCAATCTTCTAAAATGTCGTGACAAAGAAGAAAAATATTAAGAATGCATTCGGCTGAACTATGTTAGTATCTATTATATATTTATATTCAAAGAAACGCAGATGGTTCGAAGTTGGATAGAATGAAGAGATCAGCACCGAGCTTCATCGAAACTAATACTGAAGACCCTTTCTTTCTTCAACATATTAAGACTGTAAATTTGAAGGATCCCTCCAACTAGTTACGCCTCTAATAAGAAGAAAATGACACTAACATGAGGGAAGCTATTCCGTGCAAAATAAAATTATTAATAACTCTGAGATACCTGGAGAGAGTTTAAAATTTCTTCCCATAAAAATACTACGAAACAAGGCAAGTTTTTGGTGTATCTTCTACCGTCTTAATTTTTTTTATTATATGCATCTCATATCTATAAGTGTCTCGTAAACTTTTTATTCCATTTTTAATTGGGGTATTGTTATTTAAACCCTTCTGCTAACAGTTCATCACAAAGACATTCAAATGCTTATCTTTTCATAGCGTTTCAAATAAGATGGAGACGAACGATTGCATTAAAATTCATATTTTTCACTAGAATTCCATTCTACTTCACCTACTTTAATATGCGATTACATTTAACCTTATTTTAATTAATGTACTAAAACATCACAAACAGATAACCACAAATAAAGACGATTCGATCATTAATAACTAGCACTACGTTACTACAACAATATAACGTAGAATAATGTCTTTGGTAGAATATTATAATTTGCTGACAATTGAAACAACACGTCAGAGATCACATGACTTGGTGAACCGATGGCTAGCAGCGCTGGTAAAGTAGAACGGGCCCCTACTAAAATGGCTGTGCTGCTGGTACCAGCGAAGAGAAGGGTTCATATGGTGCTGCTTAACCGGCTACTGACATCCGCCAGCTACTAACCGCTGGTAAAACCAGAGAGTATATTATGAAACTCTTTGGGTAAAACAGCATGGTATGATTGTGACATATCACTACTCACAATGCACCACGTGAAATATTACACTACGTCAATAGCTGAAACAGTCAAACCTCGCAGTGTAACGAATATAAATAATTTTAGTTTAATGATTTCGTCAACAACCATGCAAAATGTTTTAAACGGATATTTATTTTTATATGAAATTAAATAAGGCCATCCCTCAACGCCACTCAAATATACGATATATTTTTCATCCTTGTATTTAATAACGCTGGCTTAATTTGTTCCAAGTTATTTTAGCGTAAGCACTACCTCGTCGGATTTGGTGGCTTGGTAATCATATCGTCAATTGCGTCATCAGTGAAGCGTACCTTCAATACATCATTGTGGAAAAGGAGTTCAACGGGTCGTAGTTTATTAGCTAACAGTGTCGCACTTTTTATTACCCGATCTGACACATCTATTTGTATTTTCGATTTCTGAGGATCTTGGATTTTTAGATTTTCCAATTATCAGAGGCCTTAGTTTTAATTCACCGGAAGAGTTAAAGGAATCCAGAATTTTAACTCGCTGTTTAATCTTTATGAGTTTATGAATATTGTTTTCTAATTTGGCTGATAAAGTTTTCTGATTCAGCATTTGGAAGTTAAGCCCGGTTTCATCACTATTGAAATTTTGGTCAGAAGTGAGTCCTTCCTTAAAAGGCACTTCATTTATTTTTACTTAAATCCTATAACTTCAAAGGTATTTGCCAACGGTTTCTCACCAAATATTTTCCCCTCCTTTTAATACACCAAACTATTGCAGAAAAATTCTCCTCTCCATCCTTAAACTTGTTATAGAATTCAATGGTTCTAACTTGTGGCATAGGACTACTTTTCGGGCTTCCGACCCAACATAACTGCGAAGACCACAGAAAAATTCGTACTGTACGTCTATGCATGGTCTCATTTCTTCACTTCTTTCGCCTACACATTTTTCAATTTCCACCATGTTCTGCTTCCAATCATCGAGAGTCACTTCTAAATGAACGGTCACTTTCCAAGCTGCTTCACCTTTATCCAAACGGTTTATTACGCTCACTTTTGTTTCAAGAGAAACTGAGGCTTTTTCGTTTTCCACTCATAGTGAATTCCACCACAGCGAAATATTATGTAAAAATGCAAATTATACAATGTATTTATTGGCAGTTTATAATGTTTTCACTGATGACTGATGACTCAATACACAACTAGTCGTGTCAAGACGATGCGTAATGGACAATACACAGAACAAGTACCATGAGGATCGTAGCTTTTTCAGGAGACCATGACGGCGACCGAATGAAGTAACCGTTTAAATGCTTTGTATTGTATCCGGTGCCGCTCAGACCTACCGTCCAACCGCTCACTGCTCACCGCTGGTATAGTGCCCGAGGCCTTACGCAAAGCGAAGAGCATCAGCGCGTGTGGACCAACTGCAACAGTATGTCAACACCACTGCTCTTCACACTAATCTCTTCAGAACGTCCGTCATAGTTCCTATACACATCAGTATTTCTTCAACTTTCTTTAGTTCATTTTGGCCAAAGTGCGTATTTTGAATATCTCCTCGTCGTATAAATTTTTGATACCACCTACTTTATTGTATTCATGTTTCTAGGGGGTCGAAAGCATGGCTGCTCTCGTCGTGAGCTTAGATTACTGCAAGGAATGTTGTAGATTCAGTTGCGCGGATAACGCTCTGGCTTTCAGTTCAAAATTCACCCCGTCTTTGAAGACATCCCGTTCGAAAAGGAAAAGTTTGTTAGCGATCGGTTTCTCGGTAAAATCTCCTACCATGGCGAATCCTAACCGCCTTCCCGCAATATCAACGGCAAAATCCTACCTTAACTAGATTGAATCTAACGCTGTGTACAATTTAGGAGAATTAGCTAGTCATCAGATCACATTTACTCCGTTGTTTATTGAGACAATTTGGTAGTGTAAAACCAATTCTGAAAATATTGGCGTTAATAAATATATTGCTGTCAGTTCAGGATATGTTGTACGTAAAAAGAAACACATCCTTAAAATGAAATAGATAATAAAATGTCATCGCAGTCTCCATATCCATTTCGTGTGACGACAATTAATGTTCCTGGCGTTTCGCCAGGCCACTTGGAGGGGTAGTACCTCCTCAAACGACAATTCTCCCTTTCTCCTTTCCCTACTGCGCATGTAAACACACCATTTATAATCTCACGAACTGTACCTAGTGTGGCGTGAAGTGCCGAGAAAAAGTGTTGACCATGAGAAGTAGGAATAATAACAACACGATATTAAAATACAGCCTGTTATGAATCTCAGCCTACGTCATTGCTTACGAGGTTCCAGCGACTAGCTACAATGTGCAATTCGATAAAATTCGCGATAAACAATAAAATTCAACAGGTTATAGTACAGTTTTATAAAAGGTCACTGTTATCGTAGTGAAAAGAAATACATCTATATTGTGTGTGGTGAATTTAAAGTTAAAAGCCTTATTAAGCAGTCCATGATTTATCACAAACGAAGTTGGAGACAGACTAAAGAGAAACAGTTTGAAGACTGTTTCTCCAACGAGGACAATGGCAGTCAGATTTTCAGGACAGAGCTAAATGGGACCAGCACCTGCCCCGTGTATGCCAAAAGGATTTACAGGGCGTAAGCACGTATACGTCGTACGGGGGCCCGAAGGACTCCACGCCTAAGGTGTGCACGCTCTTCGTGATGACCGGTTAAGTCAGGGCAGCCGCTCCCCTTCCCGAATCGGCTCGTGAAGTGCGGAAATGTGTTGCTCAGATTGCAGACGGCTCCCACACTTCACTTTTTGACTTGTAGGAAATCCACTCCACCCGCAACGACAAAAGTGCCCTCGGGGCCGGTGCCTTAATGCCGGGCCTGGTCCGCCTCCTACTCTACGTGCTAGCATCACCTCCGTGGGTTTATGAGCACATGTCACACTGCCCGACAGAGTCCAACCCAATTGTGATCCAGGCTGCCACCCAAGAGCGACATCTGGGCCTAAGGTCACCCCTGTCTAACTGCATTTTTCGCTGAGGGCTTAGGTGAGCCTCGTGCTTTAAGGAGTTGAATCCCAGAGGTAAACTTTATCGGTGAAGCTGGCACTTCCAGACATGGGTAGCCTCTTTTTCCCAGAAGAACCGGACGCTAACGCTGCTGAAGCAGGTACAGCCCTATGACTGGCATTCGAAGCTTCCGGCTACCTCCAGATTGTAGGGATTGGTTTCCGAGGCAGATGTCCCCCATGGATTATATGCGCAACCACTCAACAATAAGGGAACTACATCCAGGCAGTTTCATCATCGGATAACTAAGTATGGCTATCAATTTCCACCTAGCCCGGAGGCTTGACGATTGCCTTGGGTTGGACTCAGTGTCACCGCGCGATGACCCCGACCCGACATTAACCATCTCCCGTGCTCATTGAGGATCCTAGTTCCCAAGCGAGCCAACGAGGACACTAGTGCTGGAAAATAGCTGCCAGTCAACTCCAAAAAACTTTGGACTTTGATAGTTTTGATAAATCTAACTACCCCGATGATTCGCCTTCCCCAATCCGCAACCCGGTTACACTGTGTGAGCTGGCCTAGTCAGTAACTGCAGTACAGCTACTCGAACCGTGTGACCACATCTTACGAGCTACTGCCATGTGCGAGTCGGTCAGTAACTCGCATCCAAGTTACTACAAGAATTTTTGTTTTTACTCGCCAGGGTGGGAGGCGAAGTGACTACGTCGTGACAAGGGATGCTGTTCGCGCGGGATTTCCTTGCCCCTCACAACACCTGTCTAGACTAGACTACTGCTTTACTATCGTATTAATGAGCCTGCCCACAGCGTGTATTACATGTTTACAAATCGTTTCTTGATGACGTGTAGTTATTTAATAATATGGCTGTAAGGGGTCTGATTTTATTAATTGTAATTATATTTATTTAGTGAAGGGTTTCTTCTTTAAATTTATGATTTATTTTGATTTTAATACGTTTTATATAAAAACAAATATAATATCATATACAACTATGAATAAATACTTATGCTAATAAAATCAAATTAAATTTTGTTGAAAATGGTGAAAATTTTGATTGAATTATCTAATTTATTTTTTGGAATGATATAAAATATATCATCATTCTACACAGAAGAGAGTAAAACACGCCTCGCAGACGCAACACATCAATATAACGCTGTTACGTCGTAACCTGTTACCCAGTAATAGGTTCCGCTAAGCCGTTCTGTTAAATGTAACCTGTTAAATTTAACAGGTTCCGCTCAACCTGTTATATTTAGTTCCACACTGGCCCGCTAGAGCACACTGCGCTCCATAAGCTGCCTGTCTGCTTGACACTGGCTAGACCTTGGCGAATTGAATTTAACAGGTTATAAAAAGTTAGAGAAGGTTGTATTTAAAAGTTTTAAGGAAAATATTCATGTTAAAAGTAATATAATATTGGTTTAATTTAACTAAATACCATTTCAATGCATTTCCTATGTGATCAATATTATGTAATCCTCAAGGAATAGAATTAAATATTTCAAGAATAAACTTAAACTTTTATTAATATAATAGCATAAGTTAGTCATACTTTCTTCCCATATTTTCTTTCTATAAATCAATTGTCTGGTATTATCTTCAATTATAAATTAATGAAGTTTTACTTGATTTATTTACTTTTACTGTTAATTAGTTAGTAGCTTCAAACGTCTTTTTATTTTATTTTGTATCAATAATTATTTTTATCCTTTTTAGTTTCCTTTTCACTCCTTATCGTGAATACATGATATTATATTGTGATGATTTAACAACGTTCAGAGTATATTCCTTATAAAAATAAAGATAATTATCTAGGTACGTGCGGCACACGAGGGCGATTATAATGGGCGCAGTTAAGAAGGTTATATATATCACCATGTGCTGAAATCTATGTTTATTAAAATAACATGTTACTAAAATAACCTGTTACTGGAACCTGTTATTTCCTTGTAACTGTTACGGAGTAACATGTTACCGGGAAATAACTATTTAGCGCATCTCTACTTATATCGACACTATGCAACATCAACAATCCAACCTGTCATAGTTGCCAAAAATAGCAGAGAAGTATAAACACGCATCAGAGTTCTCTGCCCGTTGTGTAGTGAGGGCAGCACAGAATTTTCAGTGAAGAAGTGGGCAGTTATTTGCCCAAGTTGTAAACGGTAGGCAGTGCACTGCACTTCGACGAACATCACTGCCCGTGTAAACCTAGCTTAAAAGAGGTTGCACCTTAAAGGGAACTACATAAGCAGCGAAATCAAAAGGAAACTATTCAGGAATTTAAAATCTTATTTTATATTTCACATATCTCTATATATTTTCAAGTTTTATAGGTGCAATAAAGTTTTTGTCGGCAGATGACTACAAATATTTTAACTGAAAGCTTCCGAGCTGCTGAAATGAATTATGCTGCAGAAATTTTATTGACGATATTTTATTGGATTAAAATACCTGTCAGAGTTTCTATTTCATAAAAGAAAATAGTATTCGTACTTTGTATGTTTTTTTAAAAGAAGCATAATCAAATAATATTTTAATGAAAAAGCATTTAAGAGACGGCCTTTCGAAAACTTACAATATTTTTTACAAAATCTATCTCAAGACCCTGCATATAAATACCGCATTCATGCGTAAGTTGGTACTAAAATTAACTACATTTAAGTACGTACGTACGAACGAAAAACACTTTTGATTTACAAATTTATATTAACCTGGCATTTAATTATTCTGCCCTTAAAAATTACACACTATTAGAAACTATGTGGACGCAATTAGGAATGTTAGCATATTACGAGTGGGTTCACTTGCCGCTGAGTGTTGGTGACACTGTCGCTATTGTTGGAGAACAGTTTGAATAAGGCCCAAAACAGACAAAAAAATTAGAGAAACATAAGAAACTATAATTTAAAATCAACTAAATGTTCGGTCCTCTTCGGGTTGAACTAAATAATCATTTATGAAGAGAGTCCAGATCAGTACCGAAACATGTAGTTGATTTTCAATTATAGTTTGTTATGTTTCACTATTTTTGTCTGTTTTTGGCCTTACTTAAACTTTAATTTTAACTTGCATACGTTAATAACGATTATATACTTTAGTAATTATTGTAGTTTAAATCCTATTGCATTGTTTTGTTATTTCTCTCGTTATCGTTGGTGTTATTTATCTGAAGTGAGTGGTGACAATGAACTTTTAAAGATGAATGCCGTTAACAATTTATTTAAAAAGTCATTTTCCTTAAGAAGCTTTCAAGAGAAGTTAGAAATTAAATAACTGTGCAGGGCTCGGCCTGACGTTAACATAAAACAAAAAGCAAAAGGGGCGGGAATCGAGAATACACGAGACACTTTCATAAAAATTATAACTGTAACTGGATTTACGGTTGCGTTCTACTTGTGGCAGCAACGACGCATTCAGTAAGTTAAGATCTTGTCCACCTCAGTTCATTAAAAAAATCACACAGTAAAAACAAGACACATTAATAATGTTTTAGATTTTTTTCATTCTTGTAAAGTCATACCTATTGCTTGATCGAAAACGAGTAAAGACAGAGTTAAATGTTTGTATTCTCAGTTTGACTTCCGAAACCACGCAAGCGCTACGACTTATTACAAACCAATATTTAGCTTAGCGACTGATTCTTTTTTTGAAATTACCAAACGTATAAATATTCTGGTAACGACAACTATGACTGCAAGTGAGGCAGTGACGTGTTTCTTAACCCTGAAAAGATTAAAAGCTTTTTTGAGAAATTCTATGACTCCAGATCGCCCTAGCAATGTTGTCAATGACAGAACAGTATTTATCATGAAGGTGATTGAGACGTTCGCCAACAAGAAAGAAAGGAAGAAGAATGAACTTCTATTTCAAACATTAAGGTGAGTTACTATTGCTAGTATTATTATTTTCCACAGTTATCCTTGCTTTTACTTGGAGTAATGCAACACATAACTTAAAAAACTCACGGATTGCATTTTTTTTACCAAACTATGAATATAAAATTTATTGTTATATAGTAATTTCAGTGCCTACTTTTTATGTGTTCGATACATTTTGTACTAATAAAGTATTACGGTTATTAACGAACTGAAACCTTGCAATATGCACGAAGGATAAGTTGAGAAGCTTCTCATAAAATATGTTAATCGTAAATAAGAAAAGTAGAATAAATGAGATAATAGAAGTATACCGACAGTGAAATGCTTTTGTGAGCCGGGAGAAACTGGTATGAAATGTATTTTTGTATTTTACATTTTGAATGAATGCTGAATGAACTTCAAAGAAGCGGTAATTTCGAACATCTGAGAAATGTGTTCGACGTCAGTCCGGGCGCCACTGTCGCTGCATAACCTTCGTTTTGGCATTTTGTTGTTTATTTCAAATAAAAGGCATGTTACTTTGGCATTATGTGAACGAATTTGCGTTGTACAACGTTTTTTCAGATATTTATTTTTTGAATCAAATGGTAGTAGGTAATGACTTCATTTGTGTCTATTAACTTAGCGGCGACATTTGTTGAATTTTGAGCGTCTCAGATGAAAGGTGTTTATTTACTAACTTGAAGTTGGGTTTAAATTGTGTTCTTGTGGTAAGTTGTTTTGATGCTCAATTAAATAATTTAGTATTTATAATTATTTATAAAAATTAGGTAATTTTATTTATATTTAAAGCCTAACCTAGAAGTGCATTTAATGAAAATTTAAACAACTGTCCTGTAAAAGTGTATTTTCTGTATCGAATGTGTCACAAATCAGTGGACTAAAGTTATGTTATCTTTTATGTATAGATATAAAACATTTACTTTAAATACTAGTGTAATTTAAATAATTTTGTTCACATTTTTTTGTCTCTAGTTCATAATTAATTTCATGTAAGGTACAATTTTATTTAAAAGTTATTGTTTCATGACAACGTTAACAATGTTTTATCTATGTAAATTCACTTGTTCATAGTGTAATATGAGCAATTAAATCAGAAACAAAATAATTTTTATCTTAAACTATTGATACATAAAACTATCTCCACAATTATGCTTCTGTATCATGAATATAAGTTATTGCCCTATGTAAGCCTTTATCTCCAAATCCATGGCAGTTGTTATGTACAGAAATTTGTTTAGCATGATTGTGAAAGAGAGAGTGTGTAATTTATGATTGGTGTTACAATGACAGAAAGAAATCGTAGTTCTCAAATATGTTCATAAACTCATTTGGACAGGAAAGAGGGATAGAGTGTGTCTGGCACTTTCAATTGGCAGCTGGCATCTGTACACTGGGAAGCAATTACTTGTCAGATTTACTATTTCTTTTGCTGTTTTAATATATTTTTACTAAGGTTATGTTCCATATGTCTATAACATTTTCCTCTGTATATTTATTTAATCATTTTTCAAATGCTCATACACACTACTCTTATTTAGTTCAACTACAATGATATTTGGTGGGTGTTCCTTACTTATTGTTTTCTTTTTGCCTCTGTTTAATCATTGTTAAGCTATGTTCAGCTAGTGCCCAAGGTAGTGGGTTGACTTGATCAAAAATAGCTACTTATTAGAAAATTAGAAGGTTAGCTGTTCAAATTACTTTCCAATAACTTGTGCAGTTGTCAAAGTATAATTAGCCAAAGTGAAATTCATTTCTGAAAAAATATATTAAAAATAACTTAATTATTTTTTTGTTATTGTATTCTTATTATTTATGATTTAAGCTTGATTCATATTCATATTATTATTTATTTCTACTAAAAATAAATTTCAGAATATCATGGAAGATGAAAAACACAACGAAGATAGAAAAATTAACAAAAATACAGAAGATTCAATTGACAGCTCATCAGAAACAACAGATTACAGTGAAGATGAGCTCCCTCTGTTCAAAAGTTCAACAGAAAATGAAGTCCCCATTACACCCATCAATCAGTTACATCCCGAAAGAAGACTGCTACCTTCCTCAGGACTACATTCTCTTCCTTCCTCCAAAAAGAAGAAAAACTCAAGAAAGAGAATAGAATTTCTTGCTGAACAGATGTATGATCCTAAACAAGATATTTTTGGAGATTGTCCAGAACTTAATGAAGGAGATGATTCATTTCAATGGCATGGTGAAAATAATAAAGCAAATAATTCAGTAAATGAAATTGAACCTAGTGTCAGAGAATTAGGTACTGCTAAAAGCTGTCTAGTTGATATTAATGTTAGTTCTTCAGTTACACCAAAACGAAGCCGTAAATCTTTAGTAAACCAAAAGTCTGTCAGCTGTGATAAAAATAAGATTACCCCAACAACTACAAAGCAAAAATCAATACAGAATAGCCATTCTGAAAGGAAGAAAACGTTACAAAGCCATTCAAAAACTAATATTGAAACTATTAAAGTGATAATGGATGGTTATAAGACACTCAAAGATGTATGGAAACGGACAGGAAATGTGTCAGTTAAGTCACATGCAGCTAATGAATTTGATTCACCAGCTAAAGCTAATTGTTCTAGTAATATAAATGGTATTGTGCCACTAACAGAATCCCCTCTGAGAACACCACAACATTTTCGTTCAAAAGTAAGAAATTTCAATATTTGTAGAAAATTGGTGATAAGGTCTCCTAATCAAGGGTCATCACCAATTCTACTCACATATGAACAAGACCAAGATGATTTTAGTGCCACTCAGCCAGTTTCAACATTGATATTGAAAGGTAAATCATTTACTCGTCCATCATTTTTCAATACTTGTATAATTTCCAATTAACACTTATTTAACAATTAATAAGAACAGGAAAAATATATGGAAAATTGGTGGCTACATAATTTTTTCAGTTGTTTAAAACCTCCAAGTAACACTAACTTAGGACAGGAAAGAGAGAGAAAATGGGTGGCTTACCTAATGTGGCAAGCATGATGCAGGGTTTGAAGTTCTTAAATTTTCTGAGGCACAATCCCCTTCATCATAAGGTAAGGAAGACATTTCCCATGACTGCCAACTGTCGACTGAGCAGACAAAAATTGCTGTGTGGCCACAAACTTTCTTCTCATTGATTGGCTAGCCGACGACTGAGTTATCGGCTACCTGATCACTGGGAATGTTTTCCTAAATTTCTGATGAAGGGGTGCATCTGAAAATTGTAAGAACCCCAAACCTTACAAGGTGCCCGCCATCTGTGAACCTCAGGTAAGTCACCTACTTTTTATCCCACCTTCCTGTCCTTATTAATTGCTTTAATTAACCTGACACAGACATATATAATATATTAGATAATTAAATTTACAATAAATGGGTTAAACAGCCTCTTTGTCAGAATTTTTATAATTTAAATATTAATATACAATGTTTCGTCTCTCATTTGAGACTTCTTCAGGTACTAACAAAAATTTACAAATTGATTACATTGGGTAATATGTTATGAAAAATTTTTCAAATAAAAATCATGGGTTTTACACTTATAAAATTTAGCTGCACATGGAACTTCACTAAACTCCTTAGGCCGAAATCCAAGCAAGTGCCGCAAATCCAGCACAAACAATGGACTACAACGATAAAGAATCATATATGCAATTTAAGTTATATGTTGTTTATTTAATATTAAAATTCTAAAAATACTGTCCAACTCATTTATCATATGTATTTACACCCACACACACATCTTCTTTGCTCATATACCTGCTGGCGTCATTAAGTGTGTTTGTAAGACTTTTTAATTTTAATGCAGGTGTTAATGCTTATGTGGAAGTGAGAAGTGCTGGTGATAACCGGTCAATGGGTGTGAAGGCTCAGCTTCTGAAACTTGGAGCAACAGTTTCAGATAAATTTTCAAAGGAAGTAAGTTAGACTTAATAACATCTCTTATTTTTATTTTTCTGTTGGTTATAATATGTACTAATATTACACATAAATTTTGAATTTAAAGGAATACTTTTTTCAACTTTTATTCTTGATACTTAGTTTACGTATGTGTACAGAGATAAAATCATTGAAATAATTTTTTATGACTTTTAATGGAATCACATCGGTAAAATACAAGCTTCATAATGTAAATATTGATGTGGTGGTATTCACTTCTAAGAACACTCATGCTAACATATATTGCACAAGCCTTTTCATTTCTACATAACTACCACATCCTCCCTAATCTGCTTAGGAGATTTCACACTTCCCTCCCTCTTCTTTTCTTACCCCTTGTAATTTTACAAGATGCTCATGTCACAAAATGTGGCCTATTAATCTATCTTCCATATTGTACGCTCTTCTCGTATTCTGCTTAGAACTTCCTTGTTAGTAACTCTATTCACCCATCTGATTTTCAGCATTCACATATAGCACCACATTTCAAAGGCTTCTATTCTTTTCCTTTCTGAGACTCCTACTGTCAATGTTTTGCACCCTTTATAATGCCACACTCCATACGAACATTTTTAGCAATGATTTCCTAATATTCACACTTATATTAGCCTTAAGTAAGTTCCTCTTTTTTGTGTAAGCCTTCTTTGCCTACGATATCCTATTCCTTATGTCTACTATACTTCTACCATCCCTAGTTATTATACTGCCCAAGTAGCAGAATTCTGTAACTTCCCTCAAAATATCCATTCCCAATCTATACTCTTAGTTATTTAATTTTTTCCTATACTATACTCCATCACCTTGGTTTTCCCTCTATTAATTCTCATTGAACGCTTTTTCCAGGACCACATTCATGCCATTTATTATGGTTTCCAAGTCTTCTTCTGACTCCCCTAATACTACAATACCATCAGCAAAGCTAGGGTTTTTATTTCATCTCCTTGTGGTATGATTCCTTTTCCATAGTCCACTTTAACTTTTTTCATTGTGTGTTTTATATAAAAGGTAAATAGCATGGGCTACAGACTGAATCCTTGTGTTGACTTCTGATTTCTTATCTTGATCTTCAATTCTAATTGCTGCTGACAGACTTCTGTAGAGGTTATTGATAAGCCTCCTTTCTCAATATTTTATCCCAATTTTCTTCTAAATCCTTAGTAGTGTGCTCCAGTTCACATTATCAAAAGCTTTTTCTAAATCTATAAATGCTTCTCTTATCTCTACATTATCTTAAAACCAAACTGATCTTCTAACTCTCATTCTATTTGTCATTCGATCTTCCTATATACTATTTTCGTTAATATTAAACTAATTATCCTGTGCTGTTATGATCTATCAGTCCAAATCTTGTTCAGTATGGGTAGAATTATGTTTTTACTAAAATCTGCTGGTATTCTTCCTGTTTAGAAGATTTTGCAAACTATAATGAACTGCCTTGATATTCCTTCTTCACCCAATGATCTTATCAACTCTGCTGGAATGTTATCAGTTCCTGGTGCTGTACAATTGCTCAGATCTGTCAGTAACCTATCAAACTCAGACCTTAAAATTTTGTCCTCCAACTCTCCTCTTCTTCTTCTGTTACTGACTGATCTAGATTTCCACCATGATGTAGCTCTTCTAGATATTCCTTCCATCTTTCTGCCTGTTCTTATTTATCCAGAATTGGCTTCCTATCTGTTCTCCTGATGTTTTTGCTAATATTTTTCCTTTCTCTGATTGTTTCTTTGATTTTCCTATAAGCTGTGTATTTTCCCTTTCACCGTGAAATCTTCAACAGCTTTGCATTTCAGCCTATTTGGCTGCTTAGCACTTCCTATATATCTCATTCCTCTGGCATCTGTAATGTTCTTTACTGTTTTTATCTCTCGTTTTTATATCTGTGCCCTTCATCAATAATTTTTATTATTTCTTGTGTTATCCGTGCTTTCCTATTGGTCTAAGCTATTCTTCCTTTTTTTTCGTTGGCTGCTCTAGTTATTTCTTTCTTCAAGAGAGCCCACTTCTCTTCTACATTGTTTCTTTCTCCTTTCTCTATTAATCTACTCTTTATATCTTCGACGAAACTCTGAAGCTCCTCCTGTTGTTTCAGTTTTTAATTCCCATCTTTTTTGTTTAATTCCATTCTTGAGTTTCTTCATTTTCAGCCATCATTTCATAATCATCAGATTATGGTCATAGTTAACATCTGCTCCTGGGTACATGTTGAAAATATGTTTGTGAATTCAAATGATTATTCATAAAATCTATCTGCACCATGTAGATGTAATTCATTTATCAGAATTGCCATTAACATAAGAATCATTGTAAAAAGCAAACGTGGTTAATAATTTTTGATAATTTTGTAAATTTTAAATTTAGAATTCTATTTGGATATACAATAAGTCATATATTTATATTTTCAAGACTAGAATTTATAGAGGCCCACATTCTCAATCTGTTTGTGTAATTTAATTTATACATTATTATAATGGTATTATTTTTATGTATATTGTGACTTTCTCTTGCTGTTATTTAAATGACACTCATTCTTTTTTTTCATTTATTTAAATAACTAGATATATTCAAACTTTTAAATCTTGAAGGAATGTTTAGAATTTTTCAATAAATTAATTTTGTATGTCTATTCATCAAAAACATAAATAGATTTCAAAATGTTTTAATAAACTTCTTTCACTGTATATAATCAGGCTCTTCTTGTTCCAGGTAACACATGTAATTTTTAAAGAAGGACTTCCTTCAACATATAAGAAGGCAATTAAAAGAAATATACCAATAGTATCTGTGTTATGGATAGAAGAATGTAAAAAGGCTAATGTGAAAGTATCAGAACGTTTATTCCCACCTCATGATAAAGAAAAGTATGAATCTCCTAACCCTCTTAAGAAGTTTCGAAAAATGAAATCTATTCAACCAGATTTTGATGGCAAATGTGAGAAGAATGCTAATAGAAAATCAGTTAAAAGGAAATCATCTTCAATAGATGATGGCACATTTGATAGTTTGTATGAACAAAAGCAGAAGCGAAGAAAGAGTAATGGATCTGTAAAAAAGTGGGTAGCAAATACATCCAAGGGGAATGGTTTGGTTGAAACTTTAGTTAATGTTGCTGGTATAAGACAAAAGGAATTTAAAGAGCATGTAAAGAGTCCACATAATTCTTTCCCAGAAGATGTTGTCAATTCTCCTCTAGCTGTGCGATTATTGCGACAGTTAACATCCCCTTGTTTGAGCAAAGAAACATCTCCTTCATTTAGGACACCTAGAACTCAAAGCAAAAGAAGAAAATCGGTTTCTCCTATGCAAATAACAGGTGAATTTGAACAAGAAGCTTCCTTTAAAACACCAACAAAAACAGTTTCTAGTTTGGCTTGTAATGGTATCTTGACTACTAAAGTGAGAAATACAAAAAAAGAAATTTCACTTCAAAAAAATGTAAATAATCAGCCTGGAGTTGAAAATGGACCAACCATTCAAGATATAGAATATGATGAAAAGATTTCAGGTAGTAGTTTAGAAAACAAAAATACGTGTGCCAGTAATGTAGATTCTATTTCCTGTGTTGAAAATGAAATATCAGTTGAAGAAAAGGAAAATGAAATATGTATTCCAGAAAACCTAACTAACAAACAAGAAACTAATACTTCAATTGTGTCTGAATCATTGTCTAATTCAATTATCCTTGCAGATAAATCGGTGAGCATCATTCCTCCTCCCAACCTGGTAGAGAAGGAAACTGGTTACAATTTACTTAATGAAAGTAAATTTAAAGAAGTCCAAGCTGAAAATGAAAATAGTGTTGTTCATTTGTCAAATAATTCTAGTCTTCCATTTTGTAGTTTTGCAGTTTCTGATATTAAGAAAGAAAAAAGTGATGATGAATTCTCACAGTGTGATGACCAATTTGATTTTCCAGCAGATGCAATAGAAGAATGTATAAATGCAATCTCAGAAGATTCAAATGGAGAAAATAAAAATACTATTAATTCTCACCTAATGGAAGTTAACTTGCAATGCTCATCACACATTACAGATAAAAGTAGTGCATCAGACTCAATGAGAAGCATGAGCAAAAGAAAGCTTTTACCTCAAACTCATTTACATGGCACAGATGTATTTACAGTAGTTAATCACTTAAAACAATCTCCTACACCACATTATGTAAGATTCCGGAAAAGAGCTTCTTCAGATCCTTCTTCTCAAAAGAATAAAATATGTGTTCAAGAATCAGTGGTTCAAATTCGACCTAGTTCTTCTGAACCAGAAATTTTTAAGAAGTCAGCTTCACGGAGAGATACATTGGATTTGACAACTATATGGAAACAGAAAAAAATGCAAACAAAAATGTTTGTTGAGAAACCATTACCAACTATTGTTTGTACCAGTCTTCATAAAACGTAAGCTGAAAGCAACTGAATTTGTAATTTAATATTCATAATTTCTTATTATAACATTTAGAATTTTATAAGTTTATGTTAAGATATTTCAAAGTATTAGATATGTAGTATACCATTTCTTTTCTAAACATCTTGCAAGTTTAATATTAGACATTCAAATGCTTTTAACATATTTTATTTTCCTGCCTACAAAATAAATTTCAAGTTATAAAAGTAAATACAGTACTTGTTGAAAGTGTTCAACATCATGTTATTGATAAATGTGAAAGTTTTGATAACCAGTTAAAATGGGCATCTGTACTATTGACTGTATTACGTCATTTATGTAACATTATCACTGCCAACAATTATTCATGCATATATATTCACCTGATGAACACACACATACATTGTAGAAAACAGGATAGAGCCTGCAATTAATGAAGTAGATGTAATGGAGGAGATGCTACTTATATGTATAAAATCAACTAAGGATTGTTGTAATATTTCCTGCCTCTCCTGCAGCATTTACTGAATTAACTGCACACTGTCTACAAAAAAAAAGAAGCATTCCTAATAGCTGCTTATACTAAGAGCTGCAATCAATTTCCATCTCCTTTAAAGCCTTACCTCCAACTCATTACAATTCCATTTTGGGAAATTTCCTTCCACAACATTCTACAGTCCAGGCAAAGTTACAGAATAAACATCCCCCAACTTTTTGGGGTGTGAGAGGGGGAGGGGGTAACAGGCTGTATTAGGGTAGAACAAGGTTGCTTAGGGCCCCCAGACTTTGGTTTAAGGATTATATCTGGTGATTTACCTAAAATAGATGCAGGGAAAATTAGAAAATCTGCCTCAGTTAGGTCAGGCTATTTGGTACTATTACACACCTTTCTGAATGATGGGAGAGGAGTTTTCTGTGCGGTCACAGCTTTCCCTTTTCTCTACCAGTTTTAGGTATGCCCAATGCCTTTGACACTAGTACAATACCTTCTAAATGAGATGAAGATGCCTTGGCATGTTAGAACCTTAAAACCAGAGGAAGAATAAGGCACCCCAAAGGTTAACCCCATCCTCCTCCTGTGAGAGTAATCTCCCACCCGTCATCTATGAGTAAATAAGTTTTTCTTTTTATAAATGTGTGTCTGTATTTACACTTTATTTCTAGAATATATGATATTGTTGTTTGTATTTGATCCACATACTGTCTTAATGCAGCTCTTCCTACTAATCTATACTGCGCTAGACTTTACATTCCCACAAAACTAAAGCAGCCCACATTCCGCCTAATTTGCCTTAATTGGCTCTCCTTTTATATTCCAACTCTATGCACTTCCCTCCAATACTAATTAATTAACGAGTGCGTTATTCCTAAAAATAAGTTTTTTAAATTTATCTCATCTTTTATTCAGCAGCCTCCAAAATGTACTATGTACAAGTTCTATTCAAGTCTTCCTTTCGCACTCCTGACAAATGCTTTTATAAATAACTTCATAGTTTACAAACTTCTATAAAAGCAATTTTCTTCTTTCTTTTTTTTTTATGAAAGTTTTCTGTGGTTGTGCTATCTGACTTTTTATATCTACTTTGCTTTTACCATCTGTGGTTATTCTACTGCTTAAATAGAAATGCCATTTACTACAGTCAAATTGTCATTTCCTAATCTGATATAACCACACTGCTTTTGACTACTCTTTGCATGTATTTATTCTCATATTGTACCAGTTTTCAAGATGGTATTCATGCCATTTTATGAGTCTCACAAATCTTTTACTGACTATTCTAAAATTAAAATAATTTCTAAATGAGTCCAGAACTTGTTATAGTCATCCTCAGTTGTCAAATATTTTTGTTCTGGACTCATTGAAAGTTTTTTCCAATGTAAATGTTAACAACTCGTGGATGTATGTTACAGAGTGTGGTTGGTTGACACGGGAGGGAAAAATTTATTGAATTTCTAGAACTCCAAAGTTTGATAAATGCCCTGTATAGGACAGCTCAGTCTGGAATCATATACATTCCCTGATAAAATTTAGTAATCATATATATACAAAATTATTTGACAACTGAGGATGACTATGTCAATGCCGAAAGCTCCTGCAAAATTGAATAAATTTGAAATCAAAATAAAGTTTTGGTTAATTAAATGGTGTGATTTCACCATTATCATATAAATTAAAAATTGGTCATTTATAACTTTTTAAAAAATCCTTGAAGAAACTATCAAAAGTCTTAATTTATTCTCATTGAACTGGATGATTCTTGTTCCAAATTTTTCTTTAACTTCTTTCATTGCTTGTTCATTGCGCATATTATATAGCAAGGGTGACAGACAGCTACACTGTCTTACTCCGTTCTTGATTTTCCATATTTTCATGTCTACCAATTCTAAATACATGATGTCTGACTTCTGTAAATGTTACAGATAATCCTTTGCTCTCTGTATTTTTCTTAATCATTTTCAAAATCGTATGGAGTTTCTTCTATTCAACATTTTTCAAAGCTTTTTCCAGATCAACGAATGTCATGAAAGTGGTTATGCTTTTTTTTTATCCAGTCCTCTAGAATTAAACGTAGGTTCATTATGACATCTTGTATTCCAACTTTTTTCCCCAAAATGAAATGGATTATCTCCCACCTCATATTCTGAAATTTCATTCTTCTGTAAATAATTCTTGTCAGGATTTTGCAGATCTGAGTGCTGATCTAATAGTACTACAATGTTTGTATCAGAACCTACCTTTGTCGATATTGACATAACAAATTATTTTTAAACTTTAATGGAACTTCTGTCTCACGTATAAACTATTTATTTAATCACCTGAGGATGTCAGTAATTCTGTGTGGATGTAATCAATTCCATGTGCTTTATTACTGTATTGACCTGTCAGGAATTTGTTAAATTTTGATCAAAGTATTGTGGCACTCAAATTATTCCTCTTCAGTATCCTTTTTTTTTAAAAAAACTATTATCTAGCCAAGTGATTTAGCCTTTTCTTCTTTATCTAAGATTGTTTCCCCATCTGTGTTCCTGATGTTAATGTAATTGCTTTTTTTATCGCAGTGAAGGTTTTTACATTTTTTTCCTATAAGCTACATCTGCTTTCCCCAAAGCATGCATTCTTCTACATCTATGCATTTCTCTTGAAGCATGCTTTGGGGAAAGCAGATGTAGCTTATAGAAGCATTTTTGCATTTCCTATCAATCTCATTTTTTGGATGTTTATACTGGTATTTGCCCCTCACTTCTTTTGAGTTTTTGTACTTATGCCATCCAGTCTTCATTGTAATATTTTTAGAGTTATCCCTGTCTTCCTACTGCCCCACACCATTCATCCTAATTTTCTTCAGCTATTCTAGTTATTTAATCTTTCAGTAGTGCCCATTTCTCTTCTACAGTGTTTCTTTCTACTTTCTCAATTAATCCTTTGATATCCTATTTGAAGCGCTGGAACCCATCCAGTTGTTTCAGTTCCATTTCTTTGGTTCACCTCTTTCTTCAATTTATTCACTTATAACTTGCATTTCACAACTGACAAATTGTGGTCAGCCTCTAAATTTCTGACTCACCCATATTTAGTCTATTTCATATCCTGTGTCACCAGACTTCATGTGTAAAACCTTCTTTTGTGTTTCTTGAACTAATTGTTTGTTGGGATTCAACTACATTCCCTCTCTTCCTTTTTATATCTCAGCATTTCAATCCCCCTTTACAATCTCATTCCCCTTGACATACTGAATTTTATCTTCTATTTCAATGTAGAGTTTCTCACTTGTAGTATAGTTGTGGATCTTGGCCTTGTTTCTCTCACAATATTGTTATAGTATAGTAGACATAACTTGAGTTTGCTCTGCAACAGCATTACTGAAAACATTAGTCAGTTTGCAGCAGTTTTACCTAAAGTTTGCACATATTTATTTTTTGTTTCTAAGCAAACTGTATTAGCAATTCATTAGTGTACAGGGAAAAACTGGTCTGAATGAAAAAATTGAAAGGGAATTTCTCAATTTTGAATTGTAATATGTAAGTGAAAATTTCAAAAGTTGGTAATAATATTAGAATGTCTGACAGTTTTGAAAATAAATAAGTCAATATGCCTATTAGATTAACAAACATAAAGACTGTAATATTTGGATAAACAACTAACTCATAATTAGTCAAACATGCATGGAATTTTGAATTAATTCAATTTTAAAAATTTCCTTATAATCTATTTCAAACCATGTTTGATTAAAAGAAAATTTCAAGAATCGATCCACATTGCATCCAGCAATGCCATATCTCAGCGAAGTGTTAATGCCCATGCCCTTTGTATCACTGATTTGTTCTAATAAATTTAGAAGCTTGTAGGTAAAAGCAAATGGAAAACATTTTTTTGGAGTGTATACCATGCACCCTTGGCCGAGACCAGCCAGATACTTGATGCTGATCTGAGTTGTAGATTTTCTTGCGTCTACCTTAGTAGCTTACACATTATCCCAACCTTCTATTCACTACTAGTTCTACCTTCACCTGTATTTCCTCTAATGATTTTGTACTTGTCTCTCTATAGTCACTGTTCGAAAAATCTTGATTCTCTTTCCATTATAATCCACTAATACTGTTTGAAACTTTAATCTAACCATTAACCTTTTAAAAATAAACCAAAAAAAGTCTTCCAAAGAAGCAAATATTTTATTTGTTTACCATCAAATAATGGCATTCTGTTGACAAATCCAGTTTACTGATGAAAGGAAAACAGATGAATATGGACTCATGTCAGAAAACTTCTGTGTTTTAATGTAATAGAAAAAATGAAATATTTGTTTCTTTTGAGCACTGTTTTATTGGTTTATAGTGGTTGAACAATAAACTTTTAAAATTCATAAACTTACAGTTTTATTTAAACTTCCAATGCTACACACCCCAAGTCACAGAAAGTCATGTTTTCTTTTGATCTCCTCTTGAGTTGCCCTCCTCAGAAATCCATATGAGATGACTATTTTATCTGGGTGGATGGCATCATATTACCATACAGTTAGAGCAGATAACTTTGCCTTGTTAGCAATCATTGTTTGTGTGTGTATGTTTATGAAGTATAAATTGCTATTATATACTGCATTTATTGCCATAAATACTGTATAAAAATATTTTTCCACTTTTTTCTTAGGGACATGGATGCAGTAATAGCTGTTATTTCAAAATTAGGCAGCTTTGCTATAGAAGACAAGGTATCTGATTTAACAACTCATGTTGTTTCAAGTGGACCAAAAAGAACTATTAATATGCTTCGTGGGATATCAAGAGGTTGTTGGATTCTGAGATTGGAATGGGTTTACAAATCACTAGAGGCAAACAAATGGCTAGATGAAGAATTGTTTGAAATGACAGAATTTTCAACTGCAGTTCAGGTAATAAATCTTAATAGCATATTTTATAATTATTTAATTCCTGTACTTAAATTTCATTATGGAATATATAAAATACAAGTCAGGAAATGACATTGTCAAAAAATTAATGTGGACAGGAAAGAGAGATGGAAAATGTGGTGGCCTACCTCAATTGTACAACTGGTGAATACCATGATGAGTGTGGGGCTGTTTTAAAGTGCCCCCTTTGCAGAAGAGCATGAATAGTGATGGACACCCATTTTTAGTCCATTTGATAGCTGACTGTCACTCAAATGCTCTTAATTATTTTATGACTAAGGGGGCTGTTGCCTCCAAAAATTCATTACACTTCAAGTAAGCCACCACCTTTTTGTCTTTTTTCTGTCCTTACTATTATTACAGGTCTGTGCCCAGTGCTTGCAATTAAAAACAAAAGCTGAGGTTAATTGCTAGACAATTGTGATAATTGTGTGACAAAGAGGATCTGTAATCACAATACTCATTCTCTTCCTTGAGGGATAGCAACCTTCACCTTGCCCCCCACCCCCTCAAAACCCGTAACAGCATGAGCACATGGATTTCCATTGGAATATGTTTATGTGCTAAAACCTTGATGTGTGTACACGTATGTGTGTGTGTGTGGTGTATGCTTTGATGCGTGCATATGTTGTTTATGCAGTGATGTGTGGTTGTATGGATGTGTGTGTGAGTATTTACATGTCGACCCCTTTGTGGATGGATATGTTAAGAATGAGTGTTAACATGGGGGTGTTTGTATGCATCTCCCCAGCCCTCATCAATTCCTTACATCTTCCCTGATCCTCTTTGAGAGAGAAAATTGGTGGCCTGGTTGGGTCCATTGTTTACGAGGTAAGTTAGCTGCACAGAAAATTTTGTCTGCTCAGTCGTCGGCTAGTCGACGACTGGAAATGTCTTCCTAACTTTCTGATGAAAGGGGTGATGCATCTGAAAATTTATTAATTATTAATTGTTTTATTAACCTGACAATGCATTTCCTGACACACATATGACATTTAACTGTGACCGTTAAAGGTTTTTTTTATTATCTCTATGGTCAAAAAAATTCAGACTTTTTAGCAGGACCCAGGATGCTTTGCATTCCTTGTGCTACGAAAAAGAAAAATAATAACACAAACATGTATATATTTTTATATATACCTATATGTACACTTGTGCATACACAAATAGGTTATTCTTGCACTTCCCTGTGTAACTATATTATGTTATATGTAATCTGTTTTATGTATATAAAGGTAATGAAATGTTTTTCTTTTATTCAGAAATGTAGGATTGAAAGAGAATCCTTTGGTCCCACCTACAAAAATGACCTTTTCAACTCGTGTGGTGCTATTTTCATTGGTCGTAACTCTTGCCCACCTAAAGTTGATTTAGAAGAACTTGTAAAACTATGTGGTGGCACAGTGGTTTCAGCAGTACGTTCAGCAGATGTGATCGTTGGTGATAGAACTCTTATGAGAGATGTGAAATGTGTTAGTGAGAAATGGATATTGGATTCCATAACACGCAATGCTTTAGGTTCAATTACAGAATATCTCCTCAATTGCAGTCCCAGGTAGTGATACGCAATGTTTCATATGCACATATTGACATGTATCAGGCTGGTCCTGCATATGTAATGATCACTATATAACGTGTAATTTATTATGATTCATTTAGATGTGAATCAGCTTCTATCACTAAATGTGTGTTTTGAGATACCATTAGTTTTTATTACAAATTTGTGTAATGTAATAAAATAGCCCACAAATTAATCATGTTTAAGAAACTAATATTTAAATCAAATTAACGATTGTTATATTTTCAAAATTTAAAACATTTTCTTGAAAATATATAGAATTTAATTGTGGCCACAAACACAAAATGCTGTCTATCTTTTTATTACATGTATTTTAGAAGCAGTAATTAATTATATCTGTTGAATAATCGTCTTAACTTTTTTGAAACTTGTATATAGTTTATCTGTGATAGTTGTAAATGTATACTTCTTTATTTTGATCCTAAAAAATCAATTTGATATTACTTCAGTATATAGCCAGTACTGTAAAACAGTACACTTGACTCTTAAAGAACGGCTTTTACACAATGTGAGCACAAATTTGAGAGAGGAATTCTTTTTGTTCCAAGTGAAATTTATTTAGATTTTTATTAAAATCTTCTTGGTAATAATGCTAGCTTTACTTAAATTCATTTAAATTTTTGTTTAGTAAATGCATATACAACATTTCTAAAAATTTTGTAGGTATTATTTGAATTTCAATATCATGTTATAATTGACTTATGTTTATAATAACTTACTAAGAGAGAGCAGGTAAAGTACAATTATTACTTGAACTTTAGCACAACACTTTACCTTTTAATTTTTCATTGCCAAACTTTTCATTGTATACAAAAGTTCACCTATTTACATTAATTTACTTCTTGTTGTTGTAATCTCTTTCAGAAACTGCACGAAATGAGCAACTGCATCATAAGTTTAATTTAATTGATAGAAATAAATTTGTATTTCTCAGTTGACTAATTTTGTTTTCAGACTGAATTGTAAATATGATGATATAAACTACAACATAATTATCTGTATATTGTGACAGTGGAAATAAACTTCTGTTCTCCTTGACAAGTATAATGTTTAAATTATATAACAATTAGCTAAGTAATATAATGAATCCCATATTGTTTCAAAGATGGAATATCAGACACGAGAAAATAGTAAGATAATGAATAATCAAGGATTAAGAACTTGGTTATGCCTGTGTAGTCTGAATGCTCCTTCTTAACTTTTTTTATGAAAGCATTTCATTTATTACTAAATATATTTCAACCAATTTCATATTCCCATTGTAATTAGACAATAAATAATAAGGAGTTAGGATGAAATCTTCACGGTTAACCAACCAGGTCAGGTATTTAAAAGAACACAATGTTTCTGCGCAGAAGACTTCCATTTTCACGTAAGTAAAAAAATCTTCTGGTGCACGGGCTGTCTGCATGAAATAACATGTCAATGACCTTCCATTTTATCCCATGGAGCAGCTATTATACCTTCTTATCTGATCCTCACGGTACAGTCATTCTCTGAAGTGTTACAGTAGGCCATATTACCAGTATAAACAAAATTGCATAACCAGAGCTTTTCTCTTCCTTTTTTTTTGTATTTCACACCCTCCCTCCTTCCCTCATTGTTGTCCTATATCTTCTCCAATCAGCTTAGCGATTAATTGTTTGTTTGAGTGTGGGACAGAGGCCTTTGCAAATACCGATCATGGCAGCAGGACTATATTAGGAAATATTGTGACCGATGGGCTCTCCTGCATAGGCAGCAAACATCGACGTTGATATCGACTGACGCCATGGACCGTACCTAAAAGACAGCACCATTGATACAGTTAGAACACTTTTTGTTCCTAACTTAACACACTTCATCTACTGTGATGAGTGGAATACCCTCCACAATATGCAGTTCGCATCAGGATTGTGTGGTATATATTATGCAAGTAGTCTAAATGTGGCCCGTTAAATTATTTCAGTCTATAAAATGAACTTCAATTGTCATTTTAAAAGGATGCATAAATTGTATGGCTACTTGTAATGTTAAAGTACTTGATTGACGCTTGAGTTCTTTGACATTTATGGCTGCGTGTGGTCTTGCTTTCTTTTTCACACAATGGGAATGACCCGTTTATTTTTAAAGGCTAAACAGAAGGAAAGGTTCCTTTTCTCGAAAAGGGATCACCCGTTGCTAATTGAGAAATGTTTTTGCTTCCGAAAGTCGGAAATCGCATCCATAATCTGGAATCTTAACTGGCAACAGACTGATGTGAAACACATGGGATGTATACGCTTAGCAGCTGAAATTTCCTATTGGCTGTAATTGATAAAGTGTAAGCCAGTAGAAGGTAATAGGAATTACAGCTGATTGGTTGTCTGAATTAAGTAGGAGGTTACAGGAATTCTGCCGTGTTTACGTGGGAACGGATTTTGAGACGGAGAAGCAGAAGGTGGTGAGAAGTCGGAAAGAGCTGATAAAAAACTAAACTGCTAGCCGCCGAAAGGAGTTTCCGCCAAATTTTTGCCCAAACGTCCACCAGGCGAAATCAACAAAATGCAAGTTTCTCGATTTTTGACAACTGAGAGAGGGCTATCGTTCACATTTTAAACTGAACTATCGGAGACTGTATTGCTTCGTCGCTAGCCAAAAATTTCCTCGATTAGTTAATCATTTAGTAAATATTTTCCGTAATTTGTATCTGTCAATGAAGAGGCTAAACGTTCTCCTTTAAGTAGCATTTGATAATTGACCAACTCCACCTCACTACATTGTAATAATATTACACCAGCGATAAACACGCATAATATGTACTTTATCTCGAGTGCCACCCAATGTAGATTAAAATAAAGACAGATTTCTGAGTTTTCTTTGGCTTATTGTTCGTTTCAAAATTAAAATTGTATTTTGATTTCGCCGCTTACGACCCTGATGCGACTTCCTCTCGATATCATGGCACGGCTCGGCTCGGCCCTGCTTCTCACCCTTCACAGCCTCGGGCGTTTCAAGTGGGATGTCAAGACTGCAGGTCTCGGAGGCACGCTCTCATCCCTTGTTGAAGAGCGAAAGTGTCCCGTCGACTTTGCGCGACTATCAGCTCAGTTCCGACACGTTCATCTAGATCAGAACTACTCAGACTTGCTCTAAAGTAATTTAACCGCAAAAATGAGTATGCAACAAGCGATTGAAAAAAAAAAGAATAAGACGGTTGGGAATAGAACTGAGTTCTAACAAACAGACATAAAAAATATTCTGAAAAAGTAATAATAGTAAAAGAAGAACAAAGGATGACGACACCGATCAACGGCGAAAACTGGGAGGTTTCTCGCAAAATGTAACATTAAGACGGGGTTTCGCACAAAATCAAAATTGGAACAACTTCTGGGCTCGGTGAAAGACGATTTTGGATTAATAACAGCCGAGGTTTACATGATCACTGATAACTGTGGTCAGGAGCATATCTGAAACAGCCAGATAAATTGCGGTGGCCGAGAGTACACATAATACTAAGATTCTGAACCACACAAAAGGTTGGCTGTATAGTTTACTGATGGAAGACATCAACCTCATCAACTGGGATTTCCGAGATCCATATTAGGGGTAGTATGCCTATTATCTATCATACCTTAGCCTAATATTATCTATCATACCTTAGCCCTCATGATCTCATCAATTGGGTACTGCTTCTTAATGGAAAACGGCTCAAATAATATCTCACGACGTGCTGCCAGTCCTGTGATTGCGTTGGTTAGATGAGCAGTTGCGTTTAGCTTGTGAAAAATTTTGAAAGTGTTGAGCAAACCTAAAGTTTTTGGCGTCTTTATTACTCTCTGATCAGTCTTCTCAAATGTAAGCGATATTCTTAATCATTTAACGTATTTGCAGTTTGAATATATATAGCTGTAATGTTAGGTTAGGTTAGCCGGTAAAGTCAGACAAATTGGAAATCCGTGTTGTTCCTAATATCACACCCCTATTGCAGAACTAATATCGCCTGTGTGATATTTCGCACACTGTTCAATTTTATTCCTTTTAAACACTTATTTGCCTTATTGGTGGCCTGCAACGTCAGATTAATTGTTGCAGGTGCTATTGTCTAATGCCGGCAGTACACGCTCGCCGCAGCGACCCGAGCACGAGACATTCCGAGGCGCGCGACCTTGGTCAGGCAGTACACGCTCGCCGTGGCGACCCGAGCACGAGACATTCCGAGGCCCGAGACTCTAGTAAGTCAGTACACGCTCGCCATGGCGACCCGAGCACGAGACATTCCGAGGCCCGAGACTCTAGTAAGTCAGTACACGCTCGCCATGGCGACCCGAGCACGAGACATTCCGAGGCCCGAGACCCTAGTAAGTCAGTACACGCTCGCCGTGGCGACCCGAGCACGAGACATTCCGAGGCGCGCGACCTTGGTCAGGCAGTACACGCTCGCCGTGGCGACCCGAGCACGAGACATTCCGAGGCGCGCGACCTTCGTCAGGCAGTACACGCTCGCCTTGGCGACCCGAGCACGAGACATTCCGAGGCTGAGACTCTAGTAAGTCAGTACACGCTCGCCATGGCGACCCGAGCACGAGACATTCCGAGGCCCGAGCCCTGTAAGTCGTACACGCTCGCGTGGCGCCCGAGCACGAGACTTCCGAGGCGCGCGACCTGGTCAGGCAGTACACGCTCGCCGTGGCGACCCGAGCACGAGACATTCCGAGGCCCGAGACTCTAGTAAGTCAGTACACGCTCGCCATGGCGACCCGAGCACGAGACATTCCGAGGCCCGAGACCCTAGTAAGTCAGTACACGCTCGCCATGGCGACCCGAGCGGACATTCGAGGCCGAGACTAGTATCAGTACACCTCGCCGTGGCGACCCGAGCACGAGACATTCCGAGGCGCGCGACCTTAGTCAGGCAGTACACGCTCGCCGTGGCGACCCGAGCACGAGACATTCCGAGGCCCGAGACTCTAGTAAGTCAGTACACGCTCGCCATGGCGACCCGAGCACGAGACATTCCGAGGCCCGAGACCCTAGTAAGTCAGTACACGCTCGCCGTGGCGACCCGAGCACGAGACATTCCGAGGCGCGAGACCCTAGTCAGTCAGTACACGCTCGCCGTGGCGACCCGAGCACGAGACATTTCCAAGCACTCCGAGTAACTATGAGGAACGCGGTAGTTTGCGTGACTGCCGAATACGCTGCATTTTGTTATTACAAATATTTGTAATTCAAAAATCCACAAGTCTTGGAAGAAAAGAAGGTGGTGGGTGAAAACAGTCAATCGGAATAGAACAAGGTATTTTCCACAGTATTGTACTTTCATTTGAATTTTAATATTTTTGTTTGTTTAATTTGGATAAATTTTTATACAGGGAACGCATGGACAATCAGTTAGGCGAGTTGCTGATGGAACCTGATGGTGAATTAAAATTTTTTATTTGAATGACCGCTGTGGCTTTTGAGTATAATTGAACAAAACATCACCAATGATTTCCTAAAGAGATGAGACAAGCAATCACTCCTGAAATACGTCTTGCAATTACTATTTAGCTACAGGAGACAGTTTCAAGAGTCTATACTGTTTAATTTAAAGTTTCTAGCGAAATAATATAATAACTTTCAGATATTCGTTGCTAAGCGTCTACTACTTTTTCCTTTCTCTATTGGTTTTCGTGAGAGGGGTACCACAAACAGTGTTCGCCCTGATAAAATTCCAAGAACTGGGGGGTGAAGTCGTTTGTCCAGTCCATTATACACAACAAAATTCAATCGTCGAGAACCAAAATGAAAAAAACTACACTAGAAGCCCACATTTGACGGGACGAGCATGTACTGGGAATGCCTAGATGATCTTGTACACTCTCGCTCTCGCTCCTAAATTTAATAATAATAGCTATCTTTAAATTATTTTGCCTGCCTTATTCTTTTTTATGGTTGTGGGAAATAGTATTCAAAATTTCTAAATGTACTTATTGTGGTTTTACATGTTAAAAATAGTTTATTCTTTAAGGTATTATATTGATTTTTAGGTATGATACAGCACTAATAAATGTTCTAAAATCACGTGAAAGTAGTTAGTTAACTTGAAAAATTACACAAATATATCAATTTTTGAAAAGGCGTACGATATTAGGCACATTACCACGTAGAGCGACATTGATTTCGATAACTCGTGGCCATCACATCGGATCCTCGCGACATCAAGACTCAAAGAGTGGTGGTGAATAATGAGACCAAATGCGACACAAAAAGGTGAAAAGACGTTGGCGGAGCTTCATATTGTTGAACTGTTCTATTTTAATAAACCGAGAATCATTTAGTAAATCTATCCACCGATAATGCATACGTTTTTTTATAGTTTTATTCAGTTGCTGGGTGGATGGGAGACATTTCGGGAATTCAATTAATAACCATGATACAATTCACAGTGCTTGAATTGGTTATCGCGGTTAAGCATTGAACGAAGAAGGTAGGTAAATGAGTCGCTAGACGGCGAAGACAAATTATTTGACTATTTCAGGATGAGGAAGAAATAAGGTGGGCATCCCTGTTAGGCCTTGCTAGAATTACAAAATATTTTTGTAGACATTTTGGAAAAATAATGAAAAAATCGTTTTTAAAATTGTGGGGAAGCTAATGAAGTTTCTTACAAATATTTTTCAATATCCATAAAAATGATTTTACAGCTATTAAAAAGCAAAATTACAAAAGTCTGCACAGTTGCCATATCAGGTACATATGCACATTACATGGCCATCCATCTTTCACTTCTTTCAAATCGTATTTTTTTTTTCAGTTTTATACTGCAGTTTTCAAAATAAAAAATTAATATTGTATAAACAAATGTTATAACCTACTAAATAATCCGTTTTTATTCCAAACTAGGTCCGGAAAGAGCATGTCCATAGCAAAGAAAGTTGTTTACAAAATTGACCTTACAATTTATTTATAAAAGGACAAATTACTGGTCGCAAATAAAAATATCTTTGTCGGTAGCAGTGAGTCCAACTCACACTTCATGGTGGAAATTCCAGCAGGATGGTCATATCAGGAGCAGGTCAGTTCTCAAGATAATCTTTTGTCTCCGACGAGCTTGACAGCAAGAAGCCATCAACAACGCCAATCGAAAGATAGTGAATAGAGTGCAATGGACTTCATAAAACATGTATTTAAAAAAAATATAGCTAGGGGTTTTCAATGCGGGCGGATCGACATTGAAGTGGAATAAAACAAGCTGTGTGTGAGGTGTTAGCGAAATTCTTTTTTATTTGAAAAGCCCATGTATGCCCTCTGAAATAAAAATAATAATTTCGTTAGTACCTCATACACAGCTTTTTTTGTCCTATTTCAACATCGGCCCGATCTTATTGAAAAACCCTTTATAAAACAGATTTTCTAGTGAAAAAGATGAAGAGGTCCTACAAGAAGTCCAAAACGGGTAACGGACGCCATATTGTTCAACCTGGTTGCAAGGCAAATACTAATGACCGCTACTGAATGCTGATTCCAGCTATAGGATTGTTTAGCCCTAGTTAACTGAAAAAAGGGTGGCCGTATCAGGAACATGGCCATTACACAGGCACCCACCTTATTTTTCTGGTAGATTAGACAAATCCTTAGAGTAGACTGGGGGAATCCCGCCATCCACGGCAATGGCGACACCCGCAATTACTTGGAAAATAAAAGGGTAGTATAACGTCATGACTGGTCCTGAACTCTTCTTTTTTATTTTACTTTTGGGGACAATGCTATCAACAATGTCGTATTTTTTCTAGCGCAATAACACTGTTTTCAGCAATTTTCATCTTATTTTTGTGCTTCAAATCAGTCGAGTTACTACTCTTCGATGCAACAATACATATTTAAGTTGTTTTATAGTTAAACTGCATGTTTTAGCCTACATTTTAATGTACTGTGTTGATATCTTTAGATTGTTTGGTTGCCTCTAAATCTGCATTTCTTCAATCTTGTCCACTCAGGGTTAAGACACCACTCTTCTAGAGGTAATGCCATGGTGGCCATCCATAACTGAAGACATCATTCAACGTAAAAGACCTACGTCCAGAGAAGTTGTAATTAACTTTGAAGATGGGTTACTAGGTGTGCCTTGTTTCTCAAATGGAAAAGTTCATTAGTTGAAGCCTGAAAGAATGTTTCTCGAATGGATGGAAAGGTTTACTCTCATTCCACAATTTGCTTCAGTAAAGGTGTAAACAACATTCCAAGATGAAAAGCCACTCTTCAATTTTAACAGGCACTCCAATGAAGATATAGTGGCTGTAAGGATGTAAAAGGCATTGAAATAGAAACAAACTGTAAGAAAATCAGCAACAAAACTTTTTGGAAAGTGTTTTGAAAATAAATACAAGGCAACCTATGGCAAGTGCATTCAGAATGCAGCGTAGCGGGATAACCAGAAAATTATATTTGTGATTTTTGTACATTGTAACTGACTTAATTTAGATAAATTAAATCTCAAAAAATACTAAAAAACTGCACTTTTCATTCATTAAATTTTTATATTAAAATAAAATGGGTTTATATTAATTTGTTACTTTTAATATTTCAGTGTTCCTTCTTAGTATAGTTAAATGGACTGGCATTATGGGATGGGACATTCAATTAGTTTTATGAATGCCATTTATTATAGGTAATTGGTGCCCAGACCATTTACAATGCCCATCTCATTTACAGCAAGCTATAACATAAATAACCCTTGGGGAAAAAAAATCTGTATTAGATGTATGCTAAATAAATAAAGAAGTAACTGTTGATGGGTTACTAGGCGTGCCTTGTTCCTCAAAGGGAAAAGTTCAGGAGTTGAAGACTGAAATAATGTTTCTCCAATGGATAGAAAAAATAATTGTATATTACATAATTTTTTATGAGACCATAATGACTGTGTGATTTTTCTTTAGAGTATTTTGTTAAAACATAATGAAGACTAATTCTGAATCATAAAAAGTATTTAATGCATTGATCAATCAAACTCAATTGGATACATTCCATAGATTTTATTTAGGGAAGAGTAAGGCAACGAAAGGAAACGAATAGGCATTTAAATGATTTTGAACAGACAGAAGACATGTGTACACCTTGAGGAAGTATAATAATATTTGGTGAGTGCACAGCCATGAGTAATGTCAAATTTGGAAAAACTCACCCTTAAAGCCATAGTGGTGAAAATTCCAAAGGGCAACGACAAGAAACTACCCTTCACTGCCAAAAGCAAGTTTTGGCTCACCAGAGGAAATATCCTTCTCTTTCAGGAAACAGATTAAATAAGAATAGTAAGTAACATTACTGTCCTTTACAGAATATTCTCATCAGTATAACTTATACAGCAATACAATTTTTGTAATTACTTCTTAAATAAATCAATATATGTTTTTTATTGGTGTGCCAATCTGACACAATACAGATTGCCTAAAACGAGGCAAATTGCTCATCGAAGAAGCATATTGTGCATTTTTAAGATTTTAGCAGAAAGCTTTGTGATTGGCAATTACTAAAGTTGGTAATAAAGCATCAATTTTCAAAAATGTTTAATACTGAAATAAAAATGAGTTTATTTTGGGTACTAAAAATGCTGAAGATTAATAACTTTAGTGACACCTTAACCTAGCCAGCACGAAAGAAATATTTTAAAAAATGAATGAAAGAACATTGATACATTTTATTTTTCCATTGATTGTTTTACAGCAACATTCAAGTAATGCTATAGTAACTTTAAAGTAAATCTTTCTTGTCAACAAATGAAGCTTTCATGGAATATCACAACTTTAGGAATGGGGCATGACAGAAGCAGAAAATAAATAAAAAATTATTTAGCACTTTTCTTTATTTTATGACATAGGTGTTATAAGTGCATATTTGGTAACTTATTCATCGTATATACTGAGAAATTCATGTATCATATATCTCAGTTCGTTGTTAATATTTTAACTCTGTGATTTCGTGCTTGTACAAGAAAATACTTGTAAAAAGAGTTTATTCGTAGTCATACAAGAGGTTACTTGAAAAGAGATCACAAATACTTTACACCCAGTGATGCACACCAAGATATTCATTCATGCATAAATTAATTGGACCACTCTCAAATTAAAATGAAAAAGCTTGTTTGAATGAGCTTTAAAGTTAATCACAAGTCTGGTTTAGAAGTTGGTTGTTCCTAATAAAAAAGCCCATTTTTACATATGCCTATGAAAACACTGTAAGTTATCAGTTTAACAACATCTTAGCAAATGGAACTTCATACTGAAAAGAATCACTGTATTTATTTATTTAAATTATTAAATGCACAACAAGAGCAAATAAGAGAGCAACCAATTTCTAATCAGTACTACTGCATTACAGCCACATTTCCAATATAAATTTGGAATTATAGTTATTTGAAAGGAGTCCAGTTGTAGGAGTTAATCTTCTTTATTTTGAATGTTTTATGCAATGTTATTCCACAGAAGCCTAGATTGTTAACTTCCATTCCAGATGTCGCTTCTGTTCTAGCATTTAGATTCCCTCAGTTGTGGTGTGTGTTTCTCGTACAAGATACACCTGGCTTCCAGGTACAGAGCTAGTTGTAACAAATGTGCGATGCTTGGCTCTAATGAGAGACAAATTGCTCTCAGCTGTGTCTGCACGGTCTTCAGCAGCCTCAAGTTCCCTCTGGAAGCGACGTACACGAGTGACGCTCTGCTGAGACATACCCTCCTGCACAAAATTGACATATAATTGGCACAATTGGTACAATAAATATTAGAGTAATTTTTGCCAAGAAGAAAGTAGTAACAGATTTATATAATCACCGTTTCCTGTAGCTGCCTCTTGTAGATGTTAACTTTCTGTGTTACCTTATCAAGAGTTTCTTGAAGCAAAGAGATATTTTTCTGATCTTCCTCTTGTTGGATCATTATTTCCTTAACAGTTCGCTCTTTCTTGCGTAAGATCTTGATAGTTTCTGCATGACGACGTTTTTCTTCATCTAATTCAAGTTCAATATCTCTGAGCTGTGAAATGAAAATTAACTTCAGTAACTGAGTTATGTTTCATTTACTTTTTACAAAATGTAAGCTGTAATATTTCATTTAATATAAGAGAAAGCAAATGACTATATGGTAATTAGACTTTTTGTGCAATTTATGTAATACATATATTTTTTTATTCAAATAACTTTTATTTTCATCAAGAAATTTGAAAATTCAAATGACTAATTACTTAGAGACAAAAATATTGATGAGTTTTGTGTGTTTAAGTTTAAACTTACCCTAGCTTCCAGTTTGCTGATGATTCTCTTTCCTCCAATAATGGCATTAGCTTCTACTTCTTCCAGTCTGACTGAAAGATTTTTTACTTCAATTTCAAGAGACTTCTTGATTGCTTCAATCTTTACAATTCGTTCTTGTTCTTCATGAAGAATTTCAACTGTTCGCTTGAGCTCAATCTGAACCTTCTGGTAGCGCTCATCAGAGACCTGTGATTAAAAACTGTTTTATAGTGTAAGCTAATTGAATAATACATAAAATAGCTTGTGTAAGAGCTATAACTTGAAGCAACACCTGTCCTTATTATCCTTTTGATTATTAATTACAGCACAAAAATAGCTCAAATGTTGCTGTACATTTTAATAATTACTTTATAGATGTGATAATGCAGCTTTGATTAAATTGGTTTGGTTTAGAACAATATATACCATCCATTTGCACATGGTTAAGTAATATTAAGAAATAATTATTACCCTGAGTTCTCGAGTGACTTCATCATAGTCTCCAGCAAGAGTAGCCAATTCCTGTTCAATCTTAACTTTAGCAGAAGACAGGTTGACATTAATCGTTGTCAGTTCATTGATGCGGGAAACACTCTCTTCATACAGCTGTTCAGCAGTCCTCTTAGCACGTAGAGCCTAGTAATATTAATATAATCAATTAAACATTAAATAGAGCTGTTTTTATTGAAATTGATTTAGCAAAGCATAATAGTACTGTAACTATTGTTTTTTCATTTTCCTGAATTGAATTATAACACTTTATATTAATTTATTAAAAATTCACAAATAAACAAATATCATGAGATAAATTCTATATTAATTAAGGAGGCCAAGTATTTGAGCAAACCTAGGCTGAAATGTCACATAAAACTTATAAGTTTATACGATATATGCAGATGACATATTGTTGATATAAAAACCAGGAAAGGTCTAGAGGTATAATAATTTTACATTAAGAAAAATAAATCTTACAGATTCATAATTACTGCGGATTTCCTCAAGTTCAGCACAAACAGATTGGAGTTTGCGTTGAGCAATGCCATACTGATCAAGAGTTACTGCTAACTGCCTCTGTACTTCATCATAGTGGGCTTGCAATTCCTAAAACATGAATAAAAAGGTTTTATGCATTAACTTTCTACTGAAATAAATCTTATACTAAGCCCACAACTAACAGAAATTAAATATAGAATATTACAGTAAGCTGTAGAGATTGCTTCTTGATAGTCTTCTGTAGTTCAATGTTATTCTTGTTTGCAACATCCAATGATAACTCTAACTCAGTAATCTGAATCTGCAACTTCTTCTTGATGCGAGTCACCTCAGTCTTCAACCTGGTCTCAGCTTCCACAACTCGAGCATTAAGTTGTTCAATTTCAATGCTAGTTTGCTTGCTACAAGGAAGACAAGTTATGCATTAATGCATATAATTTATAAACACTACTGGTAATGCAGTACAATTTCAACATAGTAATATCAAAACTAAGACAGAAATAATGTTCAGATACTTTTATGTACATACATTACACATTTATATACTGCTCTATAAATTATAAGAAGACCATTAAATAGGAACACCCAGAGCTCATATTAAGTGATAATTACAATCAGTATATTATTTAATACCAACAATGCACCACTAGTAATAACTTTTGCTCACTGCCTAAGGTTAGCATTTATTCTTCTCTAGAAAGTAACACTGAATAATTAAAACAACTCAGTTACCTAATCTAACTTCTAAATTAAACACATACCTCTGATCACGTTTATAATTTGATGCACTCTTCTGAAATTCCTGTATATTAACTGTGAGGGGATTTACAGACTGAGAAAATGTTTCATTTTCTAGCCTTCGTCGGGATTCCATCAGCTTATCATGAGACCGAGAATCATGGCATGCTGACTCATGTCTTCGTTTGAAAGCCTGAATGTCAATTGGTGTATTTACTGACAAATTTTTGAGACTTTCGGCTATTAAGTGTGCCTCAATTGCTTTAGCTGATTTACATTTTGAAATGTCCTGTCCTTTTAAGGTAGCTTCTACTAGTTCTTTACCTGACATATTTTTTATTTTTGATGAAACTTCTTTAAGTTTTGTAGTGCTAATTTGTGCTATATGTCTTGTGATTGAAGCAGCAGAAACAGATTTTGTTAAAGAAAAATTGGAACTTCTTACCCCACTAATTATTTTTAAATGTTCTCTGGCTTGTTTTTCTGCTTTCTGTGCCAATAAATGTAAATCCTTTTCAGAATATGACTTTACAATACCTTTAAACTTTTCAAGACCCCTTTCATTATGCCATGGTAGATGTGGATATTCTTTGATTAGTCTTCTATCAGACTTTGCATTCAGATAATCTATCATAGGTTGATAAAAATTGATACCATATTCATAATTGTCTTCATAAAAATGAGTTGGCCTAGGCCGCAATGGACTTTTCTGTGATGAATATGCCATCCACTGACAGACTTAACACAACCAAATATCAGGAATTTTTATTATTCCACTAAGACACTATCACAACATATTAATAGTTATCAGACTTTTCATGAGAATTATTAAGTAACAGTTACACACTACTGCCTTGAATTTGGCACTTATATAGCTCAATGCCTGAAGTGAACTGTTAGAGGCTAACTCCTCACCAGGGGTATATATAAACCAAGTTGGAAATCTTGCCTTGGCACTATTTTTAGGAATAAGCTTGAGCTCATGATGCCACATTCTAAAGTACATCTGATGTAACCCTCTAGTAACTACAGACAATATATCATTCAAAATCTGTACTGACATTATACAAATAACACAAAGTAAAAGTTAATGAAAACCATACTAAGAGATACTACATTAATTATACTGTAAATTTATAACCTATATAAAAATCTTTTAAAATAATTCTCTAGTTTAATTATTTATATAACCTTTTAAATATTAACAAAAATATATCAAGGATATATATAACAAACATTATATATTTAAACATATTCATTTTCTTTCAAGAAATAAACTATACTTAAAAAAATGAAATAAATTTTGTACATAAATGCTGTAAAATGTACCAAAACAAAAATGATAGATTAGTCACATAATATTTAACTTCAGTAATAGCAATATTATTTTATGACAAAAAATTGGTAATTGAAGTATCAAATAATATTATTATTACTTTCAATGTTATCTATCATGGTATAGGTTATCATGCTAAACACACATTAAAGCTATTTACTAAATTCAAAATTATTTTCATTTCAACTATTATAAAAAAAATTATTACATTATTTGAATAGGTTGTAATATTGTACAAAGCTGCTTTATATATAATGATTATGTTTTCTATTAATCTGTTAATAAATACACAGTTAAAATATGTAGCTAAAAGTGAAGGACTTAGATCGGACAACACAGCACACATTGAAAACTTACCGAATTGCTTCAATTTCCTCATCCTTCTCTACCAGACGTCGTTCTGTTTCATGGCGCAATTGACCTAATTCTGCTGTTAATCTCTGTGAGCGCTGTTCTTCTGCCTTTCGACCCTTTAAATATAAAATCAACAACCTTTTTAATAATTCTCTTCAACATGTAACAGGTTCAAATTAGGCAAAATTTATTGAGTGCACATTCTTGCCTCTCCTCACTCTTTTTACTGAATAAAAGAAATATTGGCATATCCCCTATGATGCTATATTATTTACAAGGTCTTTCTTATTAACATGTCTTATGAAGCATTAAAGCCCAATTATTATTTATCTACATAAGTTATTATTATGCTTCCAACTTCATGTTATAATATTTTAATGGCTATCACCAAATTATTATTATCAAGTTATATATGGTTGATTCATTTGATAATGTTGTAACCATAATTTTTGTGTCACAAGCCTTCTCTCACCTGATTGAACTACTAAGAATAATTTTTGTATAGCAAATACACTGAGAAAACATCATAACAATTAAACAGCATATGCTTTTAGAAAAGTTCTGAGAGTGAAATGTCTTCATATCTATAAAACTGTAAATAAATTAAAGAATTGAAAAAAGTTTTAGTTATGAAAGTATTATAAATGTAAAGTGAAAAGAAACCCACATTTTTAAAAGTGGAATTAACAAGATTCATACTCTAGAAGTCAATTTCCTATTTTTTAAGCAATGACAATTTTCATTAACAATTATACCATATGTTAAACATAGTACTTAAACATTCTAATTACTTATTTTAATGCATGTATATGTAGAATACAATTTAAAATATAGAAGCAAATTTTAAATAGTTAAAAAATAGTATGTTTAAACGAATAGTATAATCCATTGTAGTTAACTCCATGAATACAAAATGTAAAATAATAACAATTTTTATTTGAGTTAACCATTAACAAGCTGTCTTCATTTAAGTATAAATGCTATCCTTAGTTATGTGTTACATTTAGAAGTAATAATTACTTACCGCCTCTGCTTCCTTGTATGCTGCACTGAGTTCTTCACGTTCATTCTCAAGACGACGCAGTTCAATCTCCAACTCATGGAGACGACGAGTGTATTCACTCAGTTGATTCTTGCAATCATGGAGGTCATCTACAATAATCATTTTTTGTGTATTTAAATTATTTTTTAAATTAGAGTAGCATATTTCATAATTCTAATTTATTGTGTATCTGATATTATCATATATTAAAGTAACTTAAGAACTTAAAGTAGCCTTGAATGTTCTGCATTTAAAATATAAAATGTATCTTTCCCATTAAAAATGTACTGCTTTGTCCTATTAAAATACAATTTTCTGAAATAATCCAATGGATACTCTAGAAAATCATTTAAGTAAAATTTAGCAACAATTATTATTTTGACATTTTATAAACAATACTGAATTAAGGTTGTTACAAATTCTGATAATAAAGGCATGTTAAATTAAATTTTCCATAAATGCAAAACAGATAATAGTCCTCAAATAATCACATTTTTAAAAGTCGAACAGTCATCATAAATTTCACAGAAATTTGGAAGTTTTCAACTGTTTCTGAATTACAGTATTCATTTTAATGTAATGAACTATGTTAACTATATAAATTAATAACACAGTTACTTAATTAATGGGCAGTTTTCAAAAACTAATCAATAATATTCTGATCTAATAAAACATATTTCATAAACTACAATGAAAAAGCTCTTTCTACACAACAAGAAATGTAATAAATGGTGAAAGCTAAAGTGACCATCAATATTAATATATTGAAAAAGAAACTGACCAGCAAGTTTCTTATTCTCTCGAGTAAGACTGTCCTTTTGCTCCCTAGTTTTGTCTAACTCATGAGTAATGCGTTGGATTTCAGTTTGTTTGATACGCAAATCACGCTGAGAAGTTTCATACAAAGAAATTGTTTCTTCAAGTCTGGATTTGATGTCAATATTAATTTTCTCCACTTGTTCTACTCGTTTCTGCAGTTCCCTAGCAGTGTTGTTGGCCTGGTCATTGGAATAAAAATTACAAGCATTATGAATTAAAATAATTTATGTAATAAGTGTAAAATTGATATGGATATGTCAAAAAGTATTAATTTTACCTTTTCCAAATCTATAATCAGAACTTCAACTTCACTCTGAAGACGAGACTTTTGTTTCTCAAGATTATTAACCTTCACAAGGAGAGTCTCAATATGCTCTTCTTGTTCCTGGAGACGCGCAGTGAATTTTCGCCTGGAAAGTTAAAATTTTACAATGATTTAACAATTGCTTACTTACAATTTATTTATTCATGTGTATTAAATCTTTTTAATAATAATTAGTGTAAATTACATTTCCTTTAATTATGTTTAAAGTCTTAAAGTTTAAAAATGTGTCTATTGTAAATAGAAGGTGGCTTAAGACTCTGAAAACCTGACATGCTCTTTCTTGTCAGACATGGTGACACCAACTCTCAAGTTAAGGTAAACCTGTCACCAAGTTAATTGGATTAAATAAATAAATACAATACCATACAAATCACTCAGGAAACAGTCCAAATCTTCAGAGACACTATCCTCCTTATTCAGGATACTGAAAGTCTGAGTATAAAGCTGGCCAATTGCACTGTCAGAAAATTACAGGTAATCCATTGATTATATGTCTCTCTTTACTGTCCATAGAAATTCTTTTGACAAAGCTACACTATACTTTCATATATAGTGATCTACTCAAATGTTCCTAATTAAAATTTATTTGATGGGCAAATGGTTGAAAATAGAAACTTACAACAATGTTTATATGAAAGGAAAACTAACCAAGTTTTTTAGATATGCTCATCACCAAATCTTAGCTCCAAAAGTCAATGTCAATATCAGTTACACCATTCAGAAACTGTCTTGAAGAAGGTGACTCAGGCTCTTGAAAATTTGAAATATTTCTGCTTCCGAATCTTTTGAAGGTAACAACTTCTGTCTATCCCACTCTCCTATCCAGATGAATTTTTATATATGTATATAAGGAAAGAGAATGTAAAGTAAAAATAATACATTTATTTGGTTAGGAAAGAGAGAACAGCAGCTAATTTAACTTAAATTAATGGTATGCAGGGATATACAAAAATGGATTATTTTTGAGAGCCTAAGCTACTTTCTTCATACAGAGCATGTTTGAAAGGCATGATATCCAGTCACTCAGTGTCAGAGAGCTTAGGCCTTCTATCAATTTAAGGCAAGTCAAATGCTATTTACTGTTTCTCTTCTCTATCCAAATGAATGAATTATTTTGAGTTTATCAACTTATCATTCCCATGTGTGTAAAATTATGAACTATAGTTTAGAAAATAGGTATTAACTGTTAGTTACTTTTCATGATGGTAATAACATTTTTATTGTTGATGAAAAGGATCATAACTGATATGATGTAATTGTTTGATTACCGGATTTCTTCCACTTCTTCAATACGAGCAGCAGCTTCAGTTTCATACTTGGAACGGTAGGTGGCAACCTCTCCGTTGGCTTTGGAAAGCTGCCGTTCCAAGTCTAATCTTGCCTCTGCTTCCTCTTCTAACTGAACGCGGACTGATTCCAACTCTATTTCCACTTGATGCAAGCTAGCTTCCAAAGTTGTGCGTCTCTGTAACAATATATATGTTTTACCTTCCTTGTTAAAAGTTTCTCAATGCATCATGAAAATGACAAGCAAACCATGATGGCTTAAGAAAGATTCATTGTAATCTGTGAAAAGTAAAAAGCCTGTGTGAAAGGTATTTGAAAACATGAGATTCAGCTCCAATTGACATAACAAAGAAGTGAAAAGATAAATAAAATTCAATGTGATATGATCCAGCTAATATTGAAAACTAATTTTTTACAATGCTGGATAAAGAATAATATAACAATCCTCATTACCAAACTTGTAAGTGCACCCGTGAAACAAATATACTGTAATTGGTTAATTTTCATAACTTTGTAACATTCTTACCCTCTCATCATCCTCCAAACGACGTCTAGCATCTTCAAGTTGTCCTGCAAGCTGACTTTTCAGGTATGATGAATTCTCAAGAGTGACCTTCAAATCTTGAACTTCTTTTACAAGCTCAATATTTTCCTGAAAAAAATTCATAAAATTAGAAAATATGTTAATAGTGTGTTGTCCTGTATTCAAATAATTGTAGTTGTGCCACAATAATGCTAGAATATAAATATTTCATTATTACCTGTGTCTAAATTAAAATTATTTTGTTTACTGAATTAATATGTTAAACAGTTAGTGTATTCTGTGCATATGGTGTATATTTAAAGTTGCCATGGTTTAGGAAGTACATAATGAAGAAGAGACATTTATCCAATTGACTCGGTGAATTGTGTGGATAAGGAAGGCTGTTTCATATATACTACAAGCATTCTCCATAGAGAAAAGGAATGGGATTAATTCAAAATTATTAAGAAAATCCCTTAAGAAACAAGCTTATTCCTACCATTTAAGAAAAATACAGCCCAAAAGAAAGAAATACTCACATTTATAACTTAAATTAATACTTTTAGATTTTTTTGAAGAATGGATGATGAAAATGTAAAATGATATTGGTGAGATTTCTGATCTAAAAAGACAAATTAGCAACAGAATAACTGAATCAAATTATTTAGATAACTTGGTTCTACAAATTTTACTTAGATGAATATGTGATAGACAGATAGTAAAACTTGAAACTGAACAAACTTGCTATTGTTAAAAGGTTATTTCAACAAAGGTGTAGATATCTGAAGAATTCAATAGGAATTTAATTCATAAATGCCATTTTCCTTAGTTCCTTGTAGCTTGGTAGTTTTTAAATTTTTTTTTGAGCTATCACTTATTAGCCATTAAAGTTTTCTCTCTTTTACCATATACTTTACTTAAATATTAATATGAACCAATGACCTTAGCCAGTAAACAAATCTTTTATTACTTTATTTTGTCAGTTAATTGGCAACTGATTTTGTATTTGCTAATTTTTGTCTAATACCATTGTTGTTACACTTTCAATAAAAACTAACCTGAGAAAGTCGAGTCTTGTGGGAAGTGATGTCAACAATAGTGCGGTTAAGTTCTTCAATTTTGATTGAGAGCTCCTGAATATTAATTTCCAACTTCTCTACTTGTTTAACATAGATTAGCTGTAAGAAATTAAGCAAAATAAGAATAAATGCTACACAAAAGCATAATATGTTATTTTACATTATATGTCTTTATTATTGAATGTAGGTTTCTGTATTGATAAATTATCATAAACAGTACTTTTGCATTATGTAAGTATCAGATATCAATTTTCTCAGTCTTAAATTAGTTCCTGTGTTTTACCTTGTCCTTGGTTGAATTCTCAACTTGAGCCAGCAGTTCATAAACTTCTTGTTGGAATTTGGCCTTTTCCTTCTCAGCACTAAAAAAGAGTAAATAATTTTTAGTATATTAATAAATCATAATGTTCTGTTAGCATCAAAATTAAATGCTATAGAAAACAGTGTACGCCTATAATTTCCAATTCAATATGTGTAAAATAATTTAATTGTAAAGACCTATTTTGATTATTTGCAAAGAAAGTAAGTTTATTAAAATTATTTATAAATTTCTATTGTAACATGAAACTATTTATCCTAGTAGTTACAGTTGTGAAATGGAGAATAGGACAAATAGTGCACTGCTTGGCCCTAGCCCACATACAGTATAAACAGTAGTCTACTATCATGTTAGTGTTTTGTGGGTCCTGATCATTCTATTCAGTTTTTGTAGTTTCCTGGTGAAACAGCAGGATTTTTGTGATAAGCAGCGAGTCCAAAATGTGAAGTTTCAGGTACATTGAGTCACCACGTTTTTCTCTGTATTCTATTTAGATCCTCCAAGAAACTTTGTTACGTTTTCATTGAAGGATTTACAGGTTTATCTTCAATGGATTTCAGCTTTGTTTCAAATACACCAATCTTCACGAGTGTTCGAATGTCAGAATATAAGATAACATACAAAAATGCAGCTGGCAGGTATTTGAAAGAAACTGTTTCATCATCGTTAATTTGATGTAAAGTGGTTATTTGGGTTTCAACAAAGTGCTAAAATAGGTCTTTCCCCTCCTTTCTGTTGGCTTGGGCACAGTTCTGATTTTAATACCTCGCCTTACAACGGCTGTCTAAATTACCGACCAAGTGAAGTGGATTGTACAGTGAACCTGTTGACCATGGGTGATAAGGAGAACTTCCTGCTCACTACAGTTGGTCGGTTCTTATACATTGTAATTCAGTTCTATTGAAAACAAAACCAAACAACCGTATATTTCTTTCAACAATTGACAAACAACCTGTTGTGGTTATGGCGATCAGCGTCATTGCCTCATGACATGGAATACGGAATCCCGAAAAGGACATAGTTATTGTGTATGTACATTTTCACCTTCAAGAATTATCGGTAAGGGAGATCTCGCTGGCCAAGTCTATACGGACGAGTATGTTCTGGGTCCATCATCACATACCTACGACGACGAGCGCTTGGACAAACTTGCCAGAATTCTGATGTCATACAGTTATGTGGTGTCCCTCGACAGCGTGGCAATGGCACGTACACAAACAAGAAAAGCTATTTTATCAATCGGTTATGAAGGCGTAGGCCTACTTGTCGTTCTGAAGGATGGCAGTTTTACACCAATTGTTTTAAAGACAAAGAAGAGTCTCCTATCTTTTGTCCTGTTCCCAAATCAAGGGCATCTGACGTAAAAAATTCACCTTTTTGGAAAACGTAAGACAAAGTCTTTCTCATATTAAAATAATGATTTAACAAAATCCGTGCCGCGCCTAGCATATAGGCAACTGGGTACGAAGCTGTTTGGCCGGTGATCAGTTATGGAAGACGGACAAATTATGTACGATAAGACAGCTGTCGTAAGCTTCGCATGCAGAAAGTCCTGGGTTCATATCCCAGTTCCTCCAGATTATTTGCGTTTAGTACTAGAATACGGCTGTATTTGTTGGGATCCGTTCCGAAAATATCAGTTCGAGGCACTGGAAAGGGTACAGAGGGGGGCGGCAAAATTTGTTAAGCGGTGTCCTGGTCACGGAAACGAGAAGCTTCGTCAATTATCGTCAATTAGGGTGGGATGTTTGAAAAACGAAGACAAAATTTACGTCTCGGGGCTCTTTTTAAAGCGTACGCAGGCCAACGAACCTGGGAGGATATTGCATCAAAGTTTTTAGAAGTAAATTATTTCAGTAGAGGGGATCATCATTGTAAAATTGGGCAGTGTAGCTTTAAAACTGACGGGAAATTTTCATTTTTAAATCGGACTGTAAGGGATTGGAACAATTTACCTGCAGAAGTTTTCGAAACATTCCCTGCAAATAGTAACGTGTTTTAGGGAAGAATTAGGAAGTGTAGTGAAGTGCAAGTGTAGTGTAGTGCGACGAAACAATATATGAATAATGGGTACTTTTAATCTTTTTTTGTTAGGATTTAATTTAATTTATGTTATATTAGTGTAATTATTATTTGTAACATATTTTATTTTTAAGTTTATTTTTTGTAACTGTCACCGAGTGCAGTATTAATAAATTTAAAAAAATTCAATTCAATATTTGGAAGAGGTTAGACGCAAGGAAATGAGGCTAAAAACTGTATATAATAAGAATAAAATGAAATTTAAGGATTATAGGAAGAAATAAACACCATACAAAATGAAGACGATCTCGTGTGATGGCATCGAAAGAGGCATACGCTAAAATTTATGATGGACATGGTTGTGTAAATAATAATATGATAGAAGTGACTGTAGATAAGTATTGAAAATCAAAGGTGATTAGAATATATGAAAATGACAGAAACTAATAATTAGGGACTCTCACTCTCTCAAATTAAATTGGAAGTCTGATAACGAGTAAACCGTAACAAGGATTACTATTGAAAATGAGGTTGTAATATAAAAAATAATATAGCTAACAAACAAATTGAAGTTGATGTTCCGTAAAAACTTAGCTAAATGACCTGTTAGGAGAAGTGTCCTATGCAGATCGCAAACATGTGCACTTAAGCTAAATATAAAAAAAGCTTATAAGCTTCGATTAAATTGAATATGGTTAGGCATTTCAATAACTAAAACTGTAATAACTAAAATCAAATCAAACTAAAACAGTCCCAATATCCTTATTTTAAATGCAACACAAATAATGAATATGTATTGCAAGTCTGCTGGCAATGCCGTAGGCATATCTCCACACTACTTCAAAGGTCGAAAGCTCTCTTATGCGTTAGTAAACCACTGAATTTCAAAAGATGAAATCAAGCGTATTTAGGCCTATGTATCACAGAACGATGTTTCCCTTTTTCATCTTCTTTTCTGAACCGTAGTAAGGAATATTCTTTACGGTAGTTTATATTATAAAACACCTAACAAAGCATGGATATTGTGGCTTGTTAATAATTGATGACAAAAATCTTTTTTGGGGGGATGGGATGGGGTGGGGGTGGGGGGTCAACAGGCTGCATGAGTCCTGAAACAGACAACTCCCCTTTAATAGCATAGGAAGGGAATTGAAAAGGGGGGATGCGGAAGGCAGAGCAAGGTAACCAAGGGTTAACTAGTTGTTTCACTTAAAGAGATGCAGGGAAAACCCTAGAAAACCTGCATCAGGTAGGTCGGGCATTGGGTACTATTCTCACGCCCTTCCGAATGACGGGAGACGAGTTTGCTGTGGGGTCGCAGCATTCCCTTCTCCGTGTCTCCACCTGTTTCAGTATTCGACAGGAAAATATTTTATCACGTTAGCTTAAACAACTGCGATAGAAAATAGCTTCTCCCATTTCAAGGCGTCTAACAAGTGTGCTACTTTTCTCAGCAGTTCAATTGGAATGCTTCTTATTTTAAACATTTAAAACATAAATATTTGAAAATGTTAAATTTAACATCCAAAACATTGTAGTCCACAGCTGGCGGAGGAAGAATTGACGCGGTAGTCATATACTTCTCACAGACTTTCGACGTCTGGAGGGCCTTTAGGAGCTATCTTCAGGGAATCCTACTTCTACCCCTGGTGTTAAATATTCTCACAAGCCTAGGACTTCACGGTCAGTTTTGAGGGGTGTATGACCCGAAACAGGTTTTCTAGGATTTGCCGTGTCTCTCTTTTAGGTGAATAGCAAGTAGGATCCTTAACATACATCTAGTTAATCCTTGGCTCACCCTTTCGTATCTCCCTTTAAAATTACCTTCTTATGGTATGATAGGGGACTAGCCATCATGGTATTATTGAATGGGTGACTTGCCACAGGAAGTGTAATCGTTCCATTAATATTATTAGTTTTTATGAATGAGCCAACGATGAAAATTGCATTATTTACAAAACTGTAAAGGATATAGAGATTCTACGTGGTATGTTTAGATGCGCAGTAGGGAAAGGAGAAGGGAATATTGTCGTTTGAGGAGGAACTACTCCTTCAAGCGGCCTGGCGAAATGCTACTATCACTGTTAAAAACATTTATTGTATTCATACGAACGGGATTTGGGACTGCGACAACGCCTTTTTAACACATCCTGTACTTACTATCTGTTACATTTTACGGATACAACACATCCTAAACTGACAGTAATATATTTCCTAGTGCAAATGTTTTCAGATTTGCTTTTACACTACTAAGTTACGTTAAAAAAATCGGCCACTACAATATGGGCGGAGTTGTCCACTGCTCATAGACTAACTAAACCTCCCGGACATTAATTGCTTCTCAAGTAGTTTTAGACCAGATACATCCACGGGGGAAATAAATAAATAAGGTTTAACTAAGAGTAAAAGAAATGAGTTTTAATAAAAAAGAAAATGTTACCCCTATGCAATAGAATATGGGAAACGACAAGTGAGTTCTGATGAAACCTGTAAACGTTTAGGCGGAAATTTCAATAAGAATTTAAACTGATTGAGTACGTAAATTTAGTACAGCGAAAGGGATGCAGGTAGTTACACTTCATAAATAGAGTGCTACAGAAAAGTACAAGGTGGGCCAAGGCAGCCGCATACACTTCACTAGTCAGACCTGCGATGGAATATGCGGCAGGAAATTGGAATCGTTAACGAGCGGGACATCTCAATGCGCTTGATAATATTTAGGCACTGGCTGGGGTTTGAATGACTTAAATTTTGTTTGAGTTCGCAACTAAGTGGGAAACACTCAATGAAAGTTAAAAAAAGGTTAAACATGGTGCATTCTATTAGGCATACACGGACGAACCGGTCAGGAGAGAAGTAAAATTGCTTCTAAATAAACCCACATTTTTCTCTAAAAACGAATATATTCTTTGTATTTTTCGGGGTAACAGGTTACACGAGGATGATCCTGAAACAGACAACTCCTCTTTAACAGCATAGGAAGGGTATTGAAGAGGGGGAATGAGGAAGGTAGAGCAAGGTAGCTAAGGGTTGACTAAGGTCCCTGGGCTGTAGTTTAAGGATCCTACCCGGTGTTTCGCCTAAAAGTAATGCAGGAAACCCCTAGAAAACCTGCATCAGTAGATCGAGCTAGTGGGTACTATTTTCACGCCCTTCCGAATGACAGGAGATGAGTTTGCTGTGTGGTCGTAGCATTCCCTTCTCCGTGTCTCCACCAGTTGTCGAATGGGATCAGCGGACAACTCTTACCGTATGGTCAAGGTCTTCGACCCCATTACATATACCTCCTAAAATAGATGAAGGTGCCTCGACAAATGAGAAAATTATGAAAACCAGAGAGGGGGGGTAGTACGAGGCATCCCCAAAGGTAATTCCTCAATCAATCAGGGAATTATACACATTAGGTTTATATTCCGTTCCTCAGTCAACTGCACTGCAAGTTATAATGTTTCCTATACCATTCATCTGTTCGCTAGGAAATTTTGAAGTTTTGTGGAGCTTAATCCAGAGAAGGATTTTGTTGATTATTCGAAGAGTTAGGTTCATTCCCTCCTCCCTATCAGGCGAAAAGAAGTCCCTTCCTAAGAAGTTAAGAACTTGCCCTCGCGTAGTCTGTCAAACGAGATAATTATATTTCTTAAATATTACTAGCATTTTATTGAAGTATTTATACATTTTAATTGTTTTTCTCGTACGTTGTCGACGACACCGGGTAAATAGTCCACCGTTAACAATTCAATAACGGACTTGAATGTTTTGCTTGCAAGGCTACTAGAGACTTTTACTAAGAATACAAAAATAGTTATGAACAAGATCAGACATACCAAAACGTGAGGTGCAAACTTAGTGGTGTGAAAGAAAGTGAGGTTCTGAAAGATTTTAATATATTTTTATGTTTTATTTTTAATATCAAAAAGTCACCTGGAAAATGTTCATCTCTAGTAATAGTGAAAGCCGTTTGCGTGTACTTATCTAATAAATCTATGTCGTGTTAACAATTTAATTATCAACTGTCTATAGCTAGTTTAAAGCAATTATAAAACAAATAAGTTAAAAGGTAATGTGTATATTTAAAATATGAGTCCTAAATGAGAAAGTGTATTAAAAAGTAATATACTTTTGATAATATAGACGGATTGTAATTTCTGAAAGTTAATTTGCACCATAGGGAACAATGTGAAAGGAGTGATCATTTTTCATGTTGACAACTGTTCATCAACGTGGACTTCCTACCTTTTCGTACCCAACTGTCATTACCGCATAATTTGAGGTTTCGCTTAAATTTGTGGTATAGTGTCAGTGGCAATATATTTAACGATAATAAGAAATACTTATAAGTGCCGATATTGAAGATTATTTGCGTGCTTTGTCCGCGGGGCAGTGCGCACGCGTGCCGTATCGCGTGGCGCTGCTCAAATAAGGCCACACGCGCCAAGAATAGATCTCTGCGCCACGCCGCACCTCGCCGCGCCGCACCGCGCCGCGCCGGCCAGCTATTTGGGGAGAGTCCAGGTAGCAGGGCTGGCCTTCGAGTCCCGGGAGCATCCAGTTGCAAAATTCATCCCAAAGGAAACACGGACCCAAGAATCGGATTCTCATGGGCACGGCCAGCCGTTTCTGCCCGACTATCAAAATCCACTTTTCCGCCGGGAACCTCGAACCCATTTCGTTAAGTGCTTGCGGCGGAACGTGGACACCCCTGTTTCTGGTGGGAGTCCCGAGGCCTAGAATAGCACAACACCAGAGCTACTATGCCATGCGATACTGGCCCAATTGAGGTGTCGGTCCGGTCTTGCAACCTTCTGTCATGAATTTAATCCCCTCGGTCAGAACTTGACCTGAACTCAGATTTGTTCGTAAAATTCGGAAATAAACGCCGAAAACATCAAATCTTGACAAAAATTAAAACAAATAAGTGTCGGTGGCACGTGACTAATAGTTCTAGAAATTAAATGACTCAACTTTAAGTGCACAAAAGAGGACTACGGATACCCTCTGGTGATCACTTGCATAAGAATATAGCTCAAGAGAGTTCAATAAAATACAGAATATTTTTCTTGGTCTATTAAAGACATTAAATTTAAAAATGGAAAGTATTAATAAAATTTTATGTGAGAATAAACGATAATGTCATAGCAAGAACTTGAACAAAATTTACATAAATATAAACAAAACTATATTTTAAAAATATCAGATCTCCGTATTACTGATGGTTGAAATAAATATAATTGGGGATCGTTGGAAATATGAAAACGTCTGTATTAGATTAAAGAAATGACAGAACAAAAATAAAATGAAATAGCTAAAAAATAGACAAAATTAAGGAATAAAATAAATCTTTCATAACTTAAAATTTGTAATTTATGGTCAACTTCAATATTGTTTTTGAAATATAATTAAAAATCGTGCGGTAGAATGGGACAGGTTCTTGGGGGATAGAACAAACTTTGTAAAATTTGCTAACATAAAATTAATGTAAAACAAATTATAAAAGATACCCAAGAGAAATCTAAATTATTTAAAATTTGCACACTAGTCAATCCCCCATTATTTGTCGCTTTAAATAAAATACGGTTTCTGTAACTACATTCCTAAGAGAAAATATTATTTTACGCAAATGGCCCCAGTAACTTTGGAGGGGGGGGGGAATAGGCTACATGAGTGTGATCCAGAAACAGACAACTCCCCTTTAATAGCACAGGAAGGGAATTGTTATTTTCTCACATAGTAGTTTCGACTCCGACATTTTCATACATCTGTTGCATTGGAAAACAACGCATGAATACTTACAAGGATAATTAATGCTGTTACCCATTCTGAGGATCCTCAAAACAATATCTTTAATTAGCATAGAGAAATTAGTTTACTGAGTATCGGCTTAAGGGTCGACAGAAAATAGAAATTGTTTACTGCACTTTTTTGTGAACGTAGGATTTCTTACAAGTAGTCCACGTTGTGGATAATAGTATACGAAGATAATTTGTAATGGGATATGTGGAACAAACGCTTGCATTTGAATTATATTTAACATGTACGAGAAATTATGAATAAGGATCAAGATTTAATAATCTTACAAGTATCAAATGCAAATACAGCAAGCTCCGCCAACGTCGTCAGGTAGTCTACCCGACGACGTTGGCGGAGCTTACTGTCGAAACGTTGTGTAAGCAAACTTTGACCCTGGCTGAAACCCGAGAATTGTATTTGAAACAAATTCACCGGAAAAGCCTTCGTTCTCTAATATCTTACTAGTAGCTTAAATCGAGGAAATTTTTATAACAGCAAATTAATTTTAGCCACAATAAATAAAAAAGTAGAAAACTTAAAATGGAACGTAGAATATAAATAAAAAACGTGTAGCCCACTGAGTTGTCATAAGTCTAAACATGATTAATCCAAATTTCAGAACTGAGCCGAATCGTAGTAATGATATAATAGTAGGCGATTTATCATCGAACATGCAATAGTAAATCTGATGTTCCAAGATAACTAAACGACATACAGTGACAGTATAGTATAGAATACGAGGTATTTATTAACGGTTAAGTTATAGGAATCTCGAAGAAATCTTACCCCCCCATTGTATGAGGTCAACGAAGTTGACGGTTATTTGAATGAACTTGGAAATAATTTTATATTTCTTAAACATATGAATAGAATTTGCACTCACCGAGCTCTAGACTTGGCCAGTTGGTCGATTTGGTCCTGGAAGTCGACAACGATCTCCTGATGTTTCTTACGCAGAAGGTTAGCTGTTTCCTCTGATTCAATGTGCACATCTTCCAACAACTTTCGCAACTTTGCCAGTTCTGCATCACGTTTGCGGTTGATCTCAAACTGTGTAATAATTATATTAGATATTAATGTAACAGAACTTCAAGTTTTGACATCCCCTATATAATTCTTACTTGATACAAAATTTATTACGTACAACCTATGGTAATAATTAAAAAATTACTTTTTCGGTCTTTTTGGATAACAGCCTACGTGAGAGTGATCCAGAAACCGGCAACTACCCTTTTTATTTTGACTCATTCGGTCAAATAACTTGTAATGTAACGCACGTTGTATTTAATTCTCTATAGAATTTGGGAAGATATTTGGCAAAAGTTCGTGGCGTTTCATTGTGTATTAGGAGTCATGTGCAGAAAAACGTATAGTGATTACACAGAAATTGAAATATATTCATGCATGAACACAATGGATGGGAATTCAATATTCATAAATAACAATTGTGATGCAGCTTAATAAACACATTAATTGGTTATTAAAATTTTCGTATTTTAGACTTGATGAGCCAGAGTTATTAGTAACAACTTACAACTTCAACGTGGTTTAAATGTTGCGTACATCTGCTACACGTTCCCTGGTACACCCAAGAGTCAAAATAGAGATATTATTCATTTACAGTATCTATGGCGAAAAATTGGGAACATTCGGAGAGTGGAAAATATTTGAGAGGGAGGAAGGCTGTAACCATTGTTTCTAAAAATAAAAATCGCTGTTCGTCTTCAGAAATGGAGGAAGAATACCGTGAGCCGGTACAGTTTTACAGCCAAGAACATACTTCTGCAATCTTATGAAGCGTTGAAAGTAATCCCTGGGAGCGTGTAAAACTTTTACTGAAGGAAAAAAAATCCTTAGCTACTTACTTTCCTTTCAATTATCATTTGAAATATAAAAGAAGAGAGTTTATAAAAATAGTAATAATTTCAATACGTTAAAATCTACTGAATGTTTCTATTTTACAAAAATTGTTTCTGTTGGCTGGCTTATTTATTAATTTTTAAAATTGATTTCAGATAAGTACAACTGTTAATATACTGAATGTACTCGAATGGCTGATTATCAAGTTGACGAAATATGTATGACTGAGTCAGAAGTTTCAAGTTTTCCATTCACATTTTTATCCCTATATGATTTGAAGAAACAGTTCTCGGGTTTCCACACGGATGATAAAGCGATTCACGAGAACGGTATCTTCAGCAACTGCACCGAAAATCCTTCGATCATATACGATTTGTTTCATAGTACATTCGCCAGATAATCTTTAAAAAAATTTTGAATAAGCCATGATCCTGATATTACTAAGCAGTCGTTATAACTTTCTGATTTAGACACTTATGCATGTAATTATTGTTATTTACTGGCGCTACAGCCATGTCTTTCGTGATACATTCTATTTTTTGGAGTGCCACGTGGGTTTTCGTGTATGTCATTCAATTGTCATATTTTCACGAAATATTAAAATAATTAATTTGTTTTTAGTCTTTCCATAGATCCTTTGTAACAAGTTACGTAAAGACATATAAAGGGGATATGTAACAACAGTAATAACTTTATTATATTTTGAATCTGGTGAGTGCGATGCCGTTGTAAAGACGCAAACAGGGATGCTGTTTCTCACCTGGCTTTCGGCGCCACCTTCAGCCTCTTCCAGGCGCTCGGAGAGTTGAATGACCTGGACGCTGAGGTCTGCCTTCTCGCGCTCGATCTGTCACAGAAATCACAGCAACAACGTTAAAGCCATCTGACATCTGCACAAATTAGAGACAAGTTATAATCTAAATAGTTCCTAACTGAATGAACCTCCAATCGTGTGGCTAGAGGCTCAGGAAACGACTTTCGATATCGGACAATGTAAAATGAGAAGCCCCTAAAATAAAAATTGTTGAACCTTTTATGAAATTTTTTAGTTTTTTAAAAAAACAAACATAAAATGTGATATATTGTTTCCCATTCTATACGATGTAATAAATTCTTTATTTCACCACGGGCTTTATGAATACACTTGTTGAGTATTTGAGGGACGTGAAGAACGACGAACAACTCAGAGGAAAAAATGCGTTTAATGCATATTAACGGAATCTTTAATTGACTGACTAGTAGGACTGAACTACGAAGCTACTGGCAAAATTACAGTAAGAAAAGAAAATGGAAATTGTAAACATTAACGAAAATTTGAATTAGTGAGAAAAGAAACCCCGTGTTTCAAATAGTGAAACAAACTATTCTTCTTCAGTTGGACCTTTCTAAGTATCATTTAAGTAGCTGTGTAGTTGAACGAGCTTAATGATAATTATTTATCGTTTAGTGATGCACCGATTGGTCTCTTAATCTATAATTTTATGAAAAACGGAACAGCTTCATCGCGTTCGTAAGCTTTTTAACTTTTTTGTAAGAAGTTATGATATGAAGTTTCCCAATTAAAAATATACATATTAAAATAAATGATAATAAAAAAATTACATAAAAATTTCAATTTTTCCTGAATGTCAAAGCAAATTAAATACGAACAATAAATAAGAGATTTTATACCAAAAAGCTTTGAAATTTTTTCTATAATATATTATCTAAAACAATACTTTATACCCACACACACACACACATTGACACAAAACAACCTTCACCACTTCAAATAAAATTCCAAATAATACGTTACAATCAACGCAACAAAAAATTTCATCGCACACAAATCTATAACTAGTATTACTTCTTTAAAAAGATCGAACAGAATTATTTAAATTTCAGGTACTATGCAAAATTACAGGTCTTACGTTTGGGCATGCAAATGCTTCAACATTGCTAGAATGAATTACCTGGTGCCCTATATATTTGGTTAATTGAACTTTTGCTGTCGATAAAGTGGCCAGAATCGCGTAAACCAGAATTCGCTTGCCAATAAATACGTCATTGTAAATAACTGAACTTCAAAAGTAATAAAAGTGGAAATAGGTGTAAAATTAATTGAAAATTATGTTGTAACATAACTCGTTGACAAATATGTAATTCATGCGAGGCTATTTTCTTTGATTCCCTAAATTGCGTAAAATAATTCATATAATACACAATTTCTGAAATATGTTCGAGTAGTAAATTAAATGAGCGATTTTATAAGTAGTTTTTACAATTGTCCTAATGAAAATTCAATTGAATGTTGCATTTCAGCTTTACTATTTCAGCGTGATGAAGGAATTGTGATCATCGGCTTCAAACTGAAGACTGGCACTTGTCAGGACCTAATTACGACATTAGCCAATTGGGCTGAAATAAAATATAACACAATTTGGTTGAAGTTAATATTAATGTTATTTACTTAGAATTTGAAATTATTAAGTCTTCCATTATCTGACGACGAGAGCTGGATAACGATATTGTAGTGAAAATCACGGAGATAAGTTGAAAATACAAGAGAACAAAGTATTTGTAAATTCTCATGAAACGAATAAGAAATACGAAATGTGGAGCAAAACGTACGTTTGTAAAACACATGAAACTCTGGTCGCGAACGGACTAAAACAACCAGTCATTTGACCCGCTTGGATTGCATTATCCTAATAAGTCGGCAAACTCAATTATTTATTGAGTTTCCAACTGCAACAAAGAAAGAAAAACTAAATAAAATAAATATATAATCACGACGATATTGGTCTCCAGTTATACCCACAAATTCAAACAGGTGAATCACGTGCATTAACATTTTAGTTATCCACGAGAAGTTATGATCTACGAGGGCTGTTATTAAATAAAGCACCAATATTTATTAAAAAAATAACGGAACGTTGTTTTTCCAGATATTTTATTATCAATTATTACCTTACGCTTGATACTACTTGTCCGCGTAGTTACTGACGTTATTCAGGCACTTATCATAACTGGTAACCAGCTTTTGTACGCCGTCGTCAAAGAAAGATGCCACCTGTGATGAAAGCCAAGTCAGCACTTGCTGTTTCACATCATCATCGACGTTGAAATGTTTTCTCTTCAGATGAAGAAAGAGATCAAAATCGATTGGTATCTGATATGAAGAGTGGTCGAGTTTTTCCCAATCAATAGATGCGATCAGATCTTGAGTTTGCCTGAAGGCGTGTGACCGAACGTTGTCTTAATTCAAAATTATTCAACGCGAAAGTATTCCACGCTTTTTGTTTTGAATTGTAAGACGGGGCTTTCATTCTATCACTCATTATTGCTTCCCCAAATATGTAACACAATTGTCGATGAATGTTTGTTCGCGTAACATTCATTGCATTCAAGAGACGGATCACAGTCGGCGGGTCTTTCAATTGTTTTGAACATTTCGAAACGCTGTAACAAAAGGACGATGGTAACACCTGATCTGGCATCCTAATGAACGGTGGATGTGATCGCGCATGAAAAATATCTCAACTGCAGCGCTGGAGCGACACAATATTAAAGCGGTATTTACTTTTAAAACAGCCTCCTCTGTCAAGAAATAGATAGGAAAAGTTTTCTGAGAATGAAAACAATTTGCTTGAATTGAATTAAGGTATTTCGTTGAAAGACTTCATTATATATAAACAGGCATTCATAAATAAAAAATTCAGCAAATATATTGATCTGTATGAATGCATAAATTATAATTACTATTGGTCAATGTGCACTAAAAAGGTGTAATGGTTTAAAAATTTAACAAAGGACAAATTTCGCTACTTCACTCTCAAAAAATTAATCACGTTAATGAAACAGCCTTTGTTTATATGTGGTAGAGTCCGTCCTCACGAAGATCTGAATCATTCGTAGCGAATGATAACAGGAAATGACGCATTCGTGAGGAGGCGACCCATAACCTATTAACGTCTGATGTGTGAATCAATTTTGTGCAACGAGGCACAGCTGGAGGATCGCGTCAGCATACGTCACGACGTTCTGTTGCGCCTCGTCTCTGGCGCATGCCAAATCCGCCATGTGACTCACTTACTCGGTATCCACAGCTTTCCCCAGATGCTCCCTTGCACGACGCTCAGGGGCCTAGACAGGGAAAGCACAATCATGCACTCCATGCCAACGTGGCAATTAGAAATTTGTTTCTTCCGTCGCGTACCGATGGTAAAAGACATATTACATTTTAAATATTGATATCATTTGAAACATGATAATATAGTTCTGCTTATCTTTACATAAATGTGCCTATTTCAATAGTGCAAGAAAATTGGCGTTGGGTCGCAACAACGTTACTAGAAATTTTAATATTATTTTTCTCTTTGAATTAGAAATAGTCCAAAGTATTTTAATATTTTTATACTTTTTAATAATTAAAAATATCTATCGCACCACTCGATTTATGGTATGCCAAACAAAACTAAATAACTCGAATCACGTTATATCGATTCTCGAGGACGCCATTCTCTCGTTTGATCTAAAAACCATAAAACATACATTTATAATTCTTGAAACACCAAATTACGCTCTCATATATTCCTTTCCTTTATTTCAATCTACCTTTTCAGGAGCCTTCGGCTAGTTGCCATATTCATCTGTTTTGGAAAATCTAAGTAATGTGGAGGCATAATTTTACAAGTATTTGACGATTATCAATTCAATATGAATAGTTTTATCAACTTACAAGTTTTAAAAATTGGCATGTACAATTAATTATGCAGCGCTAGAACCAGGTTTGTATGAGATTGAACCGATGGATTGTTATAAAGATGAATATGGCAATTAGCCGAAAGATCCAGAGAAGGTAGATTGAAATAAAGGAAAGGAATATATGAGAGTGTAAATTAGTGTTTCAAGAATTATTTAACCTAAAAAGCTCTGTTATATCTATAATGATCCATGTATGTAGAGAAGCATATATATATGATGCCACGTATGTAAATGTATGAATGGGTAAACGTATTTCTGAATGTGAATTACAATGCCATTCGAACATACAAATCGCTACAATATACATTATATTAATACTTTAAACGTAAAATGTAATGCTATGTAGCAAGTTGAATGCAAATAGATCAATTTTAATTAATATAACGCATAATTTGATATAAATCACAATTTTAGCACGCAATTGTATTTTAAACCTGTTTTTAAGGATCTTATTGATCTGATAGGGAATCGAACTCAGAACCTCTATTAGTTACGTGATGCTAATAATCATTTGAGCTATTCGACACGACTCCCTGTCATGTGCGAGCCTTCTCTGTCCATTAAATAACCCGATTGCGATCCGTTATTTTTTAACACGCATTTCTTTAATTTAATTTGTCTCATTTTGGCTCACAACGAATCTAATATTTAGGAATCGGTCGAAATGCTTCGTCGTTCCTACATTGAGATAATCACAGGACTACACATTCTTAACTATCAGAAGATTTGTGTAAAATTTACATCTTCAATTCGCAGCCCTGATTGAAACAGGACTCTCGTGTTTGGGGGAGTGGACAATCGTTGCCATTTGAAAATTTATTGTGAACCAACTTCGTACGTTCCATAGGTCTGCTCCGTCTAATGTTATCCAGTAAAGATCATTGAATGTCCTATATGGCAAATATATGGTTTATAAATTTTAAAAAAGTAACTATAAATCGGTACTTATTAAGTGTTCAACATTTTTCCCTTTTCTCCAGTCAAGAAAGAATTTGCCAGCTGTAAATTTTATTATCCAAAAATATGAAATTCTAAAATGAATGAAATTTGAAACACCACCTTCTATGCATGCGCATGGGAATTGAGTAATGATTGGAGTGTGTAGAATTTTTCTACGGAATTGCAAAATATTCCGGGACATTTCAGCTTCTAATATTGCAGGACAATTTTAAAATTCGGGTCTAAAGGGTCTAGTGAGTCAGGGAGCTGCCCACGATGCCGACTCCCACGCACATTCCACTCCAGGATAAAAATACTACTACGGGCACTTTGGAAGCATGTCCGGATTTCGCGTTCACCACAATATTTTCTGAAGATTCCGAATTTCGTGTGGTGCGAGATGAGAAATTTCTGGTGCACAGTGAAAATATGATATATCAAGAATCAATATTTATAGATACGACATATTACCTAAAACTTTTCTGATGCTTCAATAAATGCACTTAATGCCGTTTGAACAACATTGAATTAATTTTCTTCCTGCATAAGAAAGAATAGTTCTATTTAAATTTAGTTAGGTATAAAGTCGATTTTTTTAGGTATATTTGTATTACTTAAGTTGAAATTTAGGATATTATTTGCTTACCTTCTTCAATGAAAATACAAGGACAACATTAAGTGTAGTATATTTTAATTGTATGATTGAATTAGTAATATATATCTAATATTTAGTAATAGTAAATATGGTGTACATAATAAAGTGCAACGGGACAGCATATGCTCCTGGCGTAGCCGATAAACAGGTTGCATCTTAAGGGGCAACGAAAGACGCAACGGAGCTAACAGTAGGGTTTCTCCGATATATTCCAGTGGGAAATACAGTAAACTATCATTAATTACATGTAACATGTGTTACTGAATAATTTTCGTTGGTTGCTAAATGAATGTGTTCGTAAATTAAATATAGACGATATTTTTGGTGCAGGTCTAATATGAACATTGTGTGTCACTCACCCTCTGTCTGAGCTCCCTCTCGGACTCTAGGTCGTCTTGCAGCAGGCGGATCTTGTCCTAAACCAGAGAGAGACAGTTCAGTTAAATTTTAATTATAAAATTATTTGCTTCACAAATATAAATAAATGAACTTCTGTGTCAAATTAAGGTATTCGTTTTTATTCTTATTGCAGCCAATGACTGCTTAAAATATTAACAAGGAACTATGCATATTTGCATTGCGACTATACTTTTGAGAATTTTGGCTGGTGTTAACTGTTATTAATATATCAACTAGGCAGATCTGAGATTAGCCAAAGAGATTGAAACCGAACGAGGATGTAATTGATATATTAAATACATATTTGTGAATTATCATCGTTAGATGTTGGTCTGAGGTAAAGTAAGTGTAGAGTCTGTTTATGGATAACCGTTTCAGTAACATGGTTTTCAGTATTTGTGGAACAGGAATGTTTGCCTGTCATATTGAAAGTGAGGTTTGGGTCGTTTCTTGTCCATTGTAGCAATTTTCAAATAGCTGAATAAATGTCATTGCAGTGTTATATTTGAGAAGAACATTTTATAGATGGAATTATTGGTAGCTTCTTCATATTTACCTCAAGCCGGGAGAGTGCGCTCAGGTCGGCGCTGTACTCGATGCTGACATCAGCGCCGCCACCCCCGCCGGTGGAGCGGTAAGTGTACGATTTGGTGGTCTTGGCCACGGAGGAGGACATCTTGACCCTGCGCGAGGAAGACGACGATTCAACTGGAACAGTGAGCAAAGAGCGTCCGCTCTGCCTGATCCGTCGTTCGAAAATGGCCCAGTCCCGTCCCACACACCGCCTTACCACGTCAGCCGCCAGAGGGCTCCAGTAGAGGAAAGTGTTATTCTTAGTGCAATACTCACTGTGGAAAAAACCGGTCACTATCGGCGTGAGTCACCTTACGACACGATGTTCCAGCAGATTGCTTACCTTGCTCCCGGCCCGGGCACAAATGTCGCTTTTTCCACAGCCTCCGCTAGTCTTTGGCTGACGTCATGTTCGAAATGCGCGCGCATATCCCTGGAGTGGAGGGATAAGGAAGGGGGTCATAACTCGAGATATTTTTTAAGGAGGACGGTAGGAGTGAGAACTCAGTAAGGTCGTAAATATTGACGCAGATACCAAACGCTTGACGTTCCTCAAACATCTGGAACATTTACTTACACGTATCACATCATTTTAAATTTTTTGTTATATTCATGAAGAATCCAAGAAGATTCTGGCTTGCCTGAACGATTTTGTGCTATTTTCTCAAATGTTATATAATAAAACGACAGTATTTACAGAAAAATTTCAATTAACAGTCATAATCGGCTTTGATTTACATAGGGAATAATTGCTATTGTTAGATAAATTCTTTTATTTACAACGTATCAGTTAAATACTGAAACCACCCTTCGGGAAAAAAATGAAAAATAGATTTCTGAATATTTCAACCAGTTAATACACATAAGAACGTCGAGGGTCGCACGATTATCAGAATCGGAGAATAGAAACTGTTATGATGTTTGAAACTTACACAGCTCTTGAGAACTATCAGTTTAGTAATTTTTCAAACTAAATTTTTAATCTTAATACGAAAAATTTCATTAAAAATTTTTATATATACATATAATGAGAGTAATTACTACCGAAAATGTTAATATTTTATAGGAATGTTTTAAGAAACAATTTTATTATATATATATAAACATTATTTGTGTGTTAACTTTACCACTTCATACAATGATACCATCAAATGTAAAGAAATATGAAACAAGTTTTATATTATGTTCTATTTTAATTTAAAAATTCTTATTTCTGTTAGCCTTTCCAGGTCATATGAACATAGCTCATTTCGAAATCAAGAGCAATGGAGTGATACAAGGAGTAACAAAACTGGACGGAAAATTTTCAGAAATGGATTCCTTATACTAAAACAGGAAAAAAGTTTTTTACAACACGGTCCCAGAAATGCATAATACTAATTTATCAGAACTTTTATGAATGTTGGTGCATACCTTGTTATCTGGACTAAAATGCTAGACTTTTGTTACAATTTTTACATGAGGAAACGCGATCTGAATAATTTTCATGTTAACCTGAATACTTCTTAGCACACGCAAATGGTTACCCGCCATTTCAAGGTTTCTTAGCGGCATCTGATCGGTTTGTATGAAATGGGACTGACTTGTTGAATTGTTCTGTTTAAAATGTTAAAAGATAAGCCATTTTACTGAATACTGGCAGCTGCTCTTCTCCGCATTGAGTTTCCAACACGATCAAAAATACATGGTGTAGTGCGTACTGTCCGACAGTCTGCCACAACGGAGAGGTAGTACGTGGTGGGAAATCGTTTGCGGATGCACAGGACAGCATAAATTTTATTCGCAAGAAGTTAATTCATGAGACAATTGAACTTAGAATCTCACATTTTAGTACAGATAACAAGGCAAGACGACGTCATGCAGTTCAGTTAACTCAGTAATTACATACTTCCGACCTATTTTGTAATGTACTTTGTTTTCTTCTATCAATATGAGCAATACTTTGCTGAAATTTTGCCGTCCACTTTTATGTTACACTCTGTATAATCTGCAAGTAGAAAGAAAAAATTCTAAATGTGCTAAAATGTATTTTATTAGATTTTTGAGATGATAATAATAATTTAACGATAATTTTCGTTTCTGAATCCATTGAGATTAATTACAATGTACGAGTGTGAAGTTTAGCATTTCTCTCGTGTTACAGTGACACGAACATCCGCGTGGATGGACGTCTGCCATTGCGCTTCTACGATATATTTAGTTTAAGTCAGAACCATTAGTTTTGAGTAATTCATCATGAAGCGAGACCTGGCGACAGTAGAAAAAGAAGTGGCGTACCAGGAAATGCATGAAGCGGTTGATTATATGAATCATGGTAGTCGTCGACAAACAATTTTCTACAAATCAAAATAATAGCACAGGGCGGAAAGTTTAGGTTATTAAGAAGACCAATGACCTTTGCGTTAGCATTCTGGGATATTTATTTCCTCAAAGTGGAGAAGGAAACCGCAGCGCTGCACATCCTCACTAAGAATAGAGTGCGTAGGCAGCCAGCAGTGGACTTTCAATTTGCAGAGAAGAAGAAAATCTACTGCAGTCTCATTTCAAGAATTGGAGATTGTTTTAAAACCAATCGGTTTCGCCTATTTTTTTGTCGAAATATCAAATAGTGTAACGACCAAATTGATAATAAGGACTATAATTTCGGGTTTTAGGTCTGTAGAAATAGAATTAAATTTAATTTAGAAACAAGGATTAAATTAACTGTTCAGCAATTTTGAATCTGTGGTTGTTTCCGATATTACATCCTATACAAGTTACACATTTTCTTGTTCTAGTTGTGCATATAACAAAGCTAATTATGTTTTAAAAACAATAAAATTCAGAACAGCTATTTTCATATCAGAAATGGTTTATCTGCAATTCGCAAGCAGAAATTAGTTATAGCAAGAAAACAAAACCATTTTTTAATTAATTAACTTCAATAATAATTCGTTTGGTAGAAAAATTCTGTCAGTTTAAAAACGAACAAGAAAAATTCTTGACTGACCATTTTTTTCAGAGCATTATATTACTTCTTTTTTTATCTCTTTATGACAATGTGCAGGTTTTCTCATTTTCACGTGGCAATTTCTGTAAAAAATTGAAGGAAAATTGTCAAAAATAGATAATTGTTAGCCAGGAACCAATATACTGGAAATTACTAAACAGGATACATAGTAATTGACTTCAGACAGAAGTTTTCTGCTCAATTTGGATAGTGCGAAGTTTTGTCTGTCATTAGTGTTGATTTGGAACCACTAATCAACCATTTACAGAACATTTAGTATTTGATAATGATGTTAGTTCCAGGAACACCACCATTGAAAATATCTGAAATTATGTATGTCAAATTTAATTACACTTAATTAATAATTTCTTTCTAATTTGTTTATTTAACAATAGCTGTTCCCGCGACTTCTTTCGCGCGGAACTTGAACAAATCACTGTTTTTATTGTGACCTAAAAACGAAACAACAGGTACAGAATTTTGATAAAGTTGAATTAATTGAATATATAAAAAGCACGGTATCCTTTATGTATCTATTTTATTTTTAATATCTAAGCTTCAGATTAATCTTCATAAGTCGCAGTTGGTTTTGAACAGGTCCCGCTTTCACACGTTTCGGAGCCTATTTCAGACAGACAGAAACCAGAAACTTCAATTATATTTGTTATGATAGATTATATTTATTTTATTTTAAAAATGAGCACATACTAAATTTTAAAATTTACCTGACGCAAAAAAAAATTACCTATACATTGTATCGACGATCCAAAGAAGTTTATTATTTCTCAGAGAACTAGCTCTTTGCCAACGATAGTTTAATTACGGCTCTAAATGTTTATAATTAAAAATACAAATATATAGTTGTTGTGGTATCCAGTCCCAAAACTGGTCTGATGCAACCTTCCAAGATAACTTATCTTGCGAATAACTAGCACATCCCGCATTCCCCTAATCTTCTTAGCGTATTCCATCCTCGGCCTCCCTCTTCTGTTCTTATATATAGTATTACAAATCAAAAGTATTGGCAACCCTCATTCAAATTTGGAGACCACAATGCGTGTATGGACTAGGAAACCTATCCCGCAGAATATTTTTCAGTTTTTATATAGAACCCACTATCGTTGGTTGGATATAATATCCCAGAAACCTTTGCATGAGTACTCAACAACTTCACAAAGTTTCTTGGCGATCCGATGAGTGGTGTAGTAATGCATAAAGGACAGATAGAGATACGTATGTTTTTAAATATGTAGATGATGTTACAGTTTTATAAAATAAAATTTATTTCTTATGTAAGCAACATAATAATCAAATAAATTTCATTATATTGGAATAGCGGTAGTTCATTTAGACTGAAATATGTTTGTTTAAAATCGTAGAAATTCGCTTAATATATTTTTAATAATTTGAGTAATAGAATTAAATTAACGACTAATTCACAAACGAAGTGTTTTATTTTGTTCAAACGATGTTTCTGTTGCAACTTAGGGGTTCCGTTAGGTAAAGACCTATGCATAATTTAAACGGAATAAAATTTATTCTGAATGTAACTGGACGCATACCGGTTATGCAAAATTTTCTTTTCTTTGATCTTTAATGTTTATCTCATATGAACATCTATTTACGTTTATTGAAAATGTAAGTATTCATTATTTATATGTCAATAATTTAATTTAAAACTGAATAAATTATATTTTAATAAAAGATTGTCGATTTAAATTTTAATCGGTTTAAAATTTTGACTTAACCTGTGGTTAAATACAGAAAAAATTTGGTTGCATCTTTACCTTAAGAAATACCAAAACTGTAGACGAAATCTCGTATGATCAAAATATAAACCATGCGTTTTCTGTAGTAATTGTTTTCATTATTTTGAACCATAGTAAAGAATGTAACATATTGCTAATTTATACTGGGCCATTACGTTTAGAATTACCAGAAAGATTTAATTTTTTAAAATTTTAATACATATAGAAAATAATTAATATATAAAATTAAGATTTGCTTCAAACTGGTTCAGTATTAACAAAACAGTGCGGGACTTCACAAGTCTAACGGTAGTGTTTATTATAACAGATTAAAATACGCATCTTTTATTTTGAATTGAATGTTTTCTTTAAAGCATAATTACATTTATTGTTACCTTTTATAAAATGCTTTATGGTAAGCTAGAAGAAGACATGTCTCATTCTGGCAAGGGCGATAGACAAATATTTCAGCGGCTAGACGCGGGCCAAGCTGCCTCATGCAATTACCTACGTCGCCAGAAATCATGGTCTAAATGTTACGACCTTCTACATGTAAAGCAAAAATAAACTCAACATCTTTCATTCCAAACAAAAGCAAGCCACCTCTTTTAATTCGTTATTTTTAGAAGATATCTATTTGTTGCAATTTATTTTGCTTTCATTTTTGTTCCACATACATGTGTTGCAAAATATTTTATTTTACCGAGGAACTACTATGATAGAAATTACAACAAAAATGAAAAAATTCATTGTGACGGATTAAATAATATTAGTACTCAAGAAAGAACGACGAAAAAATTTTAAATGTAAGTACTAAAATAAATTTTTGACCTTTTTCAGACAAATTTATTAATTTCAATTCGAGAATAACGACGTTTAAGAGTTTTTTTTTCTGAAGAGATATTTACATACAGTTAAATTTAGAGATTGATTGTATGACTTAAACAAAGAGAAATCGAACAACTTGCCAATTTATTAAAATATCCAGTCATCAAAAACACTTCACATATGTAAATTTAGAGAAAAGCCAGAGGCAACAAAATACTCTTTAATTCAATCAGCGGCCTAAACAAAACTGAATGTGCGAACATGTATTGAAAAGTCATTATTCTCTCACTTAAATTAATCAATTTGTTTTATGAAAGTCAATATTTACTTTTATTTCGTATCAAACGTAATAACTTTAGTAAACAAATCGCCTATTCTTAGTAAACCTTGTTAAAAAAATGAAATCGCTGAATTTTTTGTTTTTTAGTAATTTCATATCAATTTCAAATCTAATAAAAATATTTTTCTGAAAGAATACGAGACACTGCACACTGTATTATTTTAAGTTGCATCAGCAGCTAAGGTCATTAGCGACAACTTTATCATTTTTGGGGTCCTTATCTTCATTGTAAGGGTTATTCGATTTTGGAACACAATGACGCACGCAAACACTCAAGCTGTTGATAGGAATCGAACACGGGACTTCAGTGATACGACGCAGTGACGCTAGCCACTGCATTACTGTTTCCAATTATGTTTATATTTGTTTTATTTCAATACTGTGATGACTAACTAATAAATATGTGGCATGAGTTAAAAGTTGTCTTGTACGTTAGAAAAGATAAGCACAAAACATGAAACCCTTTTCCACACGAGAGATGAGTCTGTCACGTTTTGCATAGGATACGTAACTTTAAGGTAATTATTCAACACAGCTTATTTATTTCGCACATTGGCGATCGTAACAATATCAAGGTGAGCCAGTAGGTAATTTGATACGTTAGACGTGAGTTACGAACCCTAAACGTGTATCTCATCATTCAACAGATAAAATATCACAGAAAACCTTCAATCTATTGAAGTTTACAGTAATTTCATTTCTGTTACTATGCTGGTTGAATAAGACTGCTCAACACTCGAAAATAGTAGGCATAAAATAGGCGATGATATCATCAATGCATTTCAATTGGCGAGAATGTCTCAAACTCTTACATCTTTAACACGTTGCAGAAACGCTCTGTACAAAATTAAATTAAGAAAATATTGTTGGTCAACGATGAACAGAACTTTGGCTCATATTTCATATTTATCTCTTAGAGGATTGTTTTATCTTTGTAGCACGTTGTAGAAATACACGAAACAAACTTACTGATCAACATCAAGTTCGTACTTGTTTCGTCGTACGTAACTCTTCCTACGTGCATATTCAAGTTTTTAATCAATTAAATTTTAATGATATTTATAATGATTAACTATTTAACTTTTATTATAATGTTAATATAATACGGAATATTTATTAGTAATGCCCTCGAAGAGAGGTGTAAATTGAACAGTTTTAATAATTTTTTATTAGTTTATCTCGTTTTCCTGAACATATTTTGAGCACATTTTATTCTTATATATTTTGCCTAACAAGTTGTAGTACACTAAGACGTGTAAAATAACTAAGCTATTATTTTATGTAATACTCGTGTCAAGAATAACCTGAATTTTTGTCTGAATCAATATTCTACCAAACATTGTTGAAGTAAAGAAGCTGTTACCATTCAGTGCTTCGATCAACACTTCTTACTATTCGGAATTAGAACGTGACTGGGATACTTTTGATCATTAGGTCTTATCTCAGTTAAAGGGAACTTAAGTCAGTGCTTGATAATGAACCATGTTTCTTTATAAGATACTTTAAAAAAAACTCAAATTATAGAAATACAAACTTTTTTCTCACATTAAGCGTTGAAAAAAGATATATATATATATATATAGAGAGAGAGAGAGAGAGAAAGAGAGAGAGAGAGAGAGAGAGAGAGAGAGAGAGAGAGAGAGAGAGATCATCCTATCGAGCGGATGCAAACCCGCAGAACACTGTACAATCGACTCAAAAATTTCAGGACCATTTCTGAAATTTATGAGTCGATTTCTACTACACGGAAATCATATTCAGAAAAGAAAAAATACAGTACAACACGGGTAGTGAAATGAATAATTAAAGAGTTATCCGATCTTTCATAAACGTTAGTTCTTGACGGTACAACTTATCTGGACAATAACGCGAAACTCTGGTTACAATTGATACAAGTCGAAACATCTAACTATTAAAACTTATGTTGACCTGAATACTTGTTAGCATCCGCAAATGACTACCCTTTCTTTTATTCCATGCACGCACTGTGGCACCATGAGAAACAGTACGCGCTACACCAGGCATTTTTGATCGTGTTCGAAACTCAATGCGGAGAAGAGCCTATACTTACTTAAAATGAAGTCACTTCGAACATTTCATGTGATATGTGAACAGAGAGCTACAACTAGTCAGTTGAACTTCATACAAACCAAACAGATACAACTAAGTAACTTAGACGTGATGTTTAATCATTTTTCTTTGCTAAGAAATAATCAGGTCTACATCTATTTTATTCGTAACATGTTTTCTCGAGTAATAATTGAAATCACAGTCTTGCATTTTAGCCCAGATTGCAAGACATGTCCATAAAAGTTCGGACACGAACAAATGTTGTAATACACTTTTTTCTCTTTCAACGTGAGGAATCCAATTCTGGAACCTTGTCATCGAGTTTCGGTGCACCCTGTATACGTCATCCAACATGATCTCGTTTTCGATGGCGAGATACAATTTCAAACTCACGAAAAAATAAGCATTTCTTTAGGCGTACACGTCTCAATCCAACAACCACATTGTCATTTATTACCCTTTCAAATATTAATATGTGTAATCCATTCCTAAATTTTTTCATTCGAGTTTTGTTACACCCCTTATAAATCCATGGTCACCAATTTTTTTTCTATTTCCTGGTGGGTATATAACTTTTCTTTTAGAATTCATATTATCTCAGAGAATGTAAAATAAAACTTCATACTGATGGGGTAGTTCAAAATACTTTAACAGATAATTACAAATTTACTGTCATTAAAGGTGTGTTTTTAACTTGAAATAAATCATAAGATATTAGCAGAAAGATACACACATTGTTTAGTGGGTCATTGGGTGACTCATGATTGATTGTCTGCCGACCACTAATATAGAATTTTCTTGTTTTGTTTGTAAGAATCCTCCAGCGCTCTCTAAGCAAGAAGGAATTTTTATTTTGGTGTAGAAGTAGGAAGGGTTATAAGAAATCGGGAATGTGGAAGATCCGTTTTGTTTTCTGGTGTGTCTGAGAACTCAGCCTTGACTCCCCCACAAAGTTATTGGCGAGAGAGAAGTGAAATATGCAGCACAGCTGCCGTGACCATCTCATCTCAGCTGCGGGGGGTTTAGGTGAGATCTGTTCGATGAGTAAGCCGAGATATGTGCTCTAAATATAAATTTTGGCCCTGCCGCCGTCCTTGTCTCAGACGCTTTCCAAGTGAGTTACATAATTCGACGACCGCGACAGTCTCAGCCATTGTCAATTAGACTCGAACTTAAACCGACGCAGCCTTTGGAGAATCCTCTCACCTCCTCACTTTGGTTGTAAATGCAATACTATAAGACTTTCTTCCTTCTTTTAAACTATTTCTACAAAATAAGACCGTATGTATGTTGTAAATAAGTTTCGGTATTAAAATTCGTTGCAATCTGGATTAAAATGTATTTGGAAGGGATATTTTGAAGGAAGTTAAGGAATTTTGCTACTTTGGAAGCGTAATAACTAGTAATGGTAGAAGTATAGTAGACATAAAGAGTAGGATAGTACAAACAAGGAAGGCTTTCACGAAAAAGAGTAATTTACTTACGGGTAATATAAGTGTGAATGTTAGGAAAAATGTTCGTATAGAGCGTGGCGTTATATGGAAATAAAACATGGACGTTAATAGTTGCGGTAGGGAAAAGAATAGAAGCCTTCGAAATGTGGTGTTATATGAGAATGCTGAAAATCAGATGTGGATAAAAACACAAACGAGGAAGTTCTAACCAGAATAGGGGAAGAGCTAACATTATGAAGAGCGTTGACAAAGAGGCCACATTTTGAGACATGAGGGTCTTGCAAAATTAGCATTAGAGGGAAGTGTGCGCGGTAAGAACAGAAGAGGGAGGTAAGAATGGAATATGCTAAGCAGATTAGGAATAATGTAGTAGTTATGTGGATATGAAAGGCTTGCGCAAGTTGGGTTATCATGGAGGGTTACATCAGACCAGTTTTAGCACTGAATCCCACAAAAACAACATTAAAATGTGTATTAAATTATGTTTGTATCCTATTATTCGTTTTAGTTTCAGGTTATAATCCTCAGAGGAACCGCAACAGTATTCGTTTAAAATGTTATCTTCCTTTGCAAATTTTAATTATTTTTTTCAGCCATTTTATTGTCTTACACAACTTTTTATACTTCTTGTTATTGTTTTCATGTAATTCAGAGGATTAATGATTTCTACAAATGCACCACAGGGGCAGTTCACGTTCACTTGTATTTTACCAAATTGCTGGAGTCCAGTGTTGCCCACTCTGTTAACGAGTTTTTGTAAAGTAACGGTATTAATAAGGAAACTTGCAATATGAACCCAAAGTTGTGAATACTTAGCCTGAACTCTGATTAGTATTTGAATATGTATGTTATTTATATGGACTTAATACTATAAAAATTTAATTTAACTCATTTGATATAAATTAAATAATTCAAGTTAAGCTGTCATATTATCTTTCCATGAATCTGACAATAAGAAAAAATTAACAAATATACATATTATTATGCAAAATTTGTTATTGAATATAGTTATAATGTTAAGTGACTCCTTACACATTATTGAAACTTTACTTGTATCTGTGGAAAATAATTCTATTCCATTGAATTGTACGAGAACAAATATTTAATTATTTGGACAGTTAGTATATTTTATACGAAACGCACAGACTGAAAGATTGTATGGAGATTAGCAAATTGACTTCTATGCTTTCATGATTCTTCAGTTCTGTGTATTTTAACAAAACTGAATTATTTTTTTATTACGTTATGATTAAAGTAGTTTTAATAACTTCCTGGAAGGTATTTTAGTAATGTTCACGCAGAGAGATATACAATTCTTAATAATTATTTTTACTCGTTTTTTGCAACATATTTAGAGCATAAACGTTTGATCAGTTTGTAATACAATGCTTATCACGGAACAGTACAATTAAATTCATTCGACATTAATCTACATGTAATTGACTTTTGAGGAAGCTTAGAAGTACTGACCTGCGACATGTGTACCAGTAACGTTCCTAATAATTCTCACTAAAGCACACCCTTATTGCGGATGGACGTATTTTTCGTAAGCAGCTCACCGATAGTGGTGACCTTCCCCATGACTGCTGCCTTCTGTGGTCGGATCTGAAGTGAGGTTTTGGCCAGATCGGACAATGCAACCTATGACATATTGCGTGAGCCGCAATTGGATCACACTCACACTCGGAGACATTGGCCACTACAATAGATATCAGCTCTGACTCATCTTAGGTATAAGGGGAGGCGGTAAAAGTCTCTGAGAAATTATGAATCACTTACTAAATACGCAATTTAAATTAGCATAATTAAATAAGTGAACATCCCAGTTAGTCAAAAACAAAATAAATTTGAAAATATAAATTTAATATATCACGATGTTGCGTTCCATTCAGGAACAACAATAAATTAATATAAATAAATTGAAGAAATTTTGATTGTTGGTATGAATCGCCGTTAAGGGCATTCCAAATTTTATCACTGAATATCCGTTGAATATATTTATAAAAATTTATAAAATTACATGTGGGTACCAATGAAAGGATGTGACGAACTTTACTCATTAAATTTAATGAACTAGTCTTTTTACTCTATTATTTTCAATGAAGTCATATCAATGTTACTATTAAATATTTATAAGTCAAATATAATGTAGTTTGCTGAAAACAATAAACTGTTTCATAATTTCGCAGAGAAATGGAATGTAGAGGATGTCGGGGCTTATTGTTTTTTGTAAAATTGTGGAAAAAGATAAATTAATTCAGAAAAGTATAAGACATTATTTTATTCTATTATTTACTTAACCTAATATCAATATGACTCGAAACAACGAGTTAAGGTTTTTGATGAATTTTTAAAAAGAAACTTACTAATTTCCTGTTCTGCCTCCCCCTCCCCTCTTCCCTGGGGACAGAACGGGATAGTATTTTTTGTTTTTACAATTAATCAATAAAGGTAAATTAATTTTTAATAAAATATTAAATCTTTTTGTATTTTCCTTCTCAAACTTATTTAGGTACGGTTGATCACTTTACCATTTTTTTCTTTCCCAATTTTTTTTGCAATTACACAGTCTCTTTTCCAGTTTCCGTCCCTTTTCATTCTTAATATATTCTTTTTGAGTACAGTATCCTGTAACTCATTCTTATAAGGTGAGTCTTCCAGTTTTTTCTTGAGGAATACATTACATTAAACCTTATACGTAACTTATATGCAGTTAAAGACGCCTAATTTACAAAAATATACCCTTAAAGCGTTAAAACCGAGGTGTTTCGTAGATTATATTCTGTCAAAATGCTGCAAAAATGATAGTCACTGATGTAAGACGTCAAAACAAGAATTCATTCTCAATGTGCAGTTAGTTCTTGGTCAAGATGGCTGCAAGTTCTTCTTCCTTGATCAGTTTATATGTTCCTACCCAATTTACTAACCCCCAGAACAATCCAGTAAAAAATAGAGTATCACGTTTTACCCCGTTATCCCGTACCGCCATGATTTCCACTTCATTCTGTAGCATAATTAATGGAAGCTTTTCAGCTCTAGAAATAACAGTCTCAGTCATTTACACTCTCTACTGGCCTCAATTATTTCTTAGAAATTTTCGTCCATCTCTGATTCCAGAAATTATTCCTTTTATACTTAAGTGTTTCTTTCTTTTATCAACTTCGTACTTATTTATACACAATATGAATGAAGAAAGTGCCATATTAACTTTGGAATGCACTTTGTATTCGTCTTTCACTGACTTTTGGTAAATATAAGATAATATAAATTTGATAACATTTATATGGTAAGCATAGTAGCGCGAGAAGGGTCTGAACAGTATAAGTGTCATTTGCCATCTTAAACTAAATGGTGGGTTTTCCAAAAAAAATAATTATTATTTTCTGTTTTCGTAAGAAAGTGGCAGAACCACGTTTTTACATGTCTAACAAAGATTTAAACTATATAAGGTGAATATGTGTTATTTTGGAAAAAATGACGGACTCATGAAGCCTGTCTTTATCTGACTGGGCAGGGATTTCTTCCATTTTACAGAAAAACGACCTATTATTTTTTGTGATATGTAAAATAACTTTAAGACTTAAGTTTAGTTAAAATTTAAAATATTAGTTTTCCCAATTTATAGAATTTTTAAAGGAGAGGGTAGGTAAACTAAATATTTTTTGTCAAGAGTAAGCTATAATATAATGTCTAACAAAGTATAAAATTGAAACTGAAAGAATGAGTTATAAATAAATAACACGACTCAGAAAAAGTCACAAGCTCAATCCCATACTATTCATCGTAGAAATATTTTTGTGCCGCAAGCTAACCCCAATGCTAAGAAAAGTGCATAATGTTTTCATTGTTGTATGAAAGATGAAACAACTGCTAGATACTCATAAAAATTGTATAATAGAAAAACAAAGTAGTTGACAAAAATCTGTTCAAGTTGTTCACATGCTCAATATAATCTGTGATTTTTTAGTATGGTGCTGAATATATTCACCATCTGCGAAAACCAACGTTTTGTTCACAAATTTGAGACTTATTCAGGTGAAACGGAGACGTAAAGAAATTTATTTCGGTTTTATATACAGACAAAAAGGTAAACAACAAATGAGACATTTCAAGCGACAATATTTCATTCAAATATAAATTATTTAAGTTTCTAAAACGAAATTAATTAAAAACTGTGACTCAAATTTAATATTGTCGATTGTACAGTATTCCCTTCTAAAGGCTACGTTTATAGCGTTTTACATAGACGTTTGTTTCTTATTTAAATAGCAATGCTGCTTCAAGTAGGATTGCTGATATTGTACATAATTATAATACGTATCACTAAATTTATAAGGAGGCACCATTGCGGCTCATTTAAAAGTAAATATTTTCAGTATCAGTTTGATAGTATTGTTTATCCCTCCATCATGAACAGAAATTTATATATTTTCATTTTCTTTGAAGCAAAATCTTATAGATTCAATATTTCATGTCATGTGCTTCTGTTTCTCTGTCACAAACAACTGTTTGCCCGACCTTCACGCATACAAGAATGAAAACATTGTACAAAGTTAGCTTTTGGCACAAATACTTACTACAATGTGTAGTATAGGATTAGGATTCGGCTTGAAACAATCGTTGTTCCTGTATCCATTTTATTGAGTTTAATATTTCGTGATACTTAAGGTCTTCATAAATCAAATTATCTTCAAGCTTACTCTTGAACACAAATATTTTGGTTATTTACCGATCTCTGCCCCTTCAAAGTAAAGTAATGGAAAGAGAAAAATTTTAATCTGTCAAAACGATGAATGTCAAGGTTAAGATAAATTCAAAGTTATTTACCGCGTGGTCTATAAAGATGAAATCTTTGCCCAAGTAGCTACAAACAGGCTTCATAACGTACGCCATTTTGCGCAAGTGGCGCTTAAATATTTGTTTGGTAACAATTAATAAGAAATATAAAACTCAGAATAACCGTATTAAAAAAAGAGGAAAAATGACATTTTTGGAAAGTCCACCATTCTATTTTAGAATGCCAAGTTTATATTGCTCAGAGTCTTTTTAAGCTTCTATGCAACAAAAATGTAAAGGTTCACTGAAACAACTATATGAAATCGGTCAATATTCTCTTGTAAAGAGAGAATTAATTATAGGATCCCTGATGGAAAAATGAAATATAAATTAAAATATCTCGATTTTAAAGCAAATTTACTATTTTACTTATGCAAATTACGCTGCCATTATATGTTATACTATGATCTGAATGCAATGAATTTCCCCAATTTCTTTATCGTCTATTAATTTGGCACTGTGACATGTTTCCATAAATGAAAATACGGCAAAAAAGTCAGCTATAAATTTATCACTGTTTATCGAAAAGTGACGTTTCGTCTCCTTTTTGGGAGTTCCTCAGGCATACTACAAACATAATATTACAAGAAATTAAATATTGATTCTGTGTTCCATTTTTTAATTTTATATATAAAAATTATGGTTCAGAACTTACAAATTTAACAATTCATCATATTTAATCCCTGACTCCCTCAGCAGAAAAGATTATTGAATGGACATGTGAAGAATTTAGCGTCGCGCATGGACCATTTCCAGCGACGGTTACGGACGAAATGATGCAGGAACAATGAGTGCTTTCGGCAGTTAAATTAAAACGCTAAACTACTACAGCAAAAGAGTATCGTAAATTTTGATTAAATTATTCGTGTCATTTTTAAGATTGATTGCATGAAACGTTTTATTCTCTAAACATTTAGCATTTAAGATTTGTCATTTCTTTTTTATATTTATTTTGTTTGAATCATTGCTTTTATGTGTGCATTATTATTAAAAGTACTAGTTCATTAAGGGCGTATAAACAACGCCATATTAGGTGAATTGTTCCATATTTTGTACTGGTTCATTTCGTCTAATAACATATTCGTATTCCTCCTTTCAGCCGTCATTTACTTTTAATTATCTATTCTAGAACTGATAGGACATCATATTCTTATAGATGCTAGTGTATTCACATATACAGTTTTTTATTCATGAAAACTCTCATTTTCGTCTTCTTATACTGTATTTTAATACTTAGAGAATAGATTCCGGTTTAATTTTAATTTTTTCCTACTGCTTTTCTGAGAGGCATGACGGCTTATTAACTTTCTTCGAAATCCTATTCCCGAGAACGAAATTTATGACTTTCTTTTCGGTATTTACTGCTAAGTTTATGACCGCAAGGGTTCTTCAAAAAATAAACAAAAGTTTCCTGTTATTAATAATCGAAATGACACGTTTTTATAAAATGGAACTTCACGTCCTCAGATTCAAACAAGACACGATGGTTCAAGTTTCTCGAAAAGGACGTTCATAAATAGATGTCTATCACCAGCAAACGCTTTAGTGATTCACGTAAGGCAAGGATCACAGCCTATCTGCCTCAGAGCATAGTCGTACTTTTGGATAGAATCGTCTTTATATTATACCATTTGCATCAATAATAAATAAACCGGCAAACACTGGAAAATCCAAATTTAATAAAAAGAAACAGCGTTTCTTTTCAATTTTTGAAACCTCCTCAGGCGCACAAGTATAAAATAACACTTTTATTGTAAATAAATTTTACAAGTAGGTATAAAATATTTTTGTTATTTATTTCAATAAAATAATAGTACAGGAAATAAAATTTAACTTGCGTCACTGCCTCGGATCACAAAAGTTCCGGGTTCGATTCCTGGCAAGGGCTTAGGTGTTTGTGAGCGTCTTTAAGTTCCCAATTCGAGCAACCCTTACAAGGAAGGTAAAGATACACTAAATGGGACTTTTTGATTTATGTTCACATAATTTTATTGTAATTTTTTGATATGAGGTATATGCAGACATTGTTTTCTTTAATGCTATAGATATTCGTACTTGTATAATTAATCAACTCAAAATATATTATTTTATACTTGTCCATACGAGGAGGCTCCAAATTAATAGTAAACGTAATTTCTTCATTAAATTGTGTCTAACATGTTGGTCCTTTTACTTATTTAGAATCGATATAATTTTAAACTATGTGCTGTAAATTCAATAATAATATTTCCAAACTGTAACAAAATTACACTCTCAGCTGTACGATTTGACTGAGGAATTTTGTACACAACCAGATAATTTATAAAAATTATGGAATGTAGTTAAGAGTTATGCTTCTTCACTTGACTTCATTTATATTGTGTTCAGATGCTGCACGACATGGAAATATGATTCTAGTTTACGTAAAGGAGGTCCTAACAGCAAATTATAAGGTGAATTAACTTAAAAAGCGTCATTTTGGTATGTTGTAAATCACAGGAGCAGTTCGTGTATCGAATGACTGAATTTAATGGAAGTGACTGATTCCAGATAAGATCGCAATAAAATTAAATTTCAGGTTAACTAATTAGGTGGCATAGTAGATCAAGTGTACTACAGATTAAAGAAATTAATAAGGCGCAGATTAAAACACTGCTGACTATATCGCCACAATAACAGAAATCGTGAAAATGGGCGTATGCGAGTATTTTAATTAATGATGTTGATGCTGCATATTTTGGCCTGGTGCTGTACTTTTTGGTTGAGGTTGGTACCTGTCGAGCCTGTAAGTCATGTCTTGTCTTTCGGCCCATTGCCTGTCACGCGGAATTAGCTAGGAGCTGTCTCGGCCGTGCCAAAGCATTTCTATCTCTACTGACAATCACGCGACCCAATGGTTTCATCCCGCTAAATAAATTTACGAGGGAAAATTTAAAAAAATAGAGAAATGTTTCCTAAATTTCCCTATTTTTACGTCAGTTACGTTTATCTATAATTTCAGTCGCATTTGAAGTATTCTCAATTAAATTGAAGACAACTTATGACGTCTATATTATAATAATAAAATAATCCTGAAAATCATATCGTGCGGGAAAGGGAAAGAATAGATTTCAGTCAATACAAAATGTCTGGTTTCGGTGGACAACGCTCAGTACTTTGAAAATTATTATGTAAATCATTAACGCTTACTGTATAAATAATGTAATAAAATAGTGAGCTTAATATAAATTAATTTACTATACTTCACAAAACTAGTTGGATTAACTTTCAACAACAACCTCCATTTAAGTATTTGGATTCTTAATGACCAGGTCACCAAACATATTTATGTGAAATTGTTGTTAATTTAATAATAATGAAACATACCTAATTTGTTACGTAATTTAATCTTTTTGAATAACAGTTCTGGAATCTGCGTGAATTGTTACGATGATTTTATTATTGCAAAAAACTCTCAATTTTATACGTCTCAAAACCGTTGTGTGTGCCGCTCTGTAAATACTTTTCTCTCTCTCGTTCTGCCTCGCTGTATCATAAGGAGTATAGTAACACAAGTTCCAGTTTCTGTCAACGTTTCCATCGTAAGGATTTTCGTTTTTATAAAATCTGATAACCGTGATTAATTGTAGAAGAAATTTGTTAAAACAACTCGAACTGTCGGAGAATGGGTTTTTATGTTGGCTGTGGTTTCTCGATGGCTTTGGACTTTCGTTCAAAATTCTTTGTATTGTAGCTAATTTATGTAACTTATAATTTTCTGTTTTTGTTGGGGTGGCGACGCGTCAGAGATTGAGAATGATGGAGTAGCAATGCGTCAGAGGACGACAATGACAGAGAAACAAGAGTGTCTCATTGTTGTTTAACGGCGACTGCGAGTGAGAGCGGCCGCTATCAGAGCATATAAGACGTATGAGAGTAAATAGCGAAAGGGTCGTGAGTTACTCGTGTTAGCGTGTATAATACATTATAAAATTTATTATCAATAAAGGTCATTCGAATTTATGGTCACTGAATGTGGCTCTTTTTACGGCGATAATTGTAGTTTACAACATGTAGTTGATTAAGGAAGGGATCATGTCTTCTCTTGAGCATAACGGGCTGTGTGTCGTGCATTAACCAATTTGGACTAACTCGTTTTTAATATTTGCGCTTGGTTAAAATACTAAAATATGCAAAAATCGGTCAAAACATATTTATTTAATGAATTGGATTAATAGTTGCATTAAAAACGTTACAGTGTACAATAAAAATTCAAAGCAAAACACTTTTGATTTGGGGCCTCTCAAGGTGATAAATACTCTCAAAATCTATATTTCAGATATTCATCAACTACTAACTATTAACTAATTAATTAAATCCAAAATTATAACCGCTTCTGGACATATTCCATTATTGTATATTTTATAAAGAGTTACATCGTGTAAAATTTTAAAACTCAGAGTTTTAAACCTTTTTGAAATTGAGAATTATTTATTTCTTCCCTACATTTTTCATTAATACAATATTTTAAGAATATCAATGTATTTATTAAGTTTATAGAAGCTGCGGCGCCATGCATTCGCTTCACTTCATCTGACGCACACGTGAAAGCGAGGTGGAAGAAAATTGGCTACCAACTTGAATTCAGTTGAGATCACGTTACTCACAGCTCCAGATTTCTCTGAAATAAAACATAATATACTGAAAGATACTTGCCTGCAATATCCGCGTCCGTGATTGCCTCAATTTTATTAATATTGTGCTAAAATACGCTCTCAGCAGCGTTTCCTCAGGGCTTATTTGCATGCAAACGTAAGTTGATAATACCGAAAGGCTGATTACTTCAAATATTAACAGGAAAATGGAATATAATGAGCCATATTGGGTTAATAAATTGTGGAAATTTAAATTAATTTATTATTCCTATTTATATATTTCAGGAATAAAGAAGTTTATTATGTATCTAAGTTTTGATAGGAACATAAACTGTTTTCTTTTGGTTTCATAATACAAATAAACTGAGCGTATAAAGTCTTAAATATTATAATAGACATAAGATTTCATACAATATCGAAATTAATTGGTTCATTATGAATGTATTCTACATCGACTGTAGCCTCATATGAGTCCATCAAATTTGCATTTCCTGACCGACAGCACCTACAGGAATCCCCTATTTATGTAGCAATAAACTCATCATACTTTAAAATAACTGTCTTGCACGAAAGATTAATGCTAATTAAAAACCAAACCAACCACGAAATCGACTTTATTCACGAGGTTTGTCAAAAGTAAAACATCAGAAGGTTTAGTTTATATTCATATTAAATAATAGAATTACAAAAGGTTAGCCCGTTTAGATATAGTTGATAATTTGAAATTCAACGAACATAAATGTGCATATGTCGTACACTGTATTTCACCAATAAACATATATTAATATGTATGGATGCCGATCACTATGCAAAAATGATACCGCTTTCAACAGATTAATTATTCATAACATGTGAAGAAATAATCAATTATTTTCGTGATGAAAAATGTGATAAAGTGGTTAAAAGACTTTATGAAGACATTTTTTTGTATTACGAATGTTGTGAGATAATTGTATTATTACAGTGTCTTTATTAATTTAAAGGTAATCACAGAACTTAACATACGTAGTAGACGCTTATTTATTCAGACTGTATGAAGAAAACTTCTTTATTGAGTTGAAAAATAATAATCATATTAACTTCTTACGGTGTTACAATACCCTATTAATAGATATCTTTGGTGATCATATGATTTTTAACAGGTATTATCTATTTGCGTTGAATGTCCATAGTAAACCATGCCACATAAATTTCTTTATTTAGTGCATATCGAATTTCAGACTCAAGGGAATGGCGACCTTAAACAGTTACAACTTGAGAACTTTCGATGAGAATTATATACTTTAAAACTGAGCCTGATCGTTAAATCAAAATACGCCTTCAAGGGATGCGCCTGGTTGAAGATACACGATCAACGTGGTGTATGATATACATCAAGTGTTTGAAAAACCATTTCGGAAATGAATTTCATAATTTTTTGTAACGTAAATTCTTTTTAAAATTTCTTACAATACTGATGGATTGGTCTAATCCTTAAAACGAGTTTTAATTAAGGTAACAAAGAATATTTATCACTAATTCGTTCACTTTCATCTTTCAAAAGGAAACACTTTTAATCTAAGTTTAAAAGGGGTTTTTCAAGCTGTATTAGAGCATATGGACTATTAGCTATTCTCGTATATACTTCAAAGTTTAATCCCATTTAAGAATTAACAGTTAGTGATGGTTTATAAAAAAGATGGTTCCAATAGGAGGTGAATGTAGGTGAAAGGGTTTTGATTGGGTCGGTTCATATTCCAGTACCATATATAGGAGATAATTTTTAATCCATTTCCATGGGAACTGGGAAACAGAAAAGTATTTTATGCGTTTTAGAGTCGTAATGAGAAGGATTCGGATCATAATTCATGTACGACTATCTTAATTTAGAATTTCCCAGGTCTCCGGAATCCATTACAGAAAATTCGGGAAACTGAATATGTGCAGCAGATTACCTGTGAAAACTATTATTGTTACAATGTATTGGAATTTTATCTAGAGCAACATACAAATACAATTTTTTTATTGCAACATTTTTTCCTACTATGATTCCGATATGTCGTACACGGCGTAATTTTAATATTTTGCTTGAGTACCATTCTTCAAATCAGATTTTAAAACAAGAGTAGAAGAATAACAATTTATTTTTCTAATGATTTGGAACCAATTTAGCGGGACAACTGTCCATTGACTCCGGATAAACGCTCGTTTACGAGCTGATGTAACAAAGACCGCCTGTATTTCGCAACATTGTGAGAGCGCCAGCAATTTAGTGTCTACAATGCGTTCCAATTTGTGTAATTGTAATCGTACAATGAACCCGACCTCGAGTAATGGATCGGGCCAAGACTTAACCACAATTATTTTATTGATAATTTTATATTTGAGTAACCACCACTTGTTGGAGCAGCATGTTCATGTGCCTTCCGGAAGGGGCCACATTTCGGAGACTGTGACTTTGGGGCAAATTACTCACCAGGGCTGAAGAGGAGTGGCGAGTTCCTTACCTATTGCCTGCGATGCCTCCATGGCTGCTAAGGTCTCCTGAACGCACTCACTCACTCTCAGACTGAGCGGACCCCGGAGCGACAGCTAGTCGCCGCTCTGTGCTAGGAATGGAAAGCTCAGCACCTATTGGTCGAGCCCTTCCTCTGCCGCCTTAATTAACCTGATTAAAATAGACTGATAGCAGCTATTGTTCTCCAACCCTCGTCAACCCATCCAAAGAAACCCTCCGGGATTGTCGGGGTGAAACTGACTCATTTCCCACGCTCCTCCAATATTCCTAAGAATAAATTTCATCACGGCATTCTCTTTCTTTGCTCATATTTGTCAGCATTTTTTGGCAAATGTGGCTGTGTACCAAAAACGTTGCAGGAATGTTGATGTACAAGCCGTAGATGCCAGCCGACGTCTCTATCATTCTGCCACCTCTCAAAGTGACTCAAGGACTCTTTGTGTTACGGTAGCCTTGGAACGGAAACAAAAAAGTGAAGGGCAAACACTTGGTTCTTTTAGAATCAACGTGTATTTTAAGTTAGTTTCAGTATTGAATGAAACAATCTAACCATATTAGTTTGTTCTTGAATAATTTGTGGAAAATATTCGATAATATTCAATTAATAATACACATCTGTATTAAAAAAGTTAAAATAGAATATTGAAATGGAATCATACTGCAAGGAGAAGAAATAAAAACCCCATGCTTTGCCGAAGATATTGTACTATTAGGGGAAACTATAATAAATGGCATGAACGGGGTCCTGGACAAATAGTTAAATATGAAGATTAATAGAGAGAAATCGAAGGTAATGGAGTGTAGTATGGGAAACAGTGAAATAACAAATGGTGTTAGATTCGGAAGGGATATTTTGACGAAAGTTAGGAATTCATCCACTTGGAATGGTACAAGTATAGTGCACGTAGGATAGAAGAGGTGAAAAAGGCTTTCGCAAAAAAGGTGAATTTACTTACGGGTAATATAAGTGTGAATATTAGGAAATCGTTGCTAAAAATGTTCATATGGCATTATATGGGAAAGGAAAAGAACAGAAGCCTTTAAAATGTGGTGCTATAAGCGAATGCTGACAATCAGATGGGTGGATAGAATCACAAACGAGGAAGTTCTAAACAGAATAGGGGAAAAGCGGACAATATGGAGGACATTGACCAAGAGAAGGGATAGATTAATAGGCCACGTTTGCAGACATGAGGATCTTGTAAAATTAGCATCAGAGAGAAGTGTGCGGGAGCCAAGGACGGAATGCGCTAAGCAGATTAGGGTGTATGTGGGATGTGCAAGTTATGACGAAATGAAAAGATCTGCGCAAGATATGTGTGCATGGAGGGTTTCATCAGACGAATCTTAGGACTGATTATCACAACAACAATTCACGACTGTTAACTAATTACATGTAAACTATTCTTTTTGCTTTAGTTTTACACTTTTTACATGCGAGTGGCGATTTCTCATTGCAGAAATATTTTTTTAAATGACGCGTAAACACTAAAAGCGACATAGGTCGATAATTATCTTTCAAAGCTAATCATTGCCGTAAAATGCCATCACCAAAATTTAATAAATTCGGACCTTGTTATGGATAGCAGTTGGAAAGTCCATTCAGTCTTCAGATTGTAACTTTCCAAGAGTGTATTTCATCTGGAAAATATTGTTCTTCTCCTTATTTCCTTATTATGTCATTTCATACTTCTTGACTCAGGTGTGGTGAACAGGATATAGGGGAATGATATGTGCTGTTATGAGAACTGGGGTCTATGAGCAGATGAGTTGATATAGGTATAAAAGTGGTCCCTAAAAAAATGATGATTATCAGGAGAGGCCACTCAACTCTCGATTCGATTAGTCAGTTAAGGTTTATTTCAATTGCAACCTAACTTCCGCGTCCTTTGTTGTCTCGTTTTCGTGAGTGGTGATTCGCACTCAGTAACGATGCCGACTGCTAAGTATAGGTCCTCCCTCCCTGAAGCGCTTCACCTCAACCTCAATAGCTCGCAAACCGAACCGAAACTTCTTTATCATTGCCATTAACCTATTTATAAATTAGAACACGGTACGAGAGATGATAATATATTAAACTTTTAATAGTCTTTGTCTTTCTATATGCACGCTGAGAAAGAATATATTATTTAACCAACCGCTTATTACTTGACAGTATTTTGCATGTAAGGGGATATCAATAAAGTTCCAAAATTATGCTACTTATTAGCGAACAATAATTAATTTTTTGTGATTTCCAGAAATCCTCTCTCTTGACTTTAAAATTGGCAAATTATGAAACCTGTGTTGTATATTGAGCAAATGTTTGAGTATGCATTGAAATCTGATCAGACGCTTTTTGAGTTTATCCCGTTCGAACAGGTTCACCGGTACATGCTTATATATATATATATGTATGTATGTATGTATGCATAGTGTTCCATCTGAAACAGTACGGCCAAATGTCTCTGAAGGGGGCAGGTAACAAAAAAAGCTCAGTACACAAATAATAGGGTTTCGAGGAGGACATTCGATGCATGCATTATTTTGGGATTTTAATCTCATGCATGCAATCTGCAAGCACAATTATTTTTTATAAGTACCTATCGCATTTTTCACCTCCATGAAACTTTTTCGTCTTGTTGTTTTAAAATACTTAATTTTACTCAAAAAATGCCCCAAAAATGAGTTCAACTAAGTTTCGGATCACCATCATGGAGCCTGTAACCCAAAAAAGATGCCCTTGGTTACTTTTCTCTACCTTCCACATTTCTCTTTTCAATTCTCTTCCTATTTTATTAAAGCAGGTTCACTTTCATGTATCCTGCTCACCCCCCCAAAAAAAGACTCGTCTCTGGATTCTTTTAAGGTTTTCACATGCCGAGGCACCTTGGTTGATTTTGGGAGGTGCATGTACTACGGTCGCAGATCTTGGGCATACGACAAGAGTTATTCGCTGATCTCATTGTATCAGTCGACCAGATGCCTCCTAAAAGCAGTGACAGTACGGAGAAGGGAATGCACAGAAAACTCATCGTCATTCGTAGGAGCGTGAGAATAGAACCCAAGAAGACCTATCCATCTAATGCAGGTTGCCTATGGTTTTCTTTGCACCGGATTGGTTCCTTAAACTATAGTCCTCGGGCTCTAGTCAACACTTAGATACCTTTCTCTATCTACCACATCCCCATTTTCAATTCCCTTCCTATGTTATGAAAGGGAAGTTGCCTTTTTCAGGATCACCCTCGTGTAGCCTGTTACCCCCCACTCTCCCCAAAAAATGGGCGACACCAAAATTAATGCTATGACCGGAAAGAGAAAGGAAGAAAATAATTGGCCTACCTGATATTGAGGACTGATATGTAAAACGAGATTAATTTGATCAAAGTTCGTAGACTTTCCTGGTGTATTTGCTGTATAAAAAACTTCTCGAGTATAACATTGATTTTGACGCAACGTTTCTAACACTAAAGGCACCGTCGTTATCTTCTAGGCGAAGTGCCGGGACGTTGTCAATAATCAGTTAATGGTAACGGCTAGGCACTTCGCCTAGAAGATGACGACAGTGCCTTTAGTAATCGAAACGTTGCATGAAAATCAATGTTATATCCGGTTGTAAACCCGAGAGCTGTTTTTACAAGATTAATTATTTTTCCTATTAGTTCACGATAGAGGATACGTCATAATACATACAAGTTAGATTTAGATCATATTCTTATTAATTTATAATGCAGGCTTAATATGAAATAACATGCTATTGTAATACCATAAGTATCAAAAATTCTTTTAAATCACTAACTGTTTACTGAACATATTTTACTTTTATCTAGATGTCGATGCGACATTAAGATTTAAATAGTAATAATATTGTAGTTCTAAAGTAAACATTTATTAAAACAATTCAACACTAAGCTAGCATTCAGTGTGATCGTCAAGAGATATTCTTGGGTCGATTCGCGACTTACTCAAAAGAAGAAGAAAAGGGCAGCATAAATCAATAAAGACACTTCTTATTCGTTGGCTCTCATATATACATGACACATTCCGAATTTTGGATTGATACTTGATCGATTCTCCAGGATTAAATAAAGAGACTACTATTACGTAACCTCAGCAAACGATTAGTATATTCGTATTAAAGTATTTACAATTGCCAATGATTTAATTGTTTTATGAATAGATTCTGAAACTTTATGCCATCTGTAGACTCCTGTATAGGTTTGTATCTCAATAACGAACGAACGTTTCAAAGAAGTTTTTATATTCGACGTTGGAAACGATGTCGTGTTTCGTAAAAATTTTGTCATTATTTCAAATCCACCGATGTTACAGTATACGTGTATTGAGATAAGTTAAGATATCTAGATTTCTGAACAGATGTTTACAACTTGCATTCAGTTCAACCCGAGTAATTATTCTCACAATAACAAGGGCCAAAAAACACATGTATTAAAGAAAATACCATTAAAAAATGTACATATATAAAGGACTAATATCTATACAGAAACGTGGAGGGAATAAATTGCTACATAAACTGTTAAAAACCTTAAAAGATAACTCGAATTAATTTTAACTAAACAAATTACTAATCTTATTATATACTTGTTTATACGGAAGCATGAATACACTGACACATTTATTTCACCACAGAATAGTCTGTATAATTAATCATTTTTCACAGAAACACAAATTCAAACACGAAACACTTATTGACGCTGCTACACTGGATGTTTTACTCACATCAACGACGTGGCGATTCACGGCAGATAATTTATGAAGCAGAAGAGAGACAAAAATATTAGTCAGTATTAAGCTTTTTAAAAATAATTTGTCATTGATAATTCCAGTACTTTTGTGGGGAATCGTCGTACAACTCGATTGCTTACACGTCGATTAAGGAATTCATTAACTGAGTAGTACGCACCAGACAATAGGATATTTTAACATTATATAATAAAAATTCTAAGATTATTTTCTGTTCTCACACCCGCAGATAGACTGATAAATTGTTTCATTCTGGTAAATGAATACTGGACTGGTATAGTTTTAGGTGATGTTTGTCATTTCTAACAAACAATCGACTTGATGGTTTGATATTCATGGCTACATCCATTAGTCAGAAACAGATTTTTGTTTCCTTCATGACAAGATTTTAGTTTTCTAAAATATGTGTGCTGGGTAAAGTTAATATTCCAAGTTTTATAAAGAGCGGTTTACACGCGATGCACCTTCTTTGCAGTGTTTGGGTCTACTTGCTGAGGAATCATCTGTAGTGAATGACAGGCAGCAAGTAATTTAGTTTGACGAATCCATGGAAGATCGACAGTGTGCGAAGAGAGGTAGGAAATTCGCATATGGCGAGAAGAATATTCCTTCTCTGACATTTGAGGCGTAATCTGTGAGTACATATATATACTTTTTCACGGTCTTTGCACAAGATCAATTATTTGCTAACTGGGAGAGCGGAGCCAACGGAGAAATTGCTTCATGACATAGCAGCTGAGCGAGAGTCTGCAGGCCTGGATGACCAGAAATGAATCAAGATCATTACAGAACGCAGCTCACAGGATAAAGGCCTCTGTCTACTAGACCGTACCACACTAGAACCGTGCCAGGAGCGAAACCGACCGCTCCGGTCTGTACTTTACCCATTTCAGCGAATCGACACCGTTCTGTACCCGTATACAACGCGTATGATAACCGTACTATACCCGTTTAGTGGCCGTTCGGTTCTGGTCGCTGTATTGGGTGTAATTTTCCAAAGACAACTTGCGAATTGTGAACCTAGAGTGTTGGAAATTTACAAAAAATTGCCTATTATAAAATTAGCGTTAATAAATTGACAATGACTGCCATTATTTTGGACGCGGAAGAGGAAAACGAGAAAATTTCTGTGAGACGCTACTGGATTTAGATTTACTGTTGTTTCCATTAGTCCTCGATTGAGGAAATAGGATACGCCATACATTACAAATGAACAAAATAAGGTACATAATTAAAGACAAATAATCTAAAAATAAATTAATAAAACAAAATTTATATAGACCAAAGTCAATATAAACACAACACGAACTCACGATGTCACACACACACACACACTGAGAAACACACAATGGAGTTTAGAACTACTTGGAGCTGTCCTTCCGTCGTAGCTCCAGGCAATACATGAAACAAAAAAAAAACAAAAGAGCAGAAAAAACTGAATAGAAATTTTAAAGATATGTGGTGTGCTAATTTACAAGGCTGCTCTTTCAACACTTTTTGCAGGAACCTTGATTTTAAATATTAGAAGGACGATTAAGAAAATCCTGTACCGAGTAAAACGCGCCATTTAAAAGAATAGCTTTATTCTGCTTCAGGAAGCACCAATATCTAAGAAAACGAAAAACTGAGGGAGAATATTGGACGTTATATAGGCACCTAGTTGATGATGAAGAAAAGTTTCTCCAGTATTTCATATATGACGTCATTCCCGTTCAATGCATTTTCTAAAAATTGAAAATGACATTACCAAAACCAACACCATATTTAGAGAAAGTATTTCAGAAAAACAAAAAGCTAGGTGTGAGTGCATCTCAATCTATTACTTTTTCAATTATTTTTTTGCAGTATATTCTATAGAAAAGTAATCCTTCATGGATGATTTTGGATTGAGCACTATATTTAACATCATACCAACATAAGCTTTCATTTCAATAAGTTAAATTGGTTCCCATGTATTCCAAATAGAATTCCTCTGAAGTGCTCTAAATGACAATTTCTCTGTTGAATATCTATTTGTTTAATTTACTGCAGACATTATTAATTCGTCCGTAAAATATATATCGTCTTTTCTTTGGAATATGTTAATTATAAATAAGTCACGAAGTTCAGTTGCAGACAATTTCATTCGTTTAGTATAAAAAGATATTTGCCGATTGTACAACACAATAAAAAACTGTAATTATAATAGAAATTTCACTGTACAGTAAGGAGACACTAGTGCCAAACATTTCTGTAAGCAACTGAGGAAATTTTGTAATACTTGTAATTAATGAAGAAGAAATAGCTAATAGGGAAAATCCTGTCCCATGCCATGCACAAAATATTCTCGTCAGTAATATTTGCCGGGCCTGGTCTAGGACGGGACGGTGCTGCCAGGTGACGATCCGATACTAATCTACCCAAAGAATATTGTTTTCATGTGTCAATACGGTGACAATCTCAGTACGGTCTGGTCTAGTGGGAAGACCTTGAAAAGACATCAATCCTAATTATCCAACGCCTTCACGTGACGCGGTACTTTCTAGGTTCTTTACCTCGTTTGAAATATAGAGATAGCAATCTATTTTATGCTCATTAACGGCGTGGAATTTCTTATAATATTTGAATAGATTTTCTTGGGTGTAATTTTCCAAAGACATTAGCCGGAGTAAGTTTTGACATATGTACATAATGAGTATTTTGTAAATAGTTCTTTTGGCATTGTATATTTTTTAATCATTTTGCTTATTTAAGCGGCCAACATGTCAATAATGTGGTGAACCAATGAAAAATCAATTAGTTGAAGTCGGTACATGTTAATTCTACGTTAATATTATTTATGACTGTAGTAAAATCCTTAACGCATTGCAGATTGTTCTGAGATTTACCGAAAGTCGCATACTACATTATCAACATCCAAACTCAGAAATTATTCCCAGGAGAAATATAATTTGTATAATCTTTATATTTCTCCTTGTAATATGACTATTTATTTGCAGTATACCAAACATTTACGAGATTTAGTCAACCCCATTTTTGTTTTTAGTAATTCTGTGTTTCTATTTGTAAAAACCAAAATGTCATCGTCTGCATAACGACTGAATTACGGTTACTAGGTGGAGCATTTATATATTATGATTTTATTGAAACTACCCATGAATCTTCAGATGGTAAGCTTAGGAGGCTGGGATATTTTCGGACCAGTATAACGATTCAGATTTAGTTAGGTTTATTTTTTCAAATTGTAATTAGAAGGACTTCCTAATCGTCATTGAATATGATTTCAATACACAGATGTCCCACGTCACCTAGTGTTTGTCCTCACTCCGCGTCAAAGAGATGTACCAAGCCTAGAAATCTATTTCGGGAAATTTCCGGATGTGAGACGCCGTAATAGACACGGAACATAACTGGCCGGCTTTGAACATGAAATGAACAAATTATCTAATAAAACACAAAACCTCAACCCGGAGAAGATAAATAGTTTGGAAGAACTGACAGAGAGTTTTACAAGCACGAAACGTCATGCAACAAATATGAAATGAAAACTGAGTACATTATGACAGAAGTATATTTCAAAAGTATTTTTTTAGTTTTGGCACACAAAATCATTCGGCTGTAAATACAAACTGATACAAGGGCAGTTCTAAATCAAAGAACTTCTTGAATTTAATTCTTTCCCTTCAGTTGTGTTGCGAACATTTCCGTCTTGCCCTACAAATTAATTGTTCAATGTTCTTCCACGAAAACAATTTTGTATTATTATCATTATTTAGCGTCACTTTAACAGCTACTGGTTATTAGTCTTCTACAATTTGGGTACCTTATTTCTCGTCGGGATTTTGAGTGCGGATATTCAAACACCCAACATTCAAACCCTTGCCAGGATTCGATCCTGGGACTTCTGTGGCAGTGACGCTAGAGGCCTGCCAAAAAAGAAACCATTAAATGATTAATCTCGATCTTTTCAAACGAAAATCACAATGGCATTTATTATAGGTTCGACAGAGAAACCAGGAATTAATCTTACACAGTTTGAATTACTCGAGAGTTCTAGGTTATTGAAACATTTGAGAAACACGAGCAACATCGTTAGGTAAATGTGGCGTTCCTCCAAACTACTTGCTGAAAATAGATCAAAATGCAAACAACATTTCATGAATGCTACCCAAGAGAAATATTTTAAGATGAATATAATTCAAAGATAAGAAAGGCATCCAGAAGTATTTGGGTCAAAATTTCAAAAACCCTCACAATCAATTTCAGTAAAGCCCCTTATTAGAAAAGATGTGCACCTTCAAATTTCAGACACAGATTGTGTCCAATTCAAATTCCTTGGAGTAGGGATTAAATGCACGAAACCTATATAAGTAAAAATTATCCTATATGGAAATTAAAAATACCTTCGTCAGTACAAGATAAAAAATAGAGTACGCTAATTATCGATTAATGCAGTAGTGAATTAGAAACCCATGTAATAAAAATTTCAGTCCCTCACCTTGATTTTATGTGAGCCTATATTTAATTGAAAACTGGCTGTTCGGGGATAAAATAATTGCACACGGCTCATTATGTTCTGTTAAGATATGACTTAAATATGTCTCTTAGCTCTATATATAGGATAGGATAATAGGATAGGGTTTGGGTACATCGAATATAAAAGATTATGGGGGAGGGGGTTATTAGTTAATAAAATTACTTGTACTTAAAAAATATTAATAATAATTTTATTTATATAAAAATATTTTTCTTTAAAGGGTACTGCATCTATTGCAATTATATATTTTAATTAAATGGGGCGATTGTTTAAATTCTCAAGGTTAATTATTGGAGTAACAACGTGCAGCAGAGATTTCACGTTCATGACGAACCTCTCTCTTCTTCAAAGCAATTCCGGAAGTTCTGCATAGTAGAGTTTTCTTCCCTCACTTCAACAGCCTCATTTATCGGTTGTTGATTTGCCATCGGTTGACGTGAAAGAGTTCTGGACCTGGCACTGCCGGTGATTTAGGAAAACCATTGTTTCCTCCTTCTTCACTTCCACACTATTCAACAAGTCCGAAGTTCTGGCCTTGTTAGCTCTTCCTTCTAAATCAAGAGCAACAATACTCACCTCTCATTCAACTTCTTGTTCATCAATGACTCATAAATTGTTTATTTCTATCTTTTCTCCAACTTCCTCGTCTTCCTTTCCCTTCCACTTCCGAGCAACTCTCCTGCCTCTCTGCTTCCTAGCCCTTTCAACGTCTTAATCCACTCTTTCGCTTCCTTCTCCCTTCCACACTATCTCCCTCCTCCATTTCAACGTCTTGTTCCACACTGCCAATTTTTTGTGTTCTCACCTCCCATCTAAACTCTTATTTTTCCCACCTCCAAGGGAAGGCGCAATCCCAAGTGACTTCTGTTCGCCAATCTTTATGCGTCCTTCGTCCTGCGCGGGAAATTTTCCCTGGCAAAGAAAATAGTGGCCATAGGAAATTTTGAAGGGTGAACGTTCCTTCAAAAAAATGAGCCTAATCTTTTGAAGCTTAAGACGGACACGTTTCCAGTCAGACATCCTGGAGCCGAAGAAACCTCACCTCTTGCCTGTCTCTCTACGAGTTACAATATTCTTGCTGGATTTCGATCTTTTAAAATCAAAGACTCGTGAAAAAATTAGGAAAATTAACGTGTTCCTCGCGACCAAGAAACATACACAGTGGGAGTAAGGCACGACCAACAACCCTAGGAACAGGTGTGTAAATATTAAACATGAAAAAGCGGCTGATATTTGCGTCGAGTAAATATGTTTCAGGGTAAAGAGATAGTGTATAATTTCAACCCCTTTCGGCATGCATGAGAACGGAAGAGCGTTTCATAAAAATAACGCAAAATAACAGTAATTCGTGAATATTCCGGGGTGATGGTAGTCGCTGAAATCAATTATGACATTCAGCATTCTACTTAAGTTGTACATCAGCCGAATAACATTAAATGAACCGAGATTCGGGTCTATTCAGCGGTTATAGAAGTCGCTAAGTTTATATTTGACATTCAATATGCTACTTAAATTTTTCTTCAGCTCCAAAGTAGGAATGTGGCAAGAAGTGAGAGAAAGGTATTATTAAGAATTGAACCGAGATTAGTATCTAGTTCGGAGCTTTAGAAGTCACTGAGCTTAATTCTGACATTTTGCATGCCGGTTAAGTTGTATCTCAGCCCTCATGAGTGGGGGTGAAATTAAGTTATGCTTTCAATTGGAACAATTTATATTAAACATAATAACATGTTACTTACGATAAAATTCAAACACTGAATAGGTAAAACACCTCTTGCAAAGGGTCCGGAGACCAGGAGTATCTTTCACATTTTTACAGTACCGGGACACTCTCTTAAAGAAAGGAAAATATTTTTTTCTCTCTTAATTTACCGGAGAATTAAATGAACTGTCTTTTAGACTTTTTCTGAGTTACTTTTCTTAATTAAGTTACTATTAGGTTTTTTCACTCGATTAAGATACTAATACAAGTCATCAAAGCGATTGTGATGAAATTATCATTCCATTAGCTTTCAATTGGGAATTGGGCAATTACATTTAACTTTCGCCGACCTATAGAAAGAATTACTCTTCTGGAGGTCTTTAAAAACTTCACTTCAAACGCGGTGGTCTGCACCGGAATTGGACGGTGATATATAATCATAAAACCTAAGCAAGTGTATAATATATTCGACTCAATTCGGCTACTCTCATCAACACGTATTTCATCTGGGAAGTCTTGGCACAGAGTCAACATCTGGTTCTAACAACTATTCGCGACAGTAATTCACCTTGTCAAAGAAATGACTGGTTCAATTACAATTATAATTGGTAATATTTATTACACAAATACTTTTCTACTCAAAATGTCACTGGATAAACTCTAGGTAATTGTTGAAGTTTAAAGGAATTGGTAACCATTATTGAAAGTAAGTTTCTTCTTATTTTTCTACTGTCATTTAAATTTCTGATAGTCACGAGAGAAATCCCATGGGAATTCCCAGTTGTACTAGTTAAAAAAATTATAAAACTTACTTTTGACGTTCTGGTAAATACGTTGATGATTAGTAAAATTGTGAAAATGACTTTACTTTCTATAACTAATTATAAATATAATGAAACCTTTATCACAACTTACTCTGCTATTATTTCCGCCCCCTAAGCCAGTTCCAGCTTCAAAATCGGCCCTAACTAAAAATGATCACGAGACAATTCACTGTATACAGTTTTATATAGCATTACTGATTACCATAAAATCTTCTTCTTCTTCTTAAAAGGCGCTACAACGGTTCTTTAATGAAATGTTTTGACCTGCTCTACAACAACCTTCCATCTTATCCTGTCGTGAACCAGTCTCGTCCAGTTTTTGACTTTCATCACCTTAATACCTTCTAGGAAGTCGTCTCTCCATCTGCTTTTTTGCCTTCCCTTTTTTCTTGTCTTAAATGGGATCTAGTTCCAGATCTTCTTTACATTTCTAGCACCATCCATTTGGTATCGATTTCCCAGCCAGCTTAACTGTAGTGCTTTTATATGATTTACTCTGTTTTTGTGCTTTATGAGTTTATCTATTTCTGTGTTAAATCTTATTCTGCATTGATCATCTTCCTGCCTTACAGGACCTAAAATTCTTCTTAATATCTTCCTTTCAAATGTCATGAGTTTTTGATTATCATTTGCTTTAATAGCCCATATTTTGGCAGCATATTTAACTATTTGTTTAACCACTACATATTATAACTTAAGTTTGACTTTCTTGGACATCAATTTTCTCTTGAATAGATCTTTGTATGCAAAATATTTTCAATTTACTGCTGTTATTCTTTCTTTGATTTCTTCCTACATTACATTATTATGATTTATTAATGATCCAAGCTACATATATTCTTTGGCTTCTTGATAAATATCGTCTATCACCATTTCAGAGAGCTGTGACGGTTCTGGTTTACGTCTCATGTGCTTGATTTTTTATTATTATTAATTATTAAGTTAAACTGTTCAGCTTTTTCTTTTAATTCATGTAAGAACAATTTCATCGCTCTTTTTTATCTTGTTGTAAGAAATAGGTTGTGTGTATATGCAATACATTGCCTTAATTTATTAGATACATTACCTCTAATATCTAATTGAGATATAATTATGTCCATTGACAGACAAAATAATGTAGCTGACACTGGGTCACACTCCATAAAATTTACACGTTTTATTTATTGACTTATATAAATAATTGTGCAGTTTGGAGCCTAAAGAAAAATGTAGATAGTAAAATTTAAGTAGGAAAACACTTGCAAAGTATGTAATTTTTTATCTCTGCACAAATCATGACAGATATTCACCTATAAACAAAAAATAAAAAAATATAATTGAGATATTGTAAAATGAAAATCTAATTAATTTATTGAGAATCTTTCTAATAACAAAGGTACGCGTAGATGAGTTAAACACTAACTAATCACAAAATAGTTAAGAATGTCTGATATATTTAAAATTTAATTTGGAGCCAATTATGTATTGTGTTATTGAAACTTTCTGAGCTAACAGTTTGTAGTTCCTAAGTATTTGGCAACGTCAAACTGTATCGACTAGAAGAAATAATGAGCCCTGCCAGGTGGGAGATGCGGCCCTCCTCTCTCGAAAATATGTACTCAGAATTTTTTTAAAGTCCTATAAAGAAATTGATGAGAATTTAGATAGAGTTGAGACATCCCACGAAATCAACTGTCCGCAGTGATCTCCACACGACACTGGTTACTCAACCAATAAAAAAAGTCACTATAACCCGCGAATTTAATCAACCAATTATGTTTGACTTCCGTGTACAGAGACGCAGATCCTGTAAATTCCGAGATGACACTACTATACAGCCGTGTATTTAAGACATAATTTAGATAAATCGGCCCATCAAATGCTACGTCATCAAATTAACGATTACGACCATTAGTCAACACATTTTTAACTCAAACAAATTGTCAGCTATTAAAATTAATTAAATTTTGGCAGTCTACTATGCAAACGTCATCAGATTTGAGATTCAGTCTTTAGTCACTATGAAAGGTTCTTAATTGAAATAATTCCAAGTAGAACTTGGGAAGAGACGTTACTCTTTACATAGTATTTATGTGCTAATTTGATTTGTAATTGCTGTCTTTATCTAATATTTGAAAATTATTTCAGTGAAAATTATGGTTGGTGTCTTAAATATACCTAGAAATGACAGATAATTCTTTATGTGGAAATATGTTTAGCAATGACATAATTTTTTATGTGGAAGCTTAATGTTAGAACTATATGCCCTAATTCCGTTTATGTCGGTTCTTTTGGTTTGGCAAGTGCATAAAGATTATTATACATGAATATATACAGACCATATTCTTAATAAAGTATTGTTAACCATAGCCAATAATTCATATGTGTTTTGACTTTCCTTGAACTTCCGCATACTACGTAATCTATCTGTTAAATACAAATATTAAAGTTAATTTTATTTTGTTTAGAGATTTATTAATTTATACTGGTCAAACTAAGACACGTTTGGCAATTTATTTGGAAATATTTTCCACTCACCAGTTTCGTACACTCTTCTTGTCAATCGCATAAAATTTTGCTAAGACGCAGAGCCGGTCGAACTTCTAACATTTGCCAAGGAATTCGCATCATAGGGAAGATTTAAATTAATGATTACGTCTGAAATATGCCATCTCATAAATTATGAATACCAGTCAGTTAATTACGAAACATTCAATAAAGTATTTATTATTTTAAACTTGATCAAAATTATCCATTATCAACGTGAATGCATCATTTTCCAAATAATAGTTCATATGAAATGAATGAATGAAAATAGCCTTATGTTGTCCCATTCAGGGCAAAGGCCTCCTACAAGTAGGGGTAGCTTCTAGTAGTCTCACGCTGTGAGCTAATCCGCGTAAGATGTTTTATTAGTTCACAACACTACACTCTCACTTAGTTGTAGTTCTAGTTCTTTCCACTTATTTCTGTCTCTGGCTATTCTGATCCATTGTCCTCCTGCTTGTTTTTTGAATAGGTCCGTCCACTTGCGTCTTGGTCTTCCTGGGAGTCTCTTGCCTATGTAGGGGTCCCATGTGGAAGCTTGTAACGTCCATCTTTCGTCTTGCAGCCTCTCAGCGTGTACTCCCCATTTCCATTAGGTCTTTGTAGCCTGTTGAGCAACTTGCATTTTCCTCTGGCATACTTGTAGAGTGTTTCTCTCTTTTACTCTGAGACCCCATGTGTGACACCCATACAACAATACAGGAAAAACGCAGTTTTCTAGTGTCTACATTTTCAGCCTCCTATTTAGTGTTTTGTCCAACAATATAAACTTTAGGGACCAGAAAGTTTTCCAAGCTGATGAAACTCTTCTTTTTACTTCTTCTTCCATTTTGTTGCTACAGGAAATTATTTGTCCTAGATATATATATATATATATATATATATATATATATATATATATAATGTATACAGCAGCTCTGTTCCTTCAAATATATTGGCGTTTGTACTCTGTTTGTAATCACTTGTGTTTTAGATTTATTCATTGATAGTCCTGCCAACTTGCTGTGTGACTTTAACTCTTGAAGCATTGATTGTAACTTTCTTGGCGAATAAAACTACGTCGTCTGCAAACCTCAAGTTTGTTAGTCTCTTGCCATTAAGACCTATTCCATGTATCTTATTCCATTTCAATTTTCTGAATATGTCTTCCAGCATACAGGTAAATAGCTTTGGGGAAATAGGGTCCCCTTGTCTGACTCCTCTTTCCACACGGAAATGTTTCATATAGATGTCTTCAATAAGGTTTTAGGTAAGTGCATAGTTGCGGATTTCGTTGTGTATTCCGGTATACTTGATTTCAATGTAACACAACCGAGTATTGCTTTCAATGGAATAAATATGCCATAGGTGAATTGTTTCTCAGGCCAAAGCAGGTTTCTGTTTAGGAATATTATTCCACCAAGAAATTCAGAAAATCTATACAGGGTCTTCCTCAAAATTCATTCTAGAAGTTAGTAGAAAGAAACCATGGCCATCATTCGAGTGAAAAGAGCTATTCGACTTTTGGGCACAGTGTTACACGCAAAAAGTCAACACTATTTTATTATAATTTCAATTTCAAGCCACTCCATCAGTGGATAAGACAGTTTGACTAAGATAAATTCAGCACATGTTTAGATTAGAACAATGTATCAAATAAAATGCAAAATCAATCATGTTTCATTCAACGTTAGAACATTTCAATATGAATTGTAATATGAAAATACACCAAAAATAATCTTTCTCATTTAATCTTGTTGTGTTGTATTCAGCCCTTAGACTGGGCTGATGCAAGCCTACATGCTAACCTATTCTGCTCAAGCCTTTTCATTTCTACATAATAACCACATCACACATACTACTTATTCTGCTTAGCGTATTCCTTCTTTAGCCTCCCTCTTTTGTTCTTACCCACACACTTCTCACTATTGCTAATTTTGCAAGATCCTCATGTCTCAAAATGTGGCCTATTAATCAATCCCTTCCCTTGATCAAAGTCCTCCATATTGTTCTCCCTTCTCTTATTCTGCTTAGAAATTCCTGGTTAGTTACTCTATCCACCCACAGATTTAAGCATTTTTCTATAGCACCACATTTCAAAAGCTTCTATTCTACTCCCGACTGTAACTTCTACCGTCCACATTTCACACGAATATGACCCCACTCTCCATCCGAACATTTTTAGTAATGATTTCCTAATATTCATACTGATATTGCCCGTAAGTAAATTCCTCTTTTTGCGAAAGCCTCCTTGCCTGTGCTATCCTACTCTATATGTCTACTATACTTCTACCATCCCTAGTTATTATGCTGCCCAAGTAACAGAATTCCTATATCCCTTACCAATCAAACACCCTTTTCTATTCCAGTTTCCGTTACTTTCCTATATTAAACCATGATCACGTTCATGCCACTTATTATGGTTTCCAAGTCTTCTTCTGACTAATATTACAATATCAACGGCTAACCTTAGGGTTTTTATTTCTCCTTCTTGAAGTATGATTCCTTTTTCACTTTCTATACATAAGTTAAAGAGCATGGAGATTATACTGCATTCTTTGCTTACTCATTTCCCGATTTCTGCTTTCTTTTCTTGCCCTTCAATTCTAATTACGGCCAGTTCTCACATGCCGTGACACATTCACCTATTTTGGGAGGTATATGTATTGGGGCCGAAGACCTTGGGCATATGATCCTATTGGATCAGTCGGCCAACTGCCACCTGACACTGGTGGAGACATGGAGAAGAGAATGCTGTGTTCCCCCTCCCCCAGGAAACTCGTCTTCCCTCATTCGGAAGGGCGTGAGAATAGTACCCAATGCCCGACTGACCTGAAGCAGGCCTTTTAGGATTTTCCCTGCATCTCTTTAGGTGAATCATCGGGTAGGATCCTTAAACCATAGCCCGGGCGCCCTAGTTAACCCTTGGCTACCTTACTCTACCTTCCGCATCCCCCCTATTCAATTCCCTTCCTATGCCATTAAAGAGGAGTTGACTGTTTCAGGATCACTTTATTGTACCCTGTTAACCCATAAAAAATTATTTGCACGCATGGGATACTACATTAATTGTCCAGTACTGTTCTCATCTATCTGCGCCTGTCTTCTTCGGTATAGAGAGAATTATGTTGTCCCTAAAATCTTATAGTATTATTCTTGTTTCATGACATTGCTTCATCGCCCAATAATCTTATCAACTCTGGTGAAATGCTATTACTACTATGATATACGTGACTTAACCTGTTCCTAAAATAATCAGGTGTTCTTCCTGTTTCGTAGATTTCGCTTGCTATCCCGAATGATATTGCTTCTTCACCCGGTGATCTATCAACTCGGCTGGAGTGTTATCTACTCCTGGCGCTTATTTAATAATAAATGGAAAATATTAAGTCAATTTTGTCGAAAAATTTCTTAGCCATAAGGTTGCTAAAGAGTATCAGAATGAAACTATTTATTTAAGTTCTTTTGGACGTAAAATAAATAAAAATACATAACAATGTCTTCTTGTTTGGAATTTAATGGGATATTTTTATCCCAATGTATTAAATACAAATTATGATTATGCAATTACTTTAATTTATTGGCTTATTATAAAAAATTTAATTAATATAATATAAAATTATGAATTAAAATTACAACATAAATGATGTGCTAATTATTATATTCTGCTAAGTATAGATAATCATAGTACATATGTTATGGGCCATATTTTTGCGTGGCGTTTATCACAATTGTCACATCTTTTCACTTTTTCCGACTTTTGCATATTGTTAGCAAATTTGCGTTTAGTACCAATACGCTGCTTTTCAGTTGTATCTCCAGTGGGCCTTGACGACTGTCGACATGTGTAATTATTGTTCAAATATACTTTATAAGTGCACGAAATTTAAGTTCCGAATAACATAAAGCTATGAGAAAACATTATTACACGACACAATGAACTTAAATAATTGGCACCAATTGATTTAACAGTTCTTTTTGCCATAAACGTTCCATTTTACGTAATTAAGTTTAGCTTACGTTATATTTTGACATTCTGCATAAAAAAATACAGATATGTTTTTCGTTTAAATACGACAATCACTAATTTTAAGTGGGGAAAACTGTTTCCGTTTGTCGTGAAAGGGCTAAATTGTGTAGATCGTTACATAGGACAAACCAAAATAGCTCGAGGGAAACGTCTGTAGGAACAGATTTCTCATATCAACCCCGCCGGCGATCAACAATCTGTTATAACTCAACATAAATGAACACACTTGATTGGTTAAAAGTGGATGGGCTCCACGTTGATACTAAGCGCCATATTATATTAATTTAAGAAATACTGCATAACATAACACTTCTCCATTAATTTACATGGCAATTCCCAAGCTTTAAAGCAGAGGTGGTCAAACAATGGCGCATGGGCCAAACGTGGCGCTTCGAACGATTAAAAGTGGCGCATTGCATCCTTGAGCCTGTTTGTATCCCTTTACATCGTTAAAAAGCGTAGTGCAGGTAGACATGTATTATAAATAAGTGCAATGAATGGCCAAAAGTCAGAAAGAGTTTAATTTAATAACAGTTCATATGAAGGAAAAGACAAGTCCAAGTTCCAAGGTGTTATCGCTCAGTGGTCAAGAGTTATCTCCACCAAACGAGCTATAGCAGCACCGTGAATCTATCACCCTTTCGTACAAGAATATCATTCTTGACTTTTTCAGATTGATGCTTCATTAAAGTGCCGTCATATGGCACATCTGAAGTCGTCTGTCAAAAAATTGGCGCTTGGATCGCAAAAGGTTGGCCACCCCACTTTGTTAATTAGTTGAATCTCTTGGAGGTTGTGTCTAACAATAAGTTTGTAACTCAAAGGTCAAATGGAAGAAACTGAAGAAGAACCACAAAGTGAGTCAAAACGCACTGTATTGTAAATGTTTATAAAATCATCAATACTAGTCTTTATTGAAATTGTTCATCATAATAGTAATATAGTACAGGTTAGCAGACATGAAGTAATTAACTAGAATCGATTTTACTGTACTTATTCTAATACTAGCTAACTCCCGTGACTTCTTTCGCGCCGAAATAGTTCTTTTTATTTTGCCCTATAAACGAAACAACAGTTACAGAATTTTGATAAAGCTTAAATTAATTGAATATATAAAAAGTACGGTATCACGTTCGGTTTATGATCGCTTCAGGGCACACCTTATAACTCGCAGTTGGTTTTGAACAGATCCCGCTAACATACGTCTCAGACCCAATAAGAATGAGGATGTGAAGAGTTTTCTCGCCAGCGCTTCACCCCATAATGACTGCGGGGCTCACCTCATTATGTCGGGAATGCCTCGCACTCTCTGTGTTTTTTTTAATCAAAGTTCTCACATGCCGAGACACATTCACCTATTTTAGGAGGTATATGTACTGGGGTCGAAGGCCTTGGGCATATGATCCCATTGGATCAGTCGGCCAACTGCCTCCTGAAACTGGTGGAGACACGGAGAAGGGAACGTTGCGATTCCACAGCAAACTCGTCTCCCGTCATTCGGAATGGCGTGATAATAGTACCCACTGCCCGACCTACCTGATGCAGGTTTTCTAGGGTTTTCCCTGCATCTCTTTACGTGAAACACCGGGTAGGTTCCTTAAACCACATTCCTGGGACCCTAGTGAACCCTTGGCTACGTTGCTCTACCTTCCGCATCCCCCCTTTTCAATTCCCTTCCTATGCTATTAAGGGGAGTTACCTGTTTCAGGATCACCCTCATGTAGCCTGTTTACCCCCCTCAAAAAATAATTGTGCAATTATTAAATATTAAAATTTACCTGACGCGACAACTAAAACCAATTTACGTATACATCGTATCGACGATCCAAAGACGTTTATTATTTCTCAGGGGTTAGCTCTCTGCCATTAACATAACGTCGTGAATCCTACTTTTACAATAGATGGAGTGTTTCTGTGCATTAACAGATCGTTTACTTTGGAGACTTTAATACACGTATATATAATACTGCAATATATTGAAATGAAATATGCACGAATATTCGAGTTGAATCTGCTGTTTTTAAACCCTAAAATTTTCAATGAAATCCGTTGAGCCGTTTCGCAACCTATACTACACAAACATACAGATAGACAGACAGAGAAACTTCAATTTTATTTATTGTCTAATATTAGTCAAAATGTGACAAACTCCAAATGGTAGAGAAAATCGGCAGATCCGAAGGCGAAAAAGCTCTTGTCCGTTGGTGAATCGTTCTGGCGAGCGGAGGAAAGTATTCCGATTATTTTGGAGTTGTTGGTGTTGAGAGCAGTAGGGCAGTTTATTTCGGTCCGCGCGAAGCTTCACAGGTGCTCACTGCTGCAACCAAGACTTCCACAGTCACAGAGCTTTACCTACAACATGGTGGCAAATTATCACACAAGCATTCAAAAACAAAACAAGTACTCATCTCAAAATGTCTTCAATTACTTCTAATCCTTTCCTATTTTGGTCGTAAACGAGAATAACAGACTATACTTCAAAACATTATCATTTTATTTTGAGGTTTTAAACTCTTTGAAGTACTAACTCCTTTATAATAATTAATATCCAAAACGTTAGGGCAAAAAATGTGTCAAATATTTCAATTGTTATTCATCGCCGTGGAAATTCACGGCCTACGTTAAAGCAACTTTTATAAACAATTATTAATCCAGCGAGGTACTGTCGTATGAGTGTAAATTCTGTCAATAGCCTGAATTTTATGGTCTTACTATATTTAGACTATTGGTTTTTAAATAATAATGCCATATATTCAATACTATACAAAATTTAATGTCTCGTCATAAAGCTTTGAAACACACTACCCTCATATACAGCTGTATACATTATTAAATTTAAATTTGTTGGTAATAATTTTTAAGGGTGACAATGTACAGTCGATTTATATTTAACTTAACATCTTTTTTTCTAAAACTATAAATGAACATAAATTAAAACGACCATTCACAGAATTACCGAAATGTACATTTCGGTCGTCCATGGCTACAGTTATGGACGGAAAAAAATTGGACCTTCATTTTTCTGACATTACATACGTACTTTATTTGGTATCCCAATCAGCATAATTTTATGAAAAGAGGGAGGCAGTTTTTTCTTGTAGATGGAAGCTATTTCGTTTCTTGGAGGATCATTCCATACAGTTTGAGTCCTCCCTGGCACATCAACTAAGTTTAAGAATTCAGTATACGACAGCATATGAGACTCGGGATAATGGGAACAAAAATGACACCAACCATTATTGCAATATTAAGAGTATCATGACTCCGTCTGAAGTTTGCGGGAATTTGCTAACCACGTAATTACCCAAACAAGTTTCCGTCAAAACAATGAGACTACCAAGAGAATGCTTTGAAAATATAAGTATACAATCGCTACAGAGACATTCTTTATAGACCCCGAACGAGCTCGAGAAGTTCTAAAATCACAATTCTCATGTCTTTGGTCCAACAACGCAGTTCTTCGTAGCACTGTTTGAAAAACAATTTAATGCCAAAAAGTTATAACAGAAACATTTGAGCGTATTTTTCACTAAATTATGTATTAGCCACTGCAAATGTAATATTTTTATCAGTGATTTCTTCTCTTCTTTTGAAACTGGTTCATTTCTTAAAGAATATTGAAATGAAACATTTCGTCTTTAAATTCACACAATCAATATGGTCGTTCTTGCGTACGCTATGAATTCATTTCATTCCGTTGCGTTTTGTCTTCTGTTTTTATTTAACAGTCGGCTAGCTGCCTCCTAAACTAGCTGAAGAGAGAGCTGTGACCCCACTCGCAGCAGAAAGCATGAAATTTTTGTAATATTTTAATCAAAGAACTGAGGACGTCCCTAAAGTTTGGGGGTGGGGGTGAAGCTCTTAAAATTAAATTATGCAACAATGGTTGATGTGATAATGTTCCCCCCTCTTTTCTCTCTTTCTCTCACAAGCTGCCAAAATTGCACTTATAATAACACAGTAAGAGGAACTTATAACTCGCGTTGGTTTTCACGCCACCTGTAAATATTTATATTAATTTCCTCTGAACTCTGAAAGATATCGAAATGAAACATACTCGAAAATTTAAGTTAAAACTCCTGTTTAAATCCCTGAATTTTTTATTGATATCCGTTAAACCGTTTCGGAGCATATTTCAAGATTATTTGGTGACTCCGATGCGCTTATGCCAAGAAACCTTCCCGTAGAATTAATATTTATATTATATAGTATTAATACTTTCTGAAATATATCGAAATGAAAATGTAATAGACCCTTTTATTTGTCATTGATTATCATGTTACAGGAAAAGGCACATCTAATAAAAATAGTAATCAACTCAGCTTTGCATACAACCTTAATTTTATGTAGTATACAAAATTTGATAAGGTTTAAATAAATGTAATACACAAGGTGAAACATAGTCTTGATAATTGTTGTATTGTGCATCAGTCGCTAAATAGGTTGTTGGCTGCAGCAGACCGACCAATGGCCTATATGAAAGGGGCCAATGTTACAAGCTCTGTAGCATCTTAAGATTAGCGTAGTAACACGTGGATAGTTCTATTTACACTGAGGCCGGAGCAGGTAAGAGTTTCTTTAAGAGAAAGCTAAAACCTGACTTACTTAGTTACAATACAATAAATGTCAAGGAATCTAAAAAAAACTCGTGAATTTGGAATCAAAAAATAATTCGACTGCGTGGATCATAATTTATAGCTATAAAAAATATAACTCTGTGGATTATTTTTTGTTAAGTTTTTTTAGTAAGAGTCAGAAAAATTCATCCGAAAGGTTAGAGTACCACAATTCTTCTTAATTCATCGGCCTATAAATTATTTGAGCATACCTCCTGTGGTGTAGTGGCTGGCGTGACACAGAGGTCCCGGGTTTGAATCCTGGCATGGGCTTGGATGCTTGTGCCGTCATGGTCACGAAAACTGGGATCAAGACTGCTGGAGAATCGATAAACTGACCACGAATCACTCCAAATTTGGTATGTGTTACGTAAGATGACAGTCCGCACTAGACCCAGTCGGCCAAGGCCCTCAATGGGCTGTACAGCCAAAAGAAGAAGAAAGAAGAGAAATCATTTATATTACTAAACGGTTTTCTGTAATTAACTAACATTAAAGTGTAACACATCACACACATTACAGTTCTATCCTACTTATTCCCCTTAAAAGTCTGAGAGGGCTATTTTCACAATATTAATTAACGTTATTTGCTACGAACAATTACAATACATTTACTGCCAACTATTCCCTAAAATATATAAATTTGAAACTAATGTCTGTTACACAAATGGAGAAAATTTTCTAACAAACTTTCTGCTAACTCAAAGAAATTAAAAATACTCCAAAAATTACTGTTATAATATTATAAATTTCTCTCTACCAACATAATATAATGAAAAATTCTATTAAATTGATAATTAAGTGATATAATTCAGAGAATCTGCCCAATAGTAAAAATTACTCTTATTGTAACTATTTTATAGTTCCCATTATAATTTTTCATTATTTAACAGCATTTTCAGTTAATGAAATAATATATTATTCTCTCTTTCTTTAAATCTTCCTTAAAAATTATTAAGGCCTACCCTGAACAGGACTCAGAGATGAAACACGTACTGTAATAAGTAAATTCTAACTTATTCCTTAAAATCTGTGAGCACGGTTGGCTATTGCAGCGGAGTTCGTAATGCAAAAATAGTTCGGCGCATGTGAAAGACGACCCTTAGTATTGTGCAAGTTCTGCGGGGCCCAGATCAGGTCAATGTTTGTGACGAGGGACATTGACCTAGGCTTGCTTTCAAAGCCCCCACCAGAAGTGTGGGTCGTTTGGGACAGTAAATTTGGAAGAACAGTTGAAAAAATCAGTAAAGTAGCCAGAGGAAACAGAACGTTTGAGACGGTAGCGGATGTATATAAGTTGTGGCGAGAGTCGATTAGATTTATTTAAAGTGTTAGAGGAAACCTTGCATTTGAGTTACACTCTGTGGCAGTTACAAAATAATAATAATAATAATAATTATCATATTCCGTAGATCCTGTAAAGAAGCTAAGCTTCAAGGATGTGGAATGGGTCAGGGTGTACATTTATTACATTATTTTATTGTATAAAAGATAAATATACTTATAACAAATTTTTGTATTATAAACTAATTAATTAATTACTCTTCTCCGATTCTTCTATAAATTCCTTTATTGAATATAAGGAGTGGCTTAGCAAAAATGAGCGTAATTCAGTCTTAAATTTACCTTGATTATCGGACAACTGTTTAATTCTGTGCGGCAGTCTGTTGAAGATGGATATCCCTGAATAATGCACACCTTTCTGTGCAATTGACAATGTTTTACATTTTTTATACAGATTATTTTTGTTCCTTGTATTGAAGGGATGAATATCAGTATTATTAAAAAATAAGTGCCTATTTGTGATTACAAATAACATCAATGAATAAATGTATTGGCACGTTAAAGTGAAAATGCCTAACTTTTTGAACAGAGTTCTGCAAGAAGTTCGTGAGGAAACCTGACATATTGCTCTAATAACACGTTTTTGACTAATAAAAATCTTATCTATGCCTATTGAGTTGCCCCAAAATATAATACCATATGATAAAATAGAATGAAAATATGCAAAGTATACTAATTTTCTTGTTTTTAAATCACTGAAGGTGGACATTGCTCTGACAGCATATGTAGCTGAGCTGAGTTTCTTAAGTAATTGATTAATCTGATCAGTCCAATTTAATTTATTATTTACTAAGAGACCTAAGAATTTAACAGAGGAAGTTTCATTTACATTTTTGCTGTCGTATTTAAGTGTTATAGATTGTTAAGTTGTGTTGAGTGTGTGAAATTGCATGAAATGTGTTTTGTCACAGTTATTTGTTAGTCCGTTCGCATTAAACCATGTTAGCAGGTTAGTTAAATTATTGTTACTTGCCTCTTCTAGTGTGTCTTTGTTACTTTTTACTATTACACTAGTATCATCTGCAAAGAGGATAGCTTTAGAAGTTGAATCTATGGTATTAGGAAGATCATTTATATATATATATAAGGAATAATAATGGCCCTAATACTGATCCCTGTGGGACCCCAGTTTTAATAATTCCCCAATCTGATTTATGTATTTCACCTGTGCACGAGTCTTTTAATACTACTCTTTGCATTCTATTTTGTAAGTATGAATTAAACCAAGAAAATGAAGTTCCTGTTATTCCATAGTACCTCAGTTTTTCTAGAAATATACTATGGTCTACACAATCAAAAGCTTTACTTAAGTCACAGAATATACCTAATGGGTGATTTTTTTTATTTAATTCTTCTATTATATCGTCTAAAAGAGTAAAGATCGCTTTCTCGGTTGAATATCCTTTTCTAAACCCAAACTGTGAATCGGTGAGTAAATTATGTTTGTTCAGATCTTTTATAACTCTGTTGTATACTACTCTTTCAAATTTTTTTGATAATACTGGCAACAGTGATATGGGGCGATAATTTGATATATCTTCTTTATTCCCCTGTTTGTACAGTGGAGTGACTAAAGCACATTTGAGCTTATCTGGGAAGACTCCAGAAAGAAGTGAATGATTACAAATGTAACTAATTACTGAACTAATGCTTAAACTAAGGAATGCGAATAGTTACAAATAATAATATAAACAAACATAGTAAATCGTAAATTACATCTTAAGGATAAAATTGAAGTATCCATTGTTCCGATGTAATTTCGTCGCACTACACTTCACTACACTTGCACTTCAGGATCACTTACACTTCCTAATTCTTCCCTGAAAAACTTTGCTGTTGGTAGGAAATGTTTCAAAAATTTCTGCAGGTAAGTTGTTCCGATCCCTTATAGCCCGGTTTAAAAACGAAAACATCAGTTTTGAAGCTGCTCTGCCCAATTTTACAATTATGATCCTCTCTGCTGTAAAAATTTACTTCTGAAAACTTTGGTGAAATATCCTCCCAGGATTGTTGGCCTGCGTACGCTTTAAAAACAGCCCCGAGACGTAAATTTTGTCCTCGTTTTTCTAACATACCCCAACCTAATCGATGAACCTTCTCATTTCCGTGACCAGGACACCGCTTAACAAATTTTGCCGCCCCCCTCTGTACCCTTTACAGTGCCTCGCCCTGATATTTTCGGAACGGATCACAACAAATACAGCCGTACTCTATCTAGAACTGGACGCACGAGAGATTTATACGATTGTTCCCGTGTTTCACAGTTTCCTTTTTCAAAATCCGCGTAACGAAATGTAGCGCCTTCCATGCTTTCCTAGACACATGTTTCATTTGATGTTCTCAGCCCGTATTACCGCTCAAGTATATGCCCAAATACAGTTACTTACTTGTACTATTTCATTACCGCTGAGCTTATAATTAAAGTACTATTTCAACGTGACGCCTACAAAAGCTTATTGCCTTGCTCTTATTACAATTTATTTTCATTTTGTTAAAACGTGCCCAATCTCTTGTAAATATTTTTGTAGAAATTCTTCATCGATCACAGGTTTTATTTTCCGATATATTACGCAGTCGTCAGCAAAATTGTTTGGTTGGAACCGTTGTGATGTTTTTAGTTTAGCTTAGGATAGCGTAGATTGTAAGTAAAAGTCAGTGTGATTTTGACAAGCAACATTTAATGACGAAGAGCCGCGTAACTGAACTTTGGCCATGACTGTAAAAATTATTTTCTTTCTGAAATAACTAGCTTTGAATTTTAGTCCTCGTTTTTGATTATTAAACAACTTCTACACCCACAACTTGCTTGTAAGGGAAATAAATATTCTTCCATACAATATCCCTTGATTAATATTGTAATCATAAAAATTATATAGTCTGAAATTTTATGATTGTAGCTAAGATATTATTTATAATTATTATTTTTGGAACCAGGCTGACATATTTTGATTTTTATCTGTATAATATTCAATTTTGAACAGTAACAATCAATTTGGAAAATTATATTGTCAAATTCGTTCCTGAACATGTATATCATGATTTCTTTATGACTAAATGCATTATAAATAGAAAATGTTTGCCTTGGTCTCTTGAAATAATACATTTAAACTGGTAGAAAGCTGTTATAAGAATTATTATAAGGAAAAAATCATAATAAATTTTCCCTTCTGCTTTATTATTGTTACTTTTCTAAAAATTTATTTTTCAGTCTAATGCTAGTTTGTTTAACATATTTTCAGTCTAATGCTAGTTTGTTTAACATATTTTCAGAACTGATTCCCGAAAATAGTTTAAAAGTTTCTTCACCAAAACATTTAAACTATTTTCATTCCATTATTAATTTAATTTTACAATAGAGTTATGATCATCTCTAATCAATGATCACAGCTTCATTCTAGATTTTTATCAATATCATATACCATGTCTTAACTGTCATATGAAAGGATAGGACTAATTATTGTAAAAGAGATAGGTAATGGAGTGTAGTATAGGAAATAGTGTAATAACAAATGGTGTTAGATAGGGAAGGGATATGAAGTAAGTTAAGGAATTCTGCTGCTTGGGCAGCATAATCGCAGGGATGGTAGAAGTATAGTAGACATAACAAGTAGAATAGTAAGACAAGAAGGAGGAATTTACTGTAGGAGCTGCAGAAAGGAAAAGAATAGAAGCTTTTGAAATGTTGTGTTATAAAAGAATGCCGAAAATCAGATGGGTGGATAGTTAGTAACCAGGAAGTTCTAAGCAGAATTAGAGAAAACATAACAATATGGAGGACTTTGACCAAGAGAGGGGATATATTAATAGGTCACATTTTGAGACATGAGAGGCTTCTAAAATTTGCATTAGAGGGAAGTGTGTGGGGTATGAACAGAAAAGTGAGGTCAAGGTAGGAAATTCTGAAAATAGTAGGTACTTATGTGGAAATGAAAAAGCTTGCACTGAATAAGTTGGCATGGAGAGTTGCAACAGACAAGGATTGCATATTACAACATCAACCAGGTGGTCTGCATTAATTCTTGAAGTGAAACAAGAATGTATAATTAATAAATGTGCTCACAAGTCTCTGTGTATCAATCTAATTTCTATAAAACTAAATGCATAAAATAATTATTATAATATTTCTATTTTTCAACTAATTCTATAGTACAATACTATGAATAGTCAAAAATACATCAAAATAGTAGGACTATAATAAATATAACAATATGTATACATTATATTATGCATTAATTTAGCTTGATAATTTTTCAGGGAATGCCTTTCCTTTATTTCTTTTAAAAAAGTTGAGGAAGTTTGTTGAATACTACTCTAGATTAATACAAAGCATAAAATAATTAATTCATGTTATGTCTCTATATTTAACAAGATATTGTTCAGGCAGATCTTTTATTTTCTTCACCATTGTTTTTTTTGTATGCATAAATGAAGTAAAGAAGTTATTATTTTGTATTCTCTAAAGATTGATTGGTACAAAACTATTTTATTCAAACTAAAAATGATTCAGATGAACTTTTTTGTGAAATCAAAAAACTGTTCTATATTTAGGCAGGACACAGCCCCAGATTTCAATTCTATAACAAATGTGTGGTAAAACAAATATGTAGTAAATTTCAATTATGTGATCTTTTTCAAGTAGATCATATCACCTTTTTAGATCATAGACATTACTATTTACTTTTTAGTTATCTATATGCCCATCTCATGATAATTTACTGCCTGTTTGAATAGCCAGGAATTTTGTTTCATTAACAAATTGCACTTCTGGACAGATTACAAATTTTATATCGATGATTTGAAATGATATTTTATATTCAATTTATTTGCTGTCAAGTATTTACTTATAGTGTCCATACTACTTTCAGTGCTTTCATGTAGTCTGCCCAATTACACTGCCACGTGAATGTAGTTATATCATTATAATTTTAACAATAATTTTACTAATATCCCAAGTTGGTATATCATTAACATATATTAGTAATATCAGAGACCCTTTGGAATACATTGGAATATTTTTACTTTTTCTGATTTCATTAATTTTACAGTATTTGAGAGAAATAGGTTATGCAAATAACATTTCAAGACTAGTAAACGAATGCTTACATTTGTTTGTAAAACATACAATTTGAACAACAGCTCTAGTACTGAAAACAAAGTATATCAAAAAGGAAGAAGAAAGTAACTCAAAGCAGTTAGTCCAAGGACAAACATCATGACACACCATAACTTTACTGTCTTTAATTTATATAACAGTTAAATCTGAAACTACAATATGATTGTATTTTGGTGTACTGATGTATATGATTTAAATAAATTTAAAGGTTTTTTACCATATGGTTTAATTTGCAAAAGAGGATAGAGCTGTATAGCAGGTGAAATGTGTTTCATAAAGGATGTTTGATGCATCAAGTTTGGATTGCAGCCCAAATTAGGCTGAGTGGAGAAATGAGGTTTTTCATGCTGATCCTGGATTGAAAGCATTGGTGGTCAAATTGTACACTTATTCTATAATGTTATTGAGACATTTATTTATTCAGAGAATATATTATGTTTTGGGGGCATTATCAACATTTTCAATAACCCACCTTATCACATACTTAGAAATCTATTGTATACTCAATACTTTATGTAATACACCTATTCTATTGTCATAGAGTCTCTTTGTTTTTCCTTTAAATTAAAAGTGTATGGAGACAAAGATGTAATGAGACTGATGCCATAGCAACATAAATGTTTTGCATGTTGTACATGTGGAATTAATATTTTTTACTTGAACTGTGACATTATGTGGGTACATGGTTACAACTAGATTGATTGAGTCAATTGCAGAGTGTGAGCAGTTGAATATTTTTTTACTGAACTCATTTCCTGAAAAAAATTAAAAAGAGCAGTAATGATATTAATAATAACTGACCTATATTTGACTTGTGATTCTCAATTTTTAGGTTTTGTCTTAAAATTTTATAAATCTCAAGTCATGCTTTCAATTGAAGCCAAAAGTATGAATGAAGATAAAGAAGGTCAAAAGTCCTTTTGTAACATTTTAAAGGATTTGATTTATTTAAAGTTAAGTAAGCAGATAGAATAAATAATAAGAGAGTTTACAATTTAAAAATTATATATAACACAGGAAAACCAAAATGAAATGAAATTAAAAACAAATTATCTCCCTGGTATTTAAAAATAAACTTATACATTTTAGAAAATGAATTTACTGTATTAATTAAAATTGAAAGCAAATTGATTTGGTCTCTAAGGGATGGTCTTTATGTTCTGAACACTACTTCATGATGGCAATTGCCACTGCGGCTTTCAGTAGATGACATTGATGGTTTTATGGTTGATTTAGTAAGATACTGACACCAGCTCTTGTAGGGAGATCTGGCTTGAATATTTGGAACCCTTAAAGAGGTTGCTTCTGGAATTCGATTGGCTGCTACCACTGGCTGAACACCTTCTACAAACTTCTCAACAAATAATCTTTCTCAAATCATTCCTCTAACTAACTCAACTCGCCTGCTCAACAATCACTTTACAACTATTTTACAACTCTACTCTTCATCTCTCCACAGCTAACTTCTAAAACTTCTCCATTTCTCTGCAGTTAACTTCAACAACTAACTTCCACTCTTCATCAAGACTTTAATACTCATTTCACAACTTCTTGACTCTTCTAAACAACCTTGAAACCTGTGATTACCCCTTCCCGATTCAAAATTTGGCAAATAAGAAACATTATTATATTTTTGAGTATGAAAATCAGTTCTCACACATCTGCCCAAAAGCCACTAAAAGTCATGCACAAGAGGTTACTGAACTTTCTGTGGAAAAATTTGGGACATGACAAAATGTTGAAACCGAAGCTTACATCACAACTATTTAAGATCCTTCTAGCCAGCAGTTTTTTAATCCCTCAATGGTTACTTGGATAGCTGTTTTTATGTTGTGAGGCCAGGCCTTTGGACCATACCTGAAAGGACAGCAAAACCCTCAAGTCCTGACAATTGTGAAATTTAGTTTAACCAAAATTTTATTTTATTTCAAATGAAAAAAAAAAACTTTAATAATTACACACTACACTTGTGGAATTTCAATAATTAAAAAAGTATTGTTTAGTATAATTATTAGTCTCCATAATATTGTAATTGCATATAGATAAATTCTTTTTTATTTTGCTTCTAAACTGAACACCTTAGACATAAAAAGGTAAATGTTAAATTAATGTGTATGATAATTATTATTAAAATTCAAGAACAGTAGAAATGTTTAAACAAACTCAGTACTAAAGATTATTTAACTTAATTAAAGGATAAAGATACTTTACTTTGTTTGAAGCATTTCTTAGGTTCATGAATGAAATTGTAGTATCACAATTCCATAATCGGTGAGTCTGTGTTCAAGTTTATGGATGGAGAAAGCTTGTAACAGGCAGGGTGTCAAATCATACAGCCCAAATAGTTAGAGCACCACATACCCAATCTAGGCCTTGGGTTCAATTTCTTGTCAGCAAGATCCTCTCATCCTTATCTTCTAAATTATTATTTTATGTTAAAATTATTATTAAATTGTTAATGAATTCTAAAATTTACTTAACTCCAACAATTTAAGCCAATTTCTGTAATAATTATACTCCAATATATTTATTTTATTTAAGATTCTTGTGCTACTTAAGCCTATACCAATGCTCTTTTGAATTTCGTTTTATTTTTATTAATAAGTATGTACAGTAATTTGTTCAGGAATATTTAGGCATGTTGCCTGACTTCATATTGTTTTAATACTTGTTATCAACTTTTATAATATTCAACATAAAATATGACCAATAAAGTCACCTGTGTAATAGCTAACCCATTATTGTCATTTATTTCTTGTTTGACATACTCAACTGAATTCATCCTATCATGGCATTATATGCTGGAATTGGTAATACAAAAATTGTGAAGAGGGAGGTACAGGACAGTGAAATAATAATAAAGAATTGTGCAGTAGAATATAAAGTGATATCTAACTGCATTAAATGTATGTAAATGTAACAAGTACTCATTTGGGCAGTATGTCAAAACATTGTATTTGACTACTTGTCATTTCTGAAATTGTATGTCAGGTATTCTAGCTGACAACTTTATACACAACTAAACTCAAAGGTTGTCAAGCTGATAAAATATCCTCCAATGATAAGTTAACAATTTTATTTATTGCATCTTCATAATATAAAAATAAGAGCTTTTGGCCTAACTGGCCAACCTCAATCTCAAATGAGTTGCAATGTAACTTAGCTGTTGTGTATATTTTTACAGATTGAAGAAGGTCAATTAGGCTGAAAGCTCTTATTTTTAATATTATGATGATACAATAAATAAAATTGTTAACTTTTAACTGAGGACACAAACTTCTAATTATTAGTCTTATCGTACCTTAAAATCTTTTACCAATTATAATATTTATATTAAATTTTTATGCGAGCCCAACTTTTGGAAGTCAAAATGTAATATATATATTTGATAATTGGATAGAAAGAAAGATAGAAATATTTGGGAGAAAGGCAGGAAATTCGCTCTTTGAATCATATGTACGGCATGGAAACATGCACAAGGAAATACATATGTCAAGCGTAGAAGGGAATGGAATATATATATATATATATATATATATATATATATAATTTTTATTTTTACTAAACAATTATTGTGGGTCAAATATATGTTAATTGAAAAGTAAATAAAAACAAAAAAATAATTTAAAAACAAAATTAAGGACCCAGTTGGTAGAAATTGGCTGATGTCCTGAGAAACCCTAATACTAAGTAGTAATATTTTCCACTTGTACTGGTAATGCCACTTCCAATCTCTCTCTGCTGAGAATGCAAACCATAATACTGCGAACTCAGCAACTGCTCATCCATTTCCGTTATTATTTCTACCCAAGTATTTATGAGATTCCTGTTACTAGTTTCTCACACCCAGAGACACACAAATAAAAGACTTTTTATCCACACAAACCCTTCCAACCAGTAGCCCTTCCGACTTTACATGGTTTTAAATGTGTCATCATACCCTCTGGAACAATCTTCAATCTTCCAGCTACAGTCCATAACTCACAATATGTAATTTTATTGTATTACAGTCAAACCTTACTTCATGAGCATCTGGCATAATGAGTGATTTGCATAAAGTGCAAAACAAAATGTAAAATTATGACTAAGTTAATGAACAATGCCAGATGACAGAGATAAGAGAAGATGCATCAAGGTTGAAGTCAAACATGAAATCATGAATCAGGTGTGAGTGTGGATGTCCTGGGACTAACATACAAACAATTAATATTAACAATTCACTCTATCTTAAAAACAAGAATAGGGTTAAGAAGATCAATGTATCATCAATGTATTCTCGACAATATTGAAAAATTGCTTTTAATATGGATCAATCAGAAGAAATTAAAAGGTGACAGTATTCATGTAAAAATAATTTGTGAGAAGGTGAAACTAATTTTTGCTGACCTTATCAAGCAGATACCTGGATTAACAACAGATGAAGAAGATGCATTCACAGAAAATCATTGGTAGCTCGATAAGATTAACAGAAGTTGCTGCCACAGCAATGTGAGACCATAAATGTCATGTAGAGGTCCAACAGCAAGGCTTAGACAACTCATGACCTTTGTACAGATTGGATCAGTGAAGTGCTTGTTTTGTCTGAAAAAAAAAATCTGCTGCAGATTAATTTGCCACTCTGTGTCTTGCTTGTCATTGACAAGAGTGCTGCAGAACAACCAATCCTAGAAGCTAATTTCCTTGAAGAATTTAAATTAAATTAAGATACAACACCACTGCTTTACTGCAGACCATGAATCAGCTGGTAATTTAAAATTTTAAAAGGCTCTATGCAATTGCACTCTTCAAGCATTGCATTGAGATAACTGAAGGTAACCAATCTTACTAGAAGAGAGTTTTGGCAAAATCATTTTCATATCATTGTCTCCCTTAAGATGACTGACAAAGCATGGGAAACAGTCACCACAAGAACCCTTCTTTCTGCATGGATGTTGCTTTGGCCAAAAAACATTGTAGAACGTGTATCTGAGGGGGTTGAGTAAGTGCCTCTGGAGTCTATAATTGATGAGATTGTGTCACTGACCAGTTCCTGGGACAGCAGGTGGATAGGTATATGAGTGGAAAACTACAGACATGAGCTGACCACTAAAGATCTTATGGAACTACCTTCAGTGAAATAAGTGAGATGCTGTAAGCATCACCATTATATTTGTCTTGCAAGTAAAAAAGTTATGTAGAAATTGAGTATTCTAATTAATACTGAAGGGCTAAAATATTAAGAGGAAGGTGTTACATAAATCACGTTTCAAACAAATGGCAAATCTGTCAACATGAAAATGTAATAGGATTTTTTTTCTCCAATAGCTAATGCATGTAATATCTTTTTCTTCTTAGTCTAGTACTTTTTCTGCATATACTTAAGTGGCCTCATTCAGGTTAGTTGTGATAGCAATGCCCAACTTTTATTACCAATGATTGGATGGGCTCCCAGCTTAGCCTTCTTTTACTATTTTTACCATTCTGTTAACATGTTATTTCCAATGCCTTCTTCTCTTTCTAGCCCACTTAACAATGCCACATTTGTTTCTATATCTTTATTTATTGCCTTTCTCTTAGAGTGTAAACTACTATAAATCTTAGAGTTCTCATTTCAGTTGTTCTTAAAAAGCTGTTTTGTCATGGTAATTACTGTTTCTTCATTTGATAGCCTATGTCATTATGGATCTTATGCATGTTTTGTTAATACTGGCAATACTTTTTATTTCTCCATATATACTTCTGTTTTCAAATTACTGCTGCTAGATATGCTAGCTCCCAGGCATTTAAACTTTATTACCTGCTCCACACTTTGGTTGTATAAAGCTCACTTACATCATATTGGTTCCCTTCACAGATTGTCAGAGAGAACACAGCCATGTTTTGTCATTTTGTGAAATATGTACAATAATTTTTTAAGTTTGTGTCCATCTTAAATATTATGACAGTTACTCATTATTGTTTTTGCTTGTTGTCTATTCATTACAGTGCCTTTGACATTATGGATAATTTAATTCAGATTGTCATTCTAGGTCTTATACCTGATAGTTAATGCATTGTTCATTTTTATGTACATTTTTTATTGGTATTTAATTATGACTGAGAATGTGATGGTCACATTTCATTTCCCTAATAATTTTAATTTGTTAATAAGTCTTACCTTGTCAAATGCTTGTGCAAGGGCTATGAAACACATAAAAGGTTGTTTATCAAATTCAATAGATTTGCCTATTATCTAGTATAAAATTAAATATGTCACATGTTGTGTATCTGTTTTATCCAAGCCCTTGCTGTCTTCACTGAACTGGTATAAGCAATTTCTTCAGAATTATTTTTATAGTAAGTGTAAGGTTTATTCCTCTGCGATTCTTGGTTCTTATGCTCTTCTTGAACATGTGGTACTGCTATTCAGTGTTAACTCTTCTGGGATTTGTTTAAGAGTAAGTATCTTGCTGTATAGGTTATACAACTTCTGAAACATTACATATCCTCCATATTGAATCATCTCATTAGCTACATTATCTAACACATTATCTTTCATAGTTTTCAGGTATACATTAAGTGTATCCTAATCATTTATATGTAACATAATTCATAAAATGGTATGCTAATAGTGATGAAACTTAAATGCTGCTTATTTTTAATATATTCAATGAAATTTAAATCAAACCTGCAAATATAATTTGCAGAAAAAATTCAAGTAATTTATTTTTTATATGTGTACTTGATTTTGGTTGTTACTACATTTTTCTCCCAATATTATTTCTATTTCATGTTTCTGTTACTCTTGTTAGAGTGATGTGAAATTATTTTTATATTTGACTTAAGTAGAACAACATTTTATTTTAATTCCATCTCTGAAGCATATTCACAACATTAAGGTTCCTGTAAAATTACTACAATCAGATATATGTTTTAGGAACATAAGATAATATAAATCCCTAAGTATAAATTAAGCTTGGAATAAATGATTTTATATCAAAAGTTACAAAACTTGCAGAACTGACATACAGAAGTTTTAGTAAAAGTTATTTGATTCCTGGACTGTAATTAAACTTTCAAAACTGTAACCACTTAACATTCTGATTGAGTAATATTAATGTAATAGAATCTCTCATAACACAATTTTATAATAAAATAATTTAGTCAATTCACTTATGTTGAATAATTAACTTAAAAAATAACAAATCACATAAATGAATATGGGAACAATTTGAAGAAATTTAGAAATGAATTCAATCCATATTTTCCAGAGAAAAGTTACCATAATAAATGAAAGCAATTCCTAATAAAATTTTAGGTGAGAATGTATGCCATTTTGTGTTTACAGTTATTATTAGTTACTATGGAACCACATACAAGTGGAACAGTGGATTAACACTGCATTCTGTGTAGTAACAACAGGTTGTAAAACTAAATAAATTTAAAAAAGTATGAATTCACTTAAGTACCTGTATGGCATACATTATGATAAACAAGTCTGAACAATATATAAAATTTTTGAAATGAGCAAACATTTTGATCAACAGTTATGATCTGTGTCAATACTAGTGCCAGACTGGAAAATATGACCAAAGGTAGTAATATTAAAAATTATTAAGACATAGAGATGTGGTTAACAAAAAATTATGTAATAAACCATCATAAATAGTTTTTAAATGTGGATTGTCTTGTTTTAAATTAAAAATTTGACTTAAAGATAAGGAAGAGGATACCAACTCTAAAATATAAGTCTTATAACAGTGTGGTAAAACATACCCAGAAGCAGATATAAACTCCGACCATAATCCGCTGATTATGAAATGCAGACTGAAAATATAAAAGCTCAATAAATGAATTAAAACAAAAAGATGTAAATTAGAAAAACTGAAACAACAGGAAGTGCTTCAGAGTTTCAAAGACGACATCAAGCATAGATTAATAAAAGGACGAATAGCTCATAGCAGTAGAAAAGCATGGATAACACAAGAAATAATTAAAATGATTGGCATAAATATAAAAATACAAGTGATGTAAAAGGTAAAGAGCAGTAGACGCTTGAATAATGAGATAGATATGAAGTACAAAGCAGCTCAAGAGGCTTGGCTCTAAGAGAAACGCAAAGCGGTTGAAGATTTCATTGTGAAAGGAAAAATGGGCGCAGCTTATTGAAAAATCAAAGAAACATTTGGAGAGAGGATTCTGGGTAAATAAGAGGCTGGAAGATGGAAGGATTATCTAGAAAAGCTGTATCATGGTGGAAATCTAGATCAGTCAGTAATAGAAGAAGAAGAGGAGGTGGATGATGAAGAGTTGGCGGACAAAATTTTAAGGTCCGCAGTCAGGAGTCAGCAGTAATTAGAATTGAAGAGCAAGAAAAGAAAGCAGCAATCAATAAAAGAGCGCGAGGTGATGAAGAAAGTTAAAAGGGAATACTTAAAAGAAATCATACAGCAAGGAGAAGAAATAAAAACACTACACTTTTCCGATGATGTTGTATATTAGGGGAGTCAGAAGACTTGGAAAACATAATAAATGGCATGAACGTGGTCCTGGAAAAAGAGTACAACATGAGTAATAATAAGACAATGGAATGTGGTATGGGAAACAGTGAAATAACAAAGTGTGTAAGATTGGGAATAGATAGTTTGAAGGAAGGTAAGCAATTCTGCAACATGGGGAGCATAATAACTAGGGAAAGTAGAAGTATAGTAGACATAAAGAGTAAGATAGTACAGGCAAGGAAAGCTTTCGCAATAAAGAGAAATTTATTTACGGGTAATATAAGTGTATTAGGAAATCAATGCTAAAAATGTTCGTATGGAGTGTGCCGTTATGAGGGTACAAAATGTGGACGGTAAGAGTTTGCAGAAAGGAAAAGAATAGAAGGCTTTGAAATGTAGTGCTATAAAAGAATGCTGAAAATAAGATGGGTTGATAGAATCGCTAAAGAGTAAGTTCTAAGCAGAATAGGGGTAAAGCGAACAAATTGAAGAATGTTTCCAAGAGAAGAGATAGATTAATAGACCACGTTTTTAGTCATGAGGGTCTTGTAAAATTAGCATTAGAGGGAAGTGTGTGGGGTAAGAGTAGAAGAGGAAAGCCAAGGATTGAATAAGCTAAGCAGATTTGTGAGGATGTAGTACTTATACGGAAATGTAAAAGCTTGCGCAAGATAGGTTTGCATGGAGTGTTTCATCAGGCTAGTCTTAGGACTGATTAACACAACAACGGCAACAACACTGTGGCTCCTTTCGGTGGCTTGATCGAGACCCGACACCTCTTCCAGCTGCGTCCCGTCGTGAACCCACGAAATAAATCTTACCCCACAATATCTAGACTACATAATTTGCGAGGTCTCGGTTCATGGCCATGTAGTAAGAACAGGCGCCTTATTTGATCTACTGTGAACTAATATGTAATTCTTCGTAAGACCCTCTCAGAAATTTTCTCGCATCATACACCATTTACCTACTAAATTGCAGGCTTTTAATGCGAAATTAGCAATGAGATCTAAGCCTGAAGTCATTGCCAATCACCAATGGACAGTTAAATTAATACCGCTTATAATCGTTGTTAATCCCCTCCGCAACGTTTTCAACAATCTAAATCATACAGGAATTCCCCGAAGCTAATGCTACTTGTGCTAATTTATTTGCTTATTTTGAAGAATACTCTTTCAAATGTGTCTGATTGGCGAAGCCTGGAATTAATGCCAGAGCTAGTATGAAACTTTCGCATAACACGCCTATATAGTTTCTGTCCTGCCATCTGAGCACAAATGTTAACATTTTGCAGTAAGTTACTGGCTATTACTGTATAAACCAGTATATCCCAACGTGGGTCCTATGCGCCCCATATGTGGCAATTTAATAGTTCAGGAGGGAAATTTGAAAATGATTTCAAACATTTATGCTCAGATGGCAGGACGGAAACTATATAGGCGTGTTATGCGGAAGTTTCATACTAGCTCTGGCACACTTCTGGTGTGTGATGTTTCATGTCTTTGAATCAAGAAATGTGAACCCACTATTGGGAATTCCAAAATATAAATGAATTCCTGTTGGATTAAGTCGTGGATATTTCGCCGGGAGAGGGGAAGATTGTAAGCTTCGAGGTTGGTGGGAGAAGATTGAGATTTAGTTATTGAGGAGTTGTGGAGAAGGGTGGTTGTTGAGTTGCCCTTGAGTTGTTGAGAAGCTAAGGGGAGGAATTCAGGAAGAACGGTGGACGAAGTATGATTAAGACTTTAAGTGAATGATTACGGGAACTTCAAAGATAGCATTTGTTGGAGTGGGATGAAGAATTCAGACAGGGCAGTGGTCAATTCTTTTTGTTAACAGGTTACATGTTGGTGATCCTGAAACAGGCAAATCCCCTTAAATAGCATAATAAAGTTATTAAAAATGAGGGGTGTGGAAGCTAAAGCAAGGTAGCTAAGGGTTGACTAGGACTGCCGTCCTCTAGTTTAATAAGATTTAATACAGTTAAATTGTTAGCGGACGTTAAACGTCTTAGTGGAAGCAGAGATGAGGTTAAATGCGGCGGTAGCAGCCCTCCAATTCCAGAAGCAGCCTCTTCAATATCTCCAAAGGTTCCCGTAAAGATCTGCCTACGAGTTTACCGGTGTCGTCGTTGATAAACTACTAAATGAAACCAAAAATGTCATAGTAGCAATTTTCACCATTAATTAGTATTCGGAATAATAAGACAAGATATTTGAGCCCACTATTTTCCTGGAAAAATAATCAATTTGTTTTAATTTATAAAGTTAAATTAATTTTCTAAAATGAATATTTTATAGAGCAGTAAGATACGATCTATTATTTGTTTTGTTAAATATATATGATAAAAATTATAATTTTTCATACTAGTTATCTAAAGTAAAATCAAAATCAACCCATAAAACGTTACAAGTCATTTTGAACGTATGAATTATCTTATTTTAACCTTTTAGTTGTTCAGTTGTCTACATATTTTTTGTTTGTGTATATATTATTCAGCATCTTCTTTTATAAGTATATTGTCTCTTATTATTTCTATGTATGCTTTTCCATTCATGTATTTTCAAAGTTTTGTATTTTTTTATCTACGTATGAAATTGTGCTATTTCCACAGTGGGGGACTATTTTAATAAAGTAATAAATCAAATAATTCATTTAATTTGTCACTAAGTTATCCCCTGTCTAAATTAATGAAATCAATTGATCATTGTAGTATGAAATAAACCATAAAATCCCTTAAAATTTACGTTATCTTTATTATATGAAAATTAAATGCCAGTAATAACATTTTATGTAGAAGCTTTTGACCTTTGAAATGTATTCATCATTATGTCGTGGTGGTGGAGTTGGTACTAGTGGTGTAAAGCAGAGGTGTGATTGACAGAGAGCGCGCAAGTGAATATGCTCTAAGGAAGGAAAGACAAATGTCGTTTCTTTCAATATCTGTGGTTACACGTCGTCTATACAACACTGAAACACATATAACGTAATGCAAATCAACAAATATTCAATTTAAAATAATAGTTTAATATTTATTATGCTGAATGCGGAAATATTTCTATGAGTTGTGTTATTTTAAAGTATTCTTGAATTTGTCCGTAAATTTAATTTCGTGTACACAGTTGAAGGTTAAGGCGCTTTTCAGCAGCCAGCCAAAGTTTTTCGATGTATTCATCCCTCTGTGAATTGAAGGATCGACGTAGTAATAAGTAAATATCCGCTTTATTGTCGTGAGCGGTTGCATGTTCCCAGGGCTGGCAACCGCGGTGTTCTCGACAGACACCTGTTGAAGTTATTTGTGTGGTTGTGCTAGGAGGATATTAATAGTACGCAGAGAAGTCTTGTACTTGAGCGAGGCTAGCCCAGGACGTCCAAAGGAAAGCACACTGAACCTTCCTCCACGCCAAAACACATTTTATGGTGTTTTCCTTTAACACGTGGGAACGTCTTTGACGAACTACACAAGCGTTGAAAGCACACGATAAAAACGACGTTTATAGCGCCCCAACACATGTTACAGCATTGTGAAACGTGAAGTCATGTTACAAATCGCGCGGTAGAGCAATATTTACTAAATTTAATGTTAACGTTTATTAGAATTATCTTTTTATTGGATCCACATAATGAGAAACAGAATCTTACGGGACAATTTCCTCGTCGTTCAGTTTGGTGAACTGACTTGTACGTTGTTTGTTTGTACTTTTTCGTAGGTTTATTCTCGTGTGAGGTGTAGTTCCATATACAGTCATTTATGATATTTAATTGTATCAATAATTATTTTACCTAGAGCGTATTTAATTTGTATGCATACTGTATTATATAATACACTTGATAACGTTAAAGAATTTTTCTTACTCTTCTATTGTTCTTTTAGTTATGTTGGACAGAGAAATTTTTTTCATTGTGTACACTTGAAGTTCTAATTGTTTTTAATTGTAGTTTCTAATAATTATTTTGTAATTTTAAGTAATGACGTATCTTATTTCCACATTCGACGACTAATGGAATTAATACATCAACTCAAATAGTTGGTTCATTTTGTGAGAAGAACCGTAGCTTGTGGGTTTTTTAAATCCAGAACTCAATCTAAAGTCTTTTGTAGACCCGAGAAGCGTGGAAATCCTTACATTTGATAACCAGGAACTTAAAAAAGGAAAGTTCAATGCAGGTTAAATTTAAGAAAACATGTTAAGTGAAGCGGCTTTCCTCAATGCTGAATTCAATTTAAATGTTTAATCCAATGTGTTTTTTCCTTCTTTCAGGTGTATAAATATTTTAAACGACAATGGTTTATTTAGATTATGAGTAAAATGTATATAGGAAAATTTAATTATGTATCAGCAGCCACCGGGCTTTAACCCTATTGTAGATTATTAATTAAATACAAATAAAACCATATAAATATTAAAGAAGAAAGATATCTATGACGTATATTTTATAACCTAAGTAAATATGGCATAGAAATATTAAAGAGGAAACGATATTAATTTTTTGGCCTAAGTATCTGTGCCATTTGAACGTGATAAAATATTATTGAATCACAGCAACTTCTTTTTCTTACTTTAAATTTTACTAAAGACATTGAATGCTGCAGTTTGTGTTAAAAGCTTCCTTCTGGGGTAAAATGGGTGAATCAGGAGTCCCACAGGGTTCAGTATTAGTGTTTTTCAAAAAACTGTAGATATGACTTACTATGTATATTTTTCAGACGATTTTAAAATCAGTAAAGTGTAAGTAAGAGATAGTGGAAGACGTAAGTAACTATAATTTACGTCATCTCTTTAACTTCTTTTCTGTAACTGAGGAAACGTATATTACATACAATTTCAATCACAGAATACAAAAGAAGCTGTTTAATCTTGAGATTCCAATGGTTCCAAAGTTTTTATAATAAATATTGGTGAAATCAAAGATGCAATAAAATAAATTAAATTTGTGCCTACAATTTCTGAAAGGAAGACAAAAGGAATCCTTCCTAATCTAAGAAAGAGCAAGGACATCTCTTTTAATGTTAATGAAAATTCTTTGTCTTAAGAAAACAGGGCTGCATAAAATATAGTTAGCAAAAATAACTTTTGTATACATGTCATAACACATTATTAAAATATATAAGGAGTCATACTTTTAAATTAATATTACTTTATGGTCTCAAAAATATTATGTTTATAAATACAGTTTCGTGATTTTTTATATCAACAAGGTATACATAAAGTTATAAATAAACCGTCTGTAAAAATAAAAAATTGCATTTATTTTAATTTTAACATACATATAATATATTTCATGAAAATAACATGATGCACTGAACGAAGAGTTGAAAGAATCGTGGGCGCTGTCCTCTAAAGTGTTAAATGTTGGACGGAAGGCCAATGTCTGAGAATCGTTCCCTGTGCCAACGGTTATTCCAGGATAAACATAAACGAACGTCGCCTACGTCAAATACTTCGTTTACATCAATTATGCTTGACTTCTAAAATCTAGTACGTAGCAGCTGACGTATTTACCATTTGTGCCCAAAAGAAACTATTTTAAGCTGACCTCCATTAATAAACAAATTTTTTATTCAAATGTGTTCCTTAATTATATATAACAATCAAGTACATGTAAGAAAATATGTACAGCTACCATTTAGGATTCTTATACGAGTAGATTTCAACGAGCGTCAATTTTTTAAAGCGAAAATTACACTGTAAAATAATTGATTCATTAAATTATTTATCACAAGGTTTATTCAATCTGTACAACGTAAACTGTTTAGCTCAGTAATATGTGTTACATTTTTTCAGTCAGATTTATGGTCAACATTACGCCAGAAAATAATGGTTACACAGCTAAAATTTTGTTACCAAAATTGCGACGACACTGCACTCTCTACATGAGAAATATAGACCTCGCGAAATACTTAATATTTTTGGAGTAGCTTGGTTTAGTATTGGCATATGCCCGAAACGCACATTTCACAAACTGTATGCAATGTACGAAGAAACATAATCATCTTAATACTTTTGTGTTTTAAAATGATACGATAATGACATATTGCGTATAAAAAAATTCAAACATGTCATACAGGAAAATAAAACTCAATTAACCCACTTCTCATACCATTGGAAACGTGTGACCATCATAATGATCCCGAAGGTTCCAGAAGAGATCCTCGAAAATATATAGTTTATATATATTAGTTTATTGCCACTTATGTCAAAAGTCTTCGAGAGACAACTCTTAACTAAACTACTATCATACCTACTTTTTCGACCCCCACAGTTTGGGTTCAGAAATAAACTTTCGTGTCCCCTACAATTACATACATTTGTTGACAAAATTCGGGATACATACGAAGAAAAACCGTTAACCTAGGTCTCTTCCTGGACACCGAAATGGCATTTGACCGTGTATTTCACGATGGTCTACTAGTGAAACTAAAGGAAAATCTTCCGGACACCCTCTATAAAATCATATATCCAATTCGAGGACCTTCTCTGTAAAATATGGTGATGCTACCTCCAGATCTTACACCATTCACGCTGGCGTGCCGCAGGGCAGCGTTCTGGGCTCTACTTTGTATCTAATGCACGTTAGTGACTACCTTGTCAACAATTCAATTATAATCGCCCACTTTGCTGATGACATGGCAGCTCTTTCCACAAATGCATGTTGCAATAATGCCAGGGATAACCTGCAACAGTTTGCCTAGGAGTTTGGGCAATGGCGCATCAAATGGAGGAACTTACCTGAAAATTTGTATTTGTGTATGTTTATATAAAATCGTATAAGAATAGAAATCAGTAAATGTAAATTGCTCAACCTTGAAACAGTATTCGATCGATATGTTATATATTTTACTTATAGGTTTCTAATTAGCTTTTATAAATGACTAAATGAAAATGAATATGGAATTCTATTGGCATTAATAAATTTTTGTAAGAAACTAAAATATTCTTCTTTGTGCTGATGCAAACCTGCTGTTGATAATAAAATATAATAAATGAATAATAATTTAACAAACAGCATGCGTAATTATTTATTGCTTTATTATTCCTTAAACTTACGACAATATCCACGTACACTGCTTCGTCCCTGATTCCTCTGTCGACGAGGCAAGCGGTTTTGGTCGACATGTTTACAAAAGCTAAGTTTTGGCACATTTTTCCTCACATAACTTATACATGCGCTGACTATTCGCGCCCTCATATTTCAGTGCCACAAAACTACGTTCAGCAGAGAAAGAAAGAAATCACGTAACACTCAAATATAAAAATTTGTTTGATATGAAATATATATATAATCTCTGAATATCAGAAATCATTACATGTCATTAATTATCTATCAATATGCAATGACAGCAAATAAAAAAATCGCTCCTTCCTGAATGTAACAAAAAGTATATCTTTTGAACGTAGTTTAGACAATTACTGACTCTTATAAGTTTCTCGCAAGATGTCTACAGAAAAATCCACATTTTCCAAATTGAATATTCTCTTGCTTCTTTCGTATTTTGAAGATGTGTGCAAAAATAAATCGAAAAAGGTAAATTAAGTACCAAAGTAATGAAACTCATAATGAAAAGCGATTTTGGGAGAATCTAACTCGACATTTTATAAAGGTCTGACAATTTCACTCTCAAACCATGGTCTCTTACTATAGCTATATATCTCAAAACGTGGCCTATTACTTTATCCCGTCTCTTGGTTAAAGTCCTCCATATTGTTCTCTGATATCTTATTCTGGAACACATTTCCCTTTATAAGGTAGGAATGGTTTAGCTTCGATAGCTTTCACTTTAAAAAATTATTTTGTGGTGACGATTGAACATGCCAAATTATAGCTGCCTGCTAGTATATATGTATATGAGGGAGAGAAGAATATGGAGGACTTTGACCAATAGAAGGGATAGATTAATATGCCACGTTTTAAGACGCGAGTGTCTCGTAAAATTAGCAATATAGGGAAGTGTGTGAGATAAGAACAGAAGAGGGAGGCAAAGGATGGAATATGCTAAGAAGATTAGGGAGTAAGTGGTAGTTATGTAAAAATGAAAAGACTTGCACAGAATGGGTAAGCACGGATGACTGAAAACTACAACAACAATTATTAAAAGAAATAATGCGAAATATCTACAATAAATGAAAATACGGCCAAAAAAAGTCAGCATTAAATATATATATCTAATTATTAAGAAAAGCGACGTTTCACCTCCATTTTGAGACTTACTACAAACATAATATAACAATAAAATAATTCTGAGTTCTATTACAATTTTTAATTTATATATAAATAACGGGATTAAAAAATTACAAATTTAGCAATACATCATGTTTCTCCTGGACTCCCTCAGTCGAAAAGATTATTGAATTTACATGTGAAGAATATGGTGTCGCGGTCCAGGTATATATTAATTCGGACTTTTTGGCCGTCTTTTCATTCATTGTAATTATTTAAGCCAGAAAACTATTATGTAATGCGAAATATCAAAGGCAAATTTGGCGAAATATTTAATTATGAAAAAAATAAAAAGGCTCAAGTTGGAACTAAAACCAAGACAAGGGTAGATATAAATCATCTTCACATGCATTAAAATAACAAGAACTCGAATGATTAATTGAAATATCGTATACGGATGGCTTTCACAAAAAGAGGAATAATATGTGTGAATATTACGAAATTTCTGAAAATGTTCGTATGGAGTGTGACGTTATATGTGTGCGATACGTGGGCGGCAGGAGTTGCAGAAAGGAAATTAATAGAATCCTTGGAAATGTGATGCTATAGGAGACTGCTGAAAATCAGATGGTTGGATAGAATCACAAAGGAGGAAGTTCTAAGTAGCATAGGGGTAGAGCGGACAATATGGAGGACGTTGACCAAGATAAGGGATAGATTAATAGGCCACGTTTTGAGACATGAAGGTCTTGTAAAATTAGCATTAGAGGGAAGCGTCTGGGGTAAGAACAGAAGAAGGAGGCCAATGATGGAAACGTGAAGCAGATTAGGGACGATGTGGGATATGGTAGTTATGGGGAATGGAAAGGCTTGCGCAAGATAGGTTAGCATGGAGGGTTGCATCAGACCAGTCTTTGGACTCAATACCACAACAACAAGTATCCTAATCTTTTGAAATACAGAACTTAGAAATTGTACAGAACGGAAGTACTCAGGTACTACAATTTGAAACCTTCTTTCCGATTGTAGTTCCTGCCTTCACGTCATCAGGGTCCATAATAAAGACTTACCTGAAGTGTTACCGGTCCAATTCAACGTCAGTACCTTGAGGTGTGTCGCAGTGGGCCTACCTTACAGGTAATCACATCGACCGACAGCCAAAACTTGGACTCAACTAAAATGAAGACTAATCCATCACGATCACGGGGTCATGGCTCAATTCCAGTACTTGTTGACAAGATTATTTTCTTAGACAATTTCGTTTATTTACCAATACTTAAATAAAAAATTTAAATTCTATTTTATTTACTATCCGTCAACCGTATAGTAAAAAAACTATTGTACGTTAAATGAGACTGAGCGTAACATACATGATTGAACTAATTTTAATTTGTTATATTTATTCCATTAGTCCTGAAATTACCCTGCCATTTAACTTTCAAAACTCTTGTTTCCACGTTCCAGATATTCATCACTAGTTGCTGCCCAACTATTCCGTGACTCAGCTTTCCTTACTCTTCCCGTGTCTCTTATTGCATCTTTCTTCTAAAAAGATACCCCAGCGTTGATCGTTACTTAAAAGATACCTTGTACAGCCAAAAAAAAAATCTGCGTATCCTTATCAGATTATCACGCGTAATTATAAATCATTACTAAGCAAATTAAGGTAGGCACAAAACGCTTACTACGAATTATAATATTTTGGAGCGTTAAGTCCAAAAATTGGCACATTGTATAATATATTAACAGTACATACAATTTAAACACGTACTAGTCAAAATAAGTGTTTAAATAGTTAAATATACAAATCAGTTAGTTTGAAATTGCACAACAAAGAAGGAGCAGACATAAAGCAAGTTCTGAAATAAATAGTTTTAAGAATAACACATCCAACAGGTTTTAAATAAAAATAAATTTGTGAGGGGAGCGACCAAGAAAATTCTGTACCAAATTAAACGCGCCTTTTATTGAAATGTTCTTAGTTTTCTGAAAACTCATGGCATGTGGCTGAGATCCGATTGAAACCATTCAGCTAGCTTTGAACTAAATCAACTTTATTATTATTATTGAAATTATAGTCGCGTCAACAGTGGACGTTATTGGTGACTACAAAAATATTTACAAAAGGAAGCAATAAATTACATAGAAATTGCGAATAATACAGTACAAGGAGCGAGAAAAAAGACACTTTTGGAACGATCACAACGGCACATATAAATTGTTAGATATCTTCCGCAACTGTAATTTCTACAATAAAATTACGACGACAGTGAACCGCCACTGGAGAGGGACACAGTTCCCGTCTGGAATAGTTAACAATCGTGGACCTTCTGCTGGCGTCAGTCAAAAAGGATGTGCGCCACAGTTGCAATATGAACATAAATGCTGAGGAGACCTAGAAAAGATAAATGAATGTGTAAGGCGAAAATAGAAAGATCTGAGTCTTGCAAAAGCGACCTCCTATCTTCTCGAGATATCAAGTGGATGGGTTATTTCCTTGAAGGACTCCATTTCATTATAGATGATTCTTACATTTTTTCCTCTTCTATTATTAATCGTACTTTGTTTGAGAAGGTTGATGCACCCGACCATTACGTCCTTCCTTGAACAAGTAGGGAAGCGCAAGCAGTTAATTAGCAGATTTATCAGCAAGCTCATTCCCAAGATGCCCGCATGAGCCGCGATCCAACAGATGGTGATTCGTTGGTTATTTCTTTTTAACTCCCAAACTAGGTTCCTGATATCATTGATGCAACCACTTCTACACCGCTGATTGGACAGTCAGTTGATCACCACGAGAGAGTCGGTCAAGATCAACGTGAAATCGGATGGGTGGTCTTTGCAATAATGTAAAGCCATCAGTATCGCATATGTTTCAGCCGTTGTGGCTGAAGAATACTCGTCAATTGTCATTGAATGATTGAATTCAGCAGAGATAATCGAGCATCATACCCCATCATGATACTTTGACCCATCTTTGAAATAGACTCTGGGATGATTACACTTCTCAAAAAGCTATTCAATTTTCACATCGCAGAAGCCGTTGTGATCGTTTTTAGAGGTTCTCGTGTACCGAACCACCCTTGCCCTTAAAATCAGGATTGGTTAGGGATGTATCTATTGGAAGACGTGATAACTTCCAGGGAGGAACGTTGGGGGACGTTTTTAGGACAATGATTCATAGGTCAATTTTTGCCTTCAAGAACAGAGATTTGATGAGCGAATTAAAAGAAATAGGGTGCGATAGGGTAAAATGGTTGGGGGTGATCACTTGGTACCTGATAATCTTGTTGAATGCGACACTGGCTGTAACTGCATATGAGAGGAAAGAGATTTTCCTTCGCAGACTTAAAGAGGTATCATTTCCTCATATTCTCAGCGTATGAATCGGGATGGATCGAAGGCACCACGTGATGATTCTTATCACCTCGTTTTGGTTGATATTAAGCCTTTTAAGCTGTCTTATATGAGTAGAAACATCCTCAAGCGAGAAATACGCAATATCAAAATTTTAATTAATATTTATACTAAATATTTTTCATCTAGCTGTTCCAAGCACCAGCTAATAATGATAGATTAGAAGACAATAGATTCGTTAACTAATTTTAACTTCGATCAATAACCAATGGTATTGTTTCTCCCCAGACTGATTATGGGTGTTACCTTCGGGGATGCCCCGTTCTCTTTTTGTTTTTAGAGGTTCTCGTTATCTCATTTAGAGAGGTTATGTCGCAGACCTTTGGCATCTGGTAAGAGTTTTCCTCTGATCCTATTGGATTAGTCGGCCAACTGTCTCCTAAAACTGCAGAGACCCGACAGTAAACCAATCTTCCGCCATTCCGAAAGTGTGAGACAAGTACCCAATAGCCCGATCTACCTGATGCAAGTTTCCTAAGGTTTTCTCTGCATCTGTTTCAGGTGAATACCGGGCAGGATCTTTAAACTATGGCCCTAATGTCCTCGTCACACCTTGGCTGCCTTTTTCTCCCCTCAGCAATCTCCCTTTTCAAATTCTCTTTCTATGCTGTAGAAGAATTTCTGAATCGCCCTCATGGTGCTAGGGTGACAGGCTACATGGGGTGATCCAATAAATGTCAACTCCCATTAAATAGCAAAAGAAAGGAATAACATTGGTTTTAAATAACTTTTGACATTAAGTGGATTAGTCCCATGTAGTCTGTCTCTATAAAAAAAAATTAAAGAAACAATATCAGAGACACTCAAACCAATAAAATCCCATACTTACATGAAAACTTAAAAGAACTAACAAACTGTTTAAAAATGGCCAAAACATCCAGAAAGTAATTAATTAAAATATATCTAACAAACTACTGTAGTATAATTCATACTGAAGGCGAAAATACAGATCAAATAGATCAATATCTGTCTTGTTGTGCTTCAAATGTATTTACATAAGAAATAATATGTTAATGTGAAAAATGAGAATGGTAAATTTTATTTCATAGAAAAGAAAGTTCTCTGAAACGAAACCGTTGTTTTAGAATAAATTTTAATATGATCTATCATATCCAATGAATAAAAAGCACAAAGAGAGGGAAGAAGTGAAAATCGTAAATTTAGCGCGGGAATAGTTATTATATTTTGTCGACGTTAACAACGTCACGTGTTTGAAGGATCGTAAAACACACTGCTAGAGGTTATAGACGAACTGCTGTAAAAGGCTCGTACTGCGAAAGACTACCTCCGCTTCGAGATTCAGCACAATTTATACATTCGTGGAATATTGCAGAAACAGATCATTCTCAAAACATAAAATACAATAAACTAATCAGAAACAAAGTAAAGAGAGTAAACAAATAAAAATAGTTGCGTTCAGTCGGACTCGAACCTGAGTCCACATTTCTGGACTATGGCTGCAGGTTCTCAGATGTGTCATAATTGAAACTGTAAATTACCTATTTACTGCACAATGTATTGTAAAGTCACAGAAAAAATAAGATACATAATGAAGTAATGTTAAGGAGACACATTTCTAGGGAAAATGTAGATTAAATTGATTCCTAACTACATGAATGTTATAAAGTCAAATATATGATGCAATTAATTATACACGGGGTTGTAGAACACTCAATCTCGGATGGATTACTGAATAACGGGTCAAAAATTATTACGATTATTTACAAATTTTTACTATTAATTTAAATTGTAAAAAAATATGCACGCTATGAACTGGTTTATCTAACACTGCATGATCGATGCTTCTTAAGAAATAAAGGAGTGAGCGTAAACTAATAAAAATGATTGGATCTAGAGTGACAGAGGTTAGGTGGACACATCCTTTCAGAAGTCATCATGAAATGAGTCTAATAAATGTATAAGAAATGAGTGGCAAGTAACGGAAAGCTTAAATTAATATATCATTTTGTTAATTGTCGATAGTGTCGAATGTTGGAGAATTACTAAATTACATCTTTTCTATAAAATAAATGATCATTTACGTTGCGCTTTGTACGCATAACTTAGGGTAATTAATCAATTCGGAGTGATTACGTTAATGTGAAAATTTTATTTTTTAAACAGTGACCCACGCATAATCCTTAGGTCTTTATATTTATATAATTAACTTCTTTGTTTTGACAGTAAGCATCACTTTGCATTTATCTGTTACTCAAAATGATTATCTAGAGAAAAAAAATTATTACAACACTCCGCGAACAAGGGTCAACAGTAACGGAGCGCCAGTGGCAATTAATAAAACTGATAAGCATTTTAGGTCAGTATTGTCCGGAAGTCAGCTGAAACAGCCTTTATTTTCTAAAAAGCTATCTAGGCAGTTGATTATTTCACATATCTCATCCAAAGTATTTCTGCAGACATAGCTTGCACATTTACTTGTTGTGGTAACCAGTCCTAAGACTGTTCTATTGCAACAGTCTATGCTAACCTATCTTGCGCAAGCCTTTTAATTGTTCCATAACTAAAATATCCCACATCTTCCCTAATCTCTTCATGTTTCCATCATTGGCTTCGTTCTTCTGTTCTTACCCCATATACTGCCCTCCAATGCAAATTTTACATAACCCTCATGTCTCAAAACGTCGCCTATTAATCTATCGTTTCTCTTCGTCAAATTCCTCCATAGTGTTATCTCTTCCCCTATTATGCTTAACACTTCCTCCTCTATTCACCTATCTGATTTCCATCATTCGCCTATAGTACCACATTTCAAAGGCTTCTATTCTTTTCCTTTCTGCAACTCCTCCCGTCCACGTTACACACACATATAATGCCACACTCCATACGACTATTTTTAGCAATGATTTACTAGTGCTCACACTTCTATTATCCGTAGGTAAATTCCTCTTTTTTGTGAAAGTCTTCCTTGCCTGTGCTGTCCTACTACTTGTGTCTATCATACTTCTACCATCCCTAGTTATTACGCTTCCCAAGTAGCAGAATTCCTTAATTTCCTTCCAAATATCCCTTCCCAATCCAGCACCCTTTGTTATTCCACTGTTTCCCATACAACACTACATTACGTTGATTTTCCTTCTATTAATCCTCATATTGAACTCTTTCTCCAGGACCACGTACATGCCATTTGTCACGGTTTCCAAGTCTTCTTCTGACTACCCTAATTCTACAATGTCATCAACAAAGTGTAGGTTTTTATTTATTCTTCTCTCAGTGTGAATCATTTTCAATATTCGTTTTAACTTTTTTCATCGCCTGTCCTATATATATAAGTTAAACCGTATGAGCCACAGACTGCATCGTTGCCTAACTCCTGCCTTGATTTCTGCTCTGTTTTCTTGCCCTTCAATTCTAATTACTGCCGGTTGCCATCTTTAGAGATTATGGATAATACTTCTTTCTCGATATTTACATTATCAAATGCTTTTTCTAAATCTAGCCATGTTTTATCTTATCCTGCCTTCTGAAATTGGACATTAAGTCAATATTGCTTCTTTTGTCCCCACATTATTCCTAAAATCAAACTGATCTCCTAAATTGCATTCGGTTTGATGTTCCATTTTCGTTAAGATTTCGCACGCATAATAGACTAAGTTAATTGTGCTGTGCTGTTCGCATCTATCAGCGCTTGTATTCTTTGGTAAGTGGAGAATTATGATGTTCCTAAAATATTATGGTATTCTTCCTGTTATTACTACCATGATACACGTGATTTAACCTTATTATTTTTATGACTAGCTTTTAAAGTAAAATGTCTTTAATTCTTCTAGTACTTCAGATTATTCTCCGAAAACATTGTCATAATTGTTATTTGAAGAAACACAAGAATATAAATTATAAATCTTAAAAGAAATAATATTTACTCTCATAAATTTTTTCAGTGTTTTGTTTTTTAGATTTTGACTAATATAGTTGAAGCTATTATGAATTATTTTTCATCTTCGAAAAGTTATTCTGTCCGATGAGTGCACTGTTCTAAAAATAGAGTGACAGATTTAGACGCGTCTTGTTGGTTGAACGTAATAATTTGACGTACGTGATCCCAGCGCCACTTTAAGATTAGGTCAACTTTTCTGGCCCCTGGGAAATTGTGGTGACAGATGCGACGCACGGTCAACCCATTTAACCTCGTGTACCTCCTGGGCAGCAGCTCTCTAGGGCTACGCGGGCGAAGACACGCACACTACCTAAGCACTCAAAGTCCACTTGGCACTCAACAATAAATACTCTAGCTGTGTTGAGAGGGGGACGTCAGTGTTTAATAATACATTAGTAACACAAAACAAATTAGAACGTTATTCATTAAGTAGACTACATCCATAAGGTTTTATATAAAACAAAATAATCGGCAATTTTAAATAGTTTTACCGTTGTCATGGGACAACCCTACTCAGAGGGATAAGTAGCAAAGACACACTTTTTAAAATAAAGTTTACTGGGTCCGTAATGCATTACAATAACTCGATAATTATTTTGAGTGGCTCTTCGCAGCGTCCTCTGTTCATGCTCAGAGATCAGCGTGTAAGCGGTGAGGAGGGGATGTGTCTACCTTCAGTCTCTCTGTACCATGGATCAGCGTCAATTCACCAAATCACTTCCACTCACCGCATTTAGACAAATTGCGAACATTCAGTCTTTATTCCGTCACCCTCGTGACGTCCGCAATCCATAACTGCCCCAAAACTTCCATTTCTCTCTGGGTTCACTAAGGTTTTACCAGGGCTGTTTAGCTGCCATCAATATGCGCCCCACATGAAGTCTTATTTGTTTCTTAAATATGAAATCTGGCCCTTGCTTTCCTCATACACTTCTTCCGACTGAGTCTGCCTGTCAATTGTCCATAATCGGCATGACATGAAAACTGAGGCTAGTGTCACACTTGAAGCGGGTCAGATAACACATGTATTTAAATGCGACATGTCACACTTGGACGGTTGCGGGGCGGGTGCGTTTTCCCGTCCCGCAGTATCGGCACCATGCTGCAGGCAACCAACACGTCCGGCGATAATTGGATGGGGAAAGGGGTTACGATTGGAACATTATCAATTTTATAATTTTAATCAAGTAATAAACTAGCATCATTGGTAAACTAAACATGTTCATTTTAAAATTTCAATATGATAACGCTGATTTATTAATTTCAGCATGGGTTATTTCAAAATTTTGTAGTATTTATTAAATATTATGCAGATTCTTTCAAGACTTACGACATGATTAAGACAGAAATGAATACGAAAACGTATAATTTAAAAAAAAATAGAAAACAAAGTTTAAAGCCGCATTTGAGTCTCTGTCAGAGGAGTCAATCCATACCAAGTGGTCCAGAAAAAATAAAATTGATTGCTCATCTTCTCAGAAAAAATTAATATTTTGTTGGTGCATTCCCTCGTGTTTTTTCAGTTCAAATCTATTTTTTCCTTTATTTTGTGTCTGGTTCAAAAATGACCGACGCTTTTGTTGTAGGGAGCTCGCAGGATCTATGATTTTCTAAATTATTCAGAACTCTGTCATATCAATTGTTTCGTGTTCAGTACATTCGGAACTACAAATTAAGCCTCTATTTACGTGCCTAATAATATTTTTTATGTACTCTGTATAACACGAAGTTGTCTATTTCAATGAAGAAAATTCTATTTTAGTAGGCTTATTTCTTCAAGAAGAAACCTCAATATTTTTCGTGCTTTTACACATAGTGGTGTAGTTACTTTATATACATTATCAGTGGTGAGTGACGTACCATTTACAAATTGCAGCCTTTTACTATAGGATTACAATATATCGGTATGACATGCAGATGAATATCTGAAGTTCTACATTTAATAGGTTTTTATAGTATCAAACTACAGAATAAATTTCAACTTTGTGATTTAACTCAAATTTCGTATTAGAATTTCTTAAATATAGAAAGAAATGCTTAATTTTGCCCTGTAGGAAATGTTAATATAATACGCTAAACTAAGAAAACTATTTTGATGGCAACATAATATATTATATAACTATTTGTGATAAATATTATTGCATTATTATGTAATGTTTACTTCGAAAACCGTAATGAAATACAGAAATAATAAAAATAAATTAAAATAACGATAATATAAATTGATAATATTATGGTATTTAATTTCGTTATTAGAAGAGCGTCTGGTCATCGTGATGAATTCCAAGCGAGTATATTTCTTCAATATATTTTTATTGGATCCTAAACTTTGCATTCTTTTGTAGCGAACTACTTGGTTCGGGGGGATTGTAAAAATATAATATGTCCTTTTTGGTTTTGATCATATACGTTGTCCAATTCCGAAACCCATTACTGGGCTTCATGAATGCATGTAACTGTGCCTTTATTTTGAAATGTCAATGATACAACTCCTGCAACTTGATGAAATTCAATTTCTGCTGACGATGATGTATTCTGACATTTTAACACAGTTTCTGATCTAGTTCTTTTAATTTTGTAAATCATCCTGATATGAAACGTCCTGCACCCGCTAAAGTGTGACATCAACATCCACACCGTCCCGCACAAGGGGAAACGTCCTTCCGTATCGCGAGATATTTATTTTATTTTTATAAATGTATATTAACTGTAAATTTCGCGCCACAATGTAATATTTTACAAAATCTATGGAACAGTAAGCTTATTCCAAGCAAATACCAAAAATTTACATAACCGGTGAATGGACCAGTAAGTTTCTCTGTCATAAATTGTGGCGATTCCAAAGACACAAAGCATTGGGAAATGTCAAGAGCATACAACGATTACCCAATAATGTTAAGACTAATAAACAGAAGGCTTTTATCGTTTTCCATTTCTTTCATTGCTATTCTTCAATTAATATAAAACGAAATTCTGTTGTCCTTAATTAGTAAATTTCTGATATTAATAGAATTTTTTTTCATTAATAGGGAATTATAATTATGTCCTCATGCTTCAGTAAAAAAACTTTAAAGAGAAAATCTGGCCTTCCTGTGTCTGAATTGTGATCGTGGAAAACGGTCGGCGTTTTATAAACGACTATCGGGCGGTGAAAGACACAGTACATAATATGGGTTCCAGGAGGCTATTACATTAAAAGGAAGCGTTTTAAGAAAAGGGAATAAAAATAACTGAAAATATACGTTATAATGATAACATTTTTACTTATTAGTAAAACTTAAAAAAGTAGACAACTTTACGTCTTCTTATTAGCTATAATTTTTAATGAACTACTGAGTCGACACAGATTAACGTGACTTCTTTTTCTTCTTTGGCTCTACAACCCTTTGAGGGCCTGGGCCTACCGAGGCGACTACGGACTGTCTTCTTGCATGACACATTCCGAATTTGGAGTGACACGCGGTCAGCGTATCGATTCTCCACCAGTCTCAATCCCGGTCTTTATAAACCATGACGGTACAAACATCCAAGCCCGTGCCAGGATTCGAACCCAGGAACCCTGGGTGATTAACGTGACTCCATTCATGGAAAAGTGTTGTGTATTTTGCAATACAGCCTATTTTTAAAAACGATTTTCTTTTTACAATTTGTTGTAAAAGACTCACAAATGCTTATTTAATTAAAAATGAATATTGTCTTCTGCGGTGGCTCACGTACCGTAAAATAGTTCCGCAGTTTCCAAGACTTCCCACGAGCACTGTCTTATAAATAAATTTCTGAAGTGGAAGACTGGTTTGTTTATTAGAGAGCTTCTGCACTTGGACGCGCGATATAGCTCTTCAAAGGAAGTGCCAATCAGTTGTCAATTTTTCCATGCGCGGGAAAGAAATCTTTATTATTCAAGGTAACTTTACCAAAATTGTAGTAAATTCGGCGATATTCGATTTATATGGCCGTTTACTGTAGTTAAATAAATTACAGTCAGTTGGAACGGATCAAAGCTGCCGTTGAGATGGCTAAGTTTGGAATGATAGTTTGACAATGGAGTACGACGACAGATAGTTTTAAAAAATTGACGAATTGATGTGTAATCTTTAATAATTACGTACTATATGACATGTAAGCTAAAATTATAATACCGGGTTGCTTAATATTACAGATGAAAGCTTCTGATGAAAAATTGACTCACAGATAATAAGTAAACAATTCCTTAAACTGCCGAACAAATTGAAGACTGTATCGAGGGAGTCTCAGAGTTACTGTGGTATTGATAGTGTATATTATTTTACAATGCACTATGAGAGAAAATGAAAGTAGAGGTGGTTTAGTGCATAGATTTTTTAAAATATTTTTTTGAATAAAGGTTACATTAAGGTAACACATTCAAATGGTAATTATAAAGGGGGTGAAATGAAATGAAAGAAAGGTGGCAAAAAGTTAACTGCATTATTTGGAGTAACAGGCTACATGAAAGTGATCCAGAAACTAGCAACGGAATAGAAATAGGGCATGCAGAAAGGAGAGGAAGGCAGTCAAGTCCGGGCTATGGCTTAAGGAACCTATCCAGTACCCAAATTAAAAGACATGCAACCAAACTCTAGCAAGCCTGCATCATGTGGATCGGGCTCTTGAGTACTTGTCTCACGCCCTTACAAATGACGGGACAGGAGTTTTCTAGGGGTAGCAACATTTCCTTCTCCACGCCTCAACCAGTTTAGGAGGCAGCTAGATCAGTAGACAGCACTTACCGTATGCACAAGATCTGCGACCCCAAAACATACACCTCTAAAAAATGATTGAGATGCCTCGGCATGTGGGAACCTTTGAGACCAAAAAGAGAATAAGAAATCACCGAAGGCAAGACTCTAGAGAGTCCTTCATGCATCACTTATTATTAATATTTGGTTAACAGGCACCATGAGGGTGATCCACAACAGGCAACTCCATTTTAATAGCATAGGAAGGGCATTGAAATGGGGGGATAGGGAAGTAGAGCTAATTAGGTCGGTCTATTAGGTACTATTCTCTCGCTCTTCCGAATGACGGGAGATGAATTTTCTGTGGGGACGCAGCATTTCCTTCTCCACGTCTGGACGAGCTAAGGAGTCAGCTGGCTGACTGTTCCAAATATATCAGCGGACTCTTATCTATTTTGGAGGAGAATTTATATTGGAAAATAACAATAACATGAATCATGTTGGGTGACAATTTGGTCCTAAACAAAGGGTGTATACAACCTGAAATTATTTAAGTTATTGGTTAGAATAAACTCTTAATGGAAGCATATAATATTATACAAAGCTCGACTGAAAAATTGTTGATTCCTCAATTGAGAGATGAAAGGAAGTTTATTACAACCTGGATGTTATAATTAGATATTTATACAAACTTTTATGAATTTTAGTGTATGACGACATACCTTGTCGTCTGGACGAAATACCTAGATTCTGGTTACATTTGTTGCATGAAAAAACAAGCATGTAAAATTGATGTTGAAATGATTACTTCTTAGCTACTACTAAGCTATAATGTTCTTAAACATTACATTAGTGACCTTTTATAGCTTCAGTCTGTATACTTTCACGACGCTCTGAACAAATAGCGAGTTTAGGTAATTGTACACATATTTTGAGTCTTTTAAAAATAATTTTACGAATCGTATTGTTCGGAAATCTGAGACTATATTAAAATTCACATTTGTGAACGTCAAAATATTGCATATACTTAGGAAAAGAAATACTTTTCGACGTAGTCTGAAGCGCTTAGGTTGCAGGGCCGTAATTGTCGTCTTGAACGCTTGACGTACTACTTGGCCGTTCGCGTAGCGAGGGTCACTGGTGGGAAGGGTGGCTTCAAATGTGATGGTCTTTCCGGTGGGCCATATGCGAGCTCACGAGCACAGCATTGAAGCGGTTATCCCCGGCAATTGCGGCGGCGTCTTAAAATAGTGGTCCTGCAGAGGGCAGCAGTAGCAGCAGCAGCAGCACAGACTTGCCGTCAGCACAGTCAGCACAGTGCGTGCAACCATGGCGTAGCGGACACATGTCGGCCTACAGGACATACGTGAGTAGCGATCTCCAACAATTACCTTCCCCGCGAGACCCACCTCGAGCCACATTCAATTAGCCGGTAAATTGAGAGACATTTCCTTCATTTGACAAGGGGAAACATGTTGGACCGCGTCTCGAGGTTATGGTAAATCCATCAATGGGAGGAGCTTCACGGTGACTTGGAAAGGTTGCATTTCCGGTTCAATGACAGAATTTACCGGAGGTTTGGATACAGGGAGTGGCTCGTTCCCTGTTATATACGAAATAAAATCGCCTATTTGAGTAAAAACAATTCAATGGATTTTATAATCTAAAGACATAATCTTTATGAATTAGCACATAACGAATTAAAAGGAAGATTACACTTTATTCGTGGAAATTCTCAACTTAATGGTCATAGCTGTAATGAAATTAAATCAACTATCACTTACTGTGCTTTATTACAATATAACATACCTGTCTTATCGCCAAAGTAACGGCAAATTCTGATTAAACCGTAATCTGGATTACATTTATTGTTCTTGTCTTCCAGCGAGAATCTTTGTACATTTAGTACATGAATAGTATGAATCGTTCTTTACTATTTATAATATCCTAGCAGAATGCATTATAAGCTGAGAGAGACGTTTTACACTGTTGAGGTTTAGCTTCGGAAGCAGTTCCTCCTCCGCGGGAGTTTTGAGGGTTGTTTACGTTGTCGCTTCCTGTGGGCGTACCCCTTTCGCCATTTCGTTTCCGTAATAAGTCTGTGTCGTTTATGAGGATAGCCTTGGGGCACCTTTATCCGCAAGGGGACACGAAGGTTATATTCACTCTAACAGGTTAATTCACTGAAGCACCAATTCTTCAGTATCTCTACAGAATCAATTAATCAAAACTCTCGTTCCATTGCAATGAAACTACAGTTCCTCTTCACTTCAAGCTCTTAAGGGATCTATGGAACTAGTGTAATGATTTGCCATCCTAGGTGGAATTCCGCTGCGGTAATCCAAAAACACAAGTTTGGTTCTCATATTGCAATCCTGAAATATTAATAGGAAAAAGTATCCACTTCAAATTATCAGTGGCTAGAACTCAATGAAACTGATTTTATCGACTTTCAATTAAATTTTTAGTAAGATACTTCACATTAGCATCGATATCGCCATTAAACGCCAATAATGTAATTAATCTATGATTCCTGGTAACATTTAGTCAGGCAATAATTACGTGTGGGAAAGGGAGTTGAGGTGTTACTTGTTGCCTCGGATATCTACCATATTGTTGGACTTCTGATGTAATTTTTTCTTATGTTCTGACATTGTTCTGGGCGGAAAAAACCTGAAGAAAGCATAAAAACATGCTGAAAGGTTCTCATGACTAAATTTATATAATAAAGTCTGTATACGGTCATCAATTTGTTTAATTATATACAACAGACGTTAACTTTAAACCTTTGCCAATATTATACTTGCATTTACTGTTCTACATATTAATATTACCATGAATATACAGTGGAACCTCGCATAACGAGCATAATTCGTTCCGGAGTCTTACTCGTAACGCGAAACACTCGTAAGTGAAACAATTAATGTAAAATACGATAATGCGTTCCATAAGAAAAAATAATCAAAAATTGAAATTTACATTAAATATACCCACAACGTGTAACGTTTATACAAATAATTACAGACATTTATTTTTAAGAAATGTAATTCCTCTTCAGTTTTTCTTCTATCGCAGAACGAATTAACCTAGAATGAGAATTCTATTTGCATGAAACAAAATAAATTGAATCATTTTCTTTTCACTAGAAAGCTGACTAGAGACAGTTGTATTTACCGAAATTTGCGACATCGCAATTTCATGTAATAAATTTGTAGCGCGCATAAGCACCATTTTTTTAGGGCGATCCTCCTGAATGTACGATTCAACAGTTTCCCATGCTTTGAGAATTTCTCTTATTTATCCATAAGGTTATTGTTTTGCTGTTACCTCCTCTCCTCCTACTCTACTGACAAACTCACTCTCACATTTTCTTGCTGTGAAACACATTGCAATTCCATAAACTCTTCGGTGGTCGGCTCTTGGCTGTGCTCTTTGATATTGTTGTTATTCATCTCCAGTCTCAAGATCTAGGTCAGAGACACAATCTAATAGCATATGGGTTCCTCAGATACTGTCTGAAACCTCGCAACGTCACATCCGACAACGCTCTCTGGCCAAAGCTCCTTCCAAGCAGAAGTGACAGTTCTGCTTCCAAGCCTTTTCGATCATCTTGAGGCAGGCGACAACGTGGAAGTGACATTTTCAATACCCTATGAGAGTGAAATTGGTCGCTTCAGTTATCTCAAAACAACGCTCAAAGACTGCGTTTAGGTAAAGCTTCTTAAAATTATCAATAAATGGTCCATAGACTGGAGTAATGGAGTGGTGTTGGGAGGCAGAAACTAGATCTTGATGAAGTAAGATTCTTTTGCTGGCCTGGGTGATGGGCAAGTGCGTTGTGTCCATCGCACAATTCGGGGATTCCTCTATCCATATCACCCGTTATTCAAAACGTCGCTCGTTAAGTGAGTCATTTTTTTTACTATTTATTTTGCTCGTTATACGAATTACTCGTTTTGCCAGATGCTCGTTAAGCGAGGTTCCACTGTACTAACTCTATTCCATTCTAATACCTTGTATTAATCTAGTTTTTAAATAGTAAGGCGAGGCAGTTGGAGAATTTGAGATAAATTCAGATCCACTGAGAAGATTAATCCTTCCCAAATGATAATTGTTGGAAAACAGCCAATCATAGCACCTACTGCCTTTAACCCAAAGCATGGCTAAAACGTTTATCCAAACTTGTAGCAAAACTTCAAGTGACTTACCCCTGGCTGGACGCAAAAGCCATACACCCGACACTATGACGTAGTTTTCTCACTTCAAAGAATTCATTTACGTACTCCTTACTGGTGTAAAAATAGTTTCGTTAATATTATTTTAATTTAATAAGTAAATTTTAAAAAATATTTTCGTCACTTTTTTGATTATATTTTTTAGCACACCACAATATGTTGGATTATCTATTTTGAAAGAGTTCACATTGTTTTCCCTTCTCAGCAATTCAGATAGAAGGCATCCATGACAAATACTAAATAAGAACAAACATACAAAATGTAATAAATTGTTGACCAAGTAAAGACTTCAGTATTTCGAGGAGACTGGATTCTGGTGCAAGGAAAGCTAAAACATATTTCATACTTTACTTTTAGTCTAATTGCTGTTACACTTACGATTTATCTAATAAAATTAAATGTAATGGAAAATTAAAATGGATAGAAAAAATTAAAGATAAATTAAGAGATGCTACGTTACGTTTCTGCCGATGTTGTGGCCTTAATCAGGTGTCTACTGTCGGCGTCTGATGAAGGTCACAATTTAACATAAAGCCGTTTTTATAAGTTATTAAGAATATTTTTTGTCCATTATATTCAATATAAGCATGAAATAAATCAGACGTACTAGATGTAACAGTTAAATATATATTAACAAAACATCCAGTTACTGCAGAAGTTATCTTTCATCCTTGTGACACAAGTAGATGATTTAAGCCTATCTATTTTCTCCTGGTGTATCCTATTTCCACACAAACTAAAATTATAGTTGTGATTGTTGTTTTGAGACGCATTGAAACCAGTTTTCTAAGACACGTTAGAAAATATAATTTAAATCTACACCTATAAATAAAATTGAAATGACTGTGTCTATCTATCTGTCTGTCCGATTGTTTGTCTCTAATAGGCTCCGAAACGGCTCAACGGATGAAAATGAAAATTTGAGGGTTTTAAAAAAAGAAGATTTAATTCTAATACTCGTGCATATATAATTTAGATATATTGCAGAAGATATTAATATAAAATGAGTATAAATAAAAATATTAATTCCACGGGAAGATATCTTGGAATTGCCGTGCGTCAGGTAAATTTTAAAATTTCGTGATGTGACCACTCATTAACAGAATTATAATAGACCACACAGTGCGTAATTCGGCTTTATTTTTGCAAAAGCCACCAAAGTGTATTTATGCGTTGTATCAAGAAAACTTATCAAGCATTATCTTCATAATTTTATGTTCTTAAAAAAGAACAAAGTTTCCCCGAAGAGCTGTTTCTACTAATAAATTATCAAATTACTTCGAAATTTTTCTTTTTGGTAAAGGGAATGACGCCTAAAGCGAATAAAATGGTAATGTAACTTTATTGGGTCTCTTTTTGTGTATAATAGATGAAAATTAAAGTCTATAAATGACAATTAAAGCATAATTAAGGAGACAAATTACTGGCAAGTTGGCTTTCAACTGTTTGAATAAGGGATTATTTCTGAGTGTTTTATCTATATAAATAAAATATAATGTTAGCGCCTTATTTCTGATTTATGAACCCAGAATAGTAGTACAAACACATTGTGAGTTATAAGGTCCCCTTAACACGTTACTATACAGTGCATCCGATTGCCTTGAAAATTTGTTCCATTTAGAGCTAATCAACCTAAACTAAGTTTATGTTGATCATTATGACGATTTAAGATTTTGGTTGCTTCCTTCCCCTATAAGGTCAAAAAGCGACCCACGTCAATCATCTGCTCTAATACTTTATGCTTGTCCCTTATGATTTACTAATTCGTTCATCTGATTGCCATGATTTCTGTGGATCGTAAGAAGATTTAAGTTCCTTCCTTCCCCCCTTTCAGGCCAAAAATGGACCTATCCCAAATGACATATAGAACTTGCTTATCATGCCAAACTAGAGAATTAAATTGCTATTTAGCGTGAAATAATACGAAAGTTTAACTTGCATTTGATTTAAGTAATGATATTTAATTACATAATAATAATGCAAAATGTTTTATAATTCGAAACGAAAATCATTATGAAACACGATACTTGCTCCCGAGACGGAATTTTCTGTAACCAAATCACTTATCCGATTTGACACTCGCAAAAACAAAATGTATCATTACTTAAACAGAACGTTATTTCACCATTAATAACTACATAATCAGAGGTAATGACACTTTTTAATTATAGAGAACGTAGATTTTACCGACGAATATGCTGAAGACGATGGCGGTGTCAGCCATGGAAACGTTGTGCACTACAAACTGCATCACCCCGATTGGAATCCCAAGAATTCTACATTAACTTTTTAATTAGTTTATAAAAATGCAAATGTTTTATAAGTCGCCGTGCGAATGATTATATCTCAATTTTATTTTTAGTAGATATGTATATGTATGCATGCCTAAGTTTCTACTCCTGTCCTTCCCCCTATCAGGCTCGCAGCTAGTCTACTGATATAAATAAAAAAGAATGGCTGTTTTTTCCCCTGCGCGTTCCTACATCATTCGTCCGATGTCAGTGAAATTTTGGTGAGTTGTAGAGGATTTCTGACGTGTTGAAGTTACACTTCATGACCGTAAGTTAAAAAATGAAACTGTTTAAAATAATTTGTAAATAAATTCACACTAGAACGACTTCACTGACAGTTAATTGTATTTTTCCTGTGACAGTGATCCCAGTGCTGTACCCAAAAGTAGGCGCTTTAGGAATTGTTTGAATATTGTAATAAGCATTTTGGTAGTACAGAATTGCTAAATAATTGGTTTGGTTTCCCTTGCAATGTGCACTGCCCACGAGTACTCTAATTACTGAGGAGTCCATGACGATGCTGCGGGACACCGGAAGCAGCCAATAGACGCCTACGCAGGCCTGCAATCTCACCAACGCAACGCAACGCAATGCCGTTTCTCACACCGCAACATACGCGTTCAACTGTTTTACTGGCTCACTCACACTCGACTTTCACTCAAGTGTTATACACTCGGTGTTTCGAGAAGTGCTACAAATAAAATGAATTTAAATGATCCCTTTAATATTTCATTATTAAGACTTGTATTTATTATTTATGCATAGAAATTAATCAAGTTATAGTCACAAAATTATGTTTTCATTTTTATTAAGAGTAACAGTATTTATGCGATTTATTCGGCATTATAATTCATCAAAACATTAAAATATGTTTATAAAACATTTTAAAATTTATTATGACATTATTTGTTCGGACAAATTGGAGGAGCTTTTATATACCTTCTTGGTTGCACAGTTTTATCAATTAGAAATTCCAAAATAGTTTTCATTGTGTCTTTCACTCAAATAATCTACTTTAATTAAGTCTGGTGGATCCTAACCGAATGAAAATTTGAATTTAAACAAGGTCGTCCTAAAATACATTAAATAACGCTGGGTAATTACAACTAAAATGTTTTCTAATTTGTTGACCATAAGGCGCCCAAAAATAATGAGTCGATAATAGCAGTTACCGAAAACATAATTCATGTAGATTACACGAGTTAAACAAAAAGATAAGGACATTTTTGGTAGTTTTAATCGATACGTCCTTGGCAATATCAGCTTTATCTACCCTTGAATAAAAATTATAGAATTTTATTTTATGAGTAGTCATTTTGGTAATCCTGTAAATAATTAATGTAAATGCTGAATGCGATATTAATTTAAAATGCAATTTAATAAATTTTTGGTAATATATTTTCAATAGCCTCACATTTATTAAAAGAATTAAAATTACATAGTGAGTTGTGAGGTGCAACGCGCGACATTGGAAGTGACGAAGACTAGTTATATTTTATGTTTCACAATTTAGAGGACTTTGACCAAGAGAAGGGATAGATTAATTGGATATTGTAACATTAGCATTATAGGAAAGTGTGGGTGCGGTAAAAGTAGAAGAGGGAAGCCTAGGATAGAAAACGCTAAACATATTAGGAAGGATGTGGGATGTGGTAGTTGTGTAGAAATGAAAAGGCTTGCGCAGGATTGGTTAGCATGCAGGGTTGTATCAGGTCATTTTTCAGAAGTTAATCAAACAGCCGCCATGAAGGGCGTCTTTAAATATGACCCAACTTAAAATTCTTTATCTTTGCCAATATAGTGACCATTTCATCTCTATTTGTTTACAAATTAAATCGTGTTTCACTTAAAGTGACGACATCTAACAACTCTGCAATAGTTGTCAATTTTTTGAGTCACTAATTCTCAAGATATCTCTCTTGAAATCTTTGCACATCGGTAATCAAATATATTAAATTATTACGATTAAAATAATACTTGATATCGATATTTATCATCTTTCGATATTTCCTGGAGTTTGTATTTCAGGTTGTAATTGGGGAAATGTCGAGTTTGTAACCACAATCATAGACCGTAGTTCAGTGAAATATGTCGCATCAGATTTTTAAAAGGTGGTTGGTTCTCAATAAAACAGAAATAATGCTTGCATAATTTAAATGAAAACTAAAATAAGGTTTTCAACAATTTATTTGAATCCAGTTAAAATGCATACCTCAAGAAGACGAAAAGTAATTCTCCGTCATATCGTTAAATCATTCGTTTCTTTAATAAAATTTAACGTCTCCTGGAGTATTTCTGGATATAATTGCACTTTTAATTGAATCGGTAATGTTAACTTCAAACTTCTCCAGTGACGTCAAAGGTAGTATACGCCAAAGAATTTAGTTGAATCTTTCACATGTACTAACAAGAATTCTTTCTACATGTTTGCACGGGTTTTCTCACCCAAAAAGTGATATTATCGTGGGATATATGCCAATATCGTTGCAATTTTTCCACGCGTTTAATTTTTTGTGAATAATACACTTAAAACATTCATACTTCCTCTTATATGATATATATTAACATATGCCAGATATGTATAATCGTCATAAAATATATTCAAGAAATAAAATAATAAGAAAACTGCTATCAGAAATAACTCCGTGAAAAAGTATTGAAATAACGTGCATCACTGAATCTTTAAGCATGTTATTGTTGTTGCCGTATTCAGTCTTAGGTCTGGTCTGATGTAACCATCCACGCTAACCTATCAAGCACAAGCCTTTTCATTTCCGCATAACTACAACCTCCTTCTAGTGTTCTTACCCTCTGATGCAAATTTTACAAGATTCTGTTACCTGTTGATCTATTCCTTCTCATGGTCAAAGCCCTCCATATCGTTGTTCTCTATTCTCTTATTCTGCTTCTTGGTTAGTTACTCTATCCGCCAACCTGATTTCACCACATTTCAAAAGCTTCTATTCTACTCCTGACTGTAACTTCTACCGTCCACGTTTTGCACCCATATAACACTACACTTCATAAGAACGATTTTTAGCAACGATTTCCTAATATTCACACTTATATTACTTATATTACCCGTAAGTAAATTCCTCCCTTGCCTGTACTATCCTACTCTTACCATCTCTAGTTATTATGCTGCCTAAGTAGCATTATTCCTGAACTTCCTTTAAAATATCCCTACCCAAACTAACATCCTTTGTTATTCCACTGTTTCCCGTACTACACTCCAATACCTTGCCTTTGACTCTATTAATCCTCATGTTGTAGTCTCCTCCAGGACCACGTACATGCCATTTATTATGTTTTTCAAGTCTTCTTCCGACTCCACTAAATACTACATTGTCATCGGCAAACCGCGGGGATTTTATTTCTTCTCTGGCTTTAAGAATAAAGGAAAATTAAATGTCATTTGATTTTGAATAGATTCAGTGATACATACTACTCTTTTTAACACTCCAGGTGCGAATTAATTGTGCTCTGCACGTATAGCAAGCATCATAATCCTGGACTATTTAGTGAACAGATGTGCATAAAACGTGAGATTATCGAGAAAATATTAAACGTAGCTCATAACCATAGCAAGAGTTATGAACGTTTTGAAACCTATAAGATAACTTAGCCAGTAGGAAGCAGAGCATATTGCCAGGAGAACGGATGATCATTGGACGAAGATTTTTTTGGAACTGTAACCACTACGAACAGACACAATCGGATCAAAGAAACTTCAAAAACACGGCTACATAGTGAGGTGACCAGGAGAGAGAAATGTCTAAACAGAATGAAATATTTACAAATAAAATTTAACGATTCTATTCGATTGAAGCATTGTGTATAAGCTTTTGATACGTTTTATTGATTTTATGACTGCGTAAATGTATATTTTATTTGAGAAGAAGTCGAAAACACACGACTGCGACGTCTTTTATTTCCCACTTTTGGTTAATTGTTGTAACTGACGGCGAAATGTGATTTACGATAAGTCGTAAATAACTTCAAAGAAAGAGTTCCGGTTTTCACAATGTTACATCCTCTCTTGCCTTCCTTTTCTTTACTGAACGCGATGAATAATAGTGGGCGGGCAGTTCCGAATAACCCGGGTTCGCGGTCTGAATGTAATTAAGTATTTAGTAGAATGCTATTGTGTTACATTACAACTCTCTTTATTAGTGGACACAATTAAGTTGTGCTTGGTATTAAATGAACTTAAATTTTTTTGTCACATCGGAAATGGAAACGAAACTAGTTTTTCTTGAAGGCAAAAAAGTGTACACAAGTATCCCCTTACCCGCTTAAAAATACTTCACATGAGTGCAAATAAAAATTTAATGATATAGTTATTACTTGACTAACGTTACTTCAAACCGTTAACGACTAATTAATTTATGAAACTAAAATTATTATTTTTAGTTGAAGTATTAAATTCTAATGTAGAGCTTAAAGATGATTCAGAACGTAAATATTTCCGTACGCTACTATTTAAAGTAGCACTAAGGAATATTATTTTAAATATTTTATTAACCTTGTATATTAACAACATTAAACAATTGCGAATTTATTATTCATGACATAATTAATAGGTCTAAATAAAATTCACGGGTGTCCAATGTTGATGGAAATCAATTAAAGAAACAATTACAGGCATTTTCTAAATGAAGCTATACAATGGCTTAAAGTTAGAAAAATACTGTTTGTTTTTAGTATTAGTTTTAAGTCATATTCCATTGATCACACAGAGAAGTAGAGCTTAGGGATGTGGAACGATTCAGAGATTGCACATAAATTGTTATGATTGCTTAATTACTACTATGTTACTATTTACATTCATATGATTATATTTAACTTACAATAAGATATTCTTAAGTACTACAGAGAAGACAGGATATACAATTTGTACCTGATATATAATATTGATAAATATTGCTAATATCTTATTCTAAGAAATTAATGTCTCAACAATGTACTATATAAGGTCTATACAAAGATGCATTCAACTCCATGAATTATTCTACATAGTGGCTAAGTAAAAAGTTAGTTAGTACACGTTTGAACTTGTTTGAATTTATTTTAGCTGTTTAATGAACTCTGGAAGTTTATTTAAATGTGCTAATAACATTATAAGTAACATCCTTTTGTATTATAGTGCGAGTCTTTCCTTCCTTGTGTACATTAATGTTATTTATGGTATCAAAATAATGCACATCTGAATTTGTTGTGAATACGTAACTGTTATTAATCACAAATAACATCGGTGATTGAATATACTGGCAAGTAAGAGTAAGTATTCCCATTTTCTTGAAGAACAATTTTTTTCTTTGTCTCTCCCTGATGCATTACGACAAAAGATGTAATGTAAATTTAACCTCATATAACAATAATTATTTGTATTGTGTGCAAATTCCGTGAATCAATAATTCAGATCCAGTTAAACCACAAGCATTGATCACTTTGACTTCATGAGGGAAAAGGTTTTTCGATATTGATAAAGTATATTAAAACTGGGATTTTGCTATCAATTACCCAAACATTTGTGAGATATTTAGAGTTCTGTCAAACCTCAAAGCTTAAACGGTTAAATTGGAATAGTTTTAGTAATAAAAAGAATGAAGTAAGATGATTTCATATTGTATTCTAAATATTTCTTATTTAAAACGGTATTTAAATATTTTAACAATAATATAAAAATTATTTATAGTGATTAGGCACCTAAATTAATTATAATTCTATATTCTTCCACGGTTATAGGTGGCTATAGAATGTGAACAGTTTTCACTGGGTATGGTTGTTAAATTAAGTGACTTGAAACCTTTTTAAAACTATCAAATCGTATTTAAATAAATTGGCAGATAACAAAACATCATCGCCAAATTGTACGTTCTTTGTCATGGATCGTATATATCATATAATTTTAACATGACATTTGACTATGCTTTTCGTCGGTTTGCCTGATGAATTTTGCCAAATCCAATCAACTTCCTCCTGATAGATGGACCGGCCTTGACATCCGACAATGGTTAGGTACTTTTCAGACTAATATTTTTCCTCTGGTAATCTCTCTCCTGTTTATTCTTTTTAACTTTTCTTTGCTCTTTCCCCTTTTTGACTAACCATATCTATTTACGCTTTACTATTCATCACAATATTCTTTCCACTGATTGCCCGTTTATTTCTACACCACATTAAGTTGTTCTTTACTATCCACTATGTCTATGACTCCTAACCTACATATAGATAGGCCTAATTAGTTTATAAATGCTTGCCTTTCCCATAATAGAGGAGCGCTCGGATTTTGCACAACAATATCCGGCCGTATCTGTGATTGAGTTAGGACGGAAAATGCCACTCTAATGCTATTGGATATGTGTGTATACTTTATCCGAGCTTGATTCTTATCTTGACGTCGGATAATTAACTATTTGCTTATCCATTATTTGTCATTAACACAAACATTGATCAAACTTCTTCAGTGTACAGTCAACTAGTGACGAAACTTAGGTTTTTTGGATGTATAAAATATAATAAATACAATAATTTTAATTAAAATTAAAGGGACCTCTTCAGTTCTCTCCATCAAATTGGAAAAACAGATACGCAAAATTTAAAATCATTATACGACTCTGTTTTTTTAATTTATATTGTAGTGTAATTCTTTTCAGTTTTAAAAAATCAGTTAAACAATGTAAATTTTGCGATCTCCTATTTTATCATTTCGGCCTTGGATGTTGAGGAAGCAACACAAAATTTCTTTAATGGTCTTAATTTAACACTAAGTTTATTTATTTGCTTGACTCCAGCTAATTATGTAATTATATTAATTGTATCTAGAAAGAAATTAACAGGTTCTAAAAGTCTTTTATTTTGAGTTAAATATTTTCTATTTCTTAATTTTGACCATGTATTGTATTTTATTTATAATATAAAGTCAGATTACGCTCAATATTTTATTTAGTTTATTTTGAATTATTTCTCACTAATTTGCGGAATTGTATTCAAAAATTAATTTAAAAAATTGCAACATAATTGATAGAACTGGGTAATTACGTCTCAACTCATTTTTATTCACAGTTCATTTTCTAAAGAAAATCATTGGGAAATATCTGAAAAACTTTTTGAAAATTTTCAACACATTTATAATTTGTCTCTCATTGGAGATCAAAGCCAGTTTCCCTAATCTTACGTAATCATTCTAATCCGTAGTTACCATCGATCTTGTGTATGCAAACTTAATTCCAAAGTCCGGAGACGTCTGGTGTTGGACCGTTCTGGACTAACTGCATTACTTATCAAGAGAATAGTTATCGTCACTTGTCGGCAACCTGAACTGATTCTTGTATCGAACTGTGATACTTCTGGGAGTGATTTTTCACCTTCATTTCCTGGCCTATTCTCGTTGACTTCCGAGCCCAAGTCCCAAATATAAATTGTAATTTAGAATATAAAAAATAAAAGATCCTGAGGATCCTGAATGATACATTTAATTCTTTTCTCAGCTAATACATTATTCACTTGGGCAAAGATCCTTTTCTGAGATCTGCACCGTTGTGACTTGTTATTTACACTCATGGATTCCTGTTCAAAACACAATTCTAAGCACGATATATATCCTCTACCTACAATATTAGTGTATTGTGTTAACATTATACAAGCAGAAGTTAATTAATAGCGTGTTCCGCGAAGGCTCGAGGGGAAATTTATTGGGACTGAGAATTAGAAGTAGCCGGTGTTTGTAGTTTGTTAGTAAAGCTGAGTTGAGAAGGGCCAGTGCTCCAGGGGATCGAACCCACAGTTTGTTTATCCACGCCAGCTGACGGTGTGCAGAAACACGCTTTCGTTTCCTGCTCCTACTACGCATTTCTAGGAAAAAGCCTCGCAAACAAATTACACCAGTTAAGTAGTTCACGTAATAAAAACACGTTCGAAAGTGAACCTCATTGTTTCCATCACTCCTTGAAAAGGATACACGTTCAGGAGCTTTAAAAATCCTCGGATGTTTTGGTATACTATCTGAACCAAGCTATTGTCTCAAATTCAGCTTTTATTTAAACTGTATTTATTATTCATTTTATTTAAACATAAGTGTGATTGGAATAATTTCAAGATCTTACAAATTGATACAATGCAGATACAAAAGGGGTTTACCGGAGGCGATATATATACTCGAAAATATAAATACAACTTTAAACAAAAGAAATGAAATAGGAAGTGTAGGAGCACACTACGCAAATTGCCTAAAATTAATAAACGAAATAAATTAATTTGTATCATTAAAATAAAGTTGCATAGATTTATATTATTTTGAATACTTTATAAAATCATATAACCGATTGACCATTGATTGTAATGAAACATAAATTAAACTGTAAGTTCTATGTAAATTGACTAGTTCCTTAAATCATATAACTAACTATGTATGCATGTAAATGTTTTATAAACATAATATGTGTTAGGATGTATGTAAGGACTTTGTGAATGAAATGTCCTACTAGTAAATACACGTGATACCAGTGTTTACGACAGCATTTCACCAGTTCATGTATATCTTCCAGTAAGAAATGACATTGTGACAATACATATATAAGCATGGGGCTAAAGAGTAGCATAATGCAATATGGACAGTAATTATTGTATTTGTGGTATACAGCAACCTTAACACGATAATGGGAAAACCTCTATTAATTTACGCTAACGATCTTTTCAATAAATATTTATTTTTATTTAGTATGTGAACATTTCAGTGACTTGTTTATATTGCCTGTTATTCCTGTTACAGTTCAAGATCTATGAAAACCAAGATTCTTGAACAAAAACCCAGAAACGTCAGAAAAATAAAAGTGTTATTGAATTGGTTGTAAATGTTAAACTACAATTTTTTTTGGGGGGGGGGATTAAAAGGCTACATGAGGGTGATCCTGAAGCAGGCAATTTACCTTTAATAGAATAGGAAGGGAATTGGAAAGGGGGATGTGGAAGGTAGATGAAGGTAGCCAAGGGTTGACTAGGGCCCGCGGGCTTGTTTAAGGATCCTACCCGGTGTTTCATCTAAAGAGATGCAGGGAAAAACCTAGAAAACCTACATCAGGTAGATCGGGCATTGGGTACTATTCTCACGTCCTTCTGAATGACGGGAGACGAGTTTGCTGTGGGGTTACAGCATTCCCTTCTCCGTGTCTCCAGCAGTTTTAGGAGGCAGTTGGCCGACTGATCAGCAGACAACTCTTGCCATATGACCAAGGTCTTCGACCCCAGTACATATACCTCCTACAATAGGTGAAGGTGTCTCGGAACGTGAGAACTTTATTAAAAAACCCAGAGAGAGTACGAGGCATTCCCGACATAATCAGGTGAGCCCCGCACTCACTCTAGGGGGAAATAAAACTACAATTCACTCACAAATAAATAAATATATTTGTGTGCGTATTTCATGGTACGAGAAAAGCTTGAGAAAGACGTAGAAGAGCCCGAACTGTAAGCCTTCCTTTTCCATTAATCCGCCACCCTACGCAAGCGCCCTCAGACATTACTTCAAAGGGGACGGCATGGCTATATTGCCCTGCCTACTAACTCCTATTCCGCTCTCTTTCTTCTCATCGTAGTTTATTAAATGTCTGGGACACTACTTAGCAAGAAATTTAGATGAGAAGAAAGAGGGGCGCCGTAGGAAATAGTAGGGAACACAATAAAGTTATGTTGTCCACTTGGAAGTAATGTAAGATCGTGGCTCTGCAGGGCTGCGTATTAGTGGAAGACAAAGGAAATTTTAGAGAGTATATATCACACCTTGTTCATGACGATTACCATTTACTTTTCAACGTGTATATTTATTCATACACAGGTTGTTCAGTTTAACTGAAAACATAAAAATATCTCAAGAACCACACATCGAATCAAAAAATGTGTGAATGAAGAATGTTTATTTCAAAGAGGGACATCTAATCATGCGAAACTCGACACAGGCAAGAGTTAAAAAAAACATAAATGGGAACCCCCATTTTTATTGCAGATTCGAATTCTTCAGAAAGAATTACTCCAATATGACTTACAAATAGTTTTGTTTACAGATGGCGTTGCAATCGAAAAAATCAAAATTGGTAAAAATCGTTGAAAAATGTGGATATTTTAATAAATAGGCACCAGATCAGCAAAAGAAAATTAAATGTGTTTGATATTCTTACAAATGCTACTTAATGACACCATAACTGTCCACCCACCCCCACTCCCCAGGGGTGCGGAAGTGAATTACGTAAGTAATTGAACAATGAGACGCAAGTGAACGCGCCCCAAAACAAGCCACATAAATTGTGAGAGGAAAGAAGACTCGCATAAAACAAGCACCCCAAGGGAACAGAAACCTACTACGTCCACGTCGTTGTTCCCGGGTAGTTACTACTTATCAGTAAACTAACAAATGCTCCTATTCTTTCTATGACAGCGCAATCTGTGAAATAATTTCCAAGAATAATGAATTCAGATCAATTGTGTTTTACATTAGAATACCAAGTTTTCTATAAAAATTGGTTTCCCATTAAAAATTTTGACATAATTCGCTTCTCCACCCCTGGGAAGTGGGGGTGGGTGGATAGTTACGGTGTCTGTTCTAACCAGATTATCGAAATTTTCTAATGTTTTCTCATGTTTGTCCCTCACGTGCTCCTGTACCATTCATCTGATTAGCATGGTATTTTGGTGTACTATGCTCTGTCTGGAGAAGGTTGCTGTCAATATTTTGAAGAATTATGTTCATCCTTTCAGGCCAAAAATGGACCTATCCTAAAGTCATGTAGAACTTGCAACAGGATAGACTATGACCTCACAAAGCCTGTCAAACGATATTATTAAATTTCCGTTAAGCATCAAATAATACTTGAATTTAATTAACATTTTATTTAAGTAGTTTTTTTAATTAGGTAACAAATATGCAAAATCTTTTATAAGTCGCAGTGCGATTCTCGGCAGTAACATTTTGGATGGAACCAAACCCATAATAAGTACTTTAGCTACATTCTGAACTGATAACTTTGAGATCTTTTTTACTAGCCATAGTCTTTAGTAAGTTGAATTGAATGTGATTGAAAGCAGTGAGAGATAGAGATGAGCGCAAGCGCTTGGCCGTGTAATTTTAGCAGTGACCGCGGCTCAAATGACCAGAGACGGCGGCCCAATTAGCTCGCGCCTCTGCCACGCAAAGAAAAAACACGCCTCAATTGATATTTACTGCACGGCCTTCACACACAGATGGCCCACCCAAAAATTACAAACAGAGCATACAGGACGGACAGCATCCGTTTTATCACCCGCTCTGAATGCGCTTTACAAAATAATAAATTATTCAAGGTCAGTATTTCAACGAGGAATTTTTTTTATTCCTTACATTTCTATAGGATTTTAAATTGGTAGTGGTTGAAATATTGTACACGGTCTTTGAAAACTAATGCCGCGATTACGGATTTGTATTACGGAAGTAAATAAATGAACATAATTTTGGATTTAAGTATTTTGAAAGGTGAAAAATGTTTAAACACATATAAATACTTTTCTTGTCCTGTGATGCATCTCTGGACTTACCGTTTCACTTTCGGCTATGATTCAAGGTTTTAGGTAGCGGTTATCAGTAATTATGCCAGTGTACGTAGTGTTCTTAACGCTTGTCAAAAGGTAGAAGTTCAAAGGAGTCCAATCCATGAGTTCTGGAACTTCTCATTCAAGGTTTCAAACTCAGTTAGGAATACATGAGGGAAAGCTTCGTCCTGATGAAGAGCATATTAGTCCCCGTTACGGCTACCAAATCATAAATTTGTTAAAAATTATACATTTCCAGCCAATCGTGATAAAAGTTTGGGTATACTACTCTCCATGAAGAATAATGACCCTGTTTATATTGGCAAAGTATAAAATAAAATTTCTTCTTTTACATCTTATGTATACATATACAAGGGAAATTCAAATATAAACGAGCATTTTACTTTTGAGGACTTAAAAAGCGTGTCGTTTGTAGGCGATTTATCAGGAAGAGTAAGGGGGCATCTCTCTAGAAGACTCAGGGCAAAGGCGACCGCCGAACCGGTTTTATTAGTTGTCCTCACAATGAGCGAAATAGTGGTTCGTCTGTCCGTTGATCAACGCTTCATGATAACTATAAAATGTCGCAAACAACTGTACAACTTTTGGAAGAATGGAAATAGATCTCAGGTTATGTAGTCGCAGCCATTATGTCGCTGAGCTATGTACTATTAGAAGGGATTCATAAAACTGACAAGGATACGAATGAAAAGGTGTCTGCAGGAGTTTTCTCTCGCAGGCATTTCCCCCCAGAGTGACTGCGGGGCTCATCTGATCTATGTTGGGAATACCTCGTACTCTCTCTGGGGTTTCCTCAATGTTCTCACATGCCGCGACTCCTTCGCCTATTTTTTGGAGGTATATGTACTGGAGGCGAAGACCTTTGGCATAAGGCAAAAGTTGTCCGCTGTTCCCATTGGACAAGTCGGTCAACTGCCTCCTAAAAGTGGTGGAGACATGGAGAAGGCAATGCTGCTACCCCACAGCAAGCTTGTTTCTCGTCATTCGGAAGGGCGTGAGAATACTACCCAATGCCCGACTTACCTGATGCCGGTTTTCTAGGGTTTTCTCTGCATCTCTTTAGGTGAAACACCGGGTAGGATCCTTAAACTATAGCCCGGGGGCCCTAGTCAACCCTTGGCTACCTTCCTCTATCTTCCGCATCCCTCCTTTTCAATTCCCTTCTTATGTTATTAAATGGGAGTTGCCTGTTTCAGGATCACCCTTATGAAGCCTGTTAACCCAAAAAAATGATAAGGGAAACCGATATTGACAAAGATGTGTGATGATACCTCTCAAAACAAAATTAGCCTGTAAGCCCGTCAAAAATGATAACTTCATAAAAGCGAGCATAAAAAGCAAACAAAATTTTGAGGTTAAGAAAAATAGTACACTACATTTACACCGCAGAATCCAGTCGCGTCAAACTTACTTAGGCAAGTAATAGAGAAGATTTTTCCACTGCGGTCTCCGATTCACATTAAATCTTGGTGATGCCTTTTTTCAACCAAGAATTCCAATCATTGTTAAGCGAGTCATAATAGTAGTTGGACTGTATGGTTGGTGCGACTCAAAACTAATCCAGAATAAAAAATAATAGTAGAATAGGTTTAATTTTTTCTGTTAGGTTAACCAGCAGATTAAAAACCAGACTTAAAGTAGGATAATTAAAAGATTAATGAGGGGCAATCATTACGCTCACGAAAAAGGGTAAAAACTATTGAGTTTTCCCTGAGACAAAATTTTATTCAGACGTACTATGAGGATAATGGTTCCACTAATAATCTATACCAATAAATAAAATTGAAGTGTCTATCACTCTGTCTGTCGGTATATTTGCCTCGAATAGGCTCCGAAATGGCTCAACGGATTTTAATAAAAATTTGAGGGTTTTAAAAAAGGAATTTAACTTCAATACTCGTGAATATTTCATTAATATATATTTATTTATTTATTAATCCTACGTGAAGATTTTTTTCCACACGAACGTAAAAATCTCTAATGCTGGTTGTCTATACTCTTGATCTGTTTATGCTCCGAAACGGCTAAACGGATTTCAATGAAAATTTTAGGGATTAAAACAGGAGTTTTAACTTAAATTTGGGGGAGTTTTCATTTGGATACCTTGAAGAGTTCCGAAGATATTTATATAAATGTTTATAAACACATTGAATTACCGCGTGAATTATTCATGGGACCTGTACTAAACCAACTGCAAGTTATAAGGTTTGACCTTAAGCCATCATAAATAGATGATACCGTACTTTTATATATTCAATGAATTCAACTATATCAAGATTCTGTACCTGTTGTTTCACTTTTAGGTCAAAATAAAAAATGAACTAATTCGGCGCGAAGGAAGTCAACGAGGTTAGCTAGTCCACAATAATTGTACAACTTTCATTTTCATCGAGGATGGCTAATTTTGGAAATTGAGGGAGTAAATATGAAGAGTTCTTTGTGGTTCCTAAGCAAGTATGAGAAGAAAAAGTTCCGACATAGTGGTCTGGTGATGTCTGCTGCCAATGGGCCGGCGAATTTAGCCTAGCTGAGCCCACTCGCCTGGCAGAGATCCCGCACCCTTCTACAATCAATACAGAAAAATTAACACACCCAATATTCAATAAAGACGCAACTCAAAAGACGTACTATTACATCCACCTTGTAACTCTTGCTTATGAAAATTAAAAGTGTGTGAGGTCGCCACGTGCGTTACAGGCGATTCTTGGATACGCATTCCTTTTTATACGTTAATCAGAGATTCATTATTATTATTATGATATGATATAAGTTCGATAATTGAGTTTTGTACTAGACCTAAAGGCTTACATAAGTCTTCTCAATAGTGAAAGACTGGAATTAATTTAGATAAGCATGAACTACACTAAGGCCCCCTGCACAATGGAGGAACGTGGCCCTAGAAGCCGATACATAAGAGAACATTGGGACATGAACACTGAGTCTAAATGTGTTTTATGAAACAAGAGGAAACGGTTAATGAACCAGAACTCATTTTAGACCAGCAATAAAAGATTTATCTGCTTTTCATAGCATCAGGGCACAATATTTCAATCAAGGCGGCGACTTTCCATTCTTAACCGGGAAATTCGCTTCAAACACAATTTTCGGTTAGTAAATTTTTTCTTTTAACAATTTATTTTCGTATAAAATTGTTATAAATTCATATTTCTTTTTTGAAATAACTATTCACACCGAGATTTAGGCGTGAAGATAGAAATATGTTGATTTACTGCCTAATATATTACTATTATTCTGACACGAGAGCGTGTGAATGTGTGTTGGTTCATGAAACAAGTTTCATCAGTATGAATATTAACGTGAAACATGTTTCTGTAATGTGCATCGCTAAATCGTAATGAAAATTGGAACGCAATTGGGTCGATTAGCTAACGTTAGAGCGAAAGTCTGCGACCATTAAGTTTAATTGAGAACATTACTGAAAATATTTAGACAGGGAGAACATTTCACTGCGATCAGAACATCTTATTGTAACAGCTTAAACCAGAAGACTGTAATCTGAAAGATCAAACATGAAACAGTATAGTAAGATCTTGCAATAATACATCGTATAGCTTTTTAAGAGTATCAGTCTCATGTTTAACATTCACAGTATTGCGTGGTTTTTCACTACGTAATATTTCATAAATTATTTTTTTATTCTTCAATACAAGCAGGAAATTAAGATTTTGACTTAAAAAATAATGAAATAATTCATTTGATAAATTACTACCGAAAGGAATTAATTCCTCCTGACGACATAGTTCAAGTTGTAACAGGAATTAATTTTAGATAATCTGACGTTCATATTACCAATAAATAAATCAGTAGGATGGATATTGGAAAATAAAATTGTTTTAACATAATTAAGGTTATCAGAATCGTGAACAGGATTGTAAACAATTGATCGATTTTGTGTAATAGGATATCGGATAACTAATTCAGGACACGGCCTGAACCTTTTTTGTGTATTAATGGTCGTATTTACCTCTACTAATAGTTTATTATCTGTTAATGTGTCTCTAGTTACAGGAAGAAATTTGAGTGTGTTGATTTTTCAACATCTATTCTTTAAAAATTGTAACTTCGTAGATGTGGCAGTTTCTGATGCGTACGTTGTGACTTTTTTGAACTTCCGTGCGCTCTTTCAGTCGTACTTTTCAACACGCTAACTAACCCATCTGCAACTAAAAATATTCACTTATAGACAACGATATTTTATCGTTATAAGATTGACATAAAATTGGAGGCTTAAATTCCATTCTCGTCATACCAATTCGTAAACTCTGCTTAAAGTATAATTCATAAAAAACTTTACTGCTAAAATATATATTTCAATATGAATTAGCCCTAAACCAGTAATTAAATTCGAATTTAACGCACAAAGAAATATATGTTTCACTGTGCTGATGTAACAAGAGATTCTTTTGCACAAAATAAAATTGTTTTAATAAATTTAAGTAATACCGACTGATTCATTTAAGAATTTGTTGAAATGAGAACAAATCAAGCTTGCTTTCACAAGTTTCTATTTTTTATAGTTTCTATTTGAAGTCAGAAAACCAATATGACACATGAAGGTCCTTTCAACCAATTGTATTTGGAAGGATCATAAAATGACAAAGTAACAGTTGTCATAAGACGTTTGAGCTTAACTAAATTATTACTTTTTTCACGAGTCTGAAATTGTAGCTCGAGATCGACAACGAGAGAGGCTACTGCACTTGTGATTAAAATAATGATTGTTCCGAAGTAACATCATATCGTGTCCGATGGCGTGCTAATGTATTCAGGGAGCAATAAAACTGTACGGAAAAGTTTCAGAAATGGATTACTCACATTGTAAGAAGAAAAAAAGTGTATATTACATGGTTCCAGGTTGCAACTATTATGAACGCAAGTGCATGCCAACATGCCTTGCAATCTGGACTAAACTGCGAGACTCTGGTTTCATTTCTTACACGAGGAAACGTTACGAATAAAATAAACGTTGACCTGAATATTTCTTAGCACCCGCAACATACGAAAATCATATGATGAAAGGTTAGGGCTGTATGGAGGATGTGCGTCTAGTACATTTTAACCATTTTTGGGTTGTTAGGGCTGCAGTGTGGGCTCATGCTGGAGCAGGACGTCTCGAATGGGCTGATGGCGCGTTTTGACCAATATGCAGCTCGTACTTGGTCAAGAAGGTCACAGCGGTAGGCAGTGTTTATTGTCAGACGATAATGAAGAACACAAACGAGTAAAAGTAATTCAGAGTCCCAAAAAAACAGTTGGCATCACCTTCCCGACTGACAAGCCAGTTGATGGTTCTTGATGATTCTGGCTTCCCCTTTTTTCTTCACTCCATTCTGACCCCTTTCGACCCAAGATTTTAGTGGTGGACCAAAATTTCATCGCACGTCACAAAACGTTTCATTTGAAAACAAGCAAGAAGCTCTCACATTTTTGCAAAAATGCAACATTGCCAGGCGTAATTCTGGACCGGGAGCGTCTTCGGTGTCTCTTTCTTTTTTAACTTTTTCACTACCTTCTTTGAACCATGCAGACCAGGACTTCACTCGTTGTTATGAAAGTGCATTCTCTCCAAGCTGTGCACGCACTCGGTGCCGAATTTCGGCTGGCGTAACGTTTGTTGAGATTCACTGAAGAACTTTGACGTCAACGTCCCTGTCTCGACATTCCATATTGTGCTTTAACTGTATAGTTAACCAATCAAAACATGATTTCAATTTAACAGTAGAAACATGTTGGCCGTTCATCTACGTTGATGGCGAGAAAACTGATCGCAAGACCGTGTCCAGGTCCTGTCAGCCATTTACTCACCGTATTATGTATTTTTACACCAATCATGGCAACAAACATACTTAACGCCGCGCCACTAATTGAAACTGTAATGTTTATTCTTCAGTTACTGGAGAGGATGCGTAAATGATATATGTTGTTACTGTTTGTGTTCTAAAGGAAAGCCAACTGATACTTGGCTTGAGATGGCATGAAACCTTTGGTAAATAATATTTTAAATGGAAAAATAATGTTCACGCTAACATCCATAAAACCTAATTTGAATAACAAAATTAATTGATGCAATGTTTTTTACTCGGGTATTCTTTGATATAAAATTGTAGAGTCTGTGCATTTAAATGATTAAGCACATTTTGTTTCTATGCGTTAACTCATAATTCCTTGTAATTTGGTATTTTATGTAGCATTATCAAGTATTTCCCAAAATAAAATATTTTCATGTCGAGGCTATGGCTTTTAAATTTTGATAATAATGTAGAAATATTAACAATATTTTTGTTTGGTTTTTCCATTATTTAACAGAAAATAATATCTGGTGATTTGAACAGTAAAAATCTCTTATTTTTTACATAAAATAATAGTGACAAACCAAAAATTGACCACACGAATCAGATCATTCCTTAAAGAAATAAACTTTCTAGACTTAGGCTAAGAAGATTTACAATCTGGAAAAAAAATAGTCATTTCAATTTACATATAAACAAGAAAATATTTGTAAAACACTGGATATCACTTTCCCCATCACTCAATGACCAGGAAAGATTCAATAGTTTATGATGCTATTTTCAAGATGACGTGCATTTTTTCAACTATTAGCTCAAGTTAGACCTATTAATAAATAGATTGATAAGAGAGAAAGAGGAAGCCTGTTACTAATGGCTTGATTGTGATCTGGCCGTTTAAGTCTGTTGACATCAGCGCCATTCGATTACGATCACTGCATTATGTCATCATGACGCCACGGTTTCCAACTGCATGGCCCCACTCATTCACTTTGATGATCCCGTGAATCAAAATTCATTCACCATATGGCCGGAAGTAGACCCGCTTGGACATATCAATAACCTACATACAATTTCCATTGAGATTAATGAGATTGTATACATGCCGATAAATGTATTTCTCCTTTGATTACATTAATTTAAAAAGACTGATAGGCAACAGCTTTAACTGGGTACGGTGACTTCTGATGAGCAAGAAGGCCCCCAAATTTCATACATTATTGTTTCCAAACTGAATGATGATTAACAGCAAGACTTTAGCTCTGATATCATTCACCAAATATGGGCTGTTAAACCATGTAACACTTTATTTCCTAACCGGGAGACCATGGGAGACCACACACGAGCACATATCATCGACATATCAATCGCCGGATTGGAGTGCAGATATTTGTCTGAACGATCAAATCTGCGTTGCGTCTTCACGTATAGATCACATCTGAACAATTGACGGTCGGCAAGCGCTGAAAATCAGCCAGAATCAGATTTACGTACAAGTTCAGATTTGTAATAGCTACCCTATTTTACCATAATAAAAGTTTTATAGTGTCAGTTGCTGGACACAGTATTAAATTGTGTGGTTCGACAATTTACGATTCATAAGCTTTAAATACATGAAAAATAATAAATGTTCCTTTTTATTTTCATGGTCTATTGACATATTCAATTATCAATCAAGATTTAGTAGTTTTCCATAAATATGAATTTTAAAGATATTACCAATGTCAAAAAAGTTAAGAATTGCTAGATTATTATTTTTATTATTGTACACACAAAACATATCACTGAAAATTTATCAAATATTTTTAATATATTTTAATAACTTTCTCTTTTATTTTTCATTAACTAATTAAGAATAATTATGCAGTTATCTGGAAGAATCACAAAGAATGAATTCAGATATTCTAAACTTGCAAACTTTCTCTTATTGTCAGCAACATTTTGTATCTGCACTAACAGGAAGAAGTAATTGTGTGACGAGTATATGGTAAGTAAGGAAACTTAAGTGAAGTGAAATTAAAATCACAGTAAAGAGTTTTTATTTATATTTTAAGTGAGAACACGTGAAAATGGTATTATATGATACAATGCAATAGAAAAATTTATTCAAAAGCTCATATTGTAACAGATTTCCCGTCAAAGTACTTGATAACCTTACACACTAAATACGGCAACCATTACTGATCCACAATACTTTGTGATCGAATATTGTATTCCGCGTAAGAGAATCTGCACAGATCTCGAATGTACGATAAATATCGGACCTTCAGATTTCGCGGCAGATTTCTTAAATTTTCCAGATAACTCTGCACGTGTGTGGTCACAATATAAGACTATAGGGGAGAGGGGGGTAATCTAAATCAATACAAACGTCCACTGTAAGCTGCAAGCCCTCAAAAAGTTAAACTCTACCATTTGCTCCAGCACGTTTAACAAAATGCAGTTAAAAATTCCTCGTATGATATGTCTCTTAATGAAGCATTGACGGCCTTCCCCCAGTAAATATCTGAAGGAAATCCTTTCAACAGTGAAAATAAACTAAGAAATTAGCTTTTATCTAATCTAACTCAGCATAAGTAAGATAAGTGAGACAAATATGGTAGAAAATACAGACAGAGAAGTAGTTAAATAAAAAATTCTACATTATTCTTTATGCATGATAACTATCTTAAATTGACAGTATTTCCTCTATAATCGGATGTTGGTAAATTCTTTCATAAATGAACCGGAAATAATTGTAATCATAAGAAAAGAAAATTATCTTAAAATGTAAATAATGTGGATGGACTCTTGAATCGTCTTATAAATTCTTCTATACGTTCGTTTTTTTCAAGAAAACAATGGAACATATTTTCACTCTTAAATATGAACTTTTCTGGCTTTAGAGGGAAACAGAGCAAACGATAACTAACTTCGGGCAATCTCAAACATACATGCATCATTTGGAAAAGCTTAATTTTAAAATTCTTTTTGCATACTTACATTTCTTTTCACGACTTATGTTATTAGTCAGAGAACAATAACTTCTTAAAGTGACCCAATTTTGAAGCACTTTCGAGCATTATTTTCAAATATTTAATTAACAATGAAAGTAACTCCTAAAATCGCTGCAGACAATATTGTAGCAATATATGATAATGTTCGGTGACGTAGCTGAAATTCCTCTCAACATCAGTATTCTGGAATGTAGGTTACATGAGCAATCATTGATGGCGTCTTACACTATATGACTTGAGCGTGTTCTAAAAGTGGAACTCGTACACAAGGGAGGTAAACGCTCCAAGAATATTCCAGAACCTGTGTAATTAGGCCAGGTGACTACTGAGGTCTCTGTCAATAGAGTGTGCTGATTGGTGAATTTGTAGTGGTTGTGGGATGTGAAGCAGTTCAGATCACAGAAGGCTGCATTAGGGCAGAAAGCATAGACGCGGAGAAAAGTGCTGTTGAAATATCAACCCGGGTAACGAAATTTTGACCACCTGCTCCCGAGTAAAGTGACAACACGTTAAAAAATGTAGATTGTAATTTATTTTCTTTGAAATTAGAAAGTTTTAAATTTTAATCCTGTAAATAAATTTCCGGTTAAGAAGTTAAATATTATAATATGTATATACATACATATTAATTTTATAATAAACATATTATTATAAAATTTTATAACCACACCATTCTCTTATAACACCTTCTACTTATTGTAAGTAAATATGATTTAACGATTGTTGAGCCACTTAATATATTGGTTTGTCCTTGCGAGTTTCAAGCTTCAGTTTTCAGACACATTAACAATATTATATTCGAATCTAAGTTCTGTGTTCGATTCCCTGGTCCGGTTGACATTTTTCCATTCTTGTTCTTCTTCAATAATATTAAATTCGCTGTGTTTATAGATATGTTTCGCTACATTCATTAAAATAATACCTTAAGTACTTATAAGAACACATGTAATAAGATTAAGTCTTTCTAAAACTTAGAACAATTCATTTCTTATATATTTCTATATGTAAATCATGACAGCACTCGACGTTTAGATCTGAAAAAAAAAGAGTTAGCACAAGTCGGAGCTTATACACTTAAGGGACTTTCAATACGGTATTCTTCTTACAGTAGCTGATTCCCTTACTAGAAAATTTCAGTTTATCAAGTACGTTCAACTTGGTTCATCGCAGAATATTCGTTTATATAAATAACTCCATTAATATTTTCTTCCTTCCTCTTCGACGGTTGGAATTGTATTCCGAGTGTCAAAATTCCCATACAGCCATTAAAACATTTGAAACGCCATTATGATACAGTTTCACGTGGTACGATATTTGATGAAACTCTTAACAAATAAAGACACGTAAACGCAAACACGCTCTACTACACGGGATTATTTCATTTCCTAAAATATATCTGCATACTAATTTTAAATGATAATAACGAGGCTCAGTTTGGAATGTAGCTTTGAAGCTCCTCTTGATATGTCTGAAGCTGACAGAAGAGGAGAAACAGGAAATGCTTATGTTCCTCCTGCAACAAAGAAGTTAAAAATACGTCGCAGAGATGAAGAATATTGAGAAGGGTAGTCACAGATACCTGTTTCCCGAACACCACTGGAAAATATGAGAAAGGTTACCTTGAAAATAACATTATTTTATAACCAATTAAACCATATTCGTTATTTAAAATTAACTCAGATTTCAACCATAATATCATACGTTACTCGAATTCTGCCGGATACTTGATGATCGTCTTGTTATTCCAAACCAGTCTTAGAACTTATTATTACAACAAAAACATATATAGTATACATATTAAATATTATTTTAGATTATTGTAAATGTTGTGGTAGTATTCAGTTCTCCATGCTAACCTTTCTTGGCACGCCTTTTAATTTCCGCATAGTTACCACATCCTTCCTAATCTGCTTAGCGTATTCCGTCATTGCCCTCCATCTTCTGTTCTTACCCCACACACTTCCCTCTAATCCCAATTTTAAAAGACCCTCATGTTTCAAAACGTGGCCTATTAATCTATCCCTTCTCTTGGTCATTGTCCACCAACATGGTCGCTCTTCCCCTATTCTGTTAAGAACTTCCTCGTTAGTGATTCTATCCATCTCCTATAGCACCACATTTCAAAGGCATCTATTCTTTTCCTTCTGGCAACTCCAATCGTCCACGTTTCGCACCCATATAACGTCACGCTTCATACAAACATTTTTAGCAACGATTTCCTAATATTCACACTTATATTACCCGTAAGCAAGTTCCTTTTTTAGTGACAGCCATCCTTGCCTTTACTATCCTACTCTTTATGTCTACTATACTTTTACCATCCCTAGTTATTACGCTTCCCAACTAGCAGAATTCCTTAACTTCTGTCCAAATATCCCTTCCAATCTAACACCCATTGTTATTCCACTGTTTCCCATACTACATACCGTCACCTTGGTTATCCCTCAATTAAACCTCATATTTAACTTTTTCTCCATACACCGTTCATACCAGTTTTAAAGTCTTCTTCTGACTCCCCCTAATACTACAATATTATCGGCAAAGCGTAGGGTTTTTATTTGTTCTCCTTGAAGTATGATTCACTTTTCCATATATCGTTTTAACTTTCTTCGTCGTCTGTTTATATATGAGTTAAATAAAATGGGCAATAGATTATATCCTTGTCTTACTCCTTTCTTTATTTCTGATTTTTCTTGATATTCTATTCTAATTACAGCTGACTGACTTCTGCAGAGGTTATGTATAAGCTTCCTTCCTCGATATGTTATTCCAGTGCTCTTCAAAGTCCTTAATAGTGAGTTCCAGTTCATGTTATCAAACGCTTTTTCTAAATCTACAAATTCCATGAACGTAGGCCGGTTTTTTATTCTGTCTTCTAAAATCAATATTATTTCTCTTGTCCCTACATTCTTCCTAAATCCAAATTGATCTTCTCCAAACTCGCATTTTATTCGACGTTCCATCCTACTATGCACTATTTTCGTTTAAGTTAAGTTAACGATGTTAATGTATAACTAGCTAATAAACTATAATGTATCTCATTTTATAAAATCATGTAAGTCAACTCAAATAAGATGTACATGTGTAGTCTCTAAATACCCAGAATTTAATACGAATAATAATAAAGTTAATGATTAATTCATAAATATGAAACAACTGAAAGCATCTGAAGCAACTGAAAGCATAGCCCTAGTTTTCTATTTTTATGCTGTTGGAAGGTCAATGCTATTGGATTTTCAGCGCTGGTCTGCGACGAAGTGCGGGAAAGCACGCGTGTTTTCATGCTGTTTCAGCTATACATTGGCAAGATCTCGCTGCAGAAATATATCTTGGCAGCTGAAAACTCTCATTTTGTGTGGATCTGTCACGCTTCGGCACTGCCGGCTACTAATTTGGCGGATTGGCCAGTTTTGCGAAATGTAACTGACACGCTCCGAGTTTCTCACTTTGTACCCACAACCCTTATATCTTGAGTATTTAATTGCAGCTTAAAGTGTTTGGATGCACAGATGCAAAAACCTTGTCACCTACTACTCCATAGCGTCGTGGAATGTTTCTAAATGTCGTGTTCGATTTAAGTCACTAAGGTATTTACATTTTAAGCTTTAATGCATCACATCCCCTGAACGAGGTTATTAAACGCCTCTCAGGAAGGGATCTTCGAAGTTAAAAATGGAATTCGTTTCCCGTGTCTTCTAAAAGAATGCCGCCGAGGAGTTGAGGAAACATTAATTATATAACATCACTGTTGAGTAATTTAATATATACTTTAAAGTAGTCTGTAACTACTATTATCGTGGAAACAGTTCTTTAGAGTAATTTCCGTTACACTTTGGAAATATTCTTTTTAAAAAATCCATAAAAATAGTAGCGGGCGATCCATTTTACCCTTTTTCTAAGTTAGTTGGAAAACATATTTACAGAGGTACCTTCTCAATATTCTGCAGTTTTCTTGTATTAAGTTTTTTGTCATGACGGCTGTCAAGAAAGATTTAGAACTGACGCTTGCTGCAATGTTCAGTATCGATAGGAACAGATTAAATAGTAAATATTACACATAAATTATTATTTGAGACATTGAATATATAGGGCTTTCCAATAATGGCATATTAAGAGTCATTTCAAATATAAAAGAAATAGTTAATAGCTGGCACACGGCTTGTTTTATGCCATTTCATCTCGACCCGATCTTATCGACGACCCTTATATATTATTATTTCATTTCTATTTAAAATCTATTGCTAAATTACGATGAGTTCTATTTTTATTCTGATTCGTACTTAATTACATTCTCTCGTTCAAGTTCTCATTTTGACATATACAAAGTCCTATTAGTTCATTTCGTTTAATTTGAAAAGAGATGCAAAGTTTCAGTGTGTGTAATAGTTATAATTATTGTGGATGGTCTCGTGAGGCTGAAGCGAGTAGACAGCGTGTCTGAACATCACGTGCATCCCTGCATAGACGCATCGCTGGATTAGAGCCAGATTCTATCCGGAGGACTTTACCCTCTTAGTTTAAAATATGCTTCCTCTTGTTAAAAACGACGTTTGGGAAAATAAGCATATTGTTTGATACGAAAATTTAACATAAGAGCTACTACGTTCAAAGATGGACGCCGGTTGTAATTGTGCACTGTAATTCACCTTCAAATGCAGAGAATCTCACATATAACGTCTAAATAAAGTCTACGAGAAACAACAAGTTTTATAGTCAGTTGACAGTTGAAACAATTTCCCATTACTTTCATCACTTTGCTGTTCAAAATTCTGCTGCACATATTGGTATATCATTATTAGTCAAACAATAGAAATTCTGCACTGTAAATTGGCGTGGAAAAATAAGTGAATTTTTCCAAGGTTTTAATCCAAATTTGAATTATTACTGAACTTCCAAAGATATAATATCCATAATTTAATCTACTAATGTTTAATGAGGCAAAAAACAGACAAGAATTTAGTAAAACACAAACACCTATAATTTAAAAACAACTATTTTTGTGTAACGTTATTTGGTTTAACCAGAGGAGTTCCCAGATCTTGACCGAAACGTGTAGTTTTTTTAAAATTATAGTTGTTGTGTTTTACATAATTCTTGTCTGTTTTTGGCCTCAGTAATATTAATTTTAACTTACAGGCATAAACAACTATTTTATTTACTAACTCTGAAACAGTTTGGGTTGTTGGGGAAATTGCCGGGCCTTGTGTACTGTTATGAGAATCATCGCAATGATTGAAACAGTGATTAAAAACTATCTGCACTCAATGGCTGTAAGTTGTCTTCAGCTGCATGAGCAAGAACTAAGGCCGTCTGGAGGAGTCGCTGTCTTCGTGTTTACCATTTGCTAGGGGCTCGGCGATTGAGGAAATCCTCAATCAGAATATCCGTGCCCGGTCGTGAAGATGGAATGTTCCTGGATTTGAAGAAAACAAATAAAGCCCAAGTAATTCATGGTTATATTCTGATGATTTCTCATTATAATAAGATAAATCATAATATTGCGGGCACTTAATGGCGTTTCTCTTCAAGTTAAAAATAAAATTCAAATTCATTGAATCAAATTGTGGAAGTAACATTAAGTTCTCTTTGTTGGGGAAAATAGGTACGACACGTCTTACTGTATCACATGTCATTGTTTCCTTAAAAGAATACATTAATAAACGTTTACGAATACACTTCTTAATATAACATTTTCAGCGAATTTTCAAATAAAAAATATTCATCTACTGCTCAATGTTTGGGTGGTGATAAGCATAAGCAAACTTCACAAAAGGAGGGCAGAATTGGTAGGACGAAGATCCAATTGTGAGAAACATATTGGCTTGAGCCGTTAGCAAACAAAAGGTTCTGTACTTCATTTAAATCCTATGCGCAAAACAGAAGTACTAAACCATACTATCTTATTAAATTTCGGTTAGCCTTTAAATCTGTTAATTAATTAAGCACTATCAAATTTTTATTACTTATTTTTATAATATAACATAATAAAAATAAAACTTGATACAGATGCTATGTTTATAGAAAGCTGTAATTCCTTTTAGGCGATTTTGATTATACTCTAAATTAATAGAACAGGGTAAATAAATAATAAGTAAGTTAAAAATTTTATAATCTACTTAACAAATGACAACTAATCTTCCTGATAGTTAAAAAGAAATATGCATTTTGCAAAATGAGGTAATAATTAAAATTAAATAATAACAAAGCAAACTGGTCTTTTTCTCAGGGAATGATGGGCTCAAACACTTGCCATTTATTATTTCGAAGACTAATTGCTGGTGGCGATGACCACTGCGGCATTCAGTTGAGGGATTTATGGTTAATTTATAGGTTACAATGGACGACACCGGAACTCGTAGGTAGATCATCGCCGGAACCTTTGTGGCCATTGAGGCGGCAAAGCTTCTGGAACTCGATGGCCGCTACCACCTCCTTTGAAAACTGGCTGAACACCTCGTCTCTGCTACCACCAGGTGTTTCACGTCCGCCTAACATTTAACTATCTTTTAAAAATATCAATAACCTCTGTCCATCTCCGAGAAATGCTATTTTTTAAATTCCTTTAACCATTCATTTAAAATCTTAGACATATTTGACAAATACTCTTTCTGAATCCGTCCTCCTATCTTCTCAACAAATTAATAACAGTACTGACCACCGCTTACATTCTGAAGTTCCATTAACAAACTCTCTCTTAATTCTTCATCCAGTTTCAACCACTTCTACAACAACTAACTAACTCAATCTGATCAATTAACCTTGAAGTCCTTTGGTTTCCCCCCCAACATTAATTAGTAACGACTTTAGCCAACATAAATTCTTCTTCCATTTCCGAGTTCCCAATACGTTGGTCACAAAACGTGAAACACTACGGACCTGAGGTTATTGAACTTTCTGTGGGAAATTTTCATACATGTCAAAACGATGATATCGAAGCATATTCACCAGGCAAAATTTACGATTTTTAGCTGGCCAGCGCAGCTTATAAATCACACAAATGGCCTTTCATTAGATATTGTGATCCCAGGCCTCCGCTACCTGAAGAGCAATGACCCCTCGACTTTCGCAGCTCGGAAAATTTAGTTTAAAAAATTATTTAATAAAATGAAATAAAGCAACCACCATATAATTTGTTAAACATGTATACACTAAAAATGCTTCTTGCAGTGGATAACGAATTAATATCTGTGGCACATATTGAAGGTACCGATCAATATTTCATTTGATTTACATTATTTATCGTGTGATAATTGTTTACAATCATTTTTTGAATTATCTTGGAGCAAAGTGTCACGTTGGTAGATTGTAGCGTCTTTCTTCAAATTACAGATGGTATAATAATTTCAAAATGCCCTGTTAGAATTCAGTTCTTGTGAATCTTATGACTCTTCAACACTTCATAAATTTTCTCATCTTCATGTAGCCTAACTTCTTTCTAACCTTCTCTGCTTACTAACTTCATCTTCCTAAACATGTCTAATTTTCTGGTATTTTTTTGTTTTCCTAGCTCATCTCCGTATTCACCTTTGCTACAGCTTTCACCGTTCTGCAACTAACTGTAGCATACATACTTATATTTTAATAGTTGACCATATACCTACTTAGTTTAACAACTTACTTATCTCTTTATATACTAAAGGTGTTTTAATTGTCTACAGTCCAAGTGCCCCTTTTTTATTTCTACAACTTATGTCTTAACCCATTATTCTTTGGGTCCCTCGTAATGTCCGTTGCTTGATTCGAACCAGAAATAAATTTATTTGTAGATGTTGTAAAAAACTATTATTAATATATTTGTATAAATTGAGTTTTTGACTACTGTGAACAATTTTTTATTACGTTTTATTTATCTCTACAAAACGCTGCCCTTTGAGAAACAAGATTAAAACTCAAAAAGTAAATAATTTTAATTTATATATATATATATATATAATCTTCTAATTATTAGTCCTAATACAAATTTTAAAACCCTGAACTAAGTATTAACTATTGTATTTCAGATTAATATTGCCCAATATATGCTTAAAATCCTTTATTTTTCAAAATGAAAATTTTTAATTTAATACGTTAAAACATAATAAAAAGATTTAACTATTCGCTTTGAAAAACAGGAATAAAAATCAAACAATATAATTTTTTCGATATTTAAGAATATTGACAATAAATAATTTTAATCATTAGAAATTAAGTTTTTAAAAGTGTGAACAATATATTGCCTGTTGTATTTAAGATGAATACGACCCAAAATATGATCGAAAGCTCATGTCTTTTTAATTCACAAATTTTAACATGATAATATAAATATTATATATGTAACTCTTCACAGTTGTCAAATAAATAATTTTGAAGAAAAAACATTTCTTGTACCGTTTACTGTCGAGCTTTTACCAAAGCCTAATCTGGCTGCCGTTTCATCTGGCATAACCGAACTAATGTCCTTTTAAAGCTTTCAAATTACAGTCTAAAATATTCACTATACAAGACGTGGAAAATTGTACGACATATGCTAGGGTATGAAATGGATTATAAATTGAAAATATAAACTAGGTAACAAACTATTGGCATGTGATGGCATCTTTCTAAGCACATAATTAACAATCGGAACAAATTACCACCTACACTGGTTAGGGATAATCTCCTAGCAGAAAAGAAAAGGACTAGGTAAAATATAGTTTTTAAATTGAACCAGCTTGATTTTTTTTGTTTTATTTAAATTTGATATTTAACAGTATAGTAGTTATATTTAGTTAAGAGAATTGTTCAGTGTTGTGGTATTTAATTTCAACGCAAGTAATAATTCTGTAAAGTAGAACGTTGTTTCTCGGTGTGACACCTCGATCGCTGAAACGCACATCCTTCAGTCCTGTACCAAATAGAATAGAGGAGAAAGAGAATAAATACTCGATAAACGTATCTTCAACTCGATTAACCACTTCTCAGCACTCGTCGAGTATATGAAACGACTATACCGCTATACCGTAGTAAAAATTCCTAACAACGTACTGCTACGTCTGGTAGTCCTTATCTATTGGGCTTATATTATGTAAATGTATTCCATGTATCTGTCACTAATGACCTAGCAGTTAATGTGACATAAAATAAAATAATAAAAACGGAGGAAACCCACCAATTGTTTTCAGCTTCTGCACATTACAGTTCAAAATATTCTGCGTAGTGAGCAACGCATAATTAAATTGAAATAATAAGGCGTTTCCGTCTCTCATGGCTTTTTATAAGTAATGAATTTAAACACAGTTGATCGAATCCTTAACTTTATAATTTTACCTCAGTGCGACTTTAAGGATACATCCGCGTGCTAATTTATCTTTGTGCGATTTCCGGCAATTATTTTAGGTCTGCATTTTGGATAGCATCAACGAACCGAGTGCACCACTAGTAATTGGCAAACAGAAGCTCCCTTTCACTGGCACACATCGCCAATCGTCTATAATTAGTGTTTGCTAAAGTCTCCGTGAGCGAAGAGGCCCACACAGGACTCCACGAAAAGACGAGACCACTCCATGTTTTATGTTTTCCATTGCCGTTACTGAAGCTGCCACAATAAAACGTCTTAGTCAATAATCCACATCTATTTCAATTTGTACTACTTTCACAGCTGTATTTATAAATCAAAGGTCAAATCAGGAACACGTGATCAAATATAGCAAACCATCTCAAATGAAGTTACAAACATTATTAATTAAAGTTCTATGTAGTTCAAAGATAGAAGAATTGCTTCTATGAAGATCAGCCAGTGGGCCACGAAAATAATAAATATAGAGGAACAGAATAGAAAAATGTCGACTGGACCCGGAAATGGAACCCGGGAACTGCATGAGGAAAGATTTTTTAAATGAAAAGTTATTATACGAACCTTACTCATGAACTCATGTCCAGCATTTTAAATATCCAATTTTCATTTACTATTTTACTTGATTCCGACAAGTCCAATGCCGTAAAAGAAGAAGTGGACAGGCATATTGAAAACGTATTAACAATAGCAGACGAAAATAAATTTATATAGAGAATAATTCTTCGGAGGTAAACGAAATGGATCGCACACATATGGAGATTTTACTTCTTTCTAAAATAATAGACGTTGAAAGAAGTATGACAAGATTGACAAGGCATTATGAAAATGAAGTAATCAGAACTTCGACGATTTGAAGTAAAGGAGAAATTTTTAAAAGCTCAATGAGGACTTAAATTTTTGGACGTTTGTATTAACAACCTTTTTCTTATATAAAATAGGTCTACAATACTATATAGCCTTGGGTCTTCGAGTACGGTTGTCTCCTTTGTCGTCGGGTGTCGAGTATATCCGGGATCTGACTCTGTAGGACTATAAAATAAAAAATAATACACTAAAAACACAAACAGTTTCATATCTGATTAATTTAATTAGACGCTTACAACATATTGTCATAATCATCCTATGTGCTTTCTAATATTAAAACCTTTGCTATGCATTAAAAATTGTATGCATACTCATAAGTATTTAAAACCTTAATCACATCTCTTACAGACGTGAATACGATTTTAATTTATGAGTTTCACAGAATCCCAAGCATTTAATTTTAAAATAAACTAATTATAAAACAGAAATAATGTGGATATTTATTATAACATTGACAATTGTTTGAAAACATATACTTATTACATATTTGAACCGCCCTCCGTATGTGGACGAAAGAAGAATTAATAATGTAATGTGGAGACGTTGCCCCAAAGAACTAGACTAAACTGGAGGCAATAGAAAAAATATGTATTTAACAATACGGGTAGGTCTCTAACCCCGAGTTTCGCCAGCTATCAACCCCAACACGAAACTCAGAGCGCTCCGTGCTGGCAACTAGACGCTGCGTGTCACTTGATAAGAGGTGAGTTTTAAGAATGTGCCGGTTGCCCCCCCCCCCCCAAGTCTTCCAGGCAAAAACTACCTCATGTTTCTCACATCTAATAATTTCATTTATTACTTTCATTCGTCAATAGGACAATTTTAATTATCGCGTATGATACTTAAATACTTTACTAATTACAGTGACTTCGGAAATTAGACGAGACATGCAGTATATGAACCTCTACAGTTTCTAAAAAAAATTCTCAAATCTAACTTGTTTTGTAAAAATATAAAAAAAAGTCTGAATTATATGAAGAGTAATTAGGTAAACAGGTATCCAGCGAAGGAACAAAACTAAGTGATTCAGTAAATACTCCTTGTTATTTTGAACATGTGATTCAAAATTGCAATAAACGCAAGAACACGCCACACAGGTCAGGCGATGAACTCAAAAGTGGAGTTAAAACGGGCTCAAAAGCAAAGATACTAATATACAAGCAAAGAAGTTAGACTAACAATATCAAAGATTCGTAATTGTTAGAAAAACTTCTTTGTTTTTATATTAATATATTTACGTGCTAATTTTTGCTACTTAATTGGGTAGTGGCATGCATAAACAAATAAAGCGCTTAATGATTCTAGAAAGTGTATAAGTCAGTTTAAATTTAAAACATTCTTTTTAATACCAACAGATTATTAAAATTATTTTCTCTGTTACACAATTTTCAATTTAAGATTATATTGGAATATCGAAACGCCAAGTATACAAATGGTATATTAGAAACAAACGGATAGCATATGACGGATCATCATACGTAATTACAACAAATTATTTGGTATTGTCTTGTAAAGTAGTAAATTTGGGAAGAATTTTTATTAGATACAGAAACCGAGTCATTCAGTGTCTTAAAGAGCAGCTTGAGTCACCCAGCGCATTCTAGACACGCCACTTTCACTAAGCGAGTACTGTTTGGAAGTGGCTCTTGTTCAAGACTTTGTTCGTAAGGAATTGTGCTGGCCTACACATCAAAGTAAAATCTAACCTTTCAAAAATAACCTCACACAAGAACAAATACCAACTACGTAAATTTTTTTATAATTCAACTTTCACTTTAATAGGAGACGATGATATTTATTTCGTGTTTTGGTGTTTTGTAGTATACTTCAAATTTCGTTACAAGCTGACTATTGTATTATTAGTTTGATTTATTGAATTACGTTTATTGTCACATCAATTGCAAGGTCATTAGCGACTGTGCATAATTAGTGGGACTCATGTACATTAGGGGTATCAGAGTTTGGTTCCTCAAACAACACAAACTTCCAAACCCATGCCAGGATTCGAACCCGGGACCTCTGTGGTGTGAGGCAGCCATGATTGCCACTACACCATAGAAGGACGGCTATTGTATTATTATAGCAATTTTCAGATTTGGTCCTGCAGTCGGGTTGTTCGTTAACTAATTATTCAAGAGTGCTAATAGTTAAAACACGTCAAACGCGACCAAGAAAAATTATTAAGTGAATGTGGTAATGATACCTATACGTGTGTGTAAAACCAACCTATGAACTGTCATCCAGTTTTTTTCACACTACCCAAGCGTGGGTTCTGTGACGCAGTGACGGCGAAGTATAATCTAAAGAAGTTACTTTTACTAGTCTGCTGGCGAAAAAGAAAAATTTTATTTTATACAGTTAGGAAATAGGAAAGTGTAATTTATTCACAAATTTAAATTTATGACAAAATATAAATCATGACGTTAACATCATATCGAATGATATTGCCTTCGGCTAACCCCTTGACTCGTATGGAATGGAATATACCAAACGTGTTATAACGAAAATTACTTCGGAAATGTTATATTTCCAGTTTAAAAAATTTAAACCAAAACTTATAGCACCATTTCATTTGTTTAGCGAAATATATTTTTGTATCTTCCTTTGTAAGATTATTTAAGAGATTCATCAGAAATGATCCTAGGAAACCAATGTTACAGCCACTTCATTGTAACTCTATCATTTTCTTTCCTATTGAAATCCGCCCGCTTTGTTATACTCGTAGCACATGGGAGGATTTGAATTAATGCAGGGAAAAAGAATAAAGAGTTGCAGTCTTAATTCACATTCTTCGTTTACAGGACCTAGTTTAGATTGCGGTGTGTCGTCTTCCATGACACATTCCAAATATTGGAGTATCACGTGGTCAGTGACCCGACTCTACTTCAATCTTATCCCAAGTTTTCGTGACCGTGATCACAAACTTCCTTGCCCATGTCGGGGTTCGAACTCGGGACCTCTGTGATGTTGGAGACGTTGACGTTGGAGACTTTATTACATAGGTTATTTTATATTATAAGTAATTAAAATAATTTTTAGCAAATACACTAAATTCATTAAAGCGTTGGTCTCTGGGTGCCAATATCAAGCATATTTGAAGATTGAACCATCTATTTAATTACTTTTTTGCTCAGTAAATCAATGAATCATGAAATATTGTATGAATTCCAATTAACAGCTCTATTCAGGCTCAGATGCTGAATTATCGTAAGTTTTTGTCAATATTTCGTACACCAAGTTAGATTGTTTGCCTCGTCGTGTCTACGCCAGGCCGTCTATGGTATCTATCACCTGCCTGCCGAGGATGTGAAGGGAGAACTCTCTTGTGGAATGTTTCCCCTGTCGTCCTCTCTAATTCACACAATGGTGTTAGTTTTTCAGTCATTATCTATACCAATAAATAAAATTGAAGTGCCTGTATGTCTATCTATCTATCTGACTGTCAGTCCGTATGTTTGTCTCGAATAGGCTCCAAAACGGCTCAACGTATTTCAATGGAAATTTGAAGGTGTAAAAAGGAAATTTAATTTAAATATTCATACCTATTGAATTTCGATATATTTTAGAATACATTAATATAATATGAATATAAATCAAAATATTAATTATACGCGAAGATTTCTTGGAATTGCTGCGCGAAACCCAGGGTGTAAACCAACGGCGACTTATACTGCAAATATATTCCTGATTTGTACCGGGGATATTTTGGACTCTTTCGAGATACTGGGAGTCTATTTGAGATTCATATTGTGCCATTTTTGATGTCGGTTTAGTTATGTGTTGACCAAGATTTAAATATTGTACCGGTATAATATAAATAAATACTCGGGAAACGCCGGGTCCCCAGCTAGTTTTAAAATAAAACCAAACATTCCATTAACGCAGCTTGCAGGATAAAGTCAGTAAATCACCACAAATTAATTAAGGAAATCGATGATCTTAATAAATTTATTTTTTGTCCGCTTGAACTCGCACACCTTTGTGGGCTACGAATTTGTAAGATACCAGTAGCATTTACTAAAATGTGGACCAGACGTTGTTTGTGTCCTGTACCATTTGTCTCTTGGGTGCTACGATTTTATCCATCTATAAAAATGGCTGTGACTGATGAACCAGAGCAGCAAGGAGCAAGGTGCCGCCATATCGCGCGTCCTAGATGCGGAAGCTGTGACAGCGCTATCAACGTACGTCACGCTCGGTGGAGCTCGAGGCAGAGTCTGCGCCAGGAATAGATCAGTCCAGACTCCGCCGCTCTTGTAGCTCTGCAAAAATACGATCCCATTACGAGCGCAATTCCTTAATGGATCTCCAATGACAACACAGTCTCATGAGGTCAGCTCCGAACAAGAAAGAAAACAAGTTATTACAAAAACTTGCTAAACTTAAAAACACGAGGAAAATGCTGTCCACAAATAAGATCCAACTAAACCGTAATCTATCCCGGAATTATTGTCCTATTATATAGAGTTATTGATGAACATAACTCAAGACATTTCACACTGCATTTTGTTGACGTAAAGCTGGGACTTGAATATTAAGCTCAGATTTCTGGACCAATCATAACTATCTAACTATTGATGTTGTTTGCGTATGTGCATCCAAAACCAATTTTCTAGTTGTAATTAATCTGTCAAGATAATTACATGCGGAAGGAAACATTCTCATGAATCTCTGGCGATACGGAAGACTTTAATGTATCTGATGGACCGTTCGATCAATGCAATGTAACAGATTAAGGATAAATAATCTAAAGACAGCTCGAAGCATTAAAACTCTCTTTGGCTTACTTTAATTGTATTTTTTCTACTACTAAACGCATAAAACGCATCTTGAAATCAGCGAGTCATAGAATGAAATCCAGCATAAATTATTTACTTTTTAAGTGCTTCATTTAAGCTTTTGACCGTTTGTGCTAAATTAAAAGCAGCATTCAACTTAAAAATTCGTTACCCCGAATAAATTAAATCTTCTGTGAGCTGCAAGGCTGGTCACGTCAAGTGTGACGTCATATTCCTCAGCTCATAAAAATTTCCCGAGTGTATCCCCTGCGGCTTACAGGAATGTTTGCCCTGTCTTGTTAATTTATTTCTATTGCGAGTAGATGTGGAGAAGACTGTAGTAGTGTTCTGGAGCCATGATCCGTGCACAAAGCAACTATGCAAGGCACTACTTCTCTTCAGGTTCCGCCTCGTGCCTGAAATGTTTTAAAGTGACGATCCTCAAAATAGCTTTCATATCATTGTAAGCGCGGTACAATCCTGCGCAACGACCAAAGGATTCTCACTTGCGGTAAATCTAAAATATTCATACTTGCCCCATGAGAAAAAATAACTTTACTCCCAATTTAAATGATATTGTATTGTTGTCTTGTAACACTTATTCATTTATATTATTTTGTTCAAATTTTACTATAATAACAGAAAAGAAAATGTTAAAAACATGTGACATGGCCGTCTTAAATACGATTACAGTAAGCAATATACTCAAAACTTTATTTGCGTCAGATTCCTCGTCCAAATACTTAATTGCGCGAATTAAACCACTAGTATAGCGTTTCTACTTTTTAACGTATATCTCACAAAACAAACAAAAATTATTAAAATGGAGTTTAAATATATAAGAAATGAAAACTGACTTAAGAATTCATTGCGTTCATAATGTCAAATTTCTTTGTACGGCACAGCTTGTTTAGGTAGGTTTTTTCTATTCTTTTTACCTCGTTCATTGTCATTGCAGTAACAAGAACGCCTTACTGTCGTGTGCGAGAAGTGTTTTAATTCAAAACTGAAAATTTTCAAAACCAGTAATTACTTGCTGACGAATCAATTCTTTTTGAACAAAATAAATTGAATGAGTTAAATTGTAAGTCACTTATCAGCTGTACAGTTCCTTAAAAGTTAAATTAATACGTTAAAAAACACAAATCAGTGTTCCCTCCACTTCTCTATGAGCGATGGGTTATTAATTTAAATAATCATCCCATAAATTAAAAATATGTATACAATTTAGTAAACAGAGCCATTGTTTTACCTAAACCATCCTTTCGCTCTCTTATTTTAAAAGACGTAGTTAATATCTTGGTCACGAATAGTTTTCCAAAAACTATCTGTGATATTCATATCAAATCAATACTACGAAAACAAACGTTTTCCTACAACGTAATTACCAAATCGATAGACAAACCCAAGGCTTACATAGATTTTATTTGTATCAGTTTTTACACAAGTTCTGTCGAGCGTATAAGTCTTTAAAATTTAACATCATTTACAAATATACCAATTTGAAGGTTTAATTTTAAGTCTGGTAAACCCATACAATTAATAAATTTCATAACTGGTTTCCAATATTATTTTTAATACCAACAAGAAAATATCGTCCCGGTATGTATTTGTTCCTTTCTCTGGTTCTTATCCAGTGGAAGAAATAATGATGAATAACGAGTTAATAATGAAACCATAATTTTCAAAATGTACTTAGAACCGAAAGAGTCAAACATAAGTTACACAACTGAGAAGCACCGAATAGTGTAAACCTATGATGACAATTAAGTATTTCTCATGAAATGCCAGGATAAAAACCAGCTGAAGGTACAAATATGTACCGAAACATTGATTTTTTGATTTTATTAAAAATTAAGTCTGAATCAGGTCATGATTTTTTTGTAATCTATCAATTCACTATCTCTAATTATAAATAATTAGATGCAGTATATATTTTATAACATTTCTTGCATTGATTACTCACCTATATACATAGGGCAAACAAAAAGAGCTTTAAAAATAAAATTTAAGAACTCATGCTGTATTGCGAACTACCGCTTGATAAACAATCTACTGTAACAAAACATTGAACTTTAAATAACCACATTTTTTATAACATAACAACAGTAGATTTCATGCCAGAATAATTTGCAAAATTAATCAGATTAAATTTAATAAATATTATATTATTATCCAAAGTGATACAAGCGCAATCAGTAATATCTATGGCGTGCTACTGTTTAAAAATATTTGTGTTGGCGCCCCATGTACAATCTAGTCTAATGGTTGATCCGTCCTGAAGAGGTCCACGAGACACGGATTAAAGTGTTTTATAATGTATTATTTTAACTTCTAAGAATTTATACTAACTGTATGGGGTCAAGAACTGAGCTCAGCCTTAAAGCAAACAAATGAAAACCATATTAAATAATCGATTGATCCAGTGAAACTGAGTCCATCTGTAAGTGGAACGTCGCAAGTGTTGGATATGGCCAATTAAAAGTTTCGCGATTGAGCTTTCAATTAACAGTATGTGCACTTATAGCGTGATATTCCTTCCACATAGTGGAAAAGTAGGAATGAAAACGTTAAACGCCCGATTGAGTTTATTTGCAAATGTCATAGAAGCAGCTGGACAGTCTGCTTCTAAATTTACCGTTTGCGAAGGATCATCGGCCGCCTGCCGCCGTATTTTTACATCTAACAGCCTTGCCTTCCGTATTACTGTTGGCACTATGCTCCACGGCCATGGGGAAGGTCTGTAATCCCATACACAAACTCCGTCGTTCATTTTAAACGTCACGGGACTTCATGTCATGAAACTTCCGCTGTAAATATTTTCAAAAGGGCCTCGACGAAGTATCCAACAGACTAGAAAAGTCTAGACAAGTCAATTTTATGTGAAACACGTTCCACAAAAGATGGAACTCTTACATACAAACCAGAGCTAATATTAAAATGGTTGGAACACGCTGAGGTTCATAAAAATTGACCAAAGGGTACTAACGTGTTTGTTTAATAAGAGCGCAATCCTCGTAAGAATATATTGAAATACATTTTTAATATATATCTATAGATCGTCCCTAATCCGGATGTCAACTATCCGACACGTCGCATACCCGAACTCATATTTGCTCCACTTCAGGTTTAAAAACATTGCTGTAAGTGCACTGTTTTGTAAAAACATTTTTTCAATTTAAGATACTAAAAGGATCTTAGCTGTCGAAGTATTAATTCAGTACTTCAAGATGGGTTCTACGTAAATTCTAACTGCACGAGAGATTACTCATTATAGTACTGTTCAAAATTTGTCTTCAGTAATTTTGCTCAAAAACTCTCGGGATCAAGACGTAACTGCATTTTTAAGCTTTTATTTTAGCGCATTACCTTATAAATACTATAAAATTTTATAGATTCGGTTATTCTAATAATCGAATATCAGAACTATAGGTGGTCCCAATCAGTTCAGTTAATTGACGTTCTACTGTATATTATCAATGTCTGTCGAGTGATATATTAGAAAATATAATTGTTTAAATAAGCCAATATTTAGTAAGAATAACTGTGCATTTCCTCTACCCTCTGGTAGACCTTCTGTATTACAACTTTAAATAAATATAATACTGACGAGCGGGAAAATGTAATATATATATATATATATATATATATATATATATATATATATATATGAAACCAAATATAGGAAGCTAAGAATATTTGGTTCAAAGTAAGAAGTCATAGATTTTACTTCATGCCCATTGAGAATAAAATTGTTAATTTTAATATTAACCATTTTAGGTAATAATCTGTCGTTGTAATTTGGTTCAACGTCATTATTTCTGGTAATAGTCGAATTGAAATTATGATTATGCTTATGACTATGCTAGGTTAAAACAGATTGTTTGTCTACTGAAAGTGTATCATTAGACTTACGTTCCAATATCTTAATTTTTAAAGAATGCTTTGTTTGACAAATTTATGTTGTTATAGTTGTCAATCCTCAGACTGGTCTGATGAAACCCTCCATACTAACCTATTCTGCGCAAGCCATTTCTATTCTACATAACTACCACATCCTCCCTAATCTGCTTAACCCCACACACTTCCCTCTAATGCTAATTTTACAAGATCCTCGTGTCTTAAAACGTGGCCTATTAATCTATTCCTTCTCTTGCTCAGTCCTCCGCATTGTTCTCTCTTCTCTTATTCTGCTTAGAACCTCCTGGTTACTTATTCTATCCTTCTTCTTCTTGCGATTGGAGTAAGTGAATCTTTGTTGTGAACAGCGGCTAGAAGTTTGGTTCAGAAATAATTTAGGATAGAGTTCGTATGTTTCATCTATGAGCCTATAAATTTTTAGGTTAACTTTCAATAAATAATTATTGTCCAGCCTCCAACGCACAAACTCTAACTGAAAAAAAAACTACGCGAAATAATTATGTATAGCTATAAACATACTACTATCACACGTAATGAAAAATAATTCATTATCGTTTTGTTCAGTAATTGACACCTTTAAGGGGAATAAAACAACAAGTAATAGAAACCGACCCAATTAAACGCTGAAAACCAGCTTCAAAGTACATGTGCTTTTTTCATTATTTCTTGATTTCTGTAGTAATAATATAAAGCAATATTACTAAACAACTGTTTTCATTTTTATATATCTATAGTACAGTAGCGTAATACTGAGTTTGACTTTTTCGTGAGAATTTCACGAACCCTTCCTCGTTACGTGTAGTCCTATCACAAATACAAAGTGATTATTTCCTGTTTATGAACATTATGCGTGCGCGACAACAGAAAGGGGGAAAATATTCAACTTGATATAAACAATATATCGACACTATGCAACATCAACATTCCAACCGGTCGTAGTTGCCAAGAAATAGCAGAGAAGTATAAACATGCAACAGAGTTCTCTGCCCGTTCTGTAGTGAGGGCAGCACTTGCACTGAGTTGTCAGTGAAGATGTGGGCAGTTATCTGCCCAATATGTAAACCCAACTTAGACGAACATCACTGCCCGTGTAAACCTAGCTTAACAATGATCCAGTCCCTGAGAGCACTGTCAGCTCAATGAATTCATGTGTAATATCCTTCAACAAATCCTCTGCTAAGTTCTTTTTGGTCATGAATCTAATCCCATTGAACAAGCCTGTAATCAGTGTGAAAACAGCTTTTTACTGTAAACAATCAAGACTGACGTATCCCTTCAGTACTAACCACAGGTTACACAAATATATTCACACATTCTGTTTCATAGATAAACAGTAAATCTCGTATGAATAAACAATTATATTTAGTGGGAAATCATAGCCAACGAAATTGCTTTGTTTGTTGATAATCTAAAATCTACCAATAAGACATCTTTATTTGATTGTTTAGGAAATGTATGTCATCTTTTTGATATGAAGTATCACCTGTGCAGTCAACGCTTTGGACTAGTAATGTGGTTAATTGGTGTTAAAAAAGAATAAGACTCAAATCCAGATGGTGACATGTACTGACTATCAGCTGTCTGAGGCGCTGAGCGTCCTTCACTGATGAAAAGCGTCGTGCGTGCTGTATCGGTGCGTAGGAGTAGTGCGTGTAGGAGTGGCGTGTGACCCGCGGGAATCCTTAACGCGCACTGTAATGTTCTCGTTTAATGGCAGCTGCTTCAGAGCAGGGGTCAACTGTTAATCTGCTTAATGGCCGTAGCTGCTGTAGAGACAGATTTATTTGTTTATTCTCACTCCATGATGACTGGCTTCTCGTGCTCGGCACGTGCGAACTTTAGCTCTCATTACTGTTAATTCCCGTGTAATTGTCGCGGCGCTGAGCTCTTCCGAGTCACTTGCTCTTTCAAATGCAACATGTCCCTTACATAAAAAATTATCTTCGATAAACAATGACATATAATCGCACCAGCTTGTTTTCTGAATGAATTTGTTGCCAATGCCGAAGCAATGTGATTTTTTAGTTTGGTCGAAGTATGTTTGAATTTTCCCATTTTACAGTTGTACTGTTTTATCATTTTTGAATCATATCGCTCCTATATTCAGTATATATTGTAATCCCTTATCTTGTAGCTCGTATCAATAAATGCGATTTCCCGGCAAGAGCGCCACTGTATTGACTAACTTCTAAATGAGTACGACAGTCGTTAATATTAGTAAACTCAATCTGTGGGATATAGCCATGGAATTGGGAAGTAATTTTCTAGGAATTCAAAAGGGCTTAGCACGAGTGTAACGTTCTTAATTTGATTCGTCATTTGTCATGGCTTTGATTTAATTTTTAATTAATAATTGTAACATTTCAAAATACTACTTAATTTATAAAAATTTAAATACAAATTGCTCCTTTCAGTTCAGTGACAATATCCCTCACTCTAAATTTAACCTATTCTACTCATAAAACTTATTGTACAACTTCCGGATTAAAGTTGCGATCAGGCCAGTACGTTTATAAACTTCGCACATATCTTGAATAAGAAACCAATCACGAGAAAACAAATTTTTCGTATCTAAAATAAGATGGAGATTGAGTCGAACACCGATTATTGATTTAAGGGAATGGGAAGACTTGCTCTTCGATCTCTGTCGATATCGGACCGTCGTCGTTCACTATGTGAATTCCCTCGGCCCAGATCACGACAGGCGACGGCGATTGGTTCCTGGACTCTCTTAGCAGGCACCAAGAACGTCCAGAATCACCCTCAAAACCTTAATTGAACTGGCCACGTCGTTTTTACACTTCATAGCACTCGCAAAATTACCATCTCCTCAGATATTTTCTGAATATAAAAATAAGGGCAAGTCCGTTACATTCCAACTTGTCGAGCGTTCTACATTCGGTGTTTTTTGAATAATATTTCCCGAAAATTTCATTGGACACAGAGATGAACATTGACCCTGACCTGGGAAGATATTAAGTTTACCTAGAAAATACAGCTCGGTGCTACATCGAGCGACAGGTAAAAGAGCGTCTGTCTAGTCCAGAAGATTAAGAAAAACCTATTCAGTACTTCACTATTCACCAAGTATACCTTTGTAGATCAACCTTAGATTTATTTTATGTAACATATTATTTCAAAATGTTCAATATTTACATTGTTCACACAGTTACAAAAAATGTTACCAATCGTTTAAAATTTGCTACTTTTTTGGGAAGAGTAAAAGGCTGTATGACGGTGATCCTGAAACAAGCAACTACCCTTTAATTCCATAGAATAGGAATAGAAAAGGGGGATGTGGAAGATAGAGCATAAAAGCCAAGAGTTGACAACGACCCCGGGGCTGTTGTTTAAGGATCCTACCTAGTGATTTACCTAAAATAGGTGCAGGGAAAACTATAGAAAAACCTGAATCAGGTTGGTCGGTTTTTGTCGTATTATTCTCACGCCCTTCCGAATGACGGCAGAGGAGTTTACTGTGGGCTCGCAGAATTCCCTTCTCTAGACCAGTTTTAAGAGACAGTTGGCCGACTGTTCTTTTTGGGGGGTTAACAGGCTACATGAGGGTGATCCTGAAACAGATAACTCCCCTTTAATAGCATAGGAAGGGAAATGAAAAGGGGGGATGCGGAAGGTAGAGCAAGATCAGCGAACAACTATTGCAGTATGGGAAATGCCTGCGAGAGAAGCTCCCACAGGTCTCCAGCTTATAATTTGCTGCTATGGACGGGGGGGGGGGGGGAGGCTGAAGGCTACATGAGGCTGATCCTGAAACAGGCAACTCTACTTTAATAGAATCGGAAGGCAATGGAAAAGGGGGATGTAGAAATTAAAGCAAGGCAGCCAAGGTTTGACTAGGGCCCCGGGCTATAGTTTAGGAATCCTACGCTGTGTTTCACTAAAGAGATGCAGGGAAACCCTAGAAAACCTGCATCATGTAAGTCAGGTTTTTGAGTACTATTCTCACGCCCTTAGACGGAGATCAGTGGAATTAGAATCAATCATATAATATATGTCTGGAACTGTAAAAGTATTCCTTGACAGAACTTCTATTGTTGCTTATATTACTATAATAGTCAGTGGAATTAGAATTACAGTATAATATATTATATTATATTATGTAGCAAACATAAAAATAAACGAAATTCGTCAAAAACAATTAAAATTTTCAACGCTTTGTTGTTAATATGTAACTGTTGTAGTTGGATGGGATAGGTCCGGTTGGGTGAATATGAAGTGTGATGGACATATAGATACACAAATAATAATGTTCTATTGAACGAATGCTCCCGTATTTTATTTTACAATTGACATGCGAAATTCATTTTATATAATACATTGTTGTCTCAAATTTTAATGGTTTTTTTAATTATAAAATGCCAAATCCTACTACATGACAACCGAACAGTTCAGCCACAATCGCTAGTTGATAGTACTAGTGACAAAGAGTCATCCCGTCTCTGAATAATTGTCTTAATGACCATCGTGCTACGATTTCATATTTATATTATTATTTATAAAAATATATAAGGCCTTTACAATTATTGCAACATAATCATGTCCACAGAAACATAATATATATACTACTTTTTAAAGTATAGATATTTATTCTGCGTAGGAGGTCACAGGAGAATGATAACATTACTTAAGAGCATTGATCAACTTCTGTCAATATTATCAGACAACATAAGTTAGCGATTCACTAATTTAACTGTAATCAATGGCTTCAAACGAAGCCGCGACTGAATGTTTTGACAAGACTTATTTTTTCCGTTTTATGTAACGAAACAAGTAATTGAGTTCTCAGCCTTGTCACCGGAAAAAATTCTAGATGGAAAATTTATGACTTTCTGTGTTGGAGAAATTTGTCTGGTAAATGTAGAGAACTGGCCTAAATCTACAGTGATCTAAAGTTGGCTGTATTTAAGATGCATGTGTGTACTCAATAGTCCATATTAGGTATTCATTTCCAAATATTCTATCGATATTACACGATGAAATTAAAATAATATATCATTTCAGAAATTAAATAAACACCACACAACGTTTCTACAATCCTGTGTGAACCAGTCACGTGAATTGTGCATTGTGTAGTTCTTGCACCCTTGCGAAGTTGATTCAGCAATAAGTATTACAGAAACATTCTGTGGTATTTATTTTGTTACTTATTTTTGTCTGGCAAAAGACTTATTTTTAATTCGGACTAGTATAACTTATTAATCAATTAGATATGTAGCATATCTTGGAAACATTTATTCTTATAAGCTTTGATATGACAAAGCTCATAGTCTTTGCCCAGTAAATTGCCATGGGACTTTCCGATCCAATAATATTGAAAATCGAAAGAAAAATTTATTAAGTATTTCTGTAAATATTTTAGAAGATACTTTGGAATAAATAAATGCACTTCATTACAGTTTTTGGTTTATGGATGTTATATTTCTAAATTATAGAGCCCATACTGAAGCATTACTACGAGAAAATCATTACAACCATCTAAATATCTGGTTAGGAACTTCAAAACATCCAGGTAACTAGAAGGATTCATTCGTTACATTTTATATCTGATATTTTTTATTTAATTTGTCATTTTAACCAAATAGGTTCTACATACAGATTGGAACATGTCGTGCGTCATTAACACATAAGAATTTTTTTGCTGTTTAAGTGATGTAAATCCTAAAAATATTATAGCATACGACGTTGCCTAGTAAACTCAGGACATAAGATTCTATCTCCGCATGAGGAAACGAAAGGTAATCATGTACATAGTATAATGTTATTACTGGGGGGATTGAATTTATTTAGGATCTTAAACAAATTAAATTAATTAACTGGAATCAACAATACGTACAAAACTTAGGGTCCATTAAAAATTACCTCAACTAACTCAGCATGAGACTCAATCTAAAGGGTCATAAATGTGGGGATTTTTGCAGCAGAAAGATAGTCATTACGCATATCAGTCATTTGCACAGACAGGCACTTATTCTCCGCACTTCCGCGATTGTGAAGCGGCTGCTTCCTCCTTTAGCACAAGTAATTACGCTGCTCCGGTAGTTCACATTCAGTACCTGGTATTCATTCCAAGCATTCAGGTGCCTGGATCACGTAGATGGGTGGAGCCACCTTGCTTCACCCTGTCGCCTGTCTTCTTTCCTCGATTCCAGGGAATTAGGTGAACAGACTTCCTCCTGCTGCTGTCTTCTCTCGGTTTGCCTCGAGATTTAAGACGAACTTGTCTCACCCGCGACCAACTCTTCTCGCCTATGGCCGCCATGATCCAAGTAGCACACTCCCTCCACTCAAGATTCTTCTTCTAGGTTCCATTCCCGACTGATCAATTTCTGTCTCTTCATCTCTCCAGCTCAACTTCTCATGCCTCCCACCATGAGGTGGATGGCGGATCATATAATCCCCAATCAAATGTACAGCTTGGCCCGTAGAGGAAGATGAGTCCTTCAAAATACCCGATGTCAATGAACTGGTTCTTCTAATCCGCCAAACTGTGGATTTGATACGCTCGGGTCGCTGATGTCCCGCCTTGTTGTCGCTTATGCTTGTTGATGCCGACTGAATGTCTCCAGAGGGGAATTTCTCAGGCACTGATCAAGTAAAATGGCGATTTCCACATACACGCATTACAATAGACATGATAAAGTAAAGCGATTGAGTTGGGAGCGTTTCGGGGGCCTACTGCATAATTTGTAGAAACATATGGGATGACGTTGAGTTAAGCTATCATTGCAGAGATAACTGATTGGTAGAAATTACTTGTAAAGGTTTCCAAGAAAGAGCAAGATATTAGTGAAAATTGAAGAGAGAACTTGAAGTGTGAATCATATTGAACGTTTATTACCTATAAATTGAAATCTTGATTTTCTGGATATTGAAATTATGTTTATTTCATGAGAAAATTTTCGTCTATGGTACTGAATAATATTTAATTACAATCAACGTCATCTTGTTTAGTTTCAAATTTGAAACAGCTTCAGGTGTTTCACGATTGAGATATTCTTATAAATAAAGTATACATTAATAATAAGAATATTATATACACATTAAAATACTTAGTAAAATAATTTCATTCATAAAATTAATTATTTTAAAGAAAAAATGTATCGAAAACGTAAGGAAAGCATTTTTTGTTGAATAGTGATGGCCAAAAAATATACTTTGATTTCAATAAATAGAATCATGGTGTGATTAATGTGATTCACTAAATTTTAGAGTGATCCTGAGTTTCAATGCATGATGAAAACTTACACCTGACTGAGAGTCGACTCTGATAGCTTAGTTAGTAGAGAATTCACCACTAAGTGGAGATTCTGGGTTCTATTCCCGGTCTGATTGAAAAATTTCCATCCTGCTCTTCTAATATATTTTTATTATAGAATTACATATGTAGTTCAATTAATCTGGGTACAGCTTATATTCAACAATTTAAGACCGTTTTACATAATCATTTAATTTCTTATGTTTATTCGTAGTAATTATGGACAACGTCAAAATCAATCATTCATTCTAATTTTCATGTAATTAATGGCGTTCTGTGTCTTAATTGATGGTCGTCATTAGCGGGCTGATCAGTTTTAAAAATATTCTATACAAGTCTACTGCTAGTGAAACATGACTGTTTTCAACAAAAATCGTACTACATAAAGAAAAGAGGAAGATCCGAAGTGACTCTTGCATTTGGTTGTGACTGTAAAAAGGGAGAACCCTCTCTGTTTCTCCAGTGAAGTGACAGGCTCATGCAAACTTCCGTCGAGGCGTCGAAATACATTAACTTTCATCTCCGGCCATTTGGCGAAACAGTTTTCTGGGAATAGAGCGTCCTTGTACTCCATTCGTAAACAACTCGCCGGTTGTCTATTAGTGACTGGAAAATTTTTAAACTACGAACAGATCAAAACGATTCGTATATGACGGCATGAAGTAGAAAATCAAAGTTGTGTGCTTTATTACAGTGTATGTTAAATCAAAATCGGAATCAGATATTTCGATGTGTATTCAGATTATGTTTAATAAAATATTGATTACAACTGTGTTACTGAATTTATATTGTTTACAAAACATGACATGTTCTAATATCTTCATAAAAATATAAATTCTTTAGTTAAATAACCGTCCCATTCACACTAACAAAAAACCCTCCTCCCCAAATCCACCTCTTTCTAAACAATTCACTAATCCCTAAAAAAAACGAAACCACCTATCTAGGATTCAGGTTCGATTCAAAACTCTCGTGGAAACTTCATATGAATCTTTTGCTTTCCAAAATCAACCATAAATTCAGAACCCTATATCCCCTCCTAAATTCAAACTAAATAAAACATAGCCCTACGTGCCATTACAAACTCTCCCCAGTACCTTAGAAATTACGCAATCCACCATAACAACAAACTTCCCAAAGTAAACTCCGTAATCTCCAAATCCATAACCTTCCTAATTAAAAACGTCCTCAACCACCCAAATCTAACGATCCAGCAATTCCACGACAATCCTCCTCCTTCTCCTCGCTTTCGTCAGCTCAAAAGTAAACTTCCAATTGACGTCATCCTTCCCTCTGAACATTCAGGCACATCCTAATCCCCCTTACCATCATGCCCGCAGACCACATCCTCATATATCCTCCAATAATCAGTTCACTGCCTGTCAACTCCCACCCACTCACGTCGTATGAATCTCAGGTGCACCTATACAAAAAAACAAACCCATATGCTTAAGTAGGTTAATTAAACGGATAATTACATGTATACATGTTAATTATATGCACTATTTTAATTTCGTATTCATTATTGTAATTTTGTGTATACTGGACCATTTATTGTACAAACTGACAATCTTTTGATAAAAAATTTTTATATGAATAAAAAACTTGTTTCTCTATACATTTACATAATAGAATTATTTTGGTATTTCTTTACTGTTTATGCAAAAGGGTGTGGTGTTCGTTGTTTACACCATCAAAAATATATTGTTGATACAATGAAACAAACAATAATAATAATAATGAATTTAATTTGAATAGAAATATAACTCAAATTAAGTTATAATGGAAAACATATAAATTTACGATATCAATTTTAATCATTAGCTCAGTCGGTAAAAGCAAAAATAATACTCTACGCAGCTTCTTAAATGGCTGCTCCCGGGAACGCGGGTGACGAACGATATAGTTGAAAATTAAATTCGCGAATCAGACGAGAATGGTTTGCATCACCAATATACCATTCTACATTTATTCGTTCTCCATTCTCTATATCATTCAAAACTCCCTTTAAATTCTTATTAGCGTTCTCTACTTGATCTATTATTTTTTTCCCAGATTTAACTAAAACTTCGTCTAATTTCTCTTTATATTCCGTCCTAATCGTTCGTGAAACATCTTCTACCTCCCTTCTTAAATTTCCCTCTACATTCTCACACATTGATGCAATATTTTTATTGATTTCTTCCTTAAACGCATTGAATTGAGTATCAATTTCGTCCACCCTTTTAGATAGTGTGTCTAATTTTGCCTCCAATTTCGAAGAATTATTTGTACAGACTCGTGACAAATTTGCCGTCAATCTTGCTTCCATGTCTAATAATAATGCCTCAAATCTCGTCATCATACCATCTTGCACTTTGCCTACGTCATTTGCGCCACCTTCCCCAACAATACCTTGCATCTGGACATTATTAACATTACTTGGCTCCATTTTTCGCCCCGACCTTAACAATATACAATATGAAACGGAAAACAAAAGAAATTTATGTAAATTCTTAAGGTCACAATCACACACAGAATTATAAATATAACCATGCACACTAGAGAGTATTTCAAACTTTTAATTATAAACAATCTCGTCAAAATTACAATTTAATTTGAGTCATTTGTTTTTTTTCAATTCAACTCGAGCCAACAAGTTGGGCGCCATTTTGTGGTGTTCGTTGGTTACACCATCAAATATATTGTTGTACAATCAAACGAACAATAATAATAATAATGTATTTAATTTGAATAGAAATATAACTCAAATTAAGTTATAATGGAAAACATATAAATTTACGATATCAATTTTAATCATTAGCTCAGTCGGTAAAAGCAAAAATAATACTCTACGCAGCTTCTTAAATGGCTGCTCCCGGGAACGCGGGTGACGAACGATATAGTTGAAAATTAAATTCGCGAATCAGACGAGAATGGTTTGTGTGGAAAAGCCGGGTAAAATGCCGTTACCAGATGACGTCGTTCTTCGTTTTTGTTCGTATGCCGGTTTTTCCTTTGCTGGGTCACGTCTTCTTCATATTAAGATTCTCTAGCGCCTCTCCTTCAGATCAAATGTTTTTTTATTTTCTGTACTCCCACCAAATGAATCTCCTTTCTTAAATGTGCAGAAACTAAATTTTATACATGTCGCCTTGTTCTGCCACTGCTTCGTCTCTCCCTAGCATCTCTCTCCTGCAGCCTCTCTGCAACAACTCCTCTCTAATCTCGTCCAGCCATCAACAATGTCGCAGCCAACAATGTTGCAGACGGTGACGTTTTCCCGCCTACTCGGCCCCACCAAGCCATTGTCGTCTTCCGTCCTGTATACGTAAATAACAAAACTAAATTATTTTTGCTTTACCCGACTGTAAATGTCATGAATCACCACAAGGGATTCCGAAAAATGTCTGTATCATTGATTTTGTTCGCTTTGCACGAGAAATCGGTATATCAGATTTCGATAGAACGTTGTGTCCTTGTTATTCTTACCACTGTTAGTAGGTGAGCGATATTAAATTGTCTTTCACATTGGGTTCATAGTTGTAAGGGGATCATAATTGTAAAACAGGGAAAAGTGGCTTTAAAACTGATTTTGGGAGGTATTCATTTTTAAACATTAAGGTGTAAGGTTTTCAATAGAACAGTAAGATAGTGTGTTTGTGATAAACTATCTAAATAAAGGATGTTAATACTTATGTTAAATGCGTCAGTTAATTTAAAGTAATTAAGATTGTATCCAGTCTTCAGATGAAAACAAATTTATTCATTAATCGTTTGATTATTTGTTTAGGCCATTTTCTGTTTCTGACATAACCTATATATTTTGAACTGGGGTGATTTTGGATTTCTATTTAAATTTTAAACAATTTACTTAATTATATTTTAAATATATTAAATTTATTAACAGAAAGAAACAAGAAGTACAATGACTTAGGATCCAATGAAATTTTTACCATGATTAGCTCAGCATGAGACTCAATCTAATAAGGATAAATTGGTGAGCATTACGTGAAATTGTCGATATTGGCACGCACACGTATAGCATCCGGGGTCTCCGTCTTGGTGGCGGCTCCTTCGAGTGCAACTTCTGCCCTTGGTACCTGGTCTTCCTTCTAAGGATTATGGCGCCCGGATTACGTAGACGGGGGAGGGGGACCTTTCTGCACGCTGCCGTCTATCGTCTTTTCGTTTGTCCCCAGATTAGACTGCAGACAAACTTCTCTCACTCTAAAACTTCGTCCGAGATTACTTCCCAACTATATCAATTTCTAATTGATCTAGTGCAGTTACTCAACCACCACACACTCTCCAGACTTCTTCCTAATTCGAATGCTCATCGCCAACTGATTAATTCCTCCATTCCATCTTCCCAAATCGTCTCTCTCATTCCTCCCACCATGAGGTGGATGGCAGATCACCTGACCCTCAGTCCCAATCAAAATCCAGCTTGGACCACGGTCTACCTAATTTCTGGTGGCAGATATGTCCTTCAAAATACACGGAGTCAAAGAACTGGACTCAGGCAAACGGTGAATCTGACACGTTCGGGTCCCCGATGTCTCGCCTCTCTGTTGGGGAATTTCTCACCCAATGATGAAATAAAATGGCGATCGCCACACTGATTCATTACAAACCGTTATCCGCCATCTTGAGACTTAATAGCGAAAGTTTCAAAACCTGATTTTAGCTGCAAGTTTAAAGGCTGAACGGCAATTCACTTTTTTACATGGCATATAGTGGTAGGACAATAAACGGTTTGTTGTTAATACTAAGCGGAAATAAGGATATTGATATATGAAACTAGTACAAATATGTATTTACTCAATTAAGTGATACTGGATCTATATATATATATATATATATATATATATATATATAAATTTTCGATGAAGGAAATTAGACTTAAAATCTCTATTCTCTCATTAGTGTTCAAAGTAGGCAAATATTTATTGCAAAGTTTTAACATTTGATTAGTTTAATTATATTAACAGTGTTTTAAATTACTTCACCTTAATTCATTGGTTATAATCAGTTAACATAAATAAAATACTTTAAAATTATTGTTAAAGACAAAAAAGGCAATTCAAATTATAATTTAATTTTTCAACACATTGAAGACTGGTTTTTGCATCGTAAAAAAATTGAAGCATTTAAAAATTATCATCGTTCTATAAAAATCAGTCAATAAATTGAAATTTTTATTTATTTTAAAATTTATGTTATATGTAGCCCAACTGACAAGTTCAAATTTATATCTCGTCCATTGTTTCATCACAACAACAATATTATCATCACAAACAGTTTTGTAACCAATTCCCATCTACAATATTTCACAAATATTTACATTTATAAAAGTATTACCCAAGGTAGAAAAGGAACTGTACGTAAGCAGCTTGTATTCAACGACTGTTTTGTAGTTTGGATCCTTTTCATTAATTGTGAAAGTTGGTTGCAACTTCTTTAACTACTTCCCAGTGTGAATTGCAAGAAATCTTGACATGATAAAAATAACGAAGTATTCACTGTGAAAACCAACATAAGAATCTATTATCAACAATTATAAAACAAAACTACCTCAGGGTTTCTAGGGTTTTCCCTGTAACTGTTTAGGTGAAACACCAGGGAGCCTTAATCAATCCATGCTAAACTACTCTGTGCAAACCTTTTTATTTATACATAAGCACCACATCCTCCATAATCTGCTTAGCGTATACCATCCTTTGCCTTCCTCTTATGTTCTTTTCCCACACACTTCCATCTAATGCTAATTTTACAAGACCCTCATATCTCAAAACGTGGCCTATTAACCTATCCCTTCTCTTGATCAACGTCCTCCATATTGTTCTCTCTTCTCTTATTCTGCTTAGAATTTCCTTGTTAGTTATTATTTCCACCCTTCTGAATTTCAGCATTATTCTATAGATCCACATTTCAAAATCGTCCATTCTGTTCCTTTATGCAACTCCAACCCTTCACGTTTCGCACCCATATTACACCACACTCCATACGAACATTTTCGTCGTATAGTTGATATGTATAAATCAGGGAGTGCCGTAAGTGCTAAAATTACAAATAGATTTATGAAAATTTTACTCCAATTAAAATACCATTACAATAATCATCCGTTATAAAGGCACAGGTAAGTAAATGTTTCTATATAATTTACAGAGAACGTTGTATTTTAAAATAAGGAGAAAGTAATAATAAAATTTCTATGTTCTCCACGTATAAAAAATTCCAATTTTGACTATAAATCATCCCACATTTGTACAAATTGCGGACGGATAAAAATTTGTTGTACCTACTCAAAGAAAAGGTAAAAATAAATATTCTGATTTTATAAAAGTTTAGAACCTATTGTGCGGTCTTTGTCAAACTTGGGGATCTGATAATTGGTGGTGGGCGTCGTCACCACGGTCTTGGGAAGGAAGGTCTTTAGATCTGCTCCAGATGCATTTGTTGGCATAGATGCACTGCCAACACAGTTGCACTTTACAACCTTCACCTTCAACTGACAGATGTGAATCGTGTGTTTATTTTCATTTCTAATGGCTAATTGTATCAATGCTCCAATGTTTTCCATTTGTTTCCGCCATTCTACTCCTTAGTCCATTTAGTTCTCGTCCACAATGCGCCTCATTTTATTTTCGTTTCGAGACTGGTTTATAATTGCTGGATAAAAATATTCAAATGTGCTTCTCAATTGAAGATTCTGTAAATTGTCGTATTAAAGTAAAAAAACTGAGTTATTTATTAGACACAACAAAATTTATAAATTTATTCCTTTAGAACTGTGTAACATTAATTGTATTATTATACGCCAACCTAATGCCGTGTCGATGCGATGATAGCGCCGCTCTATTGGTAAATAGTGTAAGAAAAGTGGTGGTAGTATTGAAAAGTTACATTGCGTTGCGTGTTGAGAGAAGTTAGTTAACTTTGTAAATCAATCTTTTAACGTTGATTGAAAATGTCATTTATTATTAAATGTGGGTTATAAAAAGTGGGTGTGGGTGTTTACAGGATAAAACCTTAAATAATGGACGAAAATTGTTAGAAAGCTTTCACGTTAGTGATGTACTAGAAGAAGCAAAGGAAGATTTGCGAATAATTACAGGCACGGTTTTGGGATCTACTCCTGGGGCACGTAGTGCTTAAAATCACGATGACTTACAAACTGATTGTAAAGGTTTACATTTTAAATAAGATAACAATAATGTTAACGAATAATATTTAAGCAAACAAAACTACATGCAAACAAATTATTACTTTTTAAATGGTTAATCATTTTTTGAAATTGTATTGTGCAATTAATATTTCTTATATCTTATAAAATTTCTATTTAAATAATAAAATTTTAATTATAAAATATATAGAAATTTACAAAATATATCTATAATTGATTGTTCTACTAATTGCTACGCTAGAGGTTAATAGAAAAGAAACATTTTTGTTATTAATTTAATAATGAAATCTATCACTTTACGTAATTAAATAATATATTAAAGATATATTTATCCACAATACATTTGCTCCAAAAGTAAATCCATTATTTAGGATATGTTTGATGTAATGCCTAATCGGAAATAATTAAATTTACTAAAAATTATGAATTGTTCAAAAAAGTCATTAATTTTATTAATATTATCAAATACAAATGAAAACGTTACGATGCACGCGTAGAAATCCATATTTTTTCCGATCGGTTTCTCACTGGCGATTCGGGAAGTTATAGAATTTCAAATATGGATTTTTAATACAGTATGGGAGCACTGAGGAACGCAGCAAATTTTTCCAAAACTTTTCCTTCAAGTTTTACTCATTTTTAATCATTAGTTTCTTTCAAAACGACAAATTCAATGTATATTTCATATAATAAAGTCGGTACAACCCATTTACTTACACAATTCTCCGCCAGAGGTAGCACGAGTCGCCGTTGGTCAGGCGTATAGCTTATGTGGGTGCCCATTAACATTTACACAGAATCCCCTCGGAAAGAAACGAAACTATTTTTCACGTGTAAATTAATTCTGTTAATATTCGAAACGTAATTGAGGGATTAAAGTTGCAAAGTAAAAAATGTTTATATTCGCATCCATTCGCGTGAGTTACGGTGCACTTCATACAATAAAGATATTTATTAACATCTATTCAAATTTTATTAATTCAATCCAAACCCAAAGTTAAAACTATAAACTAATTGCTTTTATTTTCTTCTGGAGTTTATTTAATTGTGTTGTAAAAGGAGCTTTCTGCTAATATGCTATAATCATCTTCAACACAGTTGTCAAAATACAAATTTATGAGTTGATATAATATCACGATCAAATCTTTAAGCAAAAATAAAACAATTAATCTTGCTTAATTTCGTTATTAATACCAGAATATTAAAAACTAATCAAAGTTCATAAATTCAAAATCCAGGGTATTATGTATAACTAAATATATATAACTACGTCTATCTAATATTTTGTTTTTATTTAGATAGATACAGGCATAGATAGTCAAAACATTTCTATCCAACACAAGTTGAGTTATCTTTCGTGATATTGACTTGGAACAATGAGAAACAGATAAAAAAAATTCATTTATTTGCCAATAATTATGCAGGCTAAGGCAAACCTAATTCATTAACAATCATACTAGTTGCAAAAGGGAGTAGTATGAATATACAGAAGGAATAGTAGGGTCATATGAATAGAGTTGGGGAAGGGGGGGAGAGAGCGGAATTGGAGAGTGATGAACGCAATGCAGTGTTTATTTACTAGCACAGCGAACATTTCTAAGAAGATTACAAGCGTTTTACAATGCTTACGAAATGTTCGTATGATTACGTGTTAGCTCCCTACTCTGGAACTATGCCAAAGCAAATAAAGAGTTACACAATGTCTCATTTCTGCGAAATAATTTACCCAAATGAAAGATTCAGATCGTGAATGCAGTGACACAATACTCGCGGGTTTCCAAGAAACATTTCAGCACAATTCATATTTGGGGCGCAAAATTAGAGATGCGAACACGAGCATTTATCATTCTAAAGCAATAGTTTATCTGATAATTAAATTAATTGAAACAACATTTTTTGTCAGTATATTTATTTCCAATTATCAAAATTTGCGTCGTTTCTTCTCCTTTTCTGAGACACTTCATGGTATTCACTCTGTGACTCCCTCAACCGAAAAAAGGCTGTTTCAATTATTTTTATAATCATTTTAAATTTATATAGCTCACGATAGTGGTCCGGATCCAATAATATCTCGGAATTTCTAAAAGATAATCTATTTAGCAAGTAGTTAGATGCCCGGTGATGCCCAATCCAGTCTTGAATTCGACTGTAATCTCTTTGTCAACACGCGATTAAACCTTCTGCAAGAGCATCTCATTTTTGAAAATGTACTTTCCACGCCTCCTCCTTTATTACGTCATAACTACCGCGATGACTCATTATTTTAATCGAGTCCAGAAATCAACTGATACGTTAAATAATCGCACACGCACTGAAAAATACAAAGAAAGAGGTAATTATATGTATAATGAGTAGATACTTGGACCATCTTTTCGGTTTGATTACCGTGAAATAATGTGTGTGTGTGTGTGCCACCCTGGAACAGCTCTGTGACTTATAAAACATTTCTCATATTTATTAACTAATTAAAGGTATTATTACTTAAATAAAATGTTTGTTAATTTTAAATATTATATCACGCTTAACAGATATATTTTCTGTGATAACAGTAAATTCCCTGAGTTTCATCAGTCACGCCAATTAATTAGCCAAAACTAAAGATTAATTTTGATTCCAAATTGTCCATAATTGCAATTTGAATAAAGTAAAAAATTATTCCTTTAATAAATTTAAAAATTCCTTGAAGAGTTAACTGATTAGACTGAAATAATCTGTTTATCCTAACGTAGACTGTCAAACGTGAAATAATGCTTAAATATAAATAACATGTTATTTTAGCATCACACAACCTAGGATAGACTATTTTCAATGTATTAATAAATTAACAAAACTGGTTGTTATTTTACCAACATTTTATTTAAGTTATGGTACTTTTTAATTGCTTTTTTCCCGAATGTCTCGTCGCCGCCTCCGTACGTACGCGTATTAACATCCTGCTTGCAGGCTTCATGAGAGCATCATTATAATAATGGAAAATTGAATTGTTAGTTCCATGTCTTTAGAATAGGACCTTTGAATGGTATAGGAAACCATAAGAGACAACCAAGTCTTAAAACAGAAATTGACGTGAAGCATTTCTTGGCTTGAAAAGTAGCAAGGAATTAAGGTGTTCAAAATGTCAACAGAAACCTTCTGCTGGTAGAGCACAACAATACATAAAGAATTGAATGGTAATCAGATGAGTGGTGTAGGAAATCATAAGGGACAAACATGAAGTCAGAAAAGATGATGCCGTGTGACATTTTTGGCCCGAATGGGAGGAAGAGAGCTACCTAAATTTCAAAAAGCTCAATAGATACCTTGTTTATGGTGATCAGTGCTAAAGACAAATTTTACGGCAATCTAATAAATGGTAAACCTTATAACTCGCAAATGTTAGAGCATGTTCGGTATATAAGGACTCGAGCCCGTGGCATTTCATTTATATACATTTCATTACTCAGCCATAAATTTAATTTAATTTTATTATTTTACACCCACTAAAAAGTTTAGAGGATTCTTACGCATAAATTAAATTTATTTTACTATATCAAGATCACCCTTACATTGATTTTATGTTATAAATTGGAAATTTAAAATTTAATCAGTTTTAATCTTATCAATAAAGTTTAATAAGAAAGTTAGAATTATAAACGTTGTGCCAGCAAGTTTTTTTTGCAACTTCAGGATCAAATCGGCAAGCACGGAGCCCGCAACACAGTTCAAGGGTGCATTTTATATCTCATACTCCCGCTGAGAAAGAGTTTCACTCTAATTACGTCGTCAAATTTCAAAATAAATTAATAAAAATTACTGAGTAACTCTTCTTTACCGACCTGGCTTTTTACTCGGTAAATAAAGACATCGCAACACTGTGTAGATATTACTGTAATACTTTGTTGACCTCGTGCAATGTCTCTTCTATCAGTCCTTATCTAAATGTGTATACATTAAATTTCACTGAATCTGTCAAAATTGCAATAAAAATAAGTTATGGCAACAATATAATAAAGTATCTCAATTGATATAAGGAAATCTATGTGTCAAGGTCGTTGCAAGTAGAACGAGGTTTTCATACTATTATGCAATCACCGCCCTTGGATTCAAATAATTTTTGAAAAAATATAGAATTGTATATTTAAATAAATCCCATATATTTTACTTCATAATCGAATCAACTTATCATTTAATTTAATATTTAACTAAATATCTCGGCATCAATACTGAACGTGTTACGTTCAGTATTAATTTAGATTAGGGTTTTCCAAACATCAAGGTTACAGAGTTTCGACTCCTCAACTAAGTCGCAAGTTCCATGACATAACTAGCTCATAACGCTAACGTAAAGTAATTTTGAACTTATTTACCACATTTTAATGTGATATTATACTGCAGTACACTATCTGGGACGTTCTAAAGCAATGTTTTGACATAAATTAAAAGAATCGTCATTTAGTTTGGTTACGAAACAAAGAGCTGTTATGGAAGATTTAACAATACTCAGTAATGATGACAATTTATTTTTAGTTTCAATCTAAAGTGAACCAATAATTTTTCATGAATTTTAATGCATGCATAAGTCTGAGTATACGCTTAATATAAACTGAAACTGTCAAGGCGTGGTCGTGCTTTAATATACTTCAATCAAGTAGAAATAATAAAATACTTTATATTTCGTGTGCTGGTTTTGTCGGTATATTAGGTACATTAATATATTCTATTACCTTGCCCGATGTCATACTATTATTCACTTTCTTAATAGTCTGATTAAAATTATGTCTCTTTACCGTTATTCATAATGTAAAGTGGAATAAACTATTAAGGATTTTGAAGATGACAGAAATAAAATATCGAGAAAGCAGACTTATCTATAACTTCTACAGACGGCAGTCAGTAGTAATTAGGTTTCAAAGACACGATAAGAAAGAAAAAGTCAAGAAAGATGTAAGACAAGGATGCAGTCTGTCGCCAATGCTCTAACTTATATATAGAAGAGGCGATGAAGAAATTTAAAAATTAATGTGAATGCAAGGAGAAGAAATAATAACCCTAAGGTTTTATGATTATATTGTGGTATTAGGGGTGTCAGAAGAAGACCTGGAAACCATAATAAATGGCATGAACGTGGTCCTGGAGATAGAATGCAGTATGAATATTAATAGAAGGAAAACCAAGGTAATGGATTTTTGTATGGGAAAAAATGGAAAAACAAACAGTGTTAGATTGAGCAAAGGTATTTTGAAGGAAGTTAAGGAATTGTGCTACTTGGGCATCATAATAACTAGGGATGGTAGGAGTATAGTAGACATAAAGAGTAGGATATCACAGCAAGAAGCCTTTCACAAAAAAAAAGAGGAATTTACTTATAAGTAGGAATATTAGGTAATCATTACTAAAAATGTTGGTATGGAGTGTGGCGTTATATGGGCGACAAACGTAAACGATAGTAGTTGCAAAAATGAAAATAATAGAAGCCTTTGACATGTGGTGCTATAGGCGAATGCTGAAAATCAGATGGGTGGATAGAATCACTAACGAGGAAGTTATAAACAGTATAGGGGAAAAATATCAATATGAGGGACATTGACCAAGAGAAGGGATAGATTAATAGGCCACGTTTTAAGGCAGGAGGGTCTTATAAAATTAGAGTTAGAGCGAAGTGTGTGGGGTAAGAACAGAAGAGGGTGATCGTGATGTAATACGCTAACTAGATTAGGAAGGATGTGAGATGTGGTAGTCATGTATAAATGAAAACTCTTGCGTATACTTGCCTGAAAGGTTGAATCAGACCAGACTCTTGACGGAATACCACAACAACAACGACCATTATTTCCCGCAAAGGATGTACTCGTGAATCCTCATATCATAAGGGCGGGGAAAGCAATGTTGCCGAACAATTGCAGTGTATTCTGTTGTTTGTAATAGACTGAGGACGAAGTCCACATGTAGTGTAGCTTAATGAGAAATCCCAAGTGCCGTCTAATTGTTAACGTACTATAGTTCATGTTGAAGGAAAGAACAAGGAGAATTCAATTTATTTTTGGGCTCATTTTTTCATTAACTTCCCGTACACCATATCTTTTTTAATTTCTGTTTTGTACCCAACACATTTAACCTTCCTCAGCTCAGGTAAATCGGGATAGTCAGCTATAAATCCCCGCTAATTTCGTTTCCTTCAGCTGTTTCTGCAGTCGCCATATGAATATGCATTAATAACGAAACACTGGAGGTGTTTCGTTTCAATTTACCACGAGATCTTGACTCAGTCGAAGATTGTCAAAGACTATCATGCATCTCCATGAAACTGCCCTTTGAGGCGATCAAGTTTAGATGTTTACAGATTTGGCATTTCTTCATCAAAATTTAATGCCTGAAGAAGTTCCAAATATAATTCTCGACACGTCGTTCAATCTAATTAATTTAATTATTTGAAAAACGTCTAATTAAAATGTAAAACTTGTCGTTAATTTATTTTATTTAATTATTTGGATATCAGACGTTAATTTATTTACTAATATAGTTTTCTATTTCAAGTGTTAAGCTTCTGTCCTAGGTGAAGTGGACTGTCCGAGAGGATTTAACAGAATTAATGCTATATCAAACACATTAACATCAAACAGTATAGAGTCACATAAAGTGCACACTTAGTTAATGTGTACATTTATAACACTCTTTTCAAAAAGACCGGCTTTTAAATCAATAATATTTTAAAATAAATAATTATAATATGTTTAACTTCTTTAAATCTAACATATGCTTATATATATATATATTTCAATGGTAATTTGACTATTTCAATTCAGAGAAATGAAACGTCATCATAAGAATTGACAGTGCCAGAGAAAATAGAAAAAGCTTTGCATTGAGGTTGCAATGCATTGTTGTACGATAGCGACATTTTTCTTGTCCGTGTCACGCCTGTGATTCCAGTCGACGTCGACTGGGCGTTGTATTCATCTATGGCCGATTATTTGCCGTCACGTTGTTAACAATTTCCAGCGTCTTGCACTTCACGTCCAGGCACCAAATTGTATGACTTTTATTACCCTGTCAGTAAAACTATTCCCATTACGTTCAAGCTAGTTCGTTTCATTATCCCCCAAAAATTACATGCAAACCTGTTTTTTTATCGCAACAAGGTCAAAACCGTTATTAAACATTAATGTAAGTGTAATATTGATCGTTACCAGAAAATATGTTGATCTCAACTGTATCCTAATTATTAATAACAATTTTCCGGTTTCTGAATAATAATATAATTAATAACAAGAGATGCGAACTTTTAACAGACAGACCTAAAAAAGCAAAATGAACTAATTAAATCGATATAGTTGGGCTAACATTTCGATGTGAGGTCAGAATCTTTCTCAAATGGCTCTTAAACGGAAACTGACATATTTGAAACAGGAGAATATCTGAGATTGGCCTGTTAAATAATGTCTTATCTTGTTATTATGTACCACTGACGTTAATTTTTACATTGTTAATAAATTTGATAAAATTACATAGTTCCCTCGAAATTTTATTTAAGTTCGATATACTGTGAACAAGTAATAAGTGAAATAGTGCTTGTGTCTGTCCCGTAGCAAAATTCACAGTGAATCAGCCGATGCTGCTTTACGGGACTCTTTACATATTTATTAGTATTTGCATTAACTGCATAATTATAATTTCCAAATTTTTAAATAAGTGTTAAAAGCTTGCGCTACAGTCTCTGACGCATATTATAATGTAAATATACGAAGTATAGAAGTTGCAGTAGAAGCAGAGTTGAAAGGATTCGACTTTGATCTTTCTACGCAGCAAAGCAATTGAACAATGCTTATGTGAAATGTGTCAGTTCCTGAGAGACTGCGCGGAGGCAGGTACGAACGAGTATATTTAACTCGAGGCGCGTGTTGCAAGGTCGTGTATCGTGTCCAGTGTGCGAAAGCCCTTCGAGCGAACGACACGATGCCTGTGGCAGTCTCATCTGAAGACTCTTCTCTCTCTTTGCAGACTCCGTCGTGGAGTACAAAGGGCGCCTACTCCTCCAAGGACGTCGCCTCCAGCCCCAGCAGCACCCAGCAGGTGAGTCATCAATGGAAAATTACCATTCTCTGTACTGGGATTATTTTCAGATGACGCAGAATACAATTAAAATACTATTAATAATTATTTTAATTATCATCACACAGCCCATGTTATTCTAACTCACAAGTTGTTAATATTCCAAAGTAAACTTTATTCGCGTGTAAATGATGGCAAGGTGACAATGTTCCGAAAATTGACCTAATATTTGAACAAAAAGTTAGTCTATATTTTCTTCAATGAATTTTTTAAAGTTTGTTAAAGAACTGATTTTTACTTAGTACGATAACAATAATTTCCCCATGTTTATCAGTCACATTATTAACAAAAATAACCATAGTCATCTACAAAATTTAATTACTATTAAATTTTAAACATTACAAAAAATTTTATGGAATCTGTTTGAAATTAAAACAATATAAAAACAAATTTTGTTTTTTCATGATTAAATGTCTAAATATCTTCATTTATTTACGTGATTCCAGACTGTGTAGAACATTTATCGAACTTCGGAGTTCCATAAGTTCAATAATTTTTTTGCTCACCTGGTATCAAGCACAATCGGCAGCACACAACCACGAGTTGTAGAAATTTACATTGATTTTTTTTTCCATTGAGTCCAGATCTTGTAAAATTTAACCACGTTGAAAATTTAAAACGTCAGAAGTGTCGATAATAATTGAAATATAAAAATAGACTTATCGAATCTTGTATAACGATATTTGATAAATGTAAGTCCAAATCAACAAATTCTTAATTAAAATTCTAAAATTTTGATTTACTCTAAAACTTTGGTGTTGTGTTTAGATATATCTTCACTTACCTTCCTGGAGTTCATACCATTATCGTTTTTGAAAATATATTAGATTCTTAAATGTTTCTGTTAGTTACATTATTTTGTATATGTATAATTTTAAAATTATCAAAATCTATATATTGTTTTAAGTTTAAATGGTGTAGTGACAAGGCTGTATTTTTTAGTATTGCTCTTAGCAATTTTCATGGTTATATAGTCTAGTATTTAGGTAATTTCCTGTGTGTCATATATAATTTTGTTACAGTCCTTACAATTAACTTTATATATGACATTATTTTGTTCTTTTACGGGAATTTTATCTTTCAGTTTAATTAAATAATTTTTATCTTGTTTTAATTTTATTTCATTAATACCATTATTTATAAAAACTTTTACTATTTTAGGTGTTAAGGTTTCAATGTATGTTAAGGAGCAATACCTTGTATTATTATCTGTGTTATTATTATTGACCCGATATAAATCCAAGGAATAAAATTCAGTTTAATGTTTATTTCGTGTACTATAACTGCGAATCGCACGTGTAAATATACAGGCCTCGACAGAAAAATTGAGCGCCCTTTGTTAACAACCATAGGTAGTCAGAAATATTCGACCATCCAGCTATATTAATAATCAATTGACTAATAGTTTTATTCTTATCACATTATAAATTGTCCATCATAAATTGTACATATTTAACAAACGAACATGAGTGACAGGTGAATATTCTGCTTTGGGAAACTGTGAGCTCTTAGCTAACAATTTTTTAATCATGGACTTTACTTAACAAAGTTACCAGCGAGTCTGAGCAATACACGTTATTCTCTTTATTATATTCCATATGTCAAAATGACAAATCAAATAATTATCCGATATGATTTAGTTTTTTCGTGATGAAACGTCCTGGATTTCGTTATTTCGGCTAATATTAGTGTTACGTATCTGATATTAATATTATAACGTCAACAGTTAGGATTATAGTCGCATTGAAACATTTATCTTTGCTCGTCCCAAAAATTCTGCATGCTTAAAATAATCTTATTTTACTTTCTTCATAGAATATAAATTATTACTGTGCGATTTATGTGAGTATGGAAACAAAAGGAATGTATTTTACATTCAAACTTGTCTGTTTAATTTTGTCCCTAGAAGAATGAAAGTTTTAAATGTCTCACTTTTTACGCTGATTTCAGCTTCAGAAAACTACTATCAAATATATAATTTTTATCGGCTCGCCGAATGAAGTCTGGGTGTTGCATGTACGTTTTCGTACAGTCATTGGTAATAAATATATTTACTAAATAAAAATATAAGAAAATAAATTCAGTCCGAGTCTTCGAAGGATATATTTAGATTTGCCCACGCAGTCCCTCACGTATGCCACCTGGATTTCTCACAGGTGTTCTGGTGTAGCCTACACTGCCGTAGAGACGAGATTATCTTCGCTGGATCCTGGTTGAAGAAATTTTACGTCCTCTATTAAATTTAAACATAATATCGTGAATGTAGATGCTACTTCCGAACTGGAGTAAATTGAACGTTATTTTTGCGAAAGCTTTTGTTGTTAATATCTTCATTAAATAAATTGCTCCGGAATATTAAACGTTAACGTATTCCAATTGAGGAAAAACGTTACGTGATAATTACTCGTTTTAATTGTTCCAATTGGTAAAATACAAACTGTATATTCTATTGATGAGTTAAAACTTATGAAATTAATTTAGTCTACCACAATCACTAAACGTTTTACGAACGGTTCCACTTTATTCGTCAGAAGTATAATACAATTTCACTACGAAATCGATAAACGTTCGTTATATTCAGTTTATGGCTTTGGCCTTGATGAAATTTTGTGATGCCAAGACAAAATTTACTTGCAGAGTTATGCAATGGAAGCGGAATAATGTCCCTGTTCGGATTGTTTATGTGCTTGTTGTCCTAGCACTTCCATGAATTACCCGATAAGAACTGTCGTCGCAAATTAAGAGACATTCGTCAACGCAATATTAGCCTTGTAAGGGTCAAAACCTTTACGATGCCCTTAACCTAGCTTTCGGAGGCTATTCTTTATAGCCGTTAGCCAAACACGTGCTAAATCAAACGAAGATAATTAAGATTTTAACAACCAAAAACATATACTGTTGTTCCAAATCGTCTCTTCCTTACTGAAATTAAGTAAAAAATCTTTATTTCTTTTTTTAAAAAAAGTAGCTTAGATTGAGGAAGTACAAATTTTGTAAAATAATACCAACTATTGAGATGAGTAGTTTAAAATACTTTCCCTCTCATTTCTTAAGAGTCTAACCCATCTACTTGCCAACACCTCACAAGGCAGATTATTCGAGATCGAATGGCTGATTTTTCACGTAATGGTTGCCGTTATAGGGCATGTGATCGCCATGGTCACGAAAACTGGGGTAAGGACTGTAGTAGAAACGCTACGCTGATCACGTCCAACTCCAAAAAAATATCCGGAATGTTTCAAGAAAGACGAGAGTCAGACCACACCCAGAAAAGTTTGAAGTGCTAATAAAGTGGAAGACATTGTTTCGTCTTTTCGTCACAGAAATTTTGTAAAATTTTCTTATAAGTTTCCGTTACTTTTTAAGCGTTATGAAATTTTAAGATTATTCTCTAGAATTATCTTTAAAATAAGATCATTTCGATCTCTTTGCTTGTGCGAGATGGACGTCTTAATTTCCATCTTTCTAAATTCATTGATACCTTAAAATTCACCAGATGAGGTTACAAATTGAAGTATCGTATTAATGAAGTTAATAAGCTAATATTAAAAAAGTTTATTTTAAATTTGGTCTAATTCGTAGGATGATTTACTACTTATTTATTCCAAACAGCTAGATAATGCAACTAATTATATTTAAAATACCTCCTACTTTCAAGTCTTCCATCTGCCTTTAATCTGTCCGTATAAAGGTTTATGACTTTGTATAATATTCTCGTCTTATTGCATTATTCTTTCACTCATATCGAATCCACCCTCAATAATAATGCTTTTAAATGATAAAAACACTTTTACATTTCCAGGTCTTAGTGTTAAGTATTAATTTTAATCCATGTTATATTCTTCTTCTAGTCTATGATATTCGTTGGACCTTTGAAATAGTTCACTTTAGGAAGTGTGTAAACCTTGTCGGTGTATTATCCGCTTAAAACGACATGAATAAGAACGATAAATCAATTGTCTTTGTTCTTCTTTCAATTTAGATTTCATTAATGGCTCTCTTCTTTGTCTGTACTTAAGTCGTATGTATTCAAAGACTAAAAATATTTCATGAAAGAAAACTATTTCAGATTATTTTTTTTAAAAAAAACAATATTCTGTAGAGAGTATTTAAGAATCGAAAATAATATAATTTTACACGGTGTCTTTAATGTAAAGAAATTACTTAAAGAATTTGAAGTTCTTCTAATATGAATGTATACTGTACCCTGTTTCAGTACGATAGCTACAGTCGACGATATGGCAGCGTTGGCGGCAGCGTCCCGAGCTCACCTGCAGCCACAACCACCACCCCTAGCTACCGGAGCAGCGGTAGCAGCACCACTAGCCTCCGAAACAATTACGCGACGACTCCAGCGAGAGATCGCTCCACGGAGCGAGTGTCCCTGAGGGACAAGTACGGCACGTACCCCGACCGCAAGGCCGATGGAACCGCGGGCGTGACCGGGCGCCGCTCCCGCGACCCCAGCCCCAGCGCTGAGGTCGCGGCGACGCCGTCGTTCCGGCTGTACGGACGCTCTGCTTATAGCCGCTCCACTTCCAGAGACAGCGAAACATCTGCCGCGTCGCCGACGCACGTTCCGGCCAGTCTGCGCTTCGGAGGCGGCGCGGGATCCACAGCCAGGTTCGGAAACTCCATAGCGCGAAGTCCGGTGAGCGAAAAGCCACCACCAGTCTTCGGCGTCGCTGGAGATAGATATTCTTCTGCGACTTCGAAGTCGGATGACAAAACTGTAACTAAAGCGGAAGACCGTCAGCCGTACGCGTCGAAGGTAGACGAACGACCGTCGTATAAATCAACGACCAGTTTAGAAGACAGACCCTCGTACAGATCCAGGACCGATGTTAAAACTTCTTACGGTAATTCTAAAGTTGAAGATCGACCGACGTACGGGGTCCGCTCGCCACGCTCCAGGCCCGAGGACAGATCACCTTATTATTCCTCGGGAATCCGGAACACGACGGAAGGGGGCAACAGGATAATTCCCAATACAACTACGAAGCCTGAAACGACCGAGTCGACGAAAGTAGGCAACGGCAACGGGAAAGAGGGTGATTCAGGAGGCAGTTCATCCGAGAGCGAAGAAGAAGAGACGGATTCTTCTAGCGAGGAGGAAACGAAGTCTCCGCCGCCCACGTTATTCATGACGGTGGTAACCCGAGGAACGTCTCCAACTCCTCCCTCTTCTTCAACGTTCCTCCGTAGTCGACGTACAGACCTGGCGCGACAGCTGGAACGGACCGTTTGCAAACCGACCAAGAAGCCCGCGACGGCCGACAAGGCCATCCAATCGGACCGAGGCGACGACACTGCCAGAACTTCCAGGTTCGCCGTCACTTCGCGATCCTCACCCTGGTCATCTTACCTGGACAGGTACTCTTCCCCCATCGCCTCGCGATATGCGGCCACGTCGCGCGTCGGAGGTTACTCCTTCGATTCGCCTTCGTCTCGCGTCAATGATTCTGCTCCGTCCGACTCTAAAATATCATCTAATATCAGCAAATCGAGCTCCGGAGCCGATAAAAGTGTCGACGACTCGACGAAATCGTACGCTTCCAGATCGTCTAGTTCTCCCACAGTCTCAACAGAAACAAAAGCTGCGACTCTTACAAATAGCAGCCTGGAGCCATCAAAAATTCCTTCAAGTGGAGAAAGTGCTACAGAAACAAGCGAGAAAAAAGTACCGAAAGCTGTTACAGAAACAAAGAAAGAAACAGCGGTTTCTAAAGATAAGACTGCTACAGGCGCATTACTTCGAAACAATTCAACAAATTCGTTGACAAACGATACAAATCATTCGAATGTCGATGCTCAGTCAAATGCGAAGACGACAGGTCTGACTAGGGCACCTTCGTTTAAGAACGTTACAAAGGCTATCGTCGGAAAACCACCAGTTAAACCTGAAACTGATTCTACGAAACAAAAATCTCCATCAGGGTCTTCGATTTCTGAGAAAACATATGCAACTGCTCCATCGTCCAGGCAAGCCACCCCAACTCCCTCCAAGGAAGATTCTAATTTTATTCGATCGAAGTCATCTTCAAATTCGTCAGTTTCGGAACAAGCTTCACTTTCTACAGATACGCCTCCCAAACCCATTTTGAAATCGAACTCCAATTTATCCAAGTGTAAGTCAACTTCAAATACATCTATATCAGAAAACTTATCATCAGCAAGTAAACCACCAATAAAGTTAGAAGCTGATAAATCAAGAAATGGATCCAGCGCCTCTTTGTCCGAAAAGTCTAACTCAAAGAAGTGCATGCAAGATAATGCAGTTAAAGATGAGAAACAAGATGTGCAAAATTTAAAATCATCATCCGGATCATCCCTTCCTGAGAAAGTTTCCACGTCGGAAAAATTATTAAACGCCAAACTTCCACCAGCGGGACCTAAGTTGTCGTCTTCTCTCCATTCGATAAATAAATTATCTGCAGCAAACAAAGATTTTCGGAAATCCTTACTTAACATGGATCTAGACGCGGCAGTAGCCAGAAAGCTACAACGTAGGGCTCAACGCAGTGGATCCAACAGCTCCAACGAATCAGACGGAAAATTGCAAAAAGGTCTGACGGGTAGCAGCTCAGCTCCAAAAATGATTGAATCAGGACGCAAGAGCGCTAGCAGAAGCGAGAGTTCTTCGTCTGATTCTAGTTCCACCAGCAGCGAGAGTAGCGATAGCGAGAGCAGTTCAGAAGACGACGACAAAGTCAACAGACATACCATCTCCGGTAACAAACCACCTCTTCCTCCAGGGAAGACAGAAGAAGCCAAGTCCTTCCTCATGCGTGCTTTAGCTCCTGTTACTAACTTATTCAAATCACGACAGGATGAAACTGAGAAAACACCTCATATGATACGACATATAGAATCTGGAGAGCGGGCCTGGTGGATGGATCCGAACAGTGAGGTTCCGGACGGCATAGTGCGTATGGTCAGCAGTCATAATCTACCGGGATTGCAGGGTAGCCCAAGCTCATTGAGCTTGTCTAAGGCTCCCAGCTCGTCGGGTTTGGCCAAGACTCCCAGCTCGGTGGGTCTTTCCAGGGTACCCAGCAGTCGCTGCGTGATCGACGGAGACTCGGGCAAACCTCCAGCTCTGGCCCGCGCCCCTAGCAACCGGGCCTTAGCCAATGGAGCTTTCCGTATCAGACACCAACAGTCCGGAGAGCAGGCCTGGTGGCTCAGGAGTAACGCAGACATACCTGAAGGCGTGCAGAAGCTTGAGCCTAGTGACAGCAGTGACGACGACGGTCGGGAATCGCCGTACGACAATGTGCCGCAGCCTAAGAAGAAACCCGAACTCTTCATCGGCAGCCACACTAACATCGACGATATCTTAGGAAGTGTGGCGTCCATGGTGGAACCTGCTATGGGAGTGGCTAGATTGCGACGCCGGCAGATGGGCATATCAGACGACGATGCAGGTTAGTACAGCACATGGCGCCAAGCTGATAATCTACAATTTGCATTGTTTAACGTTATATGAGAAATCTCAATTTTAAATTAGTAATAGCTGTAGCGGGGTAGAAATGGATAACGTTCTTTTTTACTGGATAGTGCTGGAGGTTAGCAAATAGGGGTGGAACATTGTAACTGGTCAAGGAAGAAGTCCCAGCAATCGTCTTGACCACCTCCTGATTGCACCTTGTGAATGAACTATTGTTTAGACGTCTTACATCTGTGAATTTATAATTTTTCCAGCATTTCGACAGAAGGTAATCTACAAAACTCCTCGCTTTCAACTCTTTAATGGTATATATTATTCAACTAGGTGTCTTTATCTGCATATAAGTTATGTATTAGGTTCAAATTTGCTTAAACTGAAACTAGCGCGTGGTGGGGCGAGACGGGATTTTTTTACAGAATAATGCAAAATGTAATGTGTTACTCAAGAAAAAGAGAAAAAACTGGCCGTCTAGACTTAGAATGTTGTGCCCATAAAAATAGATTAAGAAATAAAATTGAGAGACAGGCGCTGCGGGAGTTTTCTCGCAGGCGCTTCACCCCAGAGTGGCTGCGATTATGTTGGGAATGCCTCACACTCTCAGTATTTTTTTATCAAAGTTCTCACATGCCGAGACACCTTCACATATTTTAGGAAGACCTTGGGCATATGGCAAGAGTTGACCGCTGATCCCATTGGATCAGTCGGCCAACTGCCTCCTGAAACTGATGGAGAAATGGAGACCCTACAGCAAACTCGTCTCCCGTCATTCGAAAGGTCGTGAGATTAGTACCCAATGACCGACGTACCTGATGCAGGTTTTCTAGGGTTTTCCCTGCGTCTCTTTAGGTGAAACACCGGGTAGGCTCCTTGAACTATAGCCCGGGGGCCCTAGTTAACCGTTGGCTACCTTGCTCTACCTTCCGCATCCCCCCTTTTCAATTCCCTTCCTATGCTATTAAAGGGGTTGCCTGTTTCAGGATCACCCTCATGTAGCTTGTTAACCCAAAAAAAATAAAAAAATTAAATTAACGGAAAAAAGGTTAGCAAAGACTGTGCAGGTGCATAAAGTCTCTTTCTGAAGGAAAAATTGATAAAGCGATCAACCGTACGCTAAATAAGTATAAGACGGAAAACAGAAAGGTTAAATATTTTTCTTAAAGTAAATTTAATTTTATTGCACTATTTTTAAATACAAAACATCCAAAACCCGTTCGACACGTGGGGGTGGGGCAGAACTCGATCGAGTTTACTATATGATCCATAACATCTCTAAGTGTAGCCCTCTTTCTTTTGGTCTGTCCTCTTTTGGTACGTCACGTTTCTCTCATAACTTAACTAAATTCTTATATACTTCAGAGGCTTTATTGGAGACTGAACTCGGAAACCGTTGCACTGTTTATTAATGTGTCGTTGTGGCATAGTGAATGCATACCAGCAATTGCAGAACTGTATATCTAAATGCGTCAAGTGGTCCAAACAATAAGACAAATACTTCTTTGTTTCGGGTATAAAAACCGGTTTATTAATATTTTTTAATATTCATGGGACAAACTTGAGATGAAGTTAATGTCACATTTCGTTAAATACAGCACCTTTTGTAATTATGAATGTTCTTCGTGTGTACGTATGCATACACAGAGGCGGCCCTAGGGCTGTGCGATATGACGGGGAGCGCCGAAACCATCGGCATCGTAATTACTTGAAAAATTCTAGAAATTTTATCTACTCTAATCACTGCTTGGGAAATAGCATCTCAAGCTGATATAAAACCAATTTTAAGCCCGTCCGACCTCGAAGAAAGATACTTCTACACCAACTGGTTCGGAAGAATTATTTAAAATGAACGTTTTTAGCCTATGATTGATACAATTGAAAATGCTTTGATTACTCGGTTTAGACAATCATCAAAATTCAATGACACACATGGTCCTTTTTAAACAACATAAAAATCATTTCTGAAAAGTTCATATTGGAAAAATTCTGTCTTGGAATTTTGTTCATGAAAATTAATATTGCCCAAAAATTAAATCATTATGATATAATAATAAAATTACGAGTACAAAAGCTATAAAGGTGGTTTTTATATATAAAATTATTTATTCTCTTATCAACTTTTAAAACGGATTACTATCTGTAGGATAACTGTTTAAATAAAAGTTGTCAAACATATTAAGAAGTTATTATTTCTTGTTTGTATAATTTTTCACTTCTGATATAACTAAAGATATTTATCCGGTCTTATGGATGATAATTACATTTCCTTTCCTCGGAATGTAAACTATGTAGAGCACAATCATGGGTAAGCAACTGCATAAAAATAATACTATAATTTCGTTTATGGAGAAACGTTCCTTGAGACTTCGCATCACATACATATTTTGCCAGGACCGCAACTGTGCATACAGACAATTTTATTTATAAAACTTCACAATAGAACACGCGCTTCGTGTAAATTTGTACATCATTTAGTAAGTGAAGCATAATGCTTGTTTATTTTAATGGAGCGCTAATTAGACTAGCCTTGCATCGGATGTTTACATTGCGCCGTTGTTCTTGACGGGGAAATGAAATCCGCCCGTTGTTAGTTTTCCTGTAATGTGGCCTGGGATGCACCCGCAGGATTTTGCTGAGGACGAGGCTCTCCCACCCGACCGGAGGGTTTCAATTATCCGCATCCCGTGATTGAAATGTGTGCGCAGTTTTTGCGACGGCGACGCGGCGCGCGCTAGTGTCGCAACGTCACTTTAATGGCCCAGACCAACAAGCAATTATTGTGATAAAGATTTCGCTCCCAAGGATCTTCAGTTCAAACGGCGCTCTGCTCCAGTGAGGACAGCTTAATTCGTGTCAGCATGCAATTCTGAAGAATGATTATTGCGGTTCACGACCAGGTTCGCTTTTGCGCTATTGTTAATTTAGTTTGTGACAGTGAAAAATTTTCACCGTTGTAGTGTTGGAGATGTACTACTTACTGAGTACGTATTGTATTTAAATATGTACCTACTTTAATGCATTCATTGTTTGGTTTCGCTTATATTATGGTTTCTGTTCTTTTGTATTTGCCCAATAGTGAGTAATTTTAGTCATAGGTGAGAGAAGACGTTTTCAGGAATTGAAGAAGATGGCAAGGTTATAATGTGGGATTACTAAAGCTATTATTTTCAGGTTTGGGTTGAAATTTCATTGGTTATAAAACCGTCCCTAGAAAGTAAAGTTTCCCAAACGGTATGTTACGGAATTAATTTATTTACAAATCCCTAATATAGTTTTAAATGTGAGGGTACATGTCAGGATTTAAAAGGTGATTACCAATTTTTTTCTTTCCTTCTTCTTAACTGTTTCACATGTTTATTTCCCACCATGATACAATTACAACCTTCAAATGTTCAAACGCAATAATTAGGTTAGCTATTATTTATTTACATCAATCCACCCCCGCTGTATGAAACAGTTTCAAGTTAATCTTCCCGACAAAATTTTGAGCACAATTAATTCCACTTTCGTTGATCGTTTGTTTCCACTTCGTGGAGATTGACCAACAACTAGACGGTGGCAGGTGTTTTGGTTTCATAGCTGAGACAGCAGTTTAATTAAACTTTTCAATTACCCCAGCTGAGAAATTTTATTGGGACCGACTAAACCTTCTCCTGGATTCGTAAAAGTTGCTTACATCCGCGAAAAAAACACAATAAACATTACTTCTTACACTAAAAATAGGACTGAATTTAACTTACTGGATGTGCGATAAAGTAACAGAAGAAATGAGCAAATAAATAATCCAGACGTTATTTTCTAATCTGTCAGCATTTTTTTCTATTTACTCTGAAAGGGAAAGTTAGGAAAATAGAATGCAACTGCTGAACTGTTAAATTTGACTGTCGATTACAGTATGAATATTTAATATCTTGCATACGAATTGTAATTATTTGTTTCCCATGTAAATGAGTTCTTATAAAATGTCGCGTAATTTACGGGCAAAAAAACTTTTCTAAATTTCGGAATTCACACTATCAATAAGCACAAATCTGTAAGAATAAAAATTTCCAAAGCGCTTCTCATCACTAATTTTGTGTAGGACTGTAGACTGTAACTTTTCTCGACGTTAAAATAACGGATACATAGACCATTTATGGGTGTTGTTTTAAGATTATTCGTAAAATTTATATTCTTAAATTTTTATACGCCGATAAATCTATCCCCCCATCAGTTAATATCTGACGAAAATAGTGAAATAGAGAATAGAAAGCAACTGTTGGTGAACGGTCAATTTATAACTGCCTGAAGAGAGCTCAGGTGCGTAGGTGATTATTGATAAAAGTCAAATTCTAACGGGGCTTATTGAACGGGAGGAACTAAAAAAGAGCTGAAACGGTTACAAGTGAATTTTCATGTTTATAATACTGGAGTAAAAAACAGATTGCCGAATTTCAAATCAAGATTAAGGGGGTTAAAAGGAAGACAAAAATCCGTCTTGAATTATTGTCTAATGGTGACCGCAATACCTTCGTACCAATAGTGTCCTTTCTCGGAATTTCATTGCTGCTTCTTCATGCTGTCAACGATAAGCAATAATAAAAATGTTTGCGCTCTATTCAACAACATTGAAACCATATTTTGATATTCAGCTCTTAAAGTTAGTTAGTATAACTTCTACAACTATACATGGAGAGAAATAGCTCGTCGTGTCCATTACGATTCGGGCTGGTACATTCCTCAGGGTAATGTAACTGAAATCTTTATTGCGGTAACTTGGTTTTTTAAAAACTATTGCCGCAAGTAAATGTATTGTGTTCAGTTCAGGATACGTTGAACGACAAAAAAATTGATGTGGTAAATCAAGATATGATAAGTACGGAGAGTAGTAAAAAAGACCTTGGCGATGTCTGTATGTCCCGTTTGTAAAAATATTGTAAAATCAATTGGGGCTAAAATACGGGGTAAAACGTAAGTTCAAATAATAAAACGAAATTATCATTTTACAATAAATCACAAACTGAATTTATTACAAATTTTCTCGACAAATTCACACTCAGTGTTTTGGACTTGAGGAAAACAAAATCAACACATTTCTGAATTTGAATAGAAATTAGCAAGAGTCTCTCTCCAGGTGCACATCCTGGGTCCCATAGAAAATGGACGGTAGAAAATATTTTTAATGAAATTTTAAAACATAAAATTTAAAACAACATAACTTGTAAACGCAAATTTCACAACTATTTAAAAAATCAGGAACGCTACCCATATCCTTCGAATTTCTCTTTTTCTCCTGCCATCCGTATCAGGATTCATTGGCACAAATGCAACAGCAGAATGCTAGAAAATTACAACATAAATTAATAAAATAATATTTCATAGTATGCGTTACAAATTTACCCACTCAAGTCTTTCACGCCAAACAAGGAATAACTTAAGAGTTTGACTGTATATTCAAACAATTTCTGTAATTTCATTAAAATTCACATATTTTTGGTAATGAAAGTTCAATAGTTCAGATCACTCATATAAAAAGATGATATTTTACCGACTTGTAAGTCGAACTCATTCCATCGAGTGCGCCCACCGCACACTTTCAGTTATAGTGCATGGGATAGTATTACCGTCTGTTTCCAGTGGTATCCACTACCACTGTTGATTGGATGACCTCACTGGCCCTCGTACTACAGCAAATCTCACGTTATTGCTCACGTCTATGAAGCGAAGTTTCACAGTCTGTTCTCGTCAACACCACACGGCGCCAACATCAACACATCGCCGTGTTCTGACCAAAGCGTTTCTGCTTCCCTCAGACCTCCAGAAACCACTGAAGATTAACAAATCAGAACTCTATTAATGACTGCCGTAGAACCTCCCGTTCTCGAAGCTTCTAGAACAAAATTTTTCAATGTTCTGTACACGTGAGCTGTCGTGGTCTTGCGTCACACAAACGCAACACCACCGCTTATTTGTCGATCTTTGTTGGGATAAATGTTCACCTCGCAAACAAATTAGTCTGACCTTACAGAAAATTTCAGGAAATTTACTCTACTAGAATTAAAAGGTACCAAACGTGTTCAGCAGAATATAAAGAAATCATTCCTCCCCTACACCTTCTTCTACTGTGTGCCTCATACGCCATGTTATTTCTCGCAACCTATACTAATCTTGTTCACCTATAATTTACGAATACAACTTACATAAAGAAAAATTATTATAGTTGTTCCACAAACACAATAATAGAGGATACTGTTATTGTTGTTCGTATAGTTGATTAAAAGTTGTATTTATGCATTTTTATATAACACACAAACTTACATTATTAATCACTTCAGCGCTGTTACGAAAACTGATGGTTAGAAAATTTTAAACGTATTGAAAACAGATAGATCGTTGACTACCTGCATTTTATGTTTTGTTTCTATAATACGTCTTGAGAACACGGCGGCCAAATTAAGAAATTGGCGGCAATAAAATTAATATGCATCAGATATTAAGACGCTAATTTAAACATACAAACAGATTTATAGAATAAATAAATATGTATCTTTGCAATTTTCATCCTAATTGATTGTAGTTAGAATTTTACAAGCTCTTTAATTCGATAAATTTATTAAGGATTTAAAATTATACGACCTGTCAATGATTTCGACTCGAATTAGATCAGTGGAAAACGAGAGGTCCTGGATTCGAGTCCCTGGTCCCGTCGACATTTTTCCATTCTTTTACTAAATTAGCTATGCGCTCCTACTTCATTTAGTGTAAATTATTTTACTATTTTTTATAGTACAAGAAAATTTATTCTCATATAGTAGCAATTTCTGATATTGAGCAACACAGAACCTTAGTACTTCGTTCTACAAATGTCTGGCCTCCACTGTAGCTCCTCGCCCTATGATGTCCAGTAATTAATCGAGAATTAACTCTCCAATCGACGCTAGAAACATAGTCCAACGTTATACACGTTTACGATTCTTAATTGCTGATTGCTCTCATTTCTCCCAATTTAGTAGCCGTCCGCGGAACCTCAGAGAGAACTGTTCAATTGCTCATTGTTGTTGTGCTATTCAGTCCAAAGGCTGGTCTGATGCAACCCTCCATGCTAACCTATATTGCGCAATCCTTTTCATTTCCACATAACTACCAGATACTACATCCACCCTTATTTAATTAGCGTATTCCATCCTTGGCCTCCCTTTTCTGTTCTTACCCCACACACTTCCCTCTGGTGCGAAACGTGGACGATAGGAGTTGCGGAAAGGAAAAGAATAGAAACCTTTGAAATGTGGTGCTATGCTAAAAATCAGATGGGTGGATAGAATCACTACCGAGGAAGTTCTAAATAGAATAGGGGTAAAGCGAACAATATGGAGGATGTTGACCAAGAAGAGGGATAGATTAATAGGCCACGTTTTGAGACAAGAGGGCCTTGTAAAATTAGCATTAGAGGGAAATGTGTGGGTTAAAAACAGAAGAGGGAGGGCAAGGACGGAATACGCTAAGCAGATTAGGGAGAATTGGGGATGCGGTAGTTATGCAGAAATGAAAAGGTTTGCGCTAGATAGGGTAGCATGGAGTATTGCATCAGACCAGTCTTAGGACTGAATACCACAACAAAATATCTTCTAAGGATAAAGCATTCAGGGCCCTAAATGAATTGACATATATATATTTTTAAAGTGACGATTTGTGGAAGAAATTGGTATAATAATGTAGTGTCATACATTATTTTTAGAAAAAATCACTTTAATTAGATAAATAAAATTTGTAAATTTTTACTCTTGAAATATTTTCCCAATTTGCATAATATATTGTAAAAATTATTCCTATATTTTGCAATATGTTTCAACAACGAAGTTAAAAATTATCGAACGTTTACTTGAACATTTAGAGCTAATTTTTTCTGATTATTAACGCATTTTCTAAATGTGATATTTTTAGTATAACAGACTCTATCCATGTCTATTATCGGGTCTGTCGTTATTTATAATATACATACATAAGTTTTTTCTTTATTAATAAATATGCACGCGAATGCTTAAATTGTATCCCTTTTTTTTCAGAAGCTGAAGAAATAGATGCTGCGAACGTTCGCATCCACGACAGCACAGCGAAAACGCCGATGGTCCTTCGTCGAGGGTGAGTAATGGGACTATATGTTTTGCTGACCAGATGAATAATAGTGTTTTATCTTGGTGTTCGTAATGTTTCAGAGCGCCAACAGATGACGCCAGCAGCGCCGACGGGAAGACGAAGGTAAGTGAGCCGGCAACAGAGGTCTCTAGTGTTCAACTCTGCTCGGGGCTTATAAATAGAACACCGCTAATGCTTCAATGCAATTGCATTTCATTGTTGACAAATGATCCCTGACACACACAAAAAATATACTTTTATTAAAATTCAAATTTCATGGCGTATGAGTGCTTCTTCATGCAATACCAACAGAAAATGTTTTTGAAATGAGTTATATGCTGCGGTCTGTAAAAACTTCAGAACCCCTAGGTCGCAAGATTCCTTAATAACCACAATTTAAGCGTATAAAGGAAATATGGGATGCTATTTTATCTATATTCTGCGCACCCGTAGTTTATACTCCATTCCTTCCTGTATATATACGCTTATTTGTACATTTTACTGAAATGTCAATGTCATCTTCTTTGCAACAACTTCCTAACACTTGACTGCCAGCCAGTGGCGCCTTTCCTGTGCCACTGATCATAAATGTAGGAAGAAATTATTTTTCTTAATTTTAAGAATCTTTATAATTAACTTTTTTTAAAAAATTTAAATTCTGCTTTGATTTTGGGACTTTACACCGCCCTAGGTGCGCACTCGCTCCTGCTAATTCTACTCACCACAGAAAATCTGACTGAAATTAGAAATGCCAGGGGAGGTGTTGGGGCATTCATTTAAATTTATTTTCGATTAGCATTATAATTAATTAATCCAACTCTACTTTATTTCGATTTGTTTTGTTTTATATCTCAATCACTGTATTACATATTTAATTGATAATAATGTCTTTTGATTAAAGATTTATTTAACAATAATTAGTGATTCGAATAAATATCACATATTCAATTCCAAATAATACAACAGTAGTAATATCCCAAATTCAAATTATTTCTTTTGTTCAGTGAAGAAAAAATCTTTGCTTGCGTGAGAGATTTCATATCCGTTATTGTTGTGGTCTGATCAGATGCAACCCTCCATGCTAACCTATCTTGCTTTTTCATTTCCGTATAACTACCACATCACACATACTCCCTAATCTACTTAACAGAATTTCATCCTTGGTCTCCTTCTTCTGTTCTCACCCCACAGACTTCCCTCTAATGTTAGTTTTACGAGACCCTCATGTCTTAAAACGTGGCCTATTAATTTATCCCTTCTCTGTGTCAACGTCTTCCATATTGTTCGCTCTTCCCCTATTCTGTTTAAAACTTCCTCGTAAGTGATTCTATCCATCCATCTGATTTGCAGCATTTCCTATAGCACCACTTTTCAAAGTCATCTATTCTTTTCCTTTATGAAACACCTACCGTTCACGTTTCGCACCCATATAATGCTACACTCCATACTAACGTTTTTAGCAATGATTTTCTAATATTCATACTTGTATTACCCGTCAGTAAATTTCTCTTTTTTTGCGAAAGCCTTCCATGCCTGCGCTAACCTACTCTATATGTTTACTATACTTCTGCTGTATGACATAAATTTAATGGATTAAGAACCAAAAGTTTGTCCATGGTACCAATAAATGCCGACATATTATCGTATTGTTCAGAACATTTTTATTCAAATTTTGTATCTTCATCGAGTGTTTGATACGCCATATATAAATTGATTGCCATACATTAATCCCTCAATTTTAAATTGTAAATAATGAAAAGAATTCATCACAAAGTAGTTAGTTTTCTTTTAATAATATCTATTGTCCCGCAATGCACATTAATTTTTTAAAAATTACATTGCTTTCCATGGGGAGATGGGGAACATTTCCCTTATCCCCCAACCCTGGATCCACCACTTGCACAGGATTCCGTTTCATCCCCTGCACTCCGCGTAAAGCAACGCAGTTAGTTCCTAACAGTAACTTTAATTTTAAAATGTACCAAGGAAAATGCTTTAGAGTTACAAATTATTTCGCTTTCAAATACTAGATACTATTGCACATTATCTACACGGAATTTATAAATATAACATATTACGGCTCGGTCAGAGTATTGGTAACACTGTCGATGCTGTAGTATTATTATTATTTTACCTTATGAAACAAATAAAAATTGTTGTTCGGTATGATGAATCTTATAGCATTAAAATCACTAGTCGTCTCATAAAATAAAACAAGTAACTAGTCCGATGAGTACCCATTTTTCCTACAATAATTTCTGTTCCCTCGCCTTGTACATGGAAATTTTGAGTAACACTTGCGTATCTTTGTCAAACCTTGATAGGAGCAGACTTATGTATTGAGAGATGATAACGTAAGTTCAAGATTTGAACGATTACATAAATTACATGTGAAATATTGCTGCTAACCCGTAATTAGAACCTTTCTTGCACAGAAATGTTACGTGCGTTATTTCATAATTTTGAGTTCGCCCTGTGGACCTCTTCACTTCTCACTCTTTCGTAAGGAAACATTACGACCACTCTTCGGAATGAATACGAATCATAGTGAGAAAAGGAGTTCCATTCATCTCCACAGTTCAATCGTGTCCAATTATTAGATTTCTCCAGCAGTGAGACAAGGCTGCCTCGTGTGACGAGTTAAGTAGAGCACGTTTGATTGCGACCTTACAACATTCCGCTACCCAACGTATCTTATAAATGTAATTACTTAGCGCGTTAATTGCAAGAAACCTCGACCACTCCATTGTTCCAGAGGTCATGTGATACAGTGTTTTACTTGGCCTACACACAACGGTCCCGCTATTTCAGATGCGCTCCTTCTGTTCGGAATTAAACGGAAGACGTCACTACGTAAGTTCGTATCTTTGGAACTCATCCCCTCTGTGTGTATTCTATTCGAATTATTTTTAATGCTATAGATATATTTCAAACTCGTACTTTTGAAAATAAACCTTACAGTCGGCTTACTCAACTCAAAATCAAAAAAAATTATTATGTAATCAGTTACCCATAAGTTGTAAAACAGTCTCATTTTATTAATTATTAATATCTTTAAATTTTTTAAGTAGTAAAATATTATTCACGTAGCTTTCGGTAATAAGCCATACCCGTGTTTATAAAAAAAGAACCAAAACCTATATTTAATCTTTATCAAAAACTAATTTTTACCCCTTCTGTAAAAGCAAGTTACGTTTCAGGTTAAAACAAATTATTTTAACATTTTCAGAGATGTAGGAGTCATTTTGAAATGTATTGAAATTGTTGTTTTTATTATAATTTATTATTAATTTTTTTAATGTTTCATTATAATTATTGGTTCTTTTTTCATTTTGATGAATATGACCTATTGTGGAATAATATTAAAATAATATTTGATACATTAAAAAATTATTTTATTAATATTTAAAAAATTGAGACTTATTACAATCATATGGGGTCCTGATTACATTTCCAATTAAGCCCAATCAATCATTTAAATTGATGAAAATCAAAACAATGTAGTTTGAATAAATGTGTCGAATGTTTCATCTTGTAAACTGGGTGATGACGTCCACTAAATAGCGAGCACGTATTTTAAAACTTTTGTTGTAATGCGATGGTTTCGAAATTTCGAGTTACAACACTCCTTTCATAATGTGTTCATTGGTCAGCCTTGCAGCTTCCCGACTGTAAGAAGTGAAAGAACGCAATATTTGTACAGCCTGTTGACAAAGGGCTAAGTTCATGTCACTACTACTCCCTATGTGTATAGTAATGATTATATAACATGACACAGGGGGGATTGTTAGTTTCACTGCACTCGCTGGTTGCTGTAAGATGATCTGAGATTCCAGCCAGATGTCGTCTGGATTGTTTACAGCACGGCAGCAACTGTTAATATTGCTCAAGTTAAGTGAGATAAAACGAGAAGGTTGTTCAAAATTTATCAATCATATTAGGGATAGTAGACCGTATGTTTAATAATTAATATTGGCAATTCACCAGCATTCTAGAGCAGGAAGCTCCGATTTCTTTCGTACAAAGTTGGTTGTTCAATTATAGAGAACATATTAAATGGTATTGTTTAAAATGAAGAAGACAAGAATCATTTTAACAGTTTGGTGTCTCTTGCAATAGCCAGATGGCTCTCGTAGACACGATTTCAGCGCTTCTCAGGCTCTGACCTGTTCCTAATTACTTCACAACTTCAGACCACGACTTCAGATAACGACGTAATTCCTTTAAACGACTGCTGTGGGTTTTCTGCAACACTTCCGTGCCCAACAACATTAACTTAATCAAGATCTACGTGTTTACTTACAAGGCATTATTGAATAAACACAGTGTTTATAGCCGATGAATAGTAAAATATTAAGTCAATATATTAGTAATTATTTTTTTCTTCAAACTGCGTCTTTAAAAACTTAACGCAGAAAGAAATTCGTATCCATTTATATAGGAAATACAGATGTATTTGTTGGTTAATGATAAATTAAGCAGCTCTATGTCTTTTTTAGAGTACGAATGTTTGCGCCGTTGCTAAGCATCCATTTCTGTTCCTGTAGTACAGTCAAGTAGTAAATAATGGGGGGAAAGTTGAATGCAGAACGTATATTTGCTTCTAAGATGTTGTTTGGGTTGTTGAGTTTAAGTTTTCGGTTTATGAGCACTAATTTTGTATTTAGAATAAAATTATCTGCAACAAATTCGTAAAACCTTTATTTGAAAACTTAGTTAATTCATGTCATCAAAGTTGATAACGTATTACATTCCTACTTTTTGAGTAACAGATTACAAGAGTATAATCCACGTGGTGACACCTCTGTTATACTTGCATAGGAAGCAATTATAAGTGACAGTACTCTAAAGATATCATTTCTGTCAAAATAAGCTCATACTTTACTGTACTTTTTAGGGTGACAGTATATGGGTGATCCAAAAAATACCTACTTCCCTTTAACTGCATAGTAAAAAGAACTAGGTAGCCAAAGGTCTACGAAGCCTTCGGGCTATAGTTTCAGGATCCTATCCGGTGTTTCACCTAACACAGATGAAGTAAAAAACATAGAAAACCTGCATCAGGTTGGTCGGGCTATTGGGTACTATTCTCACACACTTCCCAATGACGGGAGATGAGTTTGCTGTGGGGTAGCAGCATTTCCTTCTCTGTGACTCCACCACTTTTAAGAGGCAGTTGGCCGACTGATCCACTGGGATCAGCTGACAACTCTTACCATATACCCAAGGTCTTCGACCCAGTACAAACACCTCCTAAACTAGATGAAGGTGCCTCGACATGTGAGAACCTTCAAAAAACCAAAGGGTCGCTCTTTATGGGCCTTCTCATAGAACTGATATTTTATTACACAAAACCACTCGAATCTGGCAGCAAACAGAAAATTACAAAGAGTTACAGATGCAGTAGTTTACCTAATCGTCTTAGCGCAGGTTCCAGCTCCTTCCTCGTCATTTCTCCAGATCGTCACCGCTCTCCAACAATCTCCTCCAAAATCTGTCTCAAAATTCCATCTCACAAATTTTGTCTCTACCCCCAATCTGATCATTCCATTCTCTACCACCAATCTGATACCAAAAATGTCTCCGCCTCTTTAAAACCTCGTCCCCACTTCTGCGACATCTATCACCAAGGTAGCAGGGATGGATCTCCTCCAATAATATCCCTGGTTACACTTGGGGAAAACACGCCTCCCATCGCCGAGACGCCGAGTCTAGATTTTATAGCCCAGGTGTCAACCGCTGTCTCCTTTGTTTTGATTCCACCGCCAAAGCCCGAGCAGATGTATTTGTTCATTACGGGAGCACTTCACTTGTCTACTGATTGCGTAATGTTTGAAGATATACTAAAATCACTCGAATCTAAGCAATGCACAATTTTATTTTATAGTTGACAAATATTGTCACACCCTAGCAGCTCCTGGTCATCACTTCGTTAACATTCTGAATTATTTTAAATATTGGGATACTTTATTGAGAATGCCATAAGTTACGAATTTGTCATTTTCATGGACAGTAGGCCTATATAATGGTGCACGTGTGCTATTATATTTCGTAAATCCCCGAAGGTTCCAACCTATTGTGTGATACTACCGCGTTAGCAACAGCGGTCGTCCGACATGGGAAAGCATACATCTATGAGAAAGCCCTTGTGGCAGGTCCAGGAGGGTGTCTCCTAGCAACGGGAGAGGGTCGCTCTTCCCTCAATCTCGAGTCCTGTTACCACTTCGCCGAAATACGCACAAAATTTTTGCACTCTTATGTGATATTTTCCCTCTAGTTTAATTAGTGAATATTTGAACCCAATACTCTTATCTTCTTACTTCACTGACAAAATATTAGCTACGTTTCACCCCTTGAGGAAAAATATCTAAATAAGAATATATATTCAGTCGAAAAAAAAGTTAGGTCTACAAAAGCTGTTTATTGATGAATTAATTACTTTTCTGCGATGGAAGTTTCCCCATGTGGCTCCTTATTCTGTAATAAAAGGATACATTTATAGCTTACGGACGAGTATAATTAATTACTACTCTTATATTCCGACGTTAAAACATGCGTAACTAATCTTTCCGTTTAATAAATTAAATAGAATAAACAAAAGGAATAATTAAAATGGGCTTCTTTAACGAAAATTCTGGCAGGAACGTAGTAAAATAATGTCTAGAATCAATAGCATTCAGTTAAGAAATAGTTAATTGATAACATAAGTATTCCAGGTCTGAAAATAATTTAAAATGTTGGTTTGCAAGATTTTATAGTACTCACTTGGTGAAACTATCTTTCTATAAAATTAAAAGGAAAAAATTAAAATATCTCGGTCATACAAAACAAAAAATATATACAAAAGCAACAGGAGATTAGAAAAGATATTGTTCTTTTATTTAACTGTACAAACTACATATATTCCGGGAATCAAGGTTTACAAAAACACTTAAAAAAACACGTGAGTCATTTCGGTTTTTATGAAAAACCGCCATTCTTCCGCAAGGCAAAAAGGTCATTTTCAAAAACAGTGTATGTGTACATTATTATTTTGCCGAAAGCTTAAAATTTTTTTTGAGCATTTATAATTAGTTTCTGTCATTCATTGAATTTGTTTGAATAGTTAGTCAGGATTTTCTATTAAAGTAAAGAAATCCTCAATTATCCCATAACACAAAAAATAATTCAAAACACATTAAATAGTTCTTTTTCAATAAAATATAACGTGCCGAAAGCTTAAGAAATTATATTCCGTGTAATTTTAGCATTTGTAATTAATTTTTTATCAAAATGTTTAAATAATCTATTTAATAATGTGTGACATTTAAGTAATTTAATGAGATAGTGTTTCATTTTTATATTTCATTCGGTCCGGGGGCATAGAAAATATATCATTTTCAGAACTTAGAGCAAAATTTTTAAGTAAATTTCATATCTTACTGGCAATATTGTTTTTAAAAAATAGACACTTTTCTTTATATTCAGTATACATAGACACTTTTGTTTATATTCAGTATACATTTATATTTGTACATTACATATTTGAAAATACGTAGTTATTGTGTAAATCAATAAGCCACTTTAATTTCTCTTTTGTTGTTTAGAGATAGATTAAAATAGAGCTTAATTTACAATGCCGCTTATGGAGAGACGAGTCAGTTGGTCCGAGAGGACATGTAGGCAGCCCTGGCATTGCCACTTTATCTATATTATGATGATTGATGCTCTTTGGTTACAACCATCTTCTCCAATGATACCTCTCCCAAGAAATACACAGAAACCTCCAAAGAATATCACTTCACATTTATCCCGGAAACAACAATTCAACTACCGGGTTTACTCTTTGCCACATTACTTATTAAACTAATTCGACCGATAAAAAATATTAACCTCTAAAATAATAATTTAATCCGCCCATTCATGAAACAGTACACTGACACAATTAATAATCCCGTAGCGGGACGTAATTATCCGCTCATGTCATGCGAAATCATCTCCAAGTAGCATCATATTCACAAACATCGAAACAGGAACCTTATAAATTATAAAAATGTTACTGGCATCAACGCCGTATTACAACTGTATAAAAATTATAAGTGTACGTTTTTATCATCGAATGTGGGCAATGAGTGTTCATATTAATACAATCATTTTAAAACTTTCTCTTATTGCTTTGTACAGTGTCATAAAGAAACATCATTCATTTATTTACATTGAAAACATGAACAATTTTCATGTTGAATTAAGAAGAACAAGTTACAATCAATTAAATTGTGAATCGATATGTACGTATTGATGACAATTATTATTCGTATATATATATATAAGTATCTAGATCAAATTATATAAATCAATATCGTTATCAATCGTGTTTTGTATAGTATTCTATTCATAATATTTAATTAAAAATGTATCTTACTCTATATCCGTTTAAATAAATATGGTACAATTCAATTAATGTAATAAATGTTGACTATTAATCATATTATTACGCAATTTATGGACATATTTATATTCAACATCTGAAAATATTTTAGCGGGAGAATTTTAAAATAGAATAAGTCTATTCTTATCGAATTTGAATTGGGCGCAAATCATCATTAAAAATTGTGTTGTATGGTTTCAATTTGAATACTAAAATGTCCTGACCAAAGCATAAGAATAAAATTATAGAGGTTAAATTAAAGTTATATAATATTCATTGAAAATAATTTGATTCTCGGTTTAACCTAGTATAGAAAGTAAATTTGTCTGTACTGTGCAATGTGTAGCGCGCTGATGTACTGAAGTTACATAACCTAAAGAGGTGACGCCGTGGTATACCACGGGTCCTAATAATGTGGTGGACTGTGGTTTACAGAAAGGGCGGGGAAAATGTTATGTCGTTTATTTTATTTGTTGCTTTAATGAATGCGGCACGATGTTTTTTCTGTGTAGATTGTGACCCATTAAATTATTTATTCTTTTAACTGCAAATTTAAAAAAGTTGACTTAGGCTTTTAAAGGAAAATCGTGCGTTTTCTACGTCAACAACACAAACAAAAAAAACTAATTTCGTATGGTTTCGCTGAAAGGACTAAGTTATTGCAGGTCTGCTTACGTTGTTCAACGCCTTTGGGCAGATGACTGAACCTTCTTCTTCATCTCGTTGTCTGCAGCTCTCCGAAGCTCGGGCACGCTTTGCTGTCTCTTCATGCATTCTTAACTAACATAAATATATAGGAACATTCTCTGCATTTTGGTCTCTGACGCATGCATTCTTTGCCGTCAGGTCGGCTAGTAACGATAGTCTGTCCACGGGCCTTCTTGTTTTTACTTCTGTCCACGAACTATTGTGTCACCTCCTGGCAGTAAACGTGGGTGGCCTAGCTGGTCTATATTAGTTATATAAATATGTAGCCAATTAACAGACGAAATTAAATGTTAAAGTAAATACCACACAGCGTTTCTGTAATCTTTATTGTTCTCGTCATGTGATTCCAAACCACAAAAGTCACATGAACGGTACACTGTACAAACCTTGTGACAAAAACAACATGGATTGCAGAAACTTTGTGTGGTATGTATCTTATCACTTAATTTTGTCCGTTAATTGCCTACTTCTTTATAAAATTAGTAGACAATATAAAACCAGAGAATTTATGCTATATATAAATGCATTTAATTTGAAAAAAACTCTTTAATCTTCAGACTTAATCATACAGGTTTACGAGTTTTTAGTAATCTTTCATAACACCATGCTTCATCTTCATTAATTGTTATTTGTAGAAAGGGATCTGTTACCTCAGTTTAGATTATTAAAACTCTTACATGCTAATGTACTTGTTACAAGTTTAATAACATACTCTTCTTGTAACAATATTTGTAATCGAATGTTAATTTGGTATGAGTGTGATTTGAGGGAGATACCACGAATTAAAATATTTGTGAATGGAGTAGAGGTCTCTTTGGGGGGGAGTTATCATTGGATCATGGAGGATTACCCGTTAGGAACGGTGAAATAACGTTTCAAGATAACTTTAAAGTGTAAAATGTAATATTTCTCGTTTAATAAATTTCATTTCAGACGTGGACTAGTGGATGTTCTGTATTGAATATGGAATATATATATATAAATATATAAATATATATATATATATAATTCGATATTCGACATTGATGTCTGTTCATTGGAAGATTGAAGAATCTTGCAAGTAAGTTAAGTAATATTGATTGAAGAATTAAGGCAAATACCCAATCTTATTGTTTTTTAAGGGTATTCCTGTTTATTAAAAAAACATAATTACGAAATACGTATAAGTTTTTCTAATATTTGGGACCAACGTCATGTCTTCGAATAGTATATAAATAGTATAAAATAATGCTGGCGCTCTGGGATTTAATTTTAATTTAAACGTTTGCATAGAACGTTTTTTACTCCGTTAAACAAAGACTTTTAATACTTCTATATAATATCTGTGGTTAATATCGAGTCCTGGATGTCGCAGCAGGTTATTCTAATCATTGGCAATTAACTCAATCGTTGTTATAATCAGCTGTGAACTATTTCATAAATAATTGTGGGTCGGATATAGTTTGCATAAATATGGTCTTAGTATTGTATTGTATTTAATAACACAAGTATAATTTAGTCGGTGATTTTACAAAGAACGTCATTTATATTATGTCTTTTTTACCAAATATCTCAATAGTGAAGTACATCGATATCAAGTAGAACAACACACTCTTTGACATTTGTATTAATAATACGCCATGAAGAAGATTTAACATTAGCCATTAATATTCTGGACAATTCATATATTTATAATAGGAATTGTCATATGTGACATCCGACCTTTAGGATATTGTTGATGTATAAAATGACTGACACTGTTAAGTAACAACAACTAAGTGCTGAAAAGTTCAGCAGTATTAAATAATGAACCTTCATTGATTCATCATTAAATTATTTGAACACAATTATTACTGATTTTGTTCAGTAATTTAAGAAGTCAGGAGCAATATAAATGAATATTTCAACTGTTGCAGAAGTATTATACTGTAATACATGTTTAAACGTTGATTTTCGACGACACTCTCCGTCTGGCAAAACCAGACCTATGTATTTGAGTGTATATATAGGTCTGAGGGACCCAGAAACTAATATTCGACAGTAGAATGTATAGTTTCCGATTAAAATTTATATTTGCTTTAAAAATTGCTTACATATTTTAAAATAATGCCTGTCTTCCGTAAAATTACAATTTTTTACCAAAGATCTGTCTTTACAAACACAAATTTAAAACTCATCTGACTTATGAACCTTCACCGTCAGATAATAGTGACTTGAAAATCGTGGAACATTCTGCTGTAGTTGTATAACAGGGAATTTTCGTTCTGCCAGATACTGAAGGAAACATTTGTTAGTCTATTCGGAAATAATGATATATGTCCGCATGAATTATTAACGACAATATTGAAAACTGATATTATATTGTCCTATTTGAAAACACGATTCTATAAATGTAATTAAAAACTCGTTGGAGCGCCAAAATGAAATTTCATGACGTAAACCAATTAGAAATATATAATTAATGAAATAGTGCTGTAAACATTCTGGAAAAGACGAACATAATAACCTCCTAGCTTTGTCAATAATCGCCCCTCTACGTTTCGAACGCACACAAGCTGCTACTAATGTGCTTGATGACTCACTGTGCCCATAAATAAATAATTCATCGTAAAAGTAGCTCATTGATCGACAGCTACAATATTTCGATTTTATTTTTCTCATGTGGTTAAAAAATATATATAAGTCGGATGTAAGGAGTGACTCAATTTTATTTAAATGGTGCCACTGCTATTCATTATTATATTTTAATCATTTCATATTCATTCTGAATAATATCGTATTTCCACTATATATTTCAGTTTTATGTTCTATAAATAGGAATATTTGGCACATATCACTTCCACATGTTTAGTTGTACACGATTTTGAGATCAATGAAATATTTACGTGGGGTGTTTAACCATTAAATTAGCACGTGAGGGGAACAAAGATAATATTGCAAGATATTATTTAATCTTGAGGAGTCCGAATGTGTGTGCAACTCTTATTCTGTAGGAGAAAATAAACCAGTTAGTGTTAACGAATTACACTAGACGCTGGCTGGGTTGTGATTTATGGGCAATTATGGATTAATAATATAGAACATTGCATAATAATTGGTGTACAGCACACTCTTCAAAAAGCGTTTGCGGTTAGCAACATTATCTGAGGGCTAGTTATACTGACTCAAGTAAACTGTACTAACGGAGTTTGCTTCTTTAAAAATTGATCTCAGGATTGAGAATAAGAACGCAGTTTTTATAACGATTTATTATTCGCGAGCAGAATCAGTTGAGATTGAAGGAAGGGGGATAATTGGGAAACTGCAAACGCGGTCATAGAAACGAATGTTTGAGAGTGTGTTTATGGGAGGGAGAGAAAGGGTGGAGGAGAGAGTAGAGAGAAAGAGAACAGAAAGGAGCGAGACAGAGGAGAGAGAGCAGAGAGAGAAGAAAGAGAAAGAGTTACCGTGGAATGAAGAAACCGTAATTAAATTCACTTACGTTAGCCAAGTCCTATCATGTTTGCATAGAAGAAGAGACTGATACTCCAATGGTTTCTGATAAATAATCCTTATTTAAAGCAAATCAACAACGGAATCACTTATTTCGATAATGACAGTCTCCGCCTACATATAAATAGCAAAGAGTCAAGTAAGAATTTATATTGTGTTTCCAAACTTAAATAATTTTTTAAATAAAATGATTGATATTAAATTTTAATACAGAAATTCGAGTAACATCATTATATATTAGATACTATCCGTCCTCGTGGTTTCTGTTTGTTGTTGTTTATACGCTTAAAGATAATAGTCCCATGTGATGTGTCTTCCTTTTATATCGTGCACATCTCTGCCTTGTAACGAGAATGCTGGAGCTCTGGTCATGGCTTATCTTCCTTCACGTCGTCAACAATGCTTTTAACTTTCAAAGACGTTTGCGTCATATTTCTAGAGAATTTTGTGGCTGATGTAAGCGGCCCCACGTTTCATACACTAACAGAAATGTGTTGACAAGATTCGTTTCCGGTGTTCCGTCATTGAGTACTTCTCGGAAATTAACAACAGCTGATTTGTACATTAACTTTTTTTTGTAATGAAACTTAAAATTTATACTAATAAATATTACGTTTAGAAATACAATGAGAATATAATAAATATATAATCTGGTATTTGTTATACAATATTTAAAAGAAATTTTGTAGCCAAGAGAAAGCCTGAAAAGTCATTTAGAGATTACTTATTTCTTTCTCTTATCCGTATTCTTCGCTACATTGGGATGCATTACGTCTAATGACCATCCTCTGGGTTGCAAATAATTTTGTTCATTCCAATTACAAACTCTCATCGTACACAAGTTTCTTGTCCTATATTTATATGGACACAGAACGTAAATAATCTGAGTGTAATTTCTATCTGTGTATCACAGTAATATAACATTCATTCCATAATAGAAGATACATAATATTATTTTTAACATGTATTCAAAATCAAATTACAAACAAATCACTATTGGCTACCTAATAATTTACTTTAAATAATTGTTGTAGTGGGAAAATAATGATTTCTCTAAACCTGAGAGACTAATACACAGAACCTCGTATGGTAATCTCGCTGCTGAGTGACTCGGAAACTTAACATTGTGGGGTGGAATTATAAACTTAAGGGTAAATAATGAGATGGAGCGAAATTTATTATTAAAAATTCTTAACTAGGAAAAATATTTACAAGTTTAGGAGGTACGGCGAAATAATTAGATCTCATAATAATCTCAGGTTCAAACCGTGGACGATACCTTCCTAGTCGTCAAGGAATGAGGAAATTTGACTCAATCCTTGTTGAAACATAGCGTCGCCTCTCTGTCAGCTTCTCCGTAGGACGCTCTCCTCAGCGTTGCAGGTAGATCTCCTTCAACGTCCGGGACCAAACGGCAGGACCCTTCCGTCCCCTCCAACTTGATAGAGCAGAATGAAAATTTACACAGCTTAACTGCTGCGTTAAGTAAAATCGAAAAGTCGACCTTTTAAATCTATCTTTGCAAATCACGAAACGCCATTGATGGAGGAAATCACGTGGTATTCAAATGTTGGGTGTTTTCCTGGTTCTCGATTCCCATGCGAGATAGGTTACGTAAATACCACAGGTCGTTTCCGTACGTGCCGAAATGCCCTCCGTGGGGATTAGTGACGGCATTTGGTCTGGACATACCAACTATATGTCCAGTTCTCAATCCTCGATATGTTTCTTTAAAAATTATATATATAGTTTATATCATTATATACATACTGTAGTTGTGTAACTTTTGTACTAAGACTTTTAAATCGACAGAAACCTATTCTCTGGGTTAACGATGTATATCTATGCGCTTCGTTACTTCACAATTTGATAAAAATAAAACTGAGTAGTAAAATTCGAAAAGTGAGCCTCCCGCCTCACCGCTGCCAGCATACGCCTACATGAATATAAACAAGAATTTACCAATACCAGACCACACGTTAACGTCTTGGAAATTGTCTCTGAGTGTGACACGCGAAAAGTGCTATAGTGACTATTGAACAGCTGTTTGCATTAAAAATGTAGTCTTGCGAAAAAACAATATCAAGCTTCTGAATCTGGGGTTGATTGCCTGTTACTGGTGAATCCATTTGGCTGAATTGTGTTCGGGGAGGATGATCAGAGCGGCGCTTTTTTAAAAATTCTATTTATCTGCTTTCTTTTCTCATATTGCACAGTAACGAAGAGTTTTTGTCAAAAATAACAACAGGCAATTGATCTTCTTTATTTTTTCTTTACGTTTGTCCACTTACTTTTGTTACACACTGCATAGCCTTTGAGTCATATTCAACTATTTCTTCTGTAAAGAGCAATGCAATTTATTGAATCTTCTGTAAGTTTACTTTCTTAATACTTATTTTAGATATATAAAAAGAATGAGCATGACAAGACAAAAAATAAAATCAAACATGCAGCTGTAAAAAAACGTGTACATCAGAATAAATGACTTTATAAGGGGTTAGCTTTATAACATAGTAACTTTTTAATATTGAGTTATACATTACAAGTAACAGCTAAGTAAATCGTTACACATTTACTATAGATAATTATTCATTAAAATACTGTAGCTTGATGAATATTAGGTAGGTTTTACAAATAAGCATCCTTTAACTTATTTCTTTGAGACGCAAACCTATCTTTGAGTACCTTGGTTTTTAATCTTCAAGGCGTTGGTTTTTTCTGAAAGTTGAAGACGATTGTCGTCTTTTACTAAATCAATTAGGAAGTAAATAATATGCTTAGTCTAATGATTGTAATCGAAAAGATACTAAATACAAGTGAAGTTAAAAGAAAAATAGAATATTTTGTGTTAACACTAACAGAAACACTTGTTTATTTTATGCAATTGCTTAGGTCATTTTGTAAAGATTATTAATTTACTACGTATAGTTTTAGTAATTATTATAATTAAAAATAATCAAACCTCTATTAGAGGGAAGGGGCAGCAAAAGTTCAAATACTGAACCCTAATAGAAACCTTGTGGCGGCATGATTAAACGAAGGGGCTGTCCATATGTGCCAAATTACCTTACCTGACCGAAGAGCCTGGCGCCAAGCTGGATTGTATTTCAGAATAGCGGCGCCGACCATGCTTCATGTTAATGGGCGCCGTCGCTCTTCCGCCGCGGCAGTTAACTGTCAATTAGTGACTAGGTTGGTTAAGCGCTAATCAAATTCGAGCTCACCTGTGGATTGTGACCTCTAATTTACTAGAAGAAAAAATTTTCCAGCTCTTTATTATATCATTCCTTTAAAATGCACACAATGAAGAACTGTTCGAACGAAATATGCACTTATTTTGAGAGTTGAACAATTTTTTATAAACCAGAGTAAGTAATATGGAATAAAACCACTTTTATTATATGTAACAGAGCTTTAGAAAAAAGTTAGGATCAACGAGAACGAAAAATTTAAACATCTTCTAGGAAACCCCGCGGTATAATATACAATGTGCGTAAAAGAATGAAATTTTCTCGTTAATGAATTAAAGAAATAATAATGCCACCTGGACTGGAAAAGAACCCGGGACCTCCGCTCTGTTCGCGGCTCTCTAAGTATTTGACGATTACGAAAAAAATTGGCGATAAGCTTATTTAAATATAGTAAGTCTTTCTAGAGATTGAACATTTCTTTCTTAATTGGCAATTTAAACTACTATAGCATATTATGTATGCACAAACAGTTACGTCATTCCAATTTTAACACCTGATCGAATAACAGTGATTTATCAAACGTTAACCCTCCAGTGATGGCGAATGAGTTTTAATGACCCGACGGATATTCGAATTAAGCAGGAATCAAATCCTTGTAGATAAATTTTGTACATCGCTTTGCTTTGGAATGTATCTTTCTGTCCTCGTTTGGAATGCTAATTCTTGGAATTTCTAAACAATTTACATCTTCCGGGATCCTGTCACCCTACGCGCCACACCTGGCGTTAGTATTTAAGAAACCACATGGCTTGAATTACACGGCTTTCGCTTCAAGAAACTTGAGTATTCCCCTCCATTTGGTTTACAAATATTTGGGAAAAACGAAGGTAATAATTAAGTCTTTTTATTGAAGATGTTTTATTTCAAGAAGCTTAAAATGTTTTTACGGTACGGACAGCGAAAATGCGAATAATTTATCGCATAATTGTCACGAATCATGGATTTACATTTTAGCAACTGTGCTACTGATTATAAGAACGCTTTTGTGGTTGCAGATAAAAATAAGTCGAGGAATAGATAAAGTAACAAATTGAAATCTCACTTCATTTCACGTGGCAATTAGAACAAGTTCATTTCAATATAGTTACGGATCTTCGCAGAGTAAAAGAGGAAAAAAAACATGCAAATGCTCCTGACGATTTTTTTATTCCTTTATTTCTGAAAAAATGGTTGAAATAATTACGAAATATACAAAGAAGTACATCAGAATAATTCCTGTTACTTAATAGTTGGCTCTATAAAATATAGCAAGTCTAGTGTCCTAAAGTAACAAGCTTAATCATATTACCACGTATTTTGTAAATTATCTTCTGCAACAGTAGGCTCCTTAAACTATAGCCCTAGTAAACCCTTGGCTACCTTGCTCCACCTTCCACTTTATCCATTTTTCAATTCTCTCCCTATGTTTCATGATCACTCTCATGTAGTCTAGTTTAATTCATAACGTACAAATGTTTTAAATTATTGTTTTATAACGTTTCCGTACTTAAATACTAGTCATGAAGGAAGCTAGTAATTTCTAAAAAAAAATTGTTGTTATAAACAAAAAAACATAAAAGAACAAGATCGGTTAAGTTAAAATTTCATACAAGTAGTATGAACTAGTAATATATGGTTTTTCAACAAGGGCGGATCGATGTTGAAATGGAATAAAACAAGCTGTGTGTGAGGTATTAAAGAAATTATTATTTTTATATGAAAGGGCATACAAGGGCCCGCCATTATTAAAAACCCCAATTTAATAATTAAGGTACTTTTTACCTCACGTAGGTTCGCGCCACTGCTCGAGGGTAAAGTGACTATTCTTCACCAATTTCTCAAATGAATATCGTTACCTATCAGTATACCTAAAGTGCACGATGAGTGAAGACTTGCCCCTGTCAACACCTATTTGTTCAATCAATAATAACATTTGCGAGGATCGTTATTATAGTTCTCGACCAGACGTACAGCTATCGTAGCAGCCATACACTAATGGACCAATATTGATTGATTTAAAATTATTTATCAATCTATAAAAGAGTTCTTTCTGACATAAAACGAATCTTCATAATCGGTTTTAAAGGTACAATGTTGAGCATTCGAATAGAAAAATGGTATTTTTGGGTGTCCATTGTTACCCGGAAATTCAAGTAACTAAAGCACAGCGACAGCGTCACATTTTTGAAATTTTGCCCTATGAAAGCTGAATTTCGGCATAACTACCACGATGACCCAGTTTTTTTATCGAATGAAGAAATCTCCTGGTACCTTAAATAAGACCAATATTTTTAAAAAAATCTGAAAAGTGTAAAATACCAACAATGCCGGAAGATACTATCAATCTCACTAACAGCGAAATATATCTATCCGCATGCAAATATCTGTTTTCGTTCCAAAATTCCAGCCCTCAACACCCCGCCCCCAGGGTGGTAGTAGTGTCATACCTCTGCAATTATTTTCCGCGAACGTTGCGCCTGATAAGCGACTTTTAGTAACAAAAAACATCCGTCTTGGGCGCCACAGTTGCAATCATTTGCATTGCATTTTGTGTTATTACTTTCTAATTAAAAATTACCATTACTTAAATAATATTTTGGTTAAGTTTAAGCTACGTGAGGGCATAATGTGTCATGTAACAAATTCTATATGGCTTTAGGGTAGTACTTGTTTTGTCTTGAAAGGGGGGAAGGGAAGAACCAAACTCTTCAAAAGATCAACATAAATCTCCTCTGGACTGAACACTACAATACATCAAAGTTAAATGGCAATCGTATGTATGGTACAGGAACCCATAAGGGAAAGCCTAATGACATGCAGCGTTTTTTAACAGGCCCGATAAATGAAGATAAGAACGCACACCCTACCTTGCCTTTTATTTGTATAGTATAACGAATCTATGGGGAATATTAATTAAATAATTGATGAGATTTTACAAAAAACAATAAAACAATTTACTTTGACAAAACAAACATATATATGATAATAGTTACAATTTCTTAATGCTTCAATCTTTGCGCCGGCACTTATTTTCACTAATAACTACACATATATATTTACAAAAAATTAATTACTTAAACACTAACAATTTTAAGACTCATCTCAGGGTCTCACTTTATGGGCCTTCTCATAGAACAGAAACTAATCCACTTGGGCCTGGCAGCAAATAGAAAATTACAAAGTCACAGGAATTATTTACCGTGTCGGCTTTTCACTTCTTCCGGGCTCGTCCTCCTTCCTGATCCAAGCTGTCGATCACCGCTCTCGCACCATCCGGCCAATTCTCCTCTCAACGCTCTCAACCACGAATCTTTCACCAATCTGTCTCTCCACAAATCTGATCACCAATCAATCTGCTACATCTCTCATCACCACCAATCTCTCTCTCCAAAAATGTCCCGCCTGCCTCCTTTAAAACTTGGTCCCCACTTATGCGACACCTATCACCAAGGTGGCAGGGGTGGATATCCTCCAATCATATCCCTGGTTACACTTGGGGAAAAGCACGCCCCCGGTCGCCAAATTCTCAGACATTTTGGGAAATTCCAAAACCGGCGACGAGGAGTCTGAGCTTTATGGCCCAAGTGCCAACCGCCGTCTCCTTTATTTAATATTCCACGCCGCCAAACCCCGAGCAGCTGTATCTGTTCGTTACAATAGATTAAATAATCAGAGGAACTAAGTATTCAATGCAGCATTCAGCGATCAATTGCAAAATCGTGAAATTATTCAGAATGAAAATGGGTTGGTTGATAGATCGTTGCCACAATACGTTACACGAAAAGTATTATATTCAAAAGCTCTTGGCGTAGTTGCTGACACATTTCAACTGTTTACCATAGAGCAATTGACTGTATATTTCTCAGAAGCTGTGACGTTTGATTTGTGCTTATGAAACATGGATCCTTCATTACGAATTCACAGTCCAAGAAGGGGATTGTACCTGGAGGAAGTTCTCCTTTGAAGAAAAAAATTATTACACCAACAGGAAAAGTCATAGCCGCTATGTTACCTATAATATATACTGACCTAACATTGAGTGACAACTAAATAACTATGCCTTCTATGCAAAGACTTATGAAGATTCGTTAAATTTAGACTCTGTTCGAGTATAGTTTTAATCAAGGTGATAAAAATAAATTAGTTCACATGGCATAAATAATTGAAATTGCCTTGTCTCTCTTCACGCTTGTGTGCCATTCATTTTTAAACTTGTAGAAGCCTGGCGATATTATTCTGGTAGAGTCGTATTCAGCCGACGAATCGGATACCACAGATCCTCAGCTTTTAGCGCCTCGGTGCCACCTGACGGGACTCAGTCGCCACCCTCATTCCTGTTTATTTAAGCTGAGGGGCTAAGTGGGTCGGAAAATACACTTCCAGATGATGCACAACAAGCAAAGGCAATGTTTTGGCAGGTCGGGGAGTTTCCCGGAACTGCACAATCCTTTTTTTGTTAGTTTATATTTACCATATTTGCTTGAAGCATCACGGCTTCCTTCTTTTTATGGTCTGCTGGGTGAGGGTTACGTGGAAAAATAAATTCTGTTGGTAGACACCCTCTAATCATCACCAAACTGAGGAAATTCTAAACATCTTTTGTACTCTCAAAATATTAATATAGTGCATATTTAGGTGGCAAAGTTGCTGTATACCGATTAATACAAAAACTTGTTTCAATAAACCCGTCTCCCAGAGTCTAACTCTTTATGAATAAAATCAAAATTTAATATTGGAAGCATTCCATTACGTACCATGATGTCAGATAAGATAATAATTAACTTGTAACTTTTTTAATATAAAAATTACTGCGACATTTTGCGTCTGAGCTTGGGAAACTATCTCTTCCTAATCGTCTCTCTCACACACGCACGCATCTAAAGTTACCAGTCGGTGTTTATATTTAACTAATTGGTTACAAATTTTATTTAGTCGTGATTATAATCTCTTCAATTTTATCCAATGCCGTGAAAGTTTTAAAATAAAAACTTTGGTGTCTCATTGCTTATGATATGAATTCTCTCGCATGTGCCACATTACACACTTAAACAACGCAAATGTGTTAAAATGTTTTAATGACGTAGATCTTATTTATCAATGAAATACTTGAATATGTCAGCAAAATCCTCAAAGCTATGCCGCTCTTAAAACTCCGTGTTATATTTTCCAGGATTGTTTATTTCTCAAAGTGATGCGTGATCGTCCACCCCGACAACCTATCCATCCAGAAAATTAATTCTTCTCCTATTTCCCACGCTGATCTTGTACGTAATACAGCACTTATTTTAAGTACTCACAGTATAAATATCTTGAAAATTTTTCATACATATTACAATCTAAAAAATATAATTTAATGAAAAGGATAAATTGCGTACTATGATGCTCCGTAATTATTTGAATCTGTAACGTGTACTCGTATTACAATGAAATAAAATAATTTAATTTGTAACTCACTATAGCTCACGTTATTGGTACGCGATTGATTGGTAACAAAATTTTCGTATATATAATCTAAACAATTGGCGCCTGCAATTACAAAGAATCTCAGGAAATTAAATTTGCAACTAATATGGTGTTCATGTACGGTTTAATAATATTACTTAGATATTTTCGACTTTTAATCGCATTTCATTCTGCGCATTTTTTGTTGTCTTTGAAATTGTTGCTCCATATTCATAATTAGGGATTTGAATATAACTGTAGAAATTTTCTCTTCATATTTGTGACATGCTGCTACAAATTTCCTATTATAAAGTTGATGAATAAAAAGTGGCATAAGTAACGAATCATACAGTACGTGAAAGAACAACTTTTAAAGTTTTTTTGATCGTGTAGGAGGCAAGTTACGTTGAAAAACCGCCGACAGGGGCGCCACCGACCGTTGTTGCCGAAAGTTCTTATTCTGGCTCATGCAACAACTTCAAACTGACAGTAGAGATTTCATTTGTCAGCACAATGGCGCCCCTCCACATTTTCACAGTTGTGTACGATAGCCACGTCACTGGATAGACCATGTTGTAACCGCTGACCTGGCGCTATTGCTGTGGCCACACGGTCACCTTGTTCTTGGCTATTTTTACATATTTTTAAAAAATATTTCACATACAATTAGAAGTCCAATTGCAGTATTATCAGCATGTACGCTTAGTGGAGCCCTTGTCGGTGGATTTCCAAAGTACCTTACCGGTACCACGTTTAAAAAAAATTGAGAGTTTGTCTCTCACGTAGTTTCATTTGTTACATTATGCCTAGCCATTATAACGATTTATTAAATTTTCCGTGGATTTCATCTTCTGCCCTGTATGAATTATAATGCTAATTGAAAAAGTATATAATAAATGATTTAATCAACCTCTTTGTCAGTATTTTGTATAATTTAAATATTACCACGTTTCGTCGCCTATCTGAGACTTCTTCGGGTACTAAAAAAATTACAAATTGATTACATTGGGTAATATGTTATTAAAAATATTTAAAATAAAATACGTGGTTTTACACTTACAAAATTTAGCTGTACAAGGAATTCACTCCACGACTCCTTCGGCCGAAATGGCGGTGCCGCAAATCCAGCCTAAGAGTGAAGTTCCGTATAAATTCAAACCAGCAATGGACTATAACAGTAGAGTATCATAAATATAATTTATTTGCTTTTAGAGCAGACAAAAATATCATTAACAATACGTATTTCGAAGCACATGAAGAACATTAAAAGCAGTTCAGAAAATCATTCCGTTTTATCTAAACACACAAAAATGAATAACCACCAAATTTAATGGAACCATGTTGAAATTCTGGATGAAGAACAAAATTATTTCTCGATAATAATGAGTGAAATGCTACACATTAGTAAAAACATTCATTTTATCAACGTAAAACGTGATGCCAATAACTAGGATGAACCATTTACAGTTAACTTCTCGTAAATCAGCGCCATTTAATATATATATATATATATATATATACATTTTATAAGATATTGATGGAAGTACTTATACTGTGAATACTGCTGAAGTATCACTTCATCTCGGGTAAAAAATTTTTGAATGTTAAATAGTGTCTAGTGTGTTGGACAATTCAAATTTGTTTAATATACTTGTTAAAATTTACGTAAACTTTATTCATTTGGCAGTATAGAAGATTTTTTTGGTTGCAAGTAAAACCGAGCATTAATCCTGAGAAAAGGATATATCGACAATGTGATTCCGAATCAAAGGCGTTTCTTTATCATAATAACTAGCTGGGCATATTTAAAGGAAAATTAATTTTGAATTTAGGGTGGGATATTACAGTTTCAATAGTATTTATATTTTTACTAAATAAAATATTTCACGGGTTCAGGTTCTCAAATTCTTTCTGGTCTGCACCCTGACTTGTGTTACGAAAGCTTTGAGTCGGCGAGCCCTGCGACGTGTTATCTTTGGCAGCTTTCCTACTCTTACTACTAGGATTTTGTGCGTATCACCTCACAGTAACTGGTTCGTAGGAAGAGAAATTGCCCCGAGCCGCATTTAGGCCCAGGACTCACCAGTTGGCAGTTTCCCTGGACGACTCAGTTGTCATGACGTCACGAGCAACTGGGCCAACTAGTTCCCTCTCAGCTTTATATCTTCAGCAAAGTAATATTTGCCTTTGTTCCAAAAATTATTTCTTCGCCTCAGAAAACTTATGGTTGGTTTTTACATGCGTTGGCCCTTGGAAATTGATTCGTCTTCTTTTACTCCTATATATTTTATAACCCACTGGGTAGTTAAATGCTGCAAATTCATGAAAGTATAAAAGTGTCGGTATCTGTTGAAAATGAATAAATAAATAATGTAGTAACTAATAAAGAGGAATAATGTAGTGATAAAATAAATGCCACGTCGTTTAAAATTTATTTGCGATGTCGTTTTCTATTTTCTTTAAAATAAGACACCATTCAAAATATTTCAAAACTATACTATGGTCATCCGTACATTCTAAAATAGTTCTGGTGACTATCACTGCTTATAATTTCTGATAATGAAATAATTTGAATTCGCTGTCCTTACTAAAATTTATATTAATTGTATTCTTTTTAAACTGGCCCAGGCGCCAGTGCATACCCTGAAATAATATATCTATCATCAAAGAAAACGGCAATGGCGAACCGCTAGATCAAGAGGGATATGGCCAGCATCGAACCAATACACATGAGTTCTTGAGCCGAGCATGAGACATTCAGGGGTCTTGGCTTTAATTAATTAATTACGAGAGGAGAAGGTTTATTTAATAATGAACAACGATTAAAATTCAAACCATTTAATTTATCCGTTAAATCCCGGCCAAAGCTGGCTCCTACGGCTCCACAATTATTAAATGTTGGTTTTACCCACTCATGCTCACATTCATACTCACTTAAACTACAATGCCTAACCTAACAACAAAAAAACATTCCAAATGTTTCAAAATTCTCTAAATATTAAATTTTCAACGGCTCGTCCGAAATTACCGAAATTCAATTGCCGGTCATTGTAGCCACAACCACACGTTGCAGCGGCGACGATATCCACTGGTTCGGCTGGTATAAGGCCCCTCTAATACGAGCCTGAGCTGAATGAACTTTACCTAAATAATTTGAGAATTTCATATGAAAGATATTTTAAATTATGGGAGAAACATATAGAAACACTTTCATTATTAAATAAAGCTCAAGATGAGGTTACAGATTTAAAAAATAGAATCCCAATAGTATCCAGTGACAGTTTAGGTAAACATTCTTTATTTGCATAAACCCGAAGCTTTCAAAAGCCATGGAAGCAAGTAATTGCACATGAAATCACTGAACCTTCAAACATCAGGAGAGATAAGGAATAAGTATATTTTGTTTAGCATAAGTGATGTATATTTTTATATTTTACATCTATTAATTAAATTAAAATCTATAAAACGCATAAGAAAATGAATTGAATCACCAAATTTTGACTTCTTTTCGAGTTTATTAATTAAAATCTTGAGATGAGATATCCAAAGAGAAAATAAATTTATATATTATGATTCGATATTGGCTTCATTATTTATGTTATTACATAAAAATCAATCTGAAAATATTTAATGTTTTTCAATAGACACGCGCTTCGTATGTCTATGAACTTGAAACAAGAGTAAGGAAAGACAGTTCTGTAAGATTAAAAATGGCGGACGTCCCGGCCTTACATTACAGGGGCTCTAGGCTGGTACAATCCCTCCGCTGGACATCCGCGCGTAGACCCGCGCTCCAAATCACAACAGCTATGCGATCTCAATGGCCGTCACTCAACTCCACTCAAACAGTTCTCCACAAAAACGGCACTGTTTTCTCTCTTTCACTCGCCGCTCACTACCTTTCCTCCTACATCCAAATCTGTACTATCTCTCCATACATAGATCTGCTTCTCAACTCTGTCCCCCAAAAACACACTGTCCCCTCTCTCTGCTCACAGTAAGAATCTTATTTCACCGCTTAAAACCATCTCCCCTTTTCTCCTAAACTGCACTACTCTGTTTCCAAAAACACACTGTCCTCACTCGCCGCTCGCAGCAATCATCCTCCAGCTGATAACCATCTAATTCGCTGCCTCAATCTGCACTATCTTTCACATCGCAAAATTTACCATTTGCTCTGACCGCTGCTCCAGATCAATAATCCTCCAACATCAAAACATTTTACCTGCTTTTGTGGATCCGTTGCACACAATAATTCCTTACCCGCGGACTGGCCCTAATAACCGACCACTCACACATTCATTAACTAAAATTCAGAACACGCCTGAAGGACGAATCAATTATTACATGTTTTTGTATCATCATCGTTCCACGTGTTCGTACTTTTCATGATCAAATGTTATTAGCAGCACATAGTTAACAAATAGTAGGGCATATTGCTTGTAAGTAAATATGGAGGAATTCCCTGTATTGTTTTCGTCTCTATTCATTGTGACGTCACAGACTTTTACGTGCTGACCCATTAAAATATATTTTTAACTTTAATTACTTCCACATTCGTGCTTAGGGTTCCTCACTTCCTCCCCTAACCCATCTAGTCTTCTTCTACGGGGTTTTAAGAATACATGTACCAATTATTGTAATTTGTATAAGTATGTGTTATTTGTTGTGGTATTTAGTCCTAAGACTGGTTTGTTTCAACCCTCCGTGCTAACCTATTTCCTACATTGCTACCACATTCCAGATCCTCTCTAATCTGCTTAGCGCATTCCATCCTTACCTTTCTCTTCTCTTCTTACCCCGCTTTACTTCCCTCTAATGCTAATTTTACAAGACCCTCATATCTTAAAACGTGGTCTATTAATCTATCCCTTCTCTTGGTCAAATTCTTCTCTTGTCCCCTATTCAGCTTAGAACTTCCCGGTTATGTAATATACAAACAAAAATGCATTCATCTTTTTTCTTTAACAGATGTATTTTATTACTTATATAATTATGCAATTTTAAACACGTAATGTGCCATTATTGCTCACTTTGATAGATCTGTTATGTAGCTTTAAATCTTATGGGGCATATGTCAATAGCACAAAATTATTGTTTTTAATTGACATTAATTAATAATCATAAATTACTGTAAGAAACTGAAGCTACAATGATTGAACGAAACTTGATTGTTCCAGCAATAATTAGCGTAATCGTATTGGTAACTTTTCACCTTCTTTTCCTTAATTTATCTGCAAGCTGCTCCAACATATAATTAGAAAGGAACTTGTTCACGAGTATGTTATAAAATGCTTTCTGATGCTTAAGTTTTTCCTTATAACCTTTACACATGACGTACTCCATCTTCTGAGCATGACATTATATACTTAGGATGTGCACCGATCATTTCTTGGAGAATTACTCTCAAAATGAAGATTACCCCCGCCCTTTTTCTATTTTGTTTCGCTTAGTATTACCACTCTAGACATATTTTAAAAAAAGAAGTTGAAGTAATGTAAGTGAAACATTACGTTTTAATTCTGAGAAACAAATTTTATAAAAGTAAAAAAATAAATTGTTGAAGTTAATAATATTACACTACCCGCCTATAAAAACTAGAAATCAGCAGGCGTCTCCTTGCAGAGACAACAGCAACCTACGTCTGTCTCATCAGCAATTTTTGCTTGTAGTGTAGGTAACTAGAAGAAACGATAGTCACATTATTTGTACAGATTCGTGTCATGACAAGGGAAGAATGCAAATTTGTATGTAGAATGACACACGAACGGGTCGAAACGCCCCTCTCTCCCACGCACTTCCACACGCACACATGCATGTACGTATTAAGTGCCCACTGTCAACGGGGAAAGGAAAACCGAGGGTAATAGAGAAGGGGTGCTAAGGGGAATCGATATGAGACTAATACTGGGGACCATGCGACATACCAAGTACATCGAAATCCTCAAGAAATCGAAAATGATGGTGGTTGAGATTATTTTATGTAAAATGTTTTTCTCGCTACTTTAAGTTCATGAAGTTATGATATGAATAAAATACTTAAGTTAAAGAAGTGAATTGGATGCGGAAATTTGTCTCTCCGTAGCAAAATAAAAAAAATCGAATTAACACGTTTGACACTTCGGACATCATGTCAGCCAGTGGTTTACAGCAGCAGAACATAGTATACGTTCAATTTTTAAGTAAAATGAACTAGAACGCCAAAGTTTTGACCTAGGCTATGCTAAATTACTGAATGCCCAACAGTTATACCTTTTAAATATACCTTCCTAAATCTCCCCCTTTCCCCGTTCTCTTTTCTATTTCTCTATCGCGAACTGTATTATTTTGTTTAAAAATAATTAATTTAACACTGTTGTTTTTACGTTTGCTTATTACAACGAAATCTGATATTTCAGTTGTCAAGAATGATATATATTTACAAGTTGAAGTTATTCAAAATACTTTTAATCAATTACTTAAATTCGTGTTATCTGCGTTATGAATTCAAAGGATGTCTAGGAAAATAGTTAACATAATAAATAAATGGTGACGGATGTAAAATTTATCCCTGTTACTGTTTAACCACCTGAAAAATACATTTGGACACCATAATTTTCAATTACAACTCTTTGCTTTGCATCTCCTCGCATTATAATTTTATTGTGGTTGCCACTTCACCGCACTACCGCAACTACTATAGCTAAAAAGTGCTCGGAAAAATCCCGTACAAGGCTCTTAGACGAGAAACTGGAAGCAAGGTCTCTTTCTTATAAGGCCGAATGAAATAATAGCGTTCTTGCTTTAGTGAGGAATCCTCCATGCTTTTGCCTGCCACTGGATACGTAAAAAGCTCTTATTTTTTAAAAACATAATGTATATTTTTTCAATTGTATAGTCGCGCTGATCATTTTTGCTGAAAACCACATCTCTTGTCTCTCGTTTACCACATAATCATTGGATACCAGTAAAAACTCTGGAGACGATTTATTGACTCACGTCTCTCTCTCTCTCTCTCTACACACAATATATATATATATATATTATGTATATATAAGCTGAATTTAAGACTTGGAGGATCAAGGATCGTGTCACTCCAAAATCGGAATGTCAGTCCGCAGTCGACTCAGTAGGCCCAGGCCCTCAATGGGCTGTAGAGCCATGGGGAAAGAAAGAAAAAAATAAGCTCAATACAGTTGACGTAAACATAGGAACTTGACAGATCGGAAGTCAAATATAGACGAATTAAGTTAACACGTTTTACCTGCAAAAACATAGGACAAATAACCTTCAGATGAATATGGCTCATTGAGCCTAAAGATCCTGAGTAAAATACATGACTGACATTGAAATGTATATCCTGTCAATAAAAGAAGACTGTAAATTGGGTATCCGTTCTTTAATATCAATTTAAGGATGCCTTTTTCTTTCTCTGCTTTTGAAGATTCCCACAATCCGATGCACATTGGTCTGTTTTGAGAGATTTATACCCCGGGTTCACAGAGCTTTGCCATATGGTAAGAGATTTCCACTATTTCAGTTGGAACAGCCTCACAAACGCGCCGAGGCATGGAGAAGGGAATGCTGCGAAGAGAGAAACATTTAAAGTTTCGAACAATAAAAACTGCTAGTCTTTCATCCACCTCATATTATTTCTGCGATGGTCATGTTTCTCGGCGGCCAAAATTGTTGATATCCAGTTCTGATCAATGTCTTAAGTAATTCGTTACTTGCAAAGATCAGTTCTTGTAATATGCCATCCATTTCTTCAATACCAATGTATTTCGAAGTCTATGCGTAACAATTTTAAACGTTGAATGTAGGTTGAAACATCATCATCCTGGGTTTTTACCTGTTCCGAACTAGGAAACTGGGAGGATTCGTGCTGTCCAATATTTTTCATCATTGGTTTAATTGTAGCAATAAAAGTTGAAATGCTAGACAGCGCCAGCAGTGTAAACCTCTGGACAAGTGTTGCTATTTCACTTCTGCGCGGAACATGATGATATCGCTATCAAATGTGCTAGTTTATACAAGTTACAAGTGTAGCAACCATAGAGCGAATAGCTTACTTCCACGTGTTTATGAAATAAACTTCATTACGGTGTAGTCGTCAGCGTCATTGCCTCAGACCACAGAGATCCCGAGTTCAAGGCCATGGATGTTTATGTCAGACTAATTAGTTTCCAGTATGATCACCAAGTCCATTGCAGAATTTTCGCAGCCATGTTCGCACGGTTGAGTTCATCACTTCCATCATCAACCTGCGGAAGGCAACGGGAAACCGCTGTTGGCAATAATTTCTCTTGAATAAAAAAGACATAATAGGTTAGCATGGAGTGTTGCAACAGACTAGTCTTAGGACTGAATACCACAACAACAACTCCCGAACATGTCGCCAACTACTGCCGAAGTGATCACATTCATGTCTCTTCTGCTATCTACATGGAATTATTGATTACTATGAAATTTATAATAATTGTTAAATATTTTATCGGAAAAGAAAATATCTTACATTTTAATAACAAAAGCGAAACAGGTCGATTGTAGTCAAGAGACTATTCTAAAAATTAGCGTTAATTAAAACTGACAGCAATTAATGTATTGATCTGAACCGTCGACGGAGAATGATCCTATCATCATTATTAAAGCTTCGAGTCATCAAGTTCCCCAAACCTAGCTCCTACCCTTCATCACGTTTCATAAGCAATTGCTGTTTTTAATCTAAGGCAGTACAAATGCTTTCACCCGAAGCCCAAGCTTAGGTTCATGGGAATGGAGGGATGTTGAATCGGCCCTGGGACGTCGACTCGAATTGGCTCAGTGGTTAGGACGCCGGTCCAGGGTTAGAGTCCCTGGTCCGGTCGACACTTTTCCATTATTGTCTTGCTCTTTTAATATTTTTTAAATAATAAGTAGTTTATGCCTGTATAATAAGATATTATTATTATGCAAGTCCGGGATTAAGACTGCCAGAGAATCGATACGCTGTCCACATGCCACTCCAAATTCGGAATGTGTCATGTAGTCGACCCGGTAGGCCCAGGCCCTCAATGGGCTGTAGAGCCGAAGAAGAATATTATGCAAGTACATATGAGAACTACTCAATTTGTGGACAGACAAAATTTCGTCACGAAAGAAGGGATTCATTCTCGTGGACTGCCATTTGCATCCATGCACTCCCAATTCTTGTTTTCAACCTGTAGGGTTTGATGTAGACCCGTGGTCCCTTGTCTCTGACCGCGGTGCTCGCCTTCCCTCGCCAGTCGCTTGCCTCGGCCAACGTGTACTGCCGGCAAGATGTTTACTTGGCACCTGCGCGCTTCGAGTGGCCTCCGCTAGGGGCGCTGAGGACGTGGTCCTGCGGAGTGGTCGAGCAAGTCAGTAAGCGCGAGGGCTTGCTGGCGTGTGGTTTCGTCGCCGACATGGCAGGCGGCTTGACGTGCAGAGTTCAGTTCCTCGACGACGTCGACCCTTTCGCGTACTGCAGCACCTTCCCGGAACCTCCGAGGCCGCCGCTGCACACGTTCAGCGAAGGACTACCCCTCGCCACCCAGATAGCCGCTGTCCACAGGCTGCTGAGGGCGCCGCACCGGGTGAGTTTCTTCTCGGCTCTCTGTGGAGGATGTCGTTCTCGCCTTCCTGTGCCGCAGTCTTGGGCCAGGTTGCGCTGAAGGGTCAAGGCCGCCGAGAAGCCACATGTTCCCAGATCCTCCTCGCCGTCGGCTTGGGGACAAAGGGGCGGTCGATAACACTCACCACGAGGGTGGAATGTACGTCCGCCAGCTGCAGCCACATAAACAAATGGGTCACGCCATCGTATGGCAGCGAAAATATCGCCAACATTCTTGCAGACGTTCACTCTTTTACGGCGACGCGACCATATCAAATGGACCGTGGAAAATAACACGCTGTCTCAGACGTAAGAACATCTGTCGTCTTACAGTTCAGAATGGATACAATCTAGCGAAACCGGTTTGTTTTGCACCAGCAGTTCACGTTGTAAGAATTTGAAAAATACGAGATACTTAGTGTATCAGTTGAAGTCTGCGATCACGTTTCAAGCGGACAAAAATTAAGTTAATAAGGGATTAACTTCTGAACGCAGGAACTGCTGGCGTATCTTAAATCGTGCACAATGCTACTCAACACATTCCTACCTTTTTATTTCAATTTTTCCATATAGTTGTTTATTAACAATATGTAAAATTTGCTAAGATTGAGGAACGTGGCTGCAATAGTTTTTAATTGAATAAATATTGCTTTATATGCGTACGATGTCCTTGCAACCACTATTTTCAGGAAAGTTGCTACATTTTACAACCTTTTCACCGTACGGTTTAATTCAGTTTGCATCAACTAGTTTTTAAAATGGATTTTCATAACAAAATTTTTGAAAACTATCTTGCTGACGTATCCTTTCAAAAAAATCGTCTTCGCGTTGAACGTTTACTTGACTTATGTGGCTAATAATTTGACTTCAAATGGTATCGTATTCAATTAGTACTTTATTTCAGCCATTCCTTCGGATGCAGGTTTTTCCTTATCTTTTAGCCACACTTGGTTACATTTTGCCTTCGCTCTGCCATCTCCTTTCTTTATCAACAAAAGGCTTACAATTGGGATGTAAGAGCCGTATACACATTCTTTGAATTGAAAGAAGGTTCACCTAACCAACTTATCTGTGTACGAAAAATATTGCACAATTACCTCAGAAATATATCCATCTAAAAAACCAGACTTCCCTCACTACAATATCGGGGAATTTGTCTTCTGCGCATCGTGTTCACACACGATTGGTTAAATCTCCTCAGTTATACCTTTTTCTCGGAAAACGACTGAAAATTTATGGTGTGTGTGGAAGCAGAATAAATTATTTATTCTAATTGTGATTTTAATTAATTTTTTTATTCATAGTTAATAAGTCAATTAATTTATTCTGCTTCCACGCACTTGCCTTAGGGTTAAACATAATCTAAGACACTTTGTTTCTGAGAAAAAGGTACCTATTTTAGCGTTGCCTTCCGATTTTCCTAAGAATGGGACGCCAAGATCCCTAGAATTGACTCTGGAATAAACTAAATTTAATAGGCCTATTTAATTAGCAAGTGTCCCAACTCGTCCACAGAATTCCTATTTCTTTAAACGAATATGGTTTTATACTGATCGGAACGTACGATACTTTATTTCTTCTTCCAGCCACACGTATAACATTCCTAACATAGACCATGGAGCATCCAATAATATCTTTACCAAACCATTCAACAACATTGTCAACAAACTACTTTCTTCAATTCCACTGTTACTTTGTTTTTCTGCTTAGCATGTGAAACGTATTTTGGATGTCTGTTCTAGTGTGTGCTATTTTCTAATGCTGATATCGCAAGGTCGAATAGTATTTTCTATGCCCGGCATTGCTATGGATAGCGAATTATAATTTACCCTTGACATTCGTGTCGTCGAGCAGCACGCGCCGTTTGCATTACTATGTTCTATGTAAGCCGATCTTCTACTGCTCTAAGATGCCATCTCTCGGTCATTCAGCGATTCGAATAACAAAGAAACCGCAGACGACTTTTCATCTCTCAGAATGATGTGCAGTATCTAGAAAAGCTTCAACTATGTTTCAAAACAAAATTAGCGGTAGTCGTAATGGCGTAATTTTGTAATCATTTGACAAGTTACGGGGTCGTTGACAAATATATATAATTTTTTATCTTCTGTTTTTGTTTGAATCGATTTCAATGTTTGTATCCTAACAACGCCTCTCCCAATCCAACCTAATCCAATACAGGAGAATAGAAAAGAAATGACAATGATCCATATTTATTTGTTAATATGATGACATATTTATATTTAAATTTTTACGTTTCATATTTCGTACATTTACCGTCCACGACGGATTTTCTCCAGCCAGACGAGCTTGCAGACTTTTCCAAGCCATCAAAAGAGCAAGGGGGCTTGCTTTTGGCAAGACAATAGAAGCATGGAAATCAGAAGCCGACTTATTGTCTTATTGTTCGTAGACTCCTAAAGCAATTGTGGAGTTGTCCTGAGCATGAAATAATGAGTTACGTGTAGGAGGGGTTCCTGTCTAAATTCATCTGGTGACCATTCCGGAAACAGTTTCTTATATTTTTTTCCTAATTTCCAGCTCATACGTTGCGCCTACCGATCCCAAATTACTTTCTGAGCTTGTGAAAGCTGTAAGTCATCACACGAGTCAACTAAACTATTAAAGAGAGAAATATTTTTCATCTATAGAACCGTCTGTGTTAATAATTGGCAATTGGATAATGAAGGCTCAAATAAACAGACAGAATTAAGTGATTAAATCAGGACCAATTCACTCAATTTTAGCTTTTCATTGGCTACTTATCTGTCAAGTAGCAAATCAATGCTGCGCGCCATTACACCACAGACCCAGTATGTTGCTTCATAACAGAATTTATTGCTCCCACGCCTGCAACAAGTCTCGACTGGATACGTTTAAGGCACGACTGTATCATAAACTTGACGCCCTGGCGTGGGGACAGTCTTCTTCCCTCTGGAATTGTCCGTGCACCATTCTGAGGTTGAACACTCGTCCTTGAGTTAGTGATGCCGCGCCGGTGCGCTAACCTGTCGCACGACAACGAACCGCTTCTTATGAATCGGAATTTCAAGATTAAAAAAATCCGTACGCGTATATGTAATTTGTTTAAAGATTTACACTCGTAAATTTAAATACTTTCCGCGTAATATTAGCCGTAATTTACTAAGCTACCTAGTATTGTTTATGCCTCTGAATTTAACTATATATTATTGTATGGAAACTGCTGAAGTTGTCAAAATCGAACAAAAAAATATTAAATTGAATGAACACTACTTGGGACGGCACATGTTCGGCTAATTTAATGTTGTTGCATTGTCCTAAGACTGGTCTGATGCAACATTCCATGCTAAACCTATCTTGCGCAAGCCTTCTAATTTCCGCATAAGTACCACATCTCACATACTCCCTAATCTACTTGGCGCTTCCATCCTTCGGCTCCCTCTTTTGTTCTTACCCCAACTAATGATAATTTTACAAGACCCACATGTCTCAAAACGTGGCTCTTTATTCTATCCCTTCTATTGGTCAACGCTCTTCATATTATTCGGCCATTCCCTATTCTGCTTAAAACTTCCTTGTTAGTAATTCTATCGATTCATCTCATTTTCAGTATTCTGCTATAGCACCACGTTTCAAAGGCTTCTATTCTTTTCCTTTCTGCAACTCCTACTGCCATGCTTCGCACCCATACAACGCCAAGCGCCATACGAACATTTTTAGCATATATTTACTAATATTCACACTGATTTTACCCGTAAGTAAATCCCTCTTTCTCGCCAAAGCCTTCCTTGCCTGTGCTATCCTACATTTCGTTTACTATACTTCTACCATCACTAGTTATTATACTTCCCAGGTAGCAGAATTCCTTAACTTCCGTCAAAATATCCCTTCCCAATCTAACACCCTTTGTTATTCCACTGTTTCCCATACTGCAGTCCATTACCTTGATTTTCCCTCTATTAATCCTCTTATTGAACTCTTTCTCCAGGACCACGCTCATGCCACTTATTATGGTCTCCAAATCCTCCTCTGATTCTCCTAATACTACAATATAGTCGTCAAAGCGTAAGGTTTTTATTTCTTCTCCTTGCAGAATGATTCATTTTCCATATTCAGTTTTAACTTTCTTCCTCGCCTGTTCTATATATAATTTTACTTATATCCAAACCGATCTTCTCCTAACACGAATTCTATTTGACGTTCCATCCTCCTATATTTTTGTTAATATTTTGCATGCATCAGGTGGTTAAACTAATTGTCCAGTGCTGTTCGCATCAACAATGGGATTGGCGTCCCTACCCTTCCTCTCCAAAAATTCAAAATTTGGTATGGGCCACCCCTAGCCATCTTTTAGACCAATCACCTTGTTGACCTGGCAGAATTGTACTTTTTTGTCTAGGCGAAAAAATAGTTCCAGACAAAGACTGCGCCTGTCAGGCTTCAAGTTTTATGACTGTGTTTGTCTTCCGGGTTTAACCCGTAGGGTGCCTTGCGAATATACCAGGATCTGTTCTCTATGGATACTTCATACACAATGATTGATATTGTAATTTTAAATTAGTTAATAAAAATAAAGTATACGACGAAAATTTATACACTTAGCGCTACGTATTCCTTCACTCTATCTGCCCTTTCTTCTTTATCCAGAATTGGCTTTCCATTCGCCCGCCTAATATATCATTTCATGATTCAGCGAGACACATTTGAAAAGAGCAATACATTACTGTTTTAGACTTCTATTTAATAACTTAATTTAATTAAACTTTTTACTGTGTAAAGTCAATATATTTATTTTATTGGATTAAATAGAGGGACCGCCCGGTAAGGGGAGAGACTCTATTTCGAATCCAGTCCGGCCTATATTTTTAAACCCTGATCTTCTAAATTCAGTTTAGTAGCTTTCCTGACTGAGCTTCAATTGAAATCATTTCTTCTGTTTTTTCATTCTCAAATATTTCATTGGAATCATTTCTACTTCCTTTGACTCGAATTCCGTGTACCTCTGATCAACTTACACAATGTCCATTCCTACAAATTAGGTTGTGAAGAATGTGACTAGTAAATTGTAGGAGAGCCTAGCTCAGATTTACAGGAGTGGAGGGTTGTTGAATCGTTCATAGAGGCGTCGACTGGGACTAGTGGTAGTGAACCTGTTCACCAAGCGGGAGGTCCTGGGTTAGAGTCCTGGGGCCGTTCGACGTTTTTCTATTTTTGTCTTTATTCTAATTTTACTAAACGTTCGTGTAAACTATTTGTATTTAGCTTTCAAGTTAATATGTGAATACAATTATTTTCCATTCAACTTATATCTTTAATATTATCAAAGTTTGTTGAAAATTTATGTTGGCATGTTCCACCCCTTTTCCTGCCACTTGGAAAAGAAATTATGGGGTGTTCAATTACCATCGCAGAAAAAAATGAGAAGGTGGATGAACGAAGAGCGAATGAACCTACGTTTCGAACAGTATAAACTTCTAGTCTGCAGGGAAAAGTTTAATAATCAGCTGAGCGCAAGAGTTTGAACACTCCCCTAATCCTTCACCAATAATCCTACGATTGCCTCAAATAAGAAGACCGATGACCGCTAACTGTCGCGAGTCGTGTGGCCTAGAATGAAACAACCACAACACATAAAATAAAGAGCTTGTCTAGCAACGTTGCTGTTAAACCGTGAAATTATTCTACGGTTTTCATGAGATACACAAGTCTTTTGTTTCATTAGGCTCATTGCCTCCCTCCACGCGAAAAAGCCAGGGCACTAATTTAAAACGGAAAATCTCCGTTCGGACTCGTCCACGTAGATCTGAGTCTTAACTGCTTTCTCTGAACCAACGTTTAACTGTTCCTTCGATCTTTTATCTTATAATAATCTTTTTCTATATGTATGATACTTAATAGAGACCCGATAATTTCTTCTCTAAATATTTCAATATTATTGTCAAACTTCAAAACCAGAATTAGTTAATAACCTGAGAGAGTATGTATACTTAATTTCATAAATATTTCTGGTTCGCTTGACATTATGCTAATTACACGCTATTGAGCTGTAAAGACTTTCTTTACTCGTGGACTAACACCTAAATATAATGTTATGAAAAAGAAAGAAATTGAAATACGACACTTATGCCAGATTTGCAGTTTCCGTATCCCTGTAATTTGACATAATAGAGAAAAAATTATGAATTGATATAATTAATCTTTGTTTCGAATTACCTAGTGAAATGCCTATAAATTTTCTACTTTCTATTGCATTAATCATATACCTTTCTAAAGTTACTGGGGTTAATGAAGAAAAGTGTGCGTTTCCCGTGGACTTAGTCAACTCATTAACGGGGAAAAAATTATAATTGCATTGTTTTTAGTATCTTGCAGTGCATCTGGAGAATTTTGCTGCGTCCGATGTGTCGTAGTTCCAACTTCCGCCCCTCGGATAATATATCCTGATTATGTAAACGCAGTTTTATCGTAACCGTAGACTGCCGAGATATAAACTCTTTCTAATCGCAAATGTGTTCCTGTGTTGGATCAAGGTTAGACTACCTATGCCCGGACTTCACGTGGTTACGCAATGCGGAACGCAGGAGGCTTGCTAAACACTTCGATTCGAGACTGCTGCTGTGACAGACCATTCGCAGCATTTAGTGCGTGCTGTGCTAACTCGTGTCTTGTTAACGAGACTGCTAAACGCTGCACAACTATCTCCGATAAGAGTTGGTCCCTGGGACGCGGTCTCGCTCCTGGCGGGATGCCAAAGCTGCTCCTATGCTCCACTTTCTCCCCATGCGAAAACAATTACTTCAGTAGATTATGACGACTGATATTAAGAAATAACAAAAGTTCATATTGCACTTCAGAAGATTTGCTAAACTGATAAATAATATACCGCACAGTGGAATTATGACATTATCGGTTTCGGGTGGCAATTAGAGTGGATAAGATGTCTAATTTTTCGAATTCAATATAACATGTAACCAGGACCTATGATTCAAAGATTACACGGTATTTTTAAAAATATTAATACAAATTCTATGACTACGAATAGCCTCCTTAAGAATACTCGTGTTACAAGACGCCGGGGAAGAAATAGCAAAATGAAATGCATAAATTAAAGATAAATACAAACAATAGAGCAGTTTTATTCAACTTCGACGGTTTGTCCACAAATTAGTCTCTTTATCTTTTTATTGATAACACTCTACGTAATCATTTTTTGGGTAACGGGCTATATCAGGGTGATTCTGAAATAGACAACTCCCCTTTAGTCGCATAGGAAGGGAAGTGTAAAGGGAAGGGAGGTTGTGGAAGGTAGAGAAAGGTAGTCAATAGTTTGTCTAGGGCTCCCGGCTATAGTTTAAGGATCCTACCCGATGTTTCACCTAAATAAGATGCAGGGAAAACCCTAGAAAACCTGAACGCAAGTAGGTCGGGATCCAATGGGATCAGCGGAGACACTTGCCGTGTGCCCAAGGTCTTCAACCCCAGTACATACAACTTCTAACAAAGATGAAGTTTCCTCAATTTGTGAGAACCTTAAAAACGAGTATGAGGCATCCCCAAAGCTAAGCTCCGCAATTAATCTGAGGAGAAATATCTGCCAGAGAAAGCTACCACAGGCATTATCTCCCTACATCATTTGGCTACTTAAGGGTGAATCGGAAACGGCAACTTACCTTTAAAATAGCATAGAAAAGGTGGGATGTGGATCTTTTTTTGGAGGGGGGGGGGTTGATAGGCTACCTTGAGGGTGATCCTGAAGCAGATAACTCCGCTTTCATAGCACAGGAAGGGAATTGAAAAGGAAGGATGTGGAAGGCAGAACAAGGTAGGCAAGGAGTAGACTAGCGTATCCAAGCTATAGTTTAAGGATACTACCCGGTATTTCACCTAAAGAGGTGCAGGGAAAACCCTAGAAAATCAACATCAGGTAAGTCGGACTATTAAGTAATATTCTCACGCCCTTCCGAAAGACGGGAGAAGAGATTTCTGTGGGGTCGTAGCATTCCGTTCTCCGTGTCTTCACCACTTTTAGGAGGCAGTTGACTGATCCAATGGAATCAACCCACAACTCATACCGTAGTCCCAAGGTCTTCGTCCCCAGGACATACACCTCCTAAAGTAGGTGAAGATGCCTCGGTATGTGAGAACTTCGGAAAAACCATAGACAGTATGTGGGATTCCCAACACAGGTAAGTCCCGCAGTCAATCTTGGGAGAAATGTATAAGAGAGAAACTCCCACAGGTATCCTTCAGGGATGTGGATTTCTTTTTGATAAGTCTACTTGAGGGTATTCCTCAAACAGGAAACTCCCCTTAAATAGTGCAAAAGGTGGCTGTGGAAGGTAGAGTAAGAGGGAGATTTAATTAAATTTCTTCGGTATCTTAACTGAGGACGAAAACATGTACAAAAATTAAAAATAAATTATTAATATTTCCTATTTTAATTAATTTCATTAAGATATACAAAAAATTCAAACTAACTCTATTGAATGTAAGTATACACAAATGTTAGTTAAAAGTAGCGGTCCAAATATAAATGTTTTCGTCATGGACAAGTGAAATGTGATTTAAGAATAAGGAAACAATTGTAATGAAGCCAAGATGAATGTGAATTTGTAGGGTATTAAAATAAAATATATACATAAAATTATATCGCTATAACTGTTTAAATAAAGCAATATAATACAGTATTTCATTATAAGGCGTTCTGAATTTTTAAAAATTAAGTTTGTACTAATTATGTGTATTTTAACGGAATTCATTTAAAACTGGGAATTTTAATTATTCATTGGAATTTATTATTTTTGCAAATTTTTTCGCCTGTAGGCCTAATTACAACCCTTAAAAATTTTATTTCTATATCTTTTGTATCTGGTGGTGTTCCAAATTTGAGGAAGTAACGTCATAGTTACTTCTGAATTATCTATAAATGTGGTTATTATATAATTCCGTAAAAAGCAGGCGTTAATAAAATATTATGCATAGAATTTTTTTTCTTCCGAGCAACGTAACGTACAATTGTTCTTTTTCTATTGGGACCATCATCAGAAATATTTAAAATAACTTACATACTTAAACTCCAAATGAAAATTAGTCGGATGTATACGTAAATAATTTGTAAATGTTTAAAAGTAATTCAGAACCACGTTCTGAAACTATTTTAATTCTAATCTGCTAGTCCAATACGGATACACTTACAGAACCTACGAGTATATTTACCCTGTTTTTGTTGTAGTGGTACTCAGTCCTTAGACTGGTTTGATGCAACCCTCCGTGATAACCTATCCTGAACAAGTCTTTTCATTTCTACATTGCTACCACATCCTCCCTAAACTGCTTAGCTGGTCCATCTCTGGCCTTCCTCTTCTATTCTTACCCCACATACTTCCCTCTAATGCTCAACGTGTCCTATTAATGTATTTCTTTGTTAGGTAAAATTCTAAATAAATCCCTTTATTGGATAATATAGACGTTTTTGAAAGTAATGTTTTATATTGACAATCTATCTCCATAGTTTTGCGAGAAGTCCATCTCTTTTTGAAAATGAATTTGATTTAAAGTTTTTATTCAAACATCTCCAGAAAAAATTGTAATTACTCTATAATACTACGTAACCGGGCCATATTTTAGACACCATCAATACAAATTTCTTCTAAACTTTTACTTAAATGCTTCTAAACTGCGGTAAATTCGATAAAGATGTACGCTCTGTATTGAAAACATCATAGTGCAAATGTCGACGTTTAGAATGCTGTTGTCAATTCGTGGTAATACATTTACCTTTTCCCGGTGCTAATTCGTAATAGTGAAGCAGTTTTCATTGTCTGAACCGAGTGATTTTCCGTTTCGGCTTGTTAAAAGGTAGTTGGAGCCCTTTGAGGAAATGCGCTTTAGGACGTCGTGCAAGATTTTCCTTTCGATTAAGGGAAAGACACCAATTCCGATCCGCGTTCCAGTTTATACAAAAAATAACCAATTTCAATAATTGGCATTACTAAAACGAATAGAATATTGCTACATAAGATATTTAGAAGAAGAAACGGAAGCTGCAGAGCCACCGGAAGCCGAAGGCTGAACCATGGCTGGGGACTGCGGAGTCACTCTCCAGCTGCCTGCTGTGGAATTTCCCAGGAGACTTTTGGCGCCAGTGTGTGGCGCCACCGGCGAAACTCATTTTCTTTATCATCTCATCACATGTATAGGGTGTCATTAGCAATACGTAGACGACATTTTTCGTAGTCCTTCAGCTACGTATCTCTTTGGAGCTGGGATATTAAGTGTCTCCGTCGGTGAATTGCAGCATCTGCGTGGTACAAATGGCAAGTAAACATATCTGAAGCGGAGCATGTCTATTTCTAAAAGTTTCTGTGCTGCACGAGACGTAGATTACAATCGTAAGCGGCACTGAAGTGTACAATTTGTTACGAATGAAGAAAAGCCTGTTCACGAGTGTGGAACGCTTGTATGGCAAGAGCACTATTATTCTGGAATTCCCCTCAATTTAGTCGCCTACAGTTGCACATGGACCACGAAATTTATTCTGATGATGTAGATTCTCTGGGAGTGGGTAAACTTGCATAATCAGCGAGCTTTTAAAACTGACTAAACATTACATTTTCTCTTGAAGGGTCGATCCCGTGAACGCCCAATATTTGACTCTCGCTTTTTAAATCAGTCACACTTCTATTAAATTATGTTTTAAAAAACATATAATTTGATTACATAATGTCAGAATTGTATTACGTAATGTCCGTGTACACAGCATAGTTGCAGCTTGTCTTGTTTAATTACAAACCTTTGATTATTTGGTTTTGTTCCTCCTGTTTGAACGTATGGTGTAATGAGCGCTTAACTGTGTTACTATAATTCTTTACATATTGAGGAGTATCCAACGTCGTATTCACCAAATAAATTTGTGACTGTATACAAGATGAAGCGCCACCCTCTGCCGCAGACCAGCTGAATACGTAAAAGATGGTCGAGATATATACTAATATGCTTGCATGTAACTTATAAAAAAAAATTGGTAAATCACTAACATTTTAAACTTTAATTAACACTTCCAGTTTTACAAAATGTATAAATCTTAAGCAGAATGTTACAAATTATGCTTCAACTATAGAAATATGATATTCAATAAGAGTTAAAATGGCGTGTTTGTCAATTTTTATTTTTATTTAAATATTACTCAATACTACGTTTAGTCTCATTTGAGACTTCAGGTATAAAAAATTAGCTGTTCATGGAACTTCACGACTCCTTCGGCCGAATGGAGTAAGAGACTAATGAGACACTAACCGCAGTATTGTTTATTATTTAAATTAAAGTAAAAAAGCTATTTTACCTCATTTATTGTGTATTTAATTGTCAGATAAACTATTTATTAAATATAATATTATTCCATTTCAATTTCTGGGTGATTGTATTAATTAAACCAGGGGTTCCCTAACTTATTGTACTCTGGACCGCATTCTGAAAATAGGAGGACAGCGGAAACTGCTTACTTTTATCTGCTAAATGTTATTTATAAATTATAAGTGTACAAATATTCAATATATAAATAAGTATACTAAAATATAAAAATTGTTTGTATTGTATCCTAACAAAGTAAAAGTTTTATATAATAAAAAGAGAATATTATTAGCAGTGCCTCGTAATTAGGAGAGTATGACGTTATACCTATTAGCAATCGTAAAAATATTAGATATTGAACCTAGACCTATATTTTAGTTTCATTACATTCGGTTTTGAGAATAATGATTCGCACAATACACTCGCAAACAGTCTGCAGACGACTGCTGAGATCGAAAATTAATTTGTATTTTTACTGTGTTTCAACGTCACGGTGCGTGTAAAAATCCCGGACGGTAGGGAAGCTCAGATTCTACTGGCGTGTGCTTGCATTACGTGAATAGATGGACTCATTTCAATATTTGGAACGAATGACCCTCACCAGGTAAATAAGTAGTCGTGTTATAGATATAGAGAACTCCGCAACACTTTTTACGAGTATGTTATTGCTCAAAATAATATATAGTTTAGCCACTTAGTGGATATAGTTTAACACTTTCACTGCCACCGACGTAATATAAAACGACTGCGAGTGCCATCCAACTCGACTGCGTAGAATAGCAATGATCGAAAAACGCTTAAAAGCGTTAGCGGTACGTAAGCAAGTCTGAACTTGACGCTTTAAAGCGTCATCGGCCGTGAACGTGTTAATACAGGACATAAAAAATTCTGTTTATCTGATATACGATTAGGTTAATATAATATAAATAAATAGACTGCCTTGCGCCAGAAAACAATTTATTCTATTTATCAAAAACGTTTCGTCCTCCTCTGAAATTAAGCTACGATTTACTGCTGGTATCACGTACTGGTTGTTTAGATTATTGGAATCCAGCATACTTACCTTACAGAAAAAAAATCATACGTACTTATAATGGTGAGGACTGGGGTTGAATCCACTCTTGCTTCCCCATATCATTTAGTCAAATATTCTATATATTGTGCTGAGCGCAGAAAAGTAACGAGCATTCTCGAATCGACTTTGTCTCGTCTATTCCGTAATTTGTGTTAGTTCCGAAACATATTAGACAGTGATAACTTTAGTTCCCTGGATCAATAAATAAGGTTAGATTATTTTAAGCTGTTTATATATATATTGAATCCAGTTATTGGTTGGAAACGGTGAAGTAGTTCGGTGTTGAGGATAGTTGCGCACCCCATGACAGCTTCCGAGGTCTGAAGCTCGGGTTGTCCCGCCCTAGAAGCAGGTGGGCTCTGCAGGAATTTAATTCGACCTTGGCAACAACAATAGAATCCAGAATGTGGCAGTTAGTTTGATACACTGGCGGTTGACTTGAGAACTCGGGTGATATTCATTATCCGATCGTTCTCCATTAAATTTCATTGAATACGTTTACATTTAAAATAATAACAATTGTCTTAATATTAAAAAAAGAATTAAATAATCAAGTTCTCTGTGAGAACTTAATTTTAATCAAACAACACAGTAATGCTCATTTCTTCAGCACAACTCCCACTTTTACCAAACTCTTAAATTAGAACTCGGCACAGGAACATTTCATGTGAGGCTTCCAAGCAAACGGCGACTTCATCGCTGTTATTTATGTTTGTATATAAAGTAATAAAATTAAAACCCGCAATAAAGATGACAGGATTCCAATCGGCAGATTTAAAACAAATGCCATTTTATTTATTCTTTCGCACAATCTGTACACACTGATTTTATTAAACTCTGCTCTAACATCAATTTTTTATTATTAAAAGTATAACCATTTCATAGTTATTTTATAAAATTATTCTCTATTACAAATGGGGTTATTGAATACACGTTAACGTACATTTTTCTGGTGTTCGAGTAACTCGGCTAAACTTCCGAGAAATATTCGTTTAATTAGTTCTTGTATAGTCCGGTCTATGTATCACGTATCACGATTTCAATTTATAATTTATTTATTTATTATCGAGTGTTGGATTATATCTGAAATGAGAGCGTATGGAAAGTTTTTGTTTTTAATTTCCGAGTGGATGTTCGGTATCTTATTAAAAACCCACAGTACTTCGCCGGTAATGAGAGATCTATGGCTTTTCCGTTGTGTAGAATTGTGGAAGGCTTATCGGGTTTCCTCCTGTGCAATTTTCGCGAACAAAAACGTTTCGACTGAAGATCTAGTCATTGAAACGTCCCTGTGCACGGTGATTACTCTCTTCAAAACCCGAGAAACCTTTCTAAACGTATTTAGTTTTAAATATTTCCAGATAGCAAACGAACACGTTGAAACAAATTTCTTGTACATGTAATAAGTACAAGGTGTAATGAATAGACTTTGTTATTTTGAAGGTTGTGTCCATTGTGTTTCAGTGCTTTATGGAGGATTACAAAATTAAACGAAAAATTAACATGCATAATTTATTTAATGGTATTAGTTACTGAATCCATATTTTAATAAATAATTTTCTAATAACGAATAACTCATACAACTAGCTCGGTTTTTAATACTGTTTACATTGCTTATGGTTCCGGTGTAAAATTTGTCTACTAAACTGTCGTTTATGTGTAATTAGAATTTATGTATTATTAAATTCTAAAATGTCATTGATTTATTTCACTATATAAATTTAAACATTAATAAAATATTCATAAATAATATCAAATGGCATGCAACTTTTTCTCGATGCTTTTGTAGGGCATGGTATATTTAAAAAAATTCTTTATTGATTAATATTTATGAAAATGCGTACCTGATATACAATGTTCGATGGTGATTGTTGTCTACGTTTTTCTTTCTCTGGACTGCTTTCCCTTATGCTGCTGCTGTTAGGAGTTTGATGACCAAACGTGTATTGGAGCAGTGGGTCTTCGAACACTGGACACCTTCAATTTTCCTCGACTTGAGATGTAACAATTCTCTACTTTCGGTAATAAACTTTATACTTTCTCACCAGCGTGATACTTATTTTTTACCTAATCAAAGCATTCAAAAATTCTAAATTATCAAATTATACTCATCTGCCTAAAATAATTGAACTGAAGTGTACTGTATTCCATGAATGAATGTTGTCGGTAAACTTAATTTTATTTTCAACTATAAGGCTGTTGAACTCGTTTATTTTCAGTGTAGTCAGATGAATGTAAATAATAAATTTTTAGTATTTGTAACAAGATACTAGTTGAGATCCAAAGAAACGCGATAACAAAGGAAGTGTGCCGAGGAGATCGCTATCGAGTTAGCCGTGATAAATAAGATTGGTGAAGTTGGGTAACGCAATGTATCGCTCCATGCGCCGCGCCGTTTCCTGGCGACGCTGTGGTCCAACAATGGCGCAACAGGGAAGAATGTGGAGCGAAAGGGGACCAGCTTATTGTGTGTGCCGCACCGTTCTGAATTTCAACTCCCGCCCACTTAACACTGCTCGTCCTTGCATTCTTGCTTGCGTCTTCGGGGAGTCTGGCGTTGCTTGATGCTTGATGGATGGCATCACAGAAACTACGCATGTAATGCTTGACTGTCTTATGCGTTTGGAAAACCGTATCGGAAAAATGATGTCTGAGGTATCCTTCACAGCGTTACGGACAGCCACTTCAAAGCGTGCTTGGTTGATATATTCCCTTGCGGTAAATAAATAAATACAACAGCCAAATTAGTCAGAAATAAATTTAATAAAATAAGGAAACTTAGGTCGTTAATAAAAACAGGAAGATATATTACTCTTGGTAAATCAATCCATAGTTTGTCATTTGGCACATTATAAAATTAAATATTTGTTAATTTTTTCTTATAAATTTTTAATAAAGTCTACTATTAGAATTTCGCTTATATTATAGAAAGTGTGGCTTAATTACTAGCCTTATTAAACATTAATCTTAATGCTTGAAAGATGAGTTCTTTCAATAAAAGTATTTTTGAAAAACATTATCTTTTTGTAACACAAATATTAAATAAGATTTACATTTATACATAAAGCATTTCATTAAATATATTATCTATAAAAATTTATATTTGCGCTTGAATTTCCAAAAAAAGTAACGGTACGTCGTGATATTTTTATTATCACGTGAAGTAAATTCGTCCTGAAGACTTTTTGCAAATTTTTGTATGTTTTGTAGATATTAGTATATAAGCTGAGAGAACGGTCAGGGGTTTTTTTTGGGGGGGGGGGGTTAACAGGCTACATGAGGGTGATCCGAAATAGGCAACTCCCTTTTAATTGGAAGGGAATTGGAAAGGGGGATGCGGAAGGTAGAGCAAGGTAGCCAAGAGTTGACTAGGGCCCCAGGACTATGGTTTAAGGATCCTACCCGGTGTTTCACCTATAGAGATGCAGGGAAAACCCTAGATAACCTGCATCAGGTAGGTCGGCCATTGGGTACTATTCTCACGCCCTTCCGAATGACGAGAGACGAGTTTGCTGTAGCGGAGTTTGTTATATATAACAGTTCAACGCAAGTTCTGCGAGACCCAGATCAGGTCAATGTTTGCGTCATTTGAAGGGTCTGTGATCTAGCAGCAGGCTACTGACTAAGTTTTGGGGATGCTTTTCAACGCCCTCCGGAAGTGAGGGGATACTTTTTGAAGGCCGGCGAAGTGCGAAAAAAATCACACGCTGGACAGATGTAGACAAGTGGCCCATACTCAGGTGGAGTAACCTCAATTGCTGTATATCACCCTTTCGCTGTAGAGTCTTTTCCTCTCACCCGTTACCAACATGTTGCCAATCAGACTTTTAAGTTCCATGTCTTAGCAATTTATGCAACTTGGGTTGCAGTTGCGTCAGCGCATAAAATCGAATACTATGAAAAATGGAATAAAGCTCCAAAATCTGAAATCTTTGAAACCTTAAATTCCTCAAGTCAAATACTACGATTCCACCTTAATAACGATGGCGGGGAATGGTTGTGTCTCTGCCGTCCCGGCGAACTCCATTTATCTGCACATCTTTTGCAGTCATTCTAAATACTTCAATATCTGCACTTTGACATAAACTCTGTTCGACGCCGAGATGACGAATGTTCCAGCTTCCATTATTTATAAAATACTGAGCTAATACTACAACAAAATGGTGTCGCGCCTATAATTTCCTTTCCGGGTTGAATTGCCTTAGTATCACAGTAGCTATAGTCCTATGGTATTTTAGAATTCGAGGTTATTTCTTAAAACAGTGCTCGTCTTGAATGTTCTTCTACGTGAGTGACTAACGTTAACATATCTGTTGTTGAATTATTGTACCCTCGCTAGTCGAAATGATTTTAAAGAAATGGCTGGTTTGTCACTCATTACCCTAAAATTGGTGGACCAGTCCTATTTTTATGCAAATTTCACCTGGTAACCTCACATGATCCAATTGGAAACTTGTATACATATAAAATGATAAGCAGGTAGGTGGCCGTAAAATAATTCTCTCTTTACGTGCCTCAATATGAAAACCATACAGAGAAATATTGGCATTTTTACACAACTAGAATACCGCAGAATATTATGAAAATAAGTTATAGGTAAGTTTCGAAATAACACACACTGTTCACTCGTAGATGCACGAATATACTCTATTGAGAGCGTCCGTTATATTGACTTTTTTTTATTGGTAAAGCGGATTGAGGCCTAGTTTTGTGATGATTACTCCAATGTATTCCGTGTGAATGAATGCCGGAGAGCAGGGTCGTGTGAACGGCGGCCTTCTTCTTTCTCAACAATGAAACAACATAGCGGGGATATGCATCAACCAATTGTGAAAATACTCCTCAACAATTTTGTTTTAAGCATGTAGAAAACTCAATACCACTCGTTAAAACTTCAATAATGTTGCATTCAACAATACTGAAATATGTTAAAGTGAATATGCGTTTTTCTCTCTTCATGTAAATGTCGGTCTCTTTCAATTTATCAGTTTACCGCCTAATCTGTCATGTTTCAGTACGATTGGTGTTCAATCATTAAGTTCTCCATAAAGTATTCTGAACATGTTCAATATCATTACACCCAAGTTTTCATTATTTAAGCCTACCTTACACTCTGGCAATTGTTAAGTACAAATATTTCCATAAATCTATAAATTTCTAGGACTTCCGACCTTGAAGGTATTGCTAACTGATGTAAGAATTATGGTTTCTGTACTAATTGTCCGATGATAAAAAATTATTACCGCTTTGTTTGATCTCTTCTTAAACTGATACTCCTACGCATTACTGGAACTGGACTTGTAGGCGGCTCATCACCACACTGCTTACTGCTTTATTTAATTTTACATCTCCAGCTTTTCTAGTTAAGAAAGAGACTTGGGAAATCTATTATTGAATTAATTTTGAGAGTGGCAAATATTTTCATCGGAGGGTAAGCAGTTGTTGTTTGACGTAATGCAGTGCGCAGCTGCAGCCTTGGTCCAGCACCAAGGTTCCTCGTGTAGGCGCCTGGCCTTTATGCCCACGGCAAATAATGCTTCTATGAAACCTTTGTTTGCAATGCCAACCTGTGGAACATGCGGCACTTATTTAATTAAATTTGAAGCCCTTAGCCAGGAACTTCCGTACTCTTGGCACCGGTAACCTGAATAATTGAAATCACCGTGTCCAATTTATATAGTGGACTGGATTAGGAATTCTGAGAATCATTTTAACAAACTCCGTTTCGTGCCGGCAATGTTTTTGTCTACATTTCACCTATGACTAATTGTATGAATCACTTTCCTACAGCTTTCGAGATAATTCAGAACTTGCAATTAAATTTTTCTTCACTGCATATTTTATTCAAAGAGTCATTTTTTTATTTAAAACCACATCTGAGATTAGTTCAAGATGATTCTGTAGATAATCACTTGTGTACCTCGACAACAGCGCCATTTTCCCGAGTCCAACTATAGGTAAGAACCCTCCAGGTGACCCCATAATTCCAAAAAAGTCATCAAAATCGGTCAAGCCGTTTTGGAGGAGAAGAATTACGAACACACGCACACCTTGTTTTTATATAAATAAAAATGTAATGTTATACTAAATATTGAAATATATCGACATTCTACTTTCCGTTGACATTTTACGTGATATAATCTTTCTACGCAATTAAAAGCGCTGTGAAGTAATCTGATATTAGTATTCTTTACAACTCTGTTTTTATTATTCCAACGTTTCTAGCCTACTACACACATTTTTTAACAATTTGGTGCGACATTAACAAACGATATTAAATTTATAACTGGTTGTTTCGCAATAATACTCGTTTCGAGGTCTTTGGTGGGGCACAAAAACGTAATTTAGTTAACGGATTAGGTTTCGATGATCTTAATATGCGGTGTGTCTAACAAACTAATTCTCCTGTCGATTTCCCGTTACATGAGTTTTCTCCAACAATTATATGGACTCAAATTTATTGGTTAATCTCAATATTTAAGTATAGATACACATTTTATGAGCAATTTCTTTCTTATTTAATGTTCGCTGAACCGAATGACATTAATTTCAGGTGTTAAACTAATTTCAAGTAAGGGATGAATGACTTTTGAGTATATATGAAGGCTGTTTTAAAACTTTCTACTAATACATTTGAAAATCAAGATAATCGTCACACACTTCACTTTTCATGTTTTCACTATTTGAACTCGCATCAGAGTAGACAAATGGAGGCCGATGATTTGCCTGGTTAAAAATAGAACTATTGTAATCACCTGGTTGCGACACTAGCAGCTTCACACTATAACGATGTGTTTATCATCAGACTGCATATACGTATGAATAATTTCCAGATAAATTATAGATTGTAATTAACATTCACATTAAATGATCAACAAATGCATCAAACGTATTATTTTACGGTCATTAAATCACTGGAATGTGATGCTTCAAATAAGAAAATTGATCAATACGCCCTAACAAACGTCAATGATTTACGAATAACAAGCAACTGTCAATGAAGTGTCGTCAAAGACGTTCTAATAGATAATTTATTCAAATAACATTAGTTTTTCAGTGAATTTTACGGGCGCCAACAAATTCAATTCATATTTGCGAACCTGTCGCTGAGCCCTATAGAACATGGCGTCATCTTGATTACATGGCACCTCGCAAGTTTTAAGATACAATAGCGAGATATTGTAGTATGACCGTTACGCCGATACGGAGAAGTATGTGTAATTGAATTAGCAAATCGTACCTCTAAGACTTCTCTGCCCTATATGCAGAAACATACGACAATCCTGACAACGTATAGCAGAGGTGGCCAAACTAAAGCGTATGCGCCAAATGTTAAGACTATTAAATGTGACACATTGCATCCTCGAGCCTGTTTGTATTTCGGACAAGACGTCCCTTTACATTGTTAAAAAAAACATTGTACAGTTAGACATATTATAAATACATACAATGAATGGACAAAAGTGACCAATCGAAGAATAACCGTTATTCTGGCGAACAGAGAGAACAGAATTCCAAGTTCCAAGCTGATCTCGCTCTCAGTGCCAGCAACTGTAGTCCAGTTATTCTCACCATGCTATGGCAGCATCATGAAGCTATCACCCTTTCTTACAGGAACATCGTTCTTAGTTTTGTTGCTTTATTAAAGGAGCGTAATTCAATTAATTTAACTGCGTCAAAGTTACTTCCTTTCGTCCCCTAAGCGAAGCAAATTCCATCTTCATATCTATTTATCAACCTCTAACCATGAACGTATGGCTCTATAAAATGTGCTCCAGTTATATGGCACATCTGAACTCGTCTGTCAAAAAATTGGCGCTTGGTATGCAAAAGGTTGGCCACTCCTGACTTGTAGTATAACGAATTCTCCGCGTTATTCAAATATACCAAAAACAGTAACAATATCTCAATGTTATCTTTCGTTTTTGAGCACAAAAACAATATCTATTAAAGAAACACGATTTGCAAATATAAGATAAACTATCCGGCGATCGTAAAACAGAAATTTTTTAAATAAAAATAAGTCCCTCTAGAAATGATCCGTGTAACACAATTAAAGAAAATGGTACGTACAGTTTTGATGAAGACATTGAAATTAAGGAACCTTCCCAGTAGTATCGTGACGACTTGTGAAGTTCCTGAAGCTTGGGGAAACCCCACAGAAGCAACGTAATACATGGGCATCATTTGTGAAAATCATGATTGCTTGGCCAAGTGTAAATGGAAGATCGTCCTGTATTTTCAAAGCCCTGAGTCAATGGTTTAGCATGCAGATCTCTAACGTTCTGATTTCATTCAGGTTCCCCTCATTTTGGCCGAATGGAACGACAGATGCAAAACAACAATTAGAGAATTCGCATAACTTGCGCAAGGAAATTGACAATGTAAATGTGTAAACGGACGAGAACATTGGAGGTAAAATATTATGATTCGAGAAAAATTAATTTAAACTGAACATTGGCTTGAAATATTAAGTTTGCGATGTTGTCATTTCGTTAGGAAACAAATTAAATGGTTAATTGTTACAGGGTTTTGTTTATATACAATACAAGACGAAAGCCAGATTTGAGGTGATCTTCCGCATGCGGAGACTGCAGTTCGGTGCATACCATGTGTTTATCGCCGAGAATCAGGTTGCAAAAATATTTTGAGTGTGTGAGTTTAGAGTTCGCTGAAATAGACCTGCCTTCTTTCTTATTTTCCACCTATAACTTCGGTGCTGGAGATTTAACTGTCTGCTATTTTGGGGCTTGGCTTTGTTGCCCTCTGGCAACGAACTCTACAGTGGAGAGTTGCATTGCGTCAGACCAAAGTGAGCTCCTACGGGTATCCTTGAGACTAATAAACTTTTCCCCCAATTACGTGAAAGTAGGTTTTACATTATTCGATACATTATAGCAATCTTAGCTTCCGAATTATGGCTGCCCAATGCGGGCAGTTGAGTCAATACGTTTAGTCTGTGCAATTTGTAATTTGCAGTTTGAGCTAATTTTAAGAAATTGACAGGCTGAAAGGAAAGTAGTGTTCGAGAACGGTATATTGAAACTAGACCTTGTATTTATTTACTCCAAAATGGATATAAATTATACTTGCAGTATGTATACATTTTACAAATTAAAAAATTAACTGGCAAGAAGTTTAATTGGAAACTTGAATAACTTGTATACCTTGTATGTAGAGTGTAACAAAACCTCGCCGAAAAAGTGATACAGGAATGATAGGCCATGCAAAGACGGTCAAGCAAGGCGCGTGCGTATTGGCACGGAAGCTAGGGCTTACAAATTACAGGGACAACGTACGGGATGGTTACGATGCTTGGAGCGCGCACCTTGATAAGTGCAAAATAACTTATAAAAGGAAATGTTTGGGAGTATATGCTCCTACACAGAAATGATCCTCTCGGTTTGATCTATCACCCCTGTCTGTCGGCGAGGTCTTGTAACACCCTGTATATGTGCCAGTGAAACTTGTTTTATGAAGGCAAGACGCTATACTAATAAGGACTAATTATGTAAAATCCTCTCGGGGAGTGAATGTTTACGTGTTTTCATTTTATAATTAAAGATTTCTTACCGGAACACCATTATTTATTTTAAACAGTTTAATTATACTGGTACATGCTGACTTCAAAAAAACTAACTAATAAAACTGCCTTTCATTGATCAAAGTTATTGTAGAAGTATTGATTTTTACATTACTATATAATAAGCACAACACTTCTCTTAAATACTGTTGGTTAATATAACACAATTGTCTTTTATAGACAAAATATATTGACGTTCTAATAATTGTCCCTGCAAACGTGTGCCTCTCCTAGCTTGCTTAGAACTGGCAGTTGAGCGTTAAATTAATGGGAATATAAGATTTTATCCGTTCTGTCGTCCTTTTGTTATATGGATATTTTGATTTTCACATAAACGTAAATGTAACAATCTATCTTCCACATCCCCACTTTCTTATTCAATTCGTATACTATTAATGGTGATTTAATTGTTTCAGGATCACCCTCATGTAGTCTCTTAAAAAAACTAGTATTCTGTATACACATATTCAAACTAACGAACAAGTGAGCCAAATGAAAAATAGAATTGGAAAACTGCGAAATATTCGTTAGATAGCTCAATTTTTCTGAAGATTCTACGTGGGGCACCTACTCGGGTCATTATAATCAGAAATATAGACAACAGGTTTTCTTGAAGTAGGGAGGAATCTCGAAATAGAATATTAATGAGAAGGTATAAATATATCATTATTTTTACCCTGTGAACTGACTGGTATATGTAGAAATTATATAATTATGCGATTATGACATTTATCTACTTCTGTGAGAATTTTGCCTGTTGACTGCTAAGGCTGATGTCAACCCAACCAAATTTATCATGGTTTTATGTCATGTGCTGAGAGATCTTAGAATACTAAAAACTTTAGTCACGAAAAAAATTCTGAATATCATGTTAAAGGCTCAAGTTAGTAATGCACAAAGGCAGTTGAAGTAATTGAGCTGTAGTGGAAAAGTTCATAATCGTGTAACTTACTTTGTATAGTGCTGATAATTAAGAGTTCATTTCTAATTGAATTTGCCGAAGGGCGAATTTGTATGACTGGCCCGCAGAATTATTTACAGGATTGCACCAGAAGACTGATGCTTTTCCGTTGCTGCTTGGAGGCCTTGCGGGTCACAGGGTCAGGTCGTGAATCACGTCGTCACCCTGGCCACGAACTGTAACAGTTTTGCGGTACACTGTACTGTTACAATTGAAAAACGGAAACATTTGGCAATTATTCCAATTACACGATTACTTAAAGTCTTAATCTATGTCACGTTATGTCACAGCAACATGCACCTACTCGTGGCAGAAATAAATATTTGTCTTTCTTTTCAGTTCCAATCGTAAATTCCGACAAATTAGCCTGACACGAAAGCAACAAAAATTTTCTTCAAATTTGTTTATGAACCATTAAATTATTTTATTAGCTCCTTTTATAATGGATTTATTTGGAAAATATCATTTATTAATATAAAAAAACCTTTAAGATTTAAAATTAACATTTTTGACTTAATTTAAAATGAGACATTTGTTCAATGAAAAAAGTTTATTTCCTCCAATAAGACAAACCAAATTGTATGATTCTGTAACATAAATCTTAATATTTGTTATTCAACATATATTTGAATATGTCAGCAGTTCCAGCCTTCCTAAAGGTTTGTAGGAATATTAGATGGATGAGTTTGTCGCCGCTGTGTGTTTAGTTGTTTGACTTGATGTGAGATGGTCGAACCGCAGAGTTATTTTATTTAAAGATTTGAGATAGATGTTACGTGTTACATCTACGTTTAGTGTTAATGAAATATTAAGCTGTCTTTATTCAAGTGCACATAACAAATATTTAGAGTTAGTCTATCCAAAACTTACAATAAATATAATATTGTACGTCGTAATTCTGATCACTTACTGAAAAAGTAAGATCTGTCTAGATGAAGTTATCTTAGTTGCGGTTGTATTTTATTAACCGGTTACAGAGAATATCAAAATACTATAGATTTTCTATTACTTGCCCAACGTATTTTTCATCGCTGTAATAATGATATATAAGCGTTAGGCATTACTAACATGGAATGACTTTTGAGACTGCTACTAATCTTGGAAGGCACTAAATAATTGCCTCATAAAAAGTGGCCTAATCAAAATACTAAACAACACAAAGACATGTTCCATACATGACAAAGGATATATGAACAACCAATCACATTGAATCGTACTTTAATTTCTACCTTTCAATCTTTAAAAATAAAACTCTAACGAGTTTATTCTTCGACCCGTTTAAACAGTCCAATAAATTTTCGTATTATTATTATTAATAATACAGCTTTCACGAGGTGTAATATACAGGTTTGTCGAATTTCAAAGCAGATCGTGATTTTTTCAGAGGAAAATCAAAAAGTTTTTGAAATATTGGCGACATTTTCTTTGTATTTATGACTTTCTTCGTGAATTTCGTTGGTATAACTGTAAATAGATTCTTAGTCGTGTCCAAATACAACGCGCTATGATTCACTTTTGTAATTGTAGGTCCGAGCTCACCTTAACACGAATTTTTATTAAGGCCACTTGGAAGTGTAAAAACGATTTTGAAAACACTGTTAAAGGGAAATGTATTGTGACCAGTTCCTGATATGTTAAATGCCGAAAAACCCGTTAAATTAAGTGATCAGTACGGGGTGAGGTTAAAAGATCTAGGTGCTGTCTATATATCCCGTTAGAAAGACTACAATTAAATTTTTTTATAGTAATTGTAGATGTTTCCAACAACTGTCCCTCCCTATCTAAGTACTCCCACATTCTACATTCTTCTACTACGCACGTCACACGCCACGCTATTTCTTGCGACCGATTCTTCCCTATTACGTCTCATATAAGGACCATATATTTTTATCTTCTTACTATGATACAAAATCGAACTATTACGAAACCACGTCGGGGTTAACATTTAAAAAATTTTGTCCACAGATTAAGTTTCGATAGTAAAATAAATTAGTCGATGTGTACTGAATGAAACTGAATTCCACTGACAACAAATTGCCTCGCCATTCAATAGAGGAGGAAATCGTGTCTTCTAATTGCCAGCGATACTTATTTCGATAGCAAAAAGACGCAGTTTTAGGAATGAAGTGAGTGGATAATTGTTTACTTTCCAAGGATCTGGGGTAACCGGAGAAAGGAAATCGACCTTCACTGCAAATCGTTGTTTAGTTCTCGTTATAAAACGAAGAGATAAATGGAATAATATCAAATGATTTAAAGAATTTTCGCTTCTCAGAAATCCACGTACTGCATATGAACGGTATGAAGGAAATTTCTTTAATTATTTGACGTAAAATCTGTATGATTTACTATCTTCCACTTTCCGTATAGGGTGTTATTTATACTAAGCGTCGAGTTTGTGTTACAAATTTAATAACGGAGTCTGCAAAAATAACAGTACAAATATATTGATTAGGATACGATGTAAACAGTTCTGCATTTTTATACTAATTATCAGTGCAATGTAATTACGAAGAAAATGTTTTAGTAGAGGAAATGTAACCTATATTATCTTACTGTGTACAACGGCGCACATTCTTGTATCCTTAATTCGTTTATACTACGTATGCTAATCCAGCTAGTTTGGTCAGTGTCCGAGGTTCAGTTACGTTGTGGCTGATAGACGTGGGTGATTAACCACAAACAAGTTCATCTACGGCCATTTGGAAATATAGCAGGTCTTCGGCCATTCCAATACAGGTTCCGTGCACTTGCCACGTAGCATCCATGCTTTGATTAGCTACGGAAGATTGTTGGCAATTGGATCGTAAGAATATCAACCTTTATCAATTCTCTTTTTGTAATTTCTTTATACACGTCACATACATTTGTTTCTTGCAACTGATAAAATCTCGTTTAAACGTGTAATTTTGAACTGTGGTTGAGCTACGGACATATATTTTAATTTTCCGTTGTTATAAATTCTCCCGCATTGTGCATTGTTTCAGGCCTGCAGTCTAGTTTTATGATCAACACTTGGAACTTGTTTCCCTAGTTTCCGAACGTTTAATTTCGGTAGTAAGACGTCGGGATCTGTTGTTTTTGTCGCTTTGGGCTGATTGATGGAGAATTAAATCTGGTTCCTCACCGTTAGATACTTAATCTTGCTGTTGTTAGCGCTGCCTAGGTCAAGGACAGCTGGTGCTTGTTGTCATTAAGGCTTTTTCTCTTTCTCTCTACCTCCCCCCCATTTCTACATTATCTCTCTGGCTAACAACGACGCTTCATCCTCAATAGTGTCATGATGGACACTACTAGAAGCTTCCGTAGTGGAGTTATCACTAGCGCAATCCGAAGTTGTGCCATTTAATCGGTCTAAATTTTATTTCTCAGAGGTATAAATATGGATTAATCTTATGATCGTTTGTGATTTTGTAAAATATTGCGTGGAATAGCACCAGATCGGGAATAGACTCACGATAATGAAGACAACCAAAACGTTATTCACATTCCTGAGAGCCATCGGTAGCGGACTTCAAGCTGACAAGCAGGATGTCCATTTTGTATGTGTATATAGACCGTCATGATTTACTGGGAATGACCAATCTTGGAGAAAGTTTAACAGTAAATATTTAAACAAATTATGAAAGCTAATTTTAATATCTAAACCGCCATGATATTTTTCAATTGTTTTAAAGATTTGACTAACAAGAAAATAATAATGCTATCATTTGTATGATTATTAATTATTATTTAAGGTATACAAAAATTTTTATGAATCTATAATACTAAAAACCTTTGTCAGAGCGTCCGTCCGTTTTTATGTCACATCTATAGGCAAATATCTTTAGAGTTGTTAAATATATTGCAGTTATACGTGTAAAAAGTAAAAATGTCAACAAACCTCAGTTTTTTCCCAATTTATCGGTGGTTTTCCGCCTCTAGCAAAGTCCGTACTCAACTCGAACTACAACCAAAAACTCAATTTTTGAACTCTTCCAACTTTTGTCTACTTTAATTCGAACGCTGAGAATTTTAAAATTGTTCTGATGACTCATTGTTTGTAAATTCGATTCTCTACAACTTTGGTCATACGACCTTTTCTTCTCAGACCAACGGAAATGAGTCAAAGTGACACCTCTCTGTAAAAACCTACCTTTTTTTACGATTTTTCGCAAATTACACAACCCAGGATTGAAAATGGGTTCTATTTGACACGGCCCTCTGTCGAAAAGCGATCCCTCTGGAGTAGAACTATAAATGCAGTCTACCCTCAGAACTATTAAGGTAGTGTAGTACATTCCTGCTTTATTATTTACGTGCACTCGAGTAGCGCCAGTCAATTCAGCTGGTTTTATAATAATGTAATAGGGCTTTTTGGGGTTTAAATCAGTTCAAATTTTACAAATTCATTAATAAATAATAATTGTTAATATCGTTCAGTAGGAGATTTCAGCCAAGCTGTGCCAAATTAATTTCATCTGAATTCAAGTAGAAGATTTTATAAAAATATCTTAGATATGCGAAACTAAATCGATATTCTTTTGTCAAATCAAAGTACACACATTAAATTTTTTGTAGAAAATTAAATTTAAAATAATCTCTGCTTATGAGTCACAAACTTTCAATTCTGTCTCTAAATTTTATTTTCTAATATGGGTTTACGTGGAGCTTAGATTCTCCCTCAATGCACCAGTTCCTACAGAAAGTATCTAATTACCTCCCTTTAGTCCGGATAGACTTCTAGCAAATCCAATATGTCCTGTATTTCTCTCACCGCGATTATTTCAGCCATAAATTTATTTTCAAGTCGTTTCATAATATTCGTATATATATATATATATATATATATATATATATATATATAATGTTCGTATAATACTGTGTTGCATTTGAATATCCCGGATAACCCCCAGGAATGTCTTCCTATATTATTAAAATGACGTGTTTTCACCTATTACTTTACTATTTTATAGTTTTTCTGCACATTATTTTCATTTATACCGAGTACAGACACTTTGTGCTCGTATTTTTAGTATACCTAAAACGTAACCATTATTTAAAGGTATTTACATTTCAAACTGATTGTAATGCTAGTTGTCTGGTCTTAAGGACGACATTGGCTTGGCTTCCCTGAAGCCACTCTGGCATGGAGCCAGAAACTTGTAGAGACTGTAACCCATAACTTCCTATTAAGGTTTGTGAATAAAACTTTGTTTCAATGGGAACGTGCAGCATGACGTATGCTCATAAAGACGTAAATGTTTTATCATTTCTATTTGACCTAAAGAACTTTATCACGCAGATTATCATACAGGGCTTAGTTATTTAATTGCATGTTACAAATTGAGTATAAGTATTTTAATACGATTTTTTTGGATTGTTAAAAACCGAGCATATTGTTTGTTAAATAAACATGACGTTATTTATTGAGCCTGTGTTTTTTTGTTTTAACGTCAACCTGTTGTCTCATGCGCGTATGTTACCCTTTGTCAAAAACTTCCACTTCAATTTTCTTTTGTGTACCGTGCGTAAGTAGAATTAATTAAATAAAGAGGGGAACAACAACGAGGTTATAAAGACGATGACCGCTTCATTTCTAAAATAAATTAATTTTCGCTTTGGCCGTGTGCCACCTTTAGAAGCAGTCACGTGCATTATTGATTCATTTATTGTATAATAGAAGAGAAGAAAATAATGGTATTTAATTCCTGTATCTTTTCTTTCGTTTAATTTACTTTGAATACTTTATTCATTATAGTACGTAGGTATATTAAACGTAAAAAATGTGCACCTGTTTGTTAATAGGAATCAACAATTAAAATATGTACAGGAAAAATATTTCTGTCCTGAAAATTGAGAAATAATTAATAGCCGAACTTGAATGTACTCATTATTTTGAAAGTCTCACTTTAATTTGTTTAATACTTCAAATAATAAATTTTGGATTTCATTTTAATAACAATAATAATAGCATTTCAAAAAAAAGTTGTAAAAAATTTCCTGGATACGATTTATAATCGATACTCTGGGGTATCGATACTTTAAATCAGATACTTTTCTTATGATACTGAGTCCCTAGGTACGATGATCTAAAGTGGTTTATTAAATTGTAACAATAAAGATTTACTGCACACCTTAGAGAGAAGCAATTGAGCTACACTTATTTTGTCGTGCAGACGTAACGTGAAGAGGAATATTTAGACCAGGACATGAATATTTATTATAAATAGCATGTTGTAAAGAGCAAGACAATTGTCCAGCCACTCCCATTTTTTGGATACGCAACATCAGCAGCTAAAGAAGATGTGAGAAGGTACCGTATAGTGCAGTAACGTGTACCTCCTTTTGAGTCGTGTAATATATCATGCACAGTAGAGAAAGTAGGAATATAAAACGATTTACAAGTCTCGTAAATATTTGAAGTACAGTAAACGGTAAAAGGAATGAGAGAAATAAACAGTGTACAAAATTAAACTTTGTTGTTTCTATAAATATACAACATTAAAGTCTTTTTCAATAATTTGACAAATAAACCCTAACATTTCATATTAAGTGTCTGTTTTCTTAAATGCGAATGACTGACTAAATATTTTCAATTTGACTTATTTTACTGCCACAAATGTTGAAGCTGAACCCCATTTGGACTCTACTAATTTGAAGAGATTTAAAAATTAGTTCTAATTTCCTGTGGATTAAGACTTTAAATTAGCGTTTTCAAGTACGCCTGGATCAGGGAGACTTTAACGAGAAATTTCAAACCAGAATAAATTTTAATTTATGTAACTTCGGCGTTCTATAAATTAGCTGTGATTTCATAACTTATTTACGGTTAGACATATAGGAACATTTGTCATATAACAGAAATCATTCACGTATATTGCAGTAGTGCTTTCTTTCGAATCATTGTGCGTTATGGTTAACTGTAAATGAAGGCTTACTTCTCACAAGTTTCAATCATTATTAATTCGTTTATTAAACTGTAAAAATATAGTGTCAAGTAGACTATGACTAGTGCAGGATACCTGCCCGTGCCCCAGCCCGCGCTCTGCTTGCCGAACTTTTTTGGAACGTGTCCAGATGTATATTTACCTCTACTTCCAGCGATATTCCAGTGGTTCTTCCGCAGTAAATAAAAGAAAAAAATACATGTTGGAATTTCAGTCAGGAAATTATAACTCGGTCGTCGAGGCATCTTCTAAAATAAGCCATCCAAATTCCTTCCCTGACGGCAGATTTAGTACTTGTGTGTGTAGTAAATTTCCGTACATTTCCTGGAGGCCTAATGTTTACACGTTGATTTGTTGTATTTTTTGAACTCTGAAAATGCATCGGCTCGAACAAGCAGAATAGAGACAGTCGGCAGTTAAAGTAAATCGTATCACTTGTATGACGATATTAAATTTTGATAGCAAATCGTTTGAATACAATATTATTTATTTTATCAGATTAAAATCACAGTAAAAAATAATCATTAAATGAGTAAACGTCCTGGTTAGTCAGGAATAAATTTAGTACATCACGACGTTACCAATAAAGGAGACAAAATTTTCGGCAGCAATATTTGTGCGTTGAGCACAATAGAACTAACGTTTACTTCAATTCATTTATATATTGTAAATTATTGTTGTACCTGAAGAGGTTCCATTGATAGAAACGCAACATCGTGATGGAAGTTTTTTTGTCAAACTAGGTTCCTTACTCGTTATTTTCAATGAAGTCAGATCAATATAACCGTTACACATTCTCAATCTATAATCCTAATACATTTGAACATGGTTCGAAGCGTCTCTTAGCAGAGTTTAAAAGGAAATCCAATCGTATATACGATTGTAATTTGTACATTAAAATTTTATCAAGCTTATTCTCTGGTTAATTCAGATTTAGGTATTACAGAATGAAATTTTTTATTATTTATATATTATTTTTGCTTCAATTACAAATATTTCATATCACTTAACGTGAATTCACAAAATGTCAGGTTTTTGGAAATAATTCAAATTATTTCGAAATTTTAATTTCGCTTTATCTTGGTATAAAATGATGGATGGAATGAAAATTCAACCAAATTCATAGTGCCGTTTCCTCTTTTCTTGTGAACTTGCCAGGGATCTGGATTAAACATCTAGTAGTAGTACAATTTCATTGCATTGGTACATTCGGTCACTTTTCGATCATTTTTCATTACAATTTAATTTATTGCTTTATACCATCTTTAACAAACCATATTCGCTGCTTGCATGGTGGCATTTCAACTGATTGGCTGGGATGAAGGAAATAACAGATGTTGGCCAAAAAAATGGTTTAAGGATAATTACATAATACACATACTTTGGGTGTTCTGAAGTTCTTGTAAATGCCTGGAAATATATTTAAAATATCTGAAGTGGGGTCGTCACTGCTCAAATCTGTCACTTTGCACTGCGTTTTATGTAGGTATTGGCTATTTGCCATGATGACACTGGAATAGCGTGACTGCTCACCGCCCCACCTCCTTCCCTCCCATCATCCACCCACCTCAGGTCACTGGGACTGGATTTTCACAGCTTCTGTGACCGAATGTACCAAATGCAACCTGTGTAAAGTTAGACTGCCGAAGTGATTTCTAACTTGTACAGTATACTGTGCTAAGGCCCGATTACGGGCTAAGGAGCCGTAGGGAGAAGTATAATGTGGTGTTAACCTTTATACCAACCATTTATTTATCAGAATTTTGATTAAAAATTCTACAGCAATAATTAGATATTTTAAAAACTCGTCAGGTTTCGATAAAAGCATCTTCAGTTAAAATCAACTATGTCCTCAATTTCCAAGTAACAGTAGCTTTCGGCATTTATGCTATAAACATCTTAAAATAAAAATACATCACATTTTTAAATCAGAAAGAAAATTCCTAATTGTTTTAGAAATTCATATGACGATTGTAATTTAAAAAATAAAGAGAAAATTGTAATTTAAGAACAAGATGTATTAATGTATCCTTTGTATTCTTATGTTGTTTTCAGATGATTATGGCATGGATACCAAAATCACACCACGAGCGTAAAAACGTAATATTGAACTGCAACAAATGATGACTTGAAAATAAAGAAAATAATATTTTTTAAAATAATAATTTAATTACTATTCAAATAAACGACGATATATAATTCTTATAAACAAAATTGTTTACTTTTTAAAATGGAAATAACTCAAATTAAATCGAAAATAGCTGATGTAGGGCTAGGTTGGAAAAGCATAAATAATCTCGTCGTAGCATCTAAATGGCTACTGTATGGCACGTGGGCGGAATTTTTGGTGTGGCTGTCCGAACTTGTACGGTGCCGATTTCGTTGATCTGTGTCGTGCTCCGATGTTCCGCTGGACTGGATCTTGCCTCTCCCTTGGTTGCTCATTATTTATTAACGATATATATATGCTTATTTGTATTAATACATTATATCTCCCGAAGATAGCATTTATGTTAAACCTCTCCCCACCTAAGACCACTGCACGATCCCTTGGGCAGTCCCTCAACTTCTGCTTCCCGTCTAGAGTTTCAACAAAAGAATCCCAGAACAAAATGCCCGTTACCATTGGCAGGCAACCCTGACAACGACCATTCCCTTGCGTGCGCTCCTCGGTAAAATATAAGAACGAAATTCCTTTCTCTTTCCAGTGATGAAAACTTTAGCACCTTTAAATATTTAAAGGAACGAATCGCCCCAATATTGTCGCATATTGTTACCAAAATCACACCACAAGTGTAAAAATGTAATAATATTGAACTGCAACAGAGTCCTCTAATACATCTGTAAATCATCGCAGTGCTAGAATACAGATAAAGGTTGAACGCAAATTTGAAGCAAATCCCCAGAATTCTCGTCCTAGTTTGTGGCAAATCTTCGTGAATCTGTTATTCACTATAATGATTGACTTGGTAATAAAGTTTTCTAGTTTAGTTTTATTCAAAACGTAAATTTGTGGTCTCGAATAGTTCTTCTTCCAATGGCTCAACAGTCCTCTTGAGGGCCTAGGCCTACCGAGGTGGCTGGATCTCGAATAGTTACTATAGCGTAATATGTTGCTTGCCTCTACGTATTCCGAGTTAGAGTATGTTTTGTTGAAAAGCTGTTAAAAGACTCGACAATCTTTTAACGTCTTCATTATTAGCATCGTTCTGAATTATCTGTGTTGTTGATTACATTATCAGAAATATCTGCTTCCGTTAATTAATATATTTGCAATAATTGACGTAGGTTGATGAATATTTTGATATATATATATATATATATAGTAATGGACGTCTTATTTTATTCTATTTTATACAGTTATTTAGTCTATTTAGTTTTTTATGTTTTCAACAAATTAAAACACATGAGAACTTTTAACCAAATAGGGTACGCATAGCGGGATATGTTTTTTTTTGTGGCGGGCTTGTGGCACATCATCCAGGTTGTTTTATATTAATATTCCCTCCGACCTGCTAAAATCTCCGTTGTCTGGTAGGTGGCAATCGACCGTTGGCTTCCTTCACCCTGGGCGAGGACCTTCTTACGTTCTGGCGTCGAAACATCTACTCCTCTAAACTCGTCTATGATCGCATTTGGCTTGCTTCTCCTTCTCAGTCATCAGTGCTCTGGGTATTTCCCCCCGTACTTATCCGCTGGACGACTCTACGGCTAACGAAAGTAACTGAAAATAAAATACATTTCTCCCCGAATTTCTATTAAACCATTACCATATATATTAAAGTTTATCGTCGGGTCAATCAGTCTTTCATTCCGACAGTACAATTCCAAATACGAGATTACATATTTGACTCTAACAACTTAGAATATTTAAAGAGGTACATAATTAAATCAAATTAAAAATATTGGAGGTCATTAAGGAAATTTATCACATTAATTATTTCTCTTCATCTTCGTTCATTGATCTATGCTGCCAACGGCTGAAATGAATTCTACGTTGATTAACAAATTTATTGCAATTAAAAAGTGTCCCACAGTCTTTTGTGCTTTGCAGGTGCCACATCTATGTGACTCCTGACTAGAAAATAATCATGTGTGGGCTTAGTTTGTAAGGTGATAATACGAGATATGACCACTTGTTCCTTTCTCGTGTTTTAGGACATAAGGAAGGAATAGACAGATTTTTGCATATGAGTATGGGATCGATGTTTTTTTCTTCTTTTGTTATTTATCCACAAGTGTCGGCTTGTTTTCTAAAATATACTCTCATATTTCTTGTTTACACAATAACCTTCTTCGTTTTCTTCCCTCATGACTGCTGTTATTTTAGCATTTTCGTCTTCAATCTCTGATGCTTTTATGTGATAGTATCCACATAAGTATTATATCCTTGTTTGGTTTTGAATTTGAACGAAGCTTAGAATACCTCGCTAGGCGAGTCGGCAGAAGCCAGTCAGTGCTTGGTGAGTGTATTGTGGTCGTGGTGGAGCCTCTTTCGTGGTAATGAAAGATGACAGCACTGGGCGGGCTCTCTTTTGTTAGTCAGTCGTCGATGTCGAAAGACGAAACCGAGGACTGCAGCAGAATAATGATCTCCTGCAATCACTCTAATCTTGTAAGCTTAAAGAGGAGTATTTCTCGTCGTGGAAACGTTCAATATGATTTGTAAAAGATATCAAGTGCATTCTATAATTTTAAAGCCGTTAATATTGGCGTACATCTATACGTTCAAGAGCATTTGTTTTATAATCGTTGTATATATTCCAACGCGACAAAGTGCAAACGACATATGTTGGTGGAGACAACTCGACCATTTATTGTGCCCTCTGAGTTTAAGTATTTTATATTAAACTCAATTTTTATATCAACGCACATATCAGTTTAAGGTTTAAAGGCAACAAAATCGGTTGGAAACCCATAAATAATAACCTATTAAAACCCCTACGGAGCTAAAATAACCCAAAATATTTCCCTCTAATATCATTTAAAAGCCACATTTAATAACACTGCGATAATAACAAAAATAAAATTTATTAAAACCATAAATTGATAAACTAATAGTAAATTAAACCAAATCTAACGCATTCATTATGCCGAAAAAAAATTAAATATTAATATACTGATCAATATTATTCGTCCTTCCGTACTAGAAAATAAAAATTTATGGATAGAAACCAATCTGGCTAAAACCTATAATGTGGGTTTTGTCAATTTTCAGCAATATTAAAAAAAAATTAAACAACGAATACATTAAATGACTAAGTTAATTCAGTTAATTAAAAAAAGTCATTTATAAAAGTTACATTAACACACAAGGTAAATAAAATATATTTTATAACATTCAAACATTAACATCCATCATAGTAAATGCATGCATAGTACATAATTGTAGGTACAGGTATATGATATAAATGTTTTTATACAAAAATATTCTCAGTTAAAGTTTTTCTGCGTGTGTAAGCTTTTCATGCCATATTAGATGTTCACGGATTAACGAAAGAATTGTTATCGAAAACTGCTGCACCCCCGTTAGTTCAGTTAACCGGTGTAATACTATTTTTGATAAAATAAAATTGTGTACTTTCCTTCATTAGTTTTACAAATTCTTTTCTTGAATATAAATATATACAGCAAAAAATTGTTTTTTCAAAGAATTCCATATTACATAAGAATACAGTACACTAAATTATGTACTATTTATTTTCTTACTACTCTCATTTAATTTTGCAGGTAAAGCAATTTAAACCCTGAAATTTAATTAATTTAAATTTTTATAATTTATTAAAATCTTATTACAATTATATTGTATGAGGGAACAATATATTTTTGCTGTATATCGAAGTAATGCATTATATATACTATACAAGAATATAATTCCTTAAAAATTTGAAAAATTACTCGTACATTGTGTTTGAAAGAAATTCCCTGGGTATATTTTTTTGTGATAAAACCGAAAGAATCCACTTGGAGTTATTTTTTTTTAAAAAAACAGGTTATTTTTATTTTTTAAAAAAAAACAGGTTTTTGAAACCTGAAACCATTATCTACAATTTTAAATCACTGCACTTTTTGCTTTAATATTCCATTGGTTTCTCAGTTCATTTACCCTGTCATTGTTCTTATTGTAAACAGTTATAGCATTGCCTACAATATATAATCAAAGCTTACGCACTTACAATTTTTAATAAATAGCTTCATTCCTCTTATTTTCATTTCCAGAACAGCTTCTCTTTTGTCTAACAAGTATGATACATTGAGTAATATATACTCGCAGTAGAATTTTGATTCTGTTTAATGTCTTCTTAATCGCGACTGGAATTGCCTGTTCCCAAAAAAGTAGATTTTTATATTCTTAGAACGTCTTGCATGCTTCTATCGCTATTTGAATCGCTTCTGTTTCTCTTTGCCCACAAGGAATCCTGCATTTTATCTTGATGTAAACGTAATCGATAATCTAAATTTAAAGACCACTGTATGGCTGCAATATTCCACTCACAACGTTTTGGCAGGTATCCAAATTTCCTTTGTGATGTCTAAGATGCGATTGGAACAGTGAATTCATTTGAGTTAAGGTTAGAAAAACATGTTGAACTTTTCTCAACGTGTCAAATTTTGTTACGAAATAAATACCTTTATTTGACGTTCCAGTTAAATGGAACCATGAATGAAATCATTTCTGTTGCTGTTATCAGCGCCGTTATTTTCAGGCTAAGCGGCGTGGTTTATCGCAATTATCACTTTAGAAACTAGTTATGGTTTTACCGAGTTACACCATGTGAACTTAAGTTTTCTCGATAATTCTTTTTATTTTACCAGCTGTAAAGTTATTTTACAATTCTCTTTGAACCAAGTAATTAATACTTTTCAGGATGGAGTATATGAAATAACCTCAAAAAACGCGTTCATAGGAAATTATTCTTTAATTGCTGAATAATCGAAAAAGAAAGAGTAATTCCTGCACTTCAACTTTTTTTTTAATATTTAGCAGTAGTAACTGTAAAATAAATCACTTACCTGGCGGTAAACGAAATAAACAGTTTTACGCAACTATTATGAAATTTAAAAAATGTAGAAGTCTGGACTAGCTGTATACGGATTAGATAACGAAGTAGCTAATCACCAGATAAAATAAGGCGATAAAATAAATACCACAACTTTCTTTAATCCTTCTTGATTTAGTCAGGTGATTCAAAATAGCAAGAACCGCAAGATGGACAAACAAACCGGGTAATGAACTCGAAAGCAACGTTGATGTCGTCACCTTGTTTGTGTTGATCCTGTAGCTCTCGCTATTATGAGTCACCTAACGAAACCATTAAGGATTTCAGAAATGTTGTGTGCTATTTATTTCGACCGTTAATTGGCTACTTCTTTATCTGATCGTTATTTTGTCTTTCTACATTCCATGTCGAAATCAGCACGAGGATAATTTAAATTGCACAGTTCTTTCTTCTGCCTTTCTTCTCAATTGTATGTCTCACGCGAATTATATTTGTGGAAAGAAACGGCTATAGGTCTACTCCTCTGTAATTGTAGTTAAGGTAGGTTGGAACTCGCTTTAATTGCCATCCATGTCAAAAGCTTGGCTAATATCTAAAAATATAGAAGTACAATATTTTTACTGATCTAATGACTCATTGATAATGTGAACTTATTGGACTGTTGAATGGCGTTCACGAAAACCGAACTGGTGTTGTCCTGCATGAACTATAAACAGAAAACCTTTCGCCTGCTGAAAGCTCTTTAATTTATACTAGCACCCGCTAATTACGATATGCTATGCTTACTAGATGAGTAATTTGATTAATTGGTGTAAACAAACGCAGCTGTGCCGTTCCATGTGTAATAATAAGGCGTTCTACTTGAAAAAATGTAATATAGTCGGGATTCTTTTGTATATTTGTCACAAATGTGCAGCTACTAACAACAACGCTAGTTCATTGCCTTCTGAAGAGCAATAAATCTCCTTTGTCGGCAGGAAAACTCGCAAGTGCTGCTACGTCGCCTGCTTCGCCATCTTTATTTTCTATATCTTAGCGTTTCAAATAATGTGTAGGTTAATAACTGTTCTCTATTCAAATTTCTTTTATTTCCGACAATCCAGAAACGCTTTAACGGCATGAAAAAGATTCTTTTTCATTTTGAACGGAATGGTTGCGTTATAAAGAAAAATCATTGTATCAACTTCCTTTTTTTATACATAAAACATGATGATTCGTGTTTACTAACTATTAATATTTATCTGGAGCTCTTATTGAATATACGAGGATGACATTCTGAAAGTTTTTACCCTTTTCCATTAAGTATGTTTAGATAAAGTATTCCATCTTGTCATTATCTTTTAGTGCCTGACTAAATTAATACAGAATAAGTGTTGTCTTGTGTAAATTTGGCGGCTGATTAATAAGCATTGGAGTAAAACTGGAAACATTTGTTTTAGAATCGTGGAACAGAATCCTCCTTCACGTAGGATTCCCTGAATAAGTTCGTGTCGTCCCTGACATCAACGTTCCCAAGTGAACACCAAAACTAGCTTCGCATAAATTTATTCTCGAGTATAAACTATTCCAAAGTTGCCCATGTGGTGTTACGCAAGCAAGCCCGTCTCTTGGTTTACGCGAAGCAGCATCAATTAATTCAAAGTTTTATGATCACAATTTTTTTTGACCATTTCCGACGCAAGTGTCGTAGACTGTTAACAATTTGTAGTTGAAACTAGACCTCGCTCATTTACTGTCTTGATGGTGCCTTAAATAGAAATATTTTACTGATATATTAATTGGTTCCATTACGTTTCTATGGTATATGAGCAAAATTAGTTAATTTAATTTCAAAATTTATAGGAAACTAGCTGGGTGCCCGGCGATGCCCGGGATATGAACGGTTAAATGCAAAAAACAATTTAAGTTATGATACTTTTCGTTTCTCGCGAACGTCGTCGTCGCCGCACGCATACGCGGAGGCTACTCAAGGGCATAATGTTTCCTGTAATAAGTCCTATGTGTCATTAGGATAGGATGGATACAAATAGTGTTGCGGGAAACACCGAAAAAGTAATCGACCCCGAAAAGTATTCGACGGAAATATAGGCCTATTTTGCATATTAAAAAATTTCCGCTGTCTCCTCCATCCCCGTTCCTGTGGGTGATAGTGTCTTACCTCGACAGTGCTGATTTCAGAGTCACATAGAAATGTGTGCAAAATTTAGTGGAAATTGTTGCACTTGTTTAGATTTGTAAGCGGAACATCCATACAAACAAACGTACGAAATTTGAGCTTCTTTTACACATAAACAATGAATTTAATTTCTAAGAAAAGGTAGTGTCTCTTGAGTGCGTTGCTCGCTCTGCGCCATATAAAACCGACGCATTTGTTTAAGATGGAGCATTTAATTCAGCCATACTATTGCTCCGGAGACCCATTTTTGACTTTAAAAAGGAATCTGCGAAATTAGTTTTGTGAAGCTATAGATAAAGAAGTGAAATTAAGAGCGGAAGGATCATAGTCTGCCTTTTATTACTCTCTGTATTACATTTCTGTTAATCAATATCAGCGAACAATATGGAGGACGTTGACTAAGAGAAGGGATAGATTAATAGGCCACGTTTTAAGACACGAGGGCCTTGTAAAATTAGCATTAGAGGGAAGTGTGAGGGGAAGAACAGAAGAGGGAGGGAAAGGATGGAATACGATAAGCAGATTAGGGAGGATGTTGGGTGTGCTAGTTATAAGGAAATGAAAAGGCTTCCGGAGGATAGGTTAGCATGGAGGGTTCCATCAAACCAGTCTTCGGGCTGAATACCACAACAATAAATATCCATTGTTGTGGGAGGGCGTCATCGAGACTTGTTCGGTTATTGCCACCTTCGCGTGTAGTGGACGAAGGATACATTTCTTTGTTTGGATCTAGAAGTTTCGTCGTCGGCTCGTTTTCGGCCAGTATTCGCATTCAATGAACAGGCAGTATAGCCTCTATCCCCGGATAATTGGAGCCATGCGGAATAAGTTAGTCCGTCACCAGAAGAATGAGTGGCTCTGTTGAGAAACAGCCGCAGGGTCTTTTGAAAAGTGTCTACCAACATTTGAATTAACTTGCAACACCATCGCACAGTACTGACGGGCTGCTGCTGCTGCTCGAGTACATGGAGATTATCCCCGTGAGCAACCCCGCGGGATAGGATTACTGTTCTTTCGTCCCACGCATTTCTGGTAAAGGCCGGGGGAAGAATAGACTCAGCGTTATCGCAGTACAGGGCGTTGACTCTGTTTGCCATTGTTTTGCATAAACAAGTCACTCCGCTCTTGTCTGAGAACCTGCTAGGCAGGAAGAGGAGGCCCAAATCGCTCCGGGAATGTCATTCCCTACGATCTCTCTTCGACCTCTACTTACTGAAGACCGGTAGCTCCGAGGTGCTCCATGTAAAATTTTTACCGTGAAAATCACAAAAATTATGTGCATTGCAGGAATTGAAATACGTTACACAAACCAAGTAAAGGGGAAACACTTGTCGTGAAAACGAAGATGTGAGATAATCTTCATTCTATTGTGTATGGTCTGCTTATTTCAATTATCAGCCGGATGTTCAGATACGACTCTCAGATTATAAACAAGCTTTTCTTTAGTTTCACACAACAAACAAGTGGTGGTTAATATCTTTAAACTAAGTTTAGATCACGAGTCACGAAGAAACCTCACGTTGCGTAAGGCGCTACTTAGGCTCGAGGAAATCCTTTGCATATGAGTGGGATACAACTGCACTAATTAGGAGGGCATATAAAAGCGCAGGCTCCTTTCGTGAAGCGAGCTTGATTGACGAGTTCCTTCCAGATGTCTCTGCTGGACAAAGACAGCTGCTCTGACGTCACTGAAAGGCATTTCCTGTCTGCCAGGTAGATGGCACAGCTGTGTCTTCTCGCGCGTTCCGCCTGCTACAGGGGGATCGGGTGACTTCTCGCCCATTATAACACGGCGGCTGCGAATTCAAAATCGAAGCAAGCAAGTCGTCCTTTCAAAACCGGCGGTACAGTTTAAACCTAATTCGGGAAAAACGTCGTGTGCCTTTCCTCATCCACTAAAATATTGTGCGACCCGTGCGCAATTTCTTCAAAGTACTCAACCTAAGGTCAAAAATCTTCGACGAAGACTATGTTTTAAGGATTACCAGCTGTCAATGCGTGAATTAAGTTAGTCATTCAGGACAGAAGAATTTCTATGAATCTTAGCTCTAGAGATTCTTCTTCTTCCAATGGCTCAACAGCCCTCTAGAGGACCTAGGCCTACCGAGGCGGCTGCGGACTGTCACCTGGCGTGACACATTCCGAATTTGGGGTGATACGTGGTCAGTGTTTAAATTCCCCAGGAGCCTTAATCCCGGTCCTCGCGACCATGACGACCCAAACATCCAAGCCCATGTGAGGATTCGAACCCGGGACCCCTGAGTTGTGAGGCAGCAACTAGAGGCTAGCCACTACACCACAGGAGATTATGAAGCTGAATTAACTGATCAGGATAGAAAAATCTTGACCAGACCAGGTGTCGGACCCCAGGGTCTTCAACTAGCCACTGAATTATCCTGAACGAATCCCGGTCCCACCCATTGCTTAAAGCCGACCACATTCACACCTATGACCTTTATGATGAATGAACATTTGAGTATGAATTGCAGGAAACAGATTTTTACAGCAACTTCTAATATACATACTTAATGCCTATTTTTATAAAGATGGGGAAACTATTACTACTGTCACTCAACTAAAATGTTAAAATATTAAATTGCTTCCAATCAATTGTTTTATATAAATCAGACATTTCAATTTTTTAATATCTATCACGGGACAATCCTCCTCTGAGATCTGGACCTAGTAGCTGAGCAGATTCTTAAAAAAAACTACTGACAATGTATGTTAAATATTTTGGAGACCTTTCACTAGCGTACTGTGTTCAGGCGTAGTCGGAAGTGATCTCGTTGACGGCGCGTGGATCATGCATCAGATTCAATATAGATCTCAATTCAAAATAACTCGGATTGGTAACAAAATTTAAAAAATATTCAATCACGAAGATTGCTCTACCTTTCTCTGCGCTGTATCGTAACTGTCCTCGCTCAACTTCTACCTCTCGTATTTAGGGAAAGCTCAAACTTATGTTCACTAGGATATTTCCATCCGACGTCCCCGCACTCCAACGTCAATTTTTTCCATGTCATACTTATACCTTTTCCGATGTTCTAGGAGACGACATTACTCTTTTTAGTGCCGTACGAATTTCCAGCCTATAACTCGCGGAAGCATAAAGTCTGGTTTGACACACATTCTCTTGCGTTCTAAAATCTTGGTAGTCTTCACCAGCGTCCAACTTTTTTACGTTCGTTATGCCCCTCTACACCATGCCGAAAGCAGGGCCAATGCAAGCCATGACCATGGTGTAGACGGGGGTTGGCTTATATTGAAAGGTATTGGTGATAGTTGGAACTGTAGTTGGCCGAGGTTGGCTCTGAGAGCGGTTTTCTCTACGCATCAGAGAAGACAAATGAGTTCAATGCAAAGTGCGCAACGGCAAATGGCCCCCGTACTGGACCACTGTGTAGATGAAAGCAAAGTCACCAACTGTTGGCGGGTAATGATGGTTCAAAAGTGAAGATGATCTATTACACTTTGTACACCCTCTCACTACCCCTCCCCATTCCCCGTTTTCAGTGTAAAAAGGCACAAGGAATGTCGCCGAATAGCCGTGAACAGTGCTTCATGATTTATTAAAATTTAAATGGTTAATGTTTACCGTTATAGAAAACGGAAAAGGGGAAAATAATGGTTTCAAATTGTTTGTCCCTGATCTATTAAATATTCCAGCAGCATTTCCCTGCTCTGGAATTCATCCGAGTTAGGTATTTCAAACATACTTGAGTGAAGTTATAGCCCTATAATTTCCACAATAGTCGATATGAAGAACATTAAATGGAAAGCATTTCTGCTAAAGTTATTGCCAAGATTCCTACACATCGAATAATACGCACCAACTGAGTTAGGCGTCGGTCTGAAATTGCGTTACTTACAAGTTTTACAGCGATTCCTGTAGATTCTCACGAGACTGAACAAAACTAACGTTAATAGCCGTATAACAGAAAACGCTAAAGCGAGGATCCAGACGTGCTAATAGAAATTAGTTACGAACGTAGGTAGATAAAATGTATCGTCAGAATTAGTGCGGTCTCAGTTCTACTCTTCTCTGATGTCAGAGTTGGCTAAATGAACTTTGTATTATCTGAATGGAGCCCAATCCGAAACGCCACTTTCAACCGCCGTTTTTTGTTCGGCGATCTTCGTGATGTCCGTAGAGGTGAAAGAGAACAGTCAAAGCTTAGCGAAGGAGATAAATCTCGTGGCGTGGGTCTGCGCGGGGTTCCACTTCGAATCCGACGGCGAGGAATCGAAAGCAGCGGCTATCGACCAAGCGATCTGGCTTGTTCCACTTAGTGAACATGGCCGAGACCTGCGGCGGATGTCGGGGGCATTCCTGTCCGGCCGAGCGTGTGTTCCCACAGACGACCTTGCTACAAATTCGTCTTCCACACAAGTACGTGGACGCGCTCCAGTAACGCCTCAAGGCCAGCAAAACTGCCTCCGGACCAAGTTGCTTGCAGCTTCACTAAATGGTCGATGTCCAGTTCTAATTTAATACGGGTTTTGTTCGTTTCAAGCGCATAAAGTCCACTACTACAATTCATGGCAACAAATAAATGAGTCCCGTTTAAGAAATTTTCTTAATCCAATACATTACGTAACACTTCATCGGTTTTAGCGATGACTACAGTCGCATCTCGGCATTTACATAACAGAAATTAATACCTCCAGATCAAATTGCTTTGAGAAATCGTACATTTAGGTTCTAAAAAGCATATACATACTATGTTACTTCAAGTTTGTTAACGAGCAACTTGACGTCGTCAAAAATATTTCTCATCAACGTTCCAGGAACTCATAGGAAACTTAGCTGGGGAAATTAACAATGGTGTGAGATTTAGCAAGTCGTGTGTCAATACGGTGCACAGTGGACAACTCCGCCCATATTGTAGTGGGGGTAGACAGGAGCTCACTTTAACTCGTGTTTTGTAAACGCAACTTGGTAGTTAAAAACAATTTTGAAACCATTGGCCCTAGGAATTATATTGCTGTTAGTTCAGGATATGTTGTACGTTAAGAAACTCATTCGTAAATGTAATACACAATAAGCATAGCGTGTGTCAAAAAAGACGTCGTCGCGGTCTCCATAATTATATTAGCGTTCCGCAGTCGTCTTGATGGGGAAATTCCTCCTCAAGCGACAATATTCCCCTTCTCCTTTCCCTACTGCGCATCTAAACATGTTATGTAGAATCTCACGAACTGTACTCTACCAAATGTAAAATGGCGAAATTAATGTATGAAGTAAGATGGAAAACCGGCGTCTGTAGCATATACTAGTGGCTAGTGTCACTCCCTCGTACCACACAGGTTCAGGGTTCGATTCCTGGCATGGGATTAGGTGTGTGTGTGTGCGTCTTTGTGTTCCCAAATCGAGTAACCCCTATGTGGTAAACAGTAGTCCCTAATGACCTTAACTGGCGGCGCGACTTAAAATAGATCAATAAAAGAAAGATGAAAAAAAAACTAGGCAGAACCGGGAATCTAAAAATCAAATAATGGTGTTTAAGATATATTTTCAGATGAACGGTTGATTACGTAATGTCAAGTAAATTGAGATATTGGAATATTCTTTAATAGTTACCGTTAAGATTACCTTCATTTTCGTGTCTCAAACAATAAAAATTACGTACGTTTTTACAAAAATGTGTACTGCTTTTTTTCTTGATTTTTTTTCATATTACGCATTGCTAATAATAAATTGTTGTTAACAATTCGGATGAATGAAAATGATATGTTGAGCCATCTATTGAAGTGACAGCAAAATCAATTTGCATGATTAAACCATAATTCATATTAACACATCATTTTAATTATGAATTTAGGTTATTTGTTTATTCATAGCAATTGAGTTAAACTAATATAACAAATAGTAAAACAGTGTAAATCTTAGTGCATATTCTACTTTAAAAATAAACTACTGCAGCAAACATTACCCATAACGGAGAGAGAATTTTTTTCCTAATGAATAATTATTTGCAATCTGATTGTGATGTGCAGCTTTCGATTTTAGAACGGCAATACACAGAAAGAAACTATAAGCAAATACTTTTTTAAATCAAAAATATATTTTAAAATATCCATCATACCTATTTCTTCATTATTTATATCCTTTTCTCAATTTAATGTCCGCCATATTGGATCCGACATTTTGTTTTTATGAGAATAATACTTATTGAAACCCGTCTTAAGTATATAAAATTGTAAATGTGTCAAAACTGTCCTAATTTACTAGTGTTATTTTTGGACATAATGGTTTTTTCTTTTAGCTGGACGACGCGGCGCTGCAGCTGTACAAGGATGGCGACTACGGCGCTTACCTCGACCTCGACGCCTCCATCACCGAATTGCAGGACGAGTTCGACAACTTTCAAGTCAAGTGAGTATTATTTAGGAATTTGTCGCACTGCAGTTTTGAGGGAATCCTTGAAATTTCGTCCGAAACGTTTTGTGGTCTCTGGTTCTTTTTCTTGTAACCCTGGGCTGTGTTTGAGCTGACTCGCTCCAGTGGCGACACTTCAACTCTTTTTCATTCAGACCAATTTCCATCGAGTCTACTGGACAATATCGTTGTACAGACTGTTCTGTAACTGTATTCATTCATTACTCTTTATAATTGAATGCTGTATTGGAGCCATTCTTTCTTGAAATAATGTTTATTGGACAACAAAACAAAAATATCCGACCAAGCTGCGGTGTGGTGGTCATAGGTCCTGGATGCTTAGCTGTGGGGTTAATACTAAAGAAAAACGCTACGCTGACCACTCAATAAATTCAATAAATCCAGAACATGTTATGAGATGACAGTTCGGTGGTCGTCGCGGTCGATCAACGACCTAGACAGGAATGTAGCACTAATAACTAGAATAAAAAACAAAAATTAAGTCAGTTTGACAATTATCGGGATTGTAAAGTATTTCGGGTATTTAATACCCTTTTGTATGGAAATGAATGCGAAATCTTAATTATGCCAAATACCAAATATCTAAGAATTTGTACTCAGTAACTCTTGAGGATACAATGTGTAAATGATTTAGGGGTTTTTATTCAAATTATTTAATGCAATTACTTGCGCTTTATAATATAATAATTTTATTTATAAAAAAATCACTTAAAAGGGGTCCTGCGCGCTATTACAAACAAATTAATTCAAGGGGACGATTTTTTAAATATAAGGGTTAATTACTTATTGGGTAACCATGTGCAGCAGAGATTTCGTTTACTTGACGGACCTGTTTCATCTTCATTCTTGTCTTGATGCAGGTTAGTAGGCGACCGGAACTTGCTTCTTCCTTCGGGTTGAATTGTAGATTTTCCCTCTGCCGGAGGAAAGTGGGATGAACCTGGTACTGCCATTCTGAATATTTTTCGGCTTCTCGCCTCCCAGCTATACTCCTCTTTCTCTAAGGGAAAACTCTATCCCACGTGAGGTTTGTTCGGCCAATCCTGACGGTCCTTCGTCCAGCGCGGGAAATATTCCATGACACAAGGAACAGTGTCCTTCGTAAACTTTAAAGGGTGAATGTTCCTTCAGCAAAACAAGCTTAGTACTACAAATCCGCAGATAGGCACGTCTGTCGTCCGGCATCTTGGCACATGTAAATTACACTTTTATCTGCCTTTCGCCAGTTAAAATGTTTTTGCTGAATTTTTAGATCCGTTAAAATTCTAAATGTTTGGACAAAATTAGGTAGCGGTCCAACTGCGCTACAAATGTGAAACTAGATACTCAAATTTATTACATAATGTAATTTTACTGTGGGCATAGTTAATGCAGCAGCTTTTATAGTATTTTATTACAACTAATTACAATGTTAACTGCCGTTATCTCAGCAGATTAACTTATCGAGAATGCTTTATCCTGCTAAGGGGTAGTAAGTTAAGTTTTAAATACTAGAGATCAATCAGAATTGTTCGAAATACTATCTAGATGAATAATCGATTATCTCATTCTACTTCAAAAATGAAATCAGATTTAAATTACCGAAGTAACGTACAACGTTTTCATTCTGCTATCAATTAGCTCTTGCGGGTGGAATGTTTGTGCAGGTAGTAGGGCGCCTTCATGCCCAAGGGGATTAGGAAAGGTCCTATTCAAACATCGTTGGTCAACGAATATACTTAAGTACATCTAACTTACAATAATTTGATTTGACGTTTTGTTTTGTAGTGTTTAATTTCAATTAGTTCTGCACAATATTACGAGGGCTGTTTTAAATTACCGATATTTATTTAAAATAAAAGAGAATATAATCATTTTCCAATCATTTTATTATCAATGATTACCTTGCACCTAATATACCACTCTGCGTAGTCATCGCCGTTATTCAGGCATATTTCGTAACTGGAAACCTTTCTTTTGCCTTCGTCAAAGAAAGATGCGACATGTGACCAAAGCAAAGTCTAGACTTCCTGTTTCACATCAACGTTAAAGTGTCTAATCCACTTCCTCGTCAATCCATCACTCATTATTGCTTCGTCATACACCCACACCATAGCCCATGATTTTCATTCCTTCCATTCAAGAAACACATCACCGAATTCACAGTCGGCGGGTCGTCCAATTGTTTTGAACACTTCGGAGTGTTCTAACAAATTGGAAACACAGTGACGATGCTTTATAGCTGCGTCTGGCTTCCTAATTAATGGAGGCTGTGATCGCGCATGATCAAAATCACAGTTGCAACTATACAGCGGTAAAATATTTAAAAGCCCTACCTTAGGAACAGCCCTCTTATAATAAGTGATGCCACACAATCTATGATTTATAATCTTACACTCAACTTGTAACACACACTGGTAAAATATGGCACTGCAGTTCAGAAAATTATAGATTATCACTTCTGTAACATGCGTAGAGGTTTTTAAGTAAGATGTCAAATAGAATAAATGTGAGTTTCATCTACAAAATTCTTCTTGGTGAGTAATGAAGCGTGAATAGGGACTTTCCTAACTGCATCGACTCCGCTACCTCAGTCGCAAAATCTAACGTTCTCGAACAACAATAACATTTTCGTTTATACTATTTGTGTTCTTACACTTGTTCAATTTGTTTTTTTTTAACTCAAGATAGTTCGATTAATAATTTCTTTTATCACTTTTCATTCTTGAAGTTTCCAAATATTTTCGTAATTTGTCAAGCACTGTACTCACTATTATCGAAGTTCAGAATTCCAGGCCTCGTCAATACCCCTAACCCTTTTCTTCTATTTTTGTATCATAGTACAAAACTAAAAAAATCATAATCTGCCATTGCTATAATTAATACCTCCGTGGAAAGATATGACCATCTTCGTGCTATTCTGCCAATGTAATCGTTTACGATGTGGAGCATCGTGTGTTGATAAAAGGACAAAGGCAGGCTAGGCTGATCCAATTCCGTGCCCTGCCGCCTGTCGTCTGCTCGGCTTACAAAGCCACTTCCCACTTCGCGCAGGTTCGCCAACCGACCGTTCTGTTGGCCACGGGCAATGAAGGGAAACCGTTGAGGAGAGGGGGAGACTAATCCTTAATTGACAACCTGCAATTTTAAATACCTTTACGAATTGGACAAAAAAGAAAGAGAAATTATGAACAAAACGTCGTATAATTCACCTGTTGGCAGAATTGCAGTTGAACGTTCATTAAAATAAATATTTTCCAAAATGCTATAAATATTTGACAAATGACGCAGTGGTAATGTCGTTCAAATATTTAGCATTGTTAACACAAATTCATTCTGATACTTTTGTAATTAAAGGATAGCATATCTCAATTTCATTCGGTAATTAAAATTGGAATTCATACTAAAATGATAATTATTAAATGACTATGAAAAACTGAAAGCTTCTAATATGGCTTTTAACTATGTAATAAAAGTTGAATAAAACTAAGATGGCTGGGAATACGGTTATAGTTTTTAATATAATTTATCGAAAGCTTATGAAGGGGCAATTCCATTACGTATATCCTCTGAAAGCGTTATCCTTTAAGAAAACGAATCCTACTAAATAAATAAACTTGCTTCTGCGGTTTATTATTTCTAGAAATTGTTAATGTGACTGGCGATGACAAATAATTGTCCTATTGTATATTTAGACAATTTGATCAAGGAAAATGTTTGGCATAGTAGAAGAATTGTTTTCAACTGAAGGTCAGCCATAAAGACTTCATAGCTGAGCTGCAATTGAAAGCAACGTGTGGTAAATTTACACAATATGAATTCTTCAATGAAATTCTAGGCCGCGAAGTATGTGGTAAGTAAGTCGATTGTTGTGCCTCAATAAATAAAATGGATGGAGAAACATCGCACCTTGCTGGGAGTTGACTCTGATAGCTTAGATGCTACTGTGTCCACCCGGCAAGTCCGGGTTCGATTTCCGGTTCGATCCAGATTTATTCATCCTGATTATCTAATTCAGTTTGTAATATATTTCTCGACGAAATCCTTCTGTAGTATATAGTAATTCTTTTATATGTAAATTTATAAGCAGTTTGAGTTTTTACGTTCTTTAACGCAATTTGTTCGCCAATGCTATTTATACTAACAATAATATTTGTCCTGATGAGATTTGCATCTTCATAACCTAAAACTAGGTCTATTGGCCACGTCTTCATCAATCTTCTATCGTTTATTGGCTTTAAAAGTTTTTATAGTTGTGGGTTTAGATGGTCTTCTATTTTGTTTTTTGTTGGTTCTTTCTCGGATAACTTAATGAACTGTAGGGTTGCGCATTCTTCATGAATGAAGTGGGACATTTACTTGCTGTCGAATAATATTTGATTGGAATATCCGGATGATTTCTATATTTAATTTTGAGACAAGCTCCATACTTCTGTACCTTATGTTCACATGGGTTTAATTATTTTTTTTATAAGCAAGGACTGTTTTTCTAGCGAATTATTGGATTTTCTTCCTATTAGTTATTTTAGATCCCTTGCTTTTATTTCAAGATGCTTTTTTTTGTAACGTCTTGCTTCCAGATCATTTCCTGTCTGTGGATTACCAGATATTTGTCGTTGTCTTTTTTGGGTATGGTAACGTTTCTTAATTCTCTTAAATTTCCATAAAGTAAATGTTACGTATATTGTTTTTTTTTCGATTACTCCATTCTTTCAGATCATATAAATCGTCCTGCAGGTTAATGTTAGTAGCTATTCGGGTATCTTGATGGCGGAGAGTGACAGTATCATCCACAATTAAAGGCATGTGCTCAAATCTGTGTGATTGGAAATGTTGACATAAAATTTCTTCATATGGCGTTACAACCCAGCGTGGGTCTTAGCCTCTTCAACAAGTTTCCTCCATAATGCCCCCTCCAGCGCGATTCTCTGCCATCCTCTAGCTCTGAGTGATTTTATGTCATCTTCCACATCGCTTTAGCGGCCTTCCTCTCTCTTCCATTCAAAAACCTTTTTTGTTGTTCTTCTTGTATCAATTTTAAGGACATGACCAAGCCAGGCCATTTTTCTGCCTTTTATTATTCTCCTAAGGTCAGCTCCCTTAATGAGGTAATCCAATTCAGTGTTCCTTCTGTATTACAAAAGCCATTATTACCCTGGACGGCCCCGTAGATCTTCAGTACAATCCTGCGTTCAAATATTCTGAGCTGCTGCTCATCGCTACTTGTTAATGTCAATGTTTCACATCCGTAGGTTACGACTGGCCTGATCATTACCCTATAAATTTGCAATTTCAGTTCCCTATATAACAACTTAGAGGCAAACAGTTTTCTTCTAGCTCTTAGAAAAATTAATTAATTTTTGTGCCAAATATAAAAAAGTAACGATGTTGAGATAGGGATAGGAATAGAAATGCCTTGCCTCCGAATGTGATAGCAGCATGCCCGCTGAGTATAAAATGATAGGTATTTATTGTAAAAGTAATAGGATTGCTATTAATAAAATTGAGTGAGGTAGAAAATAAAATTATATTCAAATAATGATATGGTGTTTGTTATTTAGTTCAGTCTTTCATGTATTGCGTTGCGAAGAAGTTCAAAAAACACGAAACTTTCTTCTTCTTCTTTGACTCTACAGCCCATTGAGGGCCTGGGCCCACCGGATCGACTGCGAACTGTCATCTGTCATGACCAATTCCGAATTTGAGTGATATGTGATCAGCGTATCGATTATCCAGCAGTTTTAATCCCGGTTTGATGACACAAACGTCGAAGCACGTGACAGGATTCGAACCCGGGACCCCTGGATTGTGAGAGAGCCACGCTAGCCTCTCCACCACAGGAGATCGGCAGTTAAACTTTATTAGTAGTATATAATAATTTTTATAGAAGTAGTGGAACGATTTTGCCCTTATTTATTTGCGTTGAATTTTGTTTCCTGCATTGTACGAGTTTTAAATATTGCCACCGAGCTTTACCCAACGCCGTTCAATACATCCACTACCGGTCTATCTGTCCCAATTTCTATGGATTTCCAGAAAAAAAACATTTTTCTTGAATACGATGGTGGTGGGTTTGATAACGACGAGTATACAACCATTAATGCCCCAATAAAAGTTCGGCTCAAGTTGAAAATTGCAACTTAAACTCGTAAAGGATAGACGTGAAGACAAATCACAAAGCATTTTAATCAGTCACTCGTTGCTCTTGGGCTTAAAACACTTAAAAAACATTTTAAAGTTCTTTGTATATGCCAATATTAATGAATAGCGAGGAATGTGTTAAAGTAGCAATTAATTCGAAATATCTTCGAGATACACATACAACGACGGATTGTCATTGTATGTAACTGGATCACGTATATTGCGTAGATTAAAGATAAGTTAAAATGACATTTGATTCAGTGCATCGAGACAGAAATACGCGACAGATATCCAGTGTTAAGCACGCGGAAAAGTTTGTCTACTCAATAAAAACGCCCATACAACGTAATACAACTCATCCGGAGCTAAATACATCACGATCACTTACTAACTGTCAAAATTTTTATTACGAAGCCTCTTGTAACACTAGAAAACTCCAGACCAGAAAATAATTATCCTACTTGCCGTTGCTGTGATGAGATCGACTTAATTGCCGTTCTTTGATAAGATTCGAAGTATTGCAGAAGATGTTTTACTTTTCACTTGAATGTGTGGAAATCCCTAAACGCCAATTCACGCTTGTCGCCGTTGTTGGTTGGACAATGGTCGGCACAAAGTGACCGGGGAGCGGCTGCAGGCCACGCGCGTGGTTGGTTGGTACCCCTGCGGCATGACGTCAAGCCGTCAGTGACGTCACTGAAGTCAAGGACAACTGCACTTCTTGTGACCCCTTCCTTGCATTGTGGCCGGGTCTTCTGGAGAAAGTGGTGTCACCGCGAGGAGCTTTCTCTGTGGTGTCACACCGGACAGGAAGGAAGCGCCCAGATATTCGGACTTGCTCTTATGTAGAAAGTTTTCTACAAGGCAAACTTTGATTAAGCGCGTGGTCAAACTCTAGCAGAAGCCTGCGAGAGACACGTAGATCGTAGTGAGGCTTCTTAGAAGTCAGTTATCGTTTCAAAACCAAATTTCCAGAATACCGAAGCTTTTCTATGAATATCAATTTCCTTAACTTCGTAAAAAGACTGATTTCGGCAGTATCTTTCTTAGCAAGTGAAAGCTTGTCTATATAGCCATACTCTTTCAAAGCTTTGGTTCGGTTTACTGCCTTTTGTCGTCCACAATTTACATTATCAGTACCCTACGTAATTTTTTTTTGTTATTTTCTTTTGATCAAAATTCTCTACAATCGGATCGCAACTTCTTTGGGCCCGATAGAACAATTAAGTGAGATTCAGTACGGTCACTTGGTTTGTAATTTGAATGAAGAAGTTTGTCAAGTCAACAACGTGTAGTTCAAAAATTTCAGTTTCTAACAAATCCGCAATTTCCCGCACGAAATAATTTCAATTTATCTCAGTTCAGTATGAACTTAAACTGTTATTGTAGCTATCGGGCTGATCTCGTGGGAGCAGCGAGCCAGCACATGGCAAGTAAAACGAAGGTCTTTGACCCAGAGGATATAACCCCGCTAAACGGCTTGCCTTCAGGATTTGACTAGGAAAATAGATGTTTATTAATACACTGCCCCTGCTTAATGCATTATTGTTATACCACATGTTATTTCAGTAAGACACTTTCAAAGCAAATTCTGGAGAAGACTGAGTTTATATTCAGCGCAACAAGTTATATGAAAATATTCGTGACTGAAAGTGTATCGACGGCTAAGTTCTCGGGTAGGGCACACCAATCATATTAAAATGAAAATTTGACCTGAAGTGCTACTTGGAGTTGTAGTGAAGCAGGTTTGTTTCCTGTCCGCGCGTTCAGCTTTCTCTACAGAAGCAGAACATTCTAGTCGTGTTTTGTTCCAATTACCGATTTACATCAACTATTCCTGCGTGTTGCGGTGTTGTTAGGTTGCAGCCTTGAATCTGGTACTACACAATACTATTTCTGTAATTTGCAAATCTGCGATACTAGCATCATAGTACCAACGTAAAGTCTTATTTAACGAATTTTCCAGTCGTAAACCGAAAGCTCTTAAAGCCGATTTATGTACTCCATGCAATGTGAGTATTTACTTTTAAGTGCTTTGTGTAATAGACTAGGTTTCTAACAAGGACTCTCACTCATAGACTCTGTTGTGAGCTTTGTTTACCCGTCTGCTTCTCGTTAAGAGTAGACGTACAACTACATGGCCTTTCTATTTTTTTTTATTTCCTCTGTTAAAAAATACGGGAAACTAGAAAGTTTTCGAGAATGACTGAATTTAGGAAATAAACTACACAAGTAGGATTGAAATAATTTGCAGAGATTGGTCATCTAATTACAGTGTAATTCACATCTTTACTCAATAGTAAATACTGCGGATAAAATGCTATTTCGACACCCTTGCGACGTCCACCTTCTGCCGTAACCGCCGAAAACGTTCTGGAAACTTATTTCCACAAGCTTTCGGGATTCACATCAGTTTTCGCAGGGCCGTATCCTTCTGTATTGTCCTTACGGAAACATCAATTTGGGTTTGACACGAAGCTGCTCCTGTTTCTCCAACTGTGGAGGTTTTGTCTGACCCTCTCACCCATCTTCTTCACAGCTGGCATGCTACCCCAATACTACCAAACCTAGTTATTGTCCGTTTTAGGTGTAGCGAAGAAAAACTCTAGGATCATCCACCGTGGACAGACATAACTTAGCGATATATTTACATAAATAAAAAATATTTCAATCAAAGTTCTAAAGAACAAAACCATTATTTATATTTCAGTCTTTATTCATAAACAATTTACGAAGCTTTCGGCTATTTTATGCTATAATCATTTCATCTGTGATATTCATAATATAATTCTATCTTATAATAGTTATTAATGTCTGTAAGTTTAACATAAGTTTAAATAAGAGCAACACCATACAAAAATTAGTGAAACATAACAAACTATAATTTAAAAGCAACTACATGTTTCGGTCCTGATATGGAGCCTCTTCAGGTTAAACTCAACCTCTAGAGGGTCCATATCAGGACTGAAACCTGTAGTTGCTTTTAAATTATAGTTATTTTTCACTAATTTTTTTGTCTGTTTTTGACCTATTTAAACTTAGAATTCTATCTTGTACATTCGTCGTACGTGTCACATATATCTACTATCATTTGCAGCATAAATCCATTCGTGTCACATTTTAAATCTGAATTTTACTATTTAAAACATTTTTATATATTAATGAAAGAAGAAAAAAGTGAGTGCTGATATATAAAAATGTTTTAAATAGTAAAATTCAGATTTAAAATGTACACGAATGGATTTATGCTGTAAATTAAAGTAAATATGTGACACGAACGACGAGCTTACAAGATAGAATTATATTATGAATATTACAGATGAGATAATTATGGCATAAAAGAGCCGAAAGCTTCTTAATTGTTTATGAATAATGACTGTGAAATACAAAAAAAGTTTTCTTCTTTAGGACTTGGATTAAAATAGGACACTACAGTCGTTTTCATTCATGATTAAATGAAAAGGTATTGTAGGCGGAAAGTACGCCCAAACACACATCATTGTGAATAATTGTATAAAAATTGGTTCCGCTTTCCACCAACCCGGGAAGAAACTAGCAATGACAAACTTTATTACTAACTCTTAAACGCACAATGATTATAAAAATGTAGTTGACGTTATGTAAGTGTATTTTAACATTGTATTCAATAATAAATAAATATTTTGTTGTGAACAGAAAATAGTCCCTGCGACTTGTATTTCTAAAATAGTTTGTCTCAAAACACACTAACTTTTTTGAGAATGAAGCAGAGGGAAAACGAAGGGAAGGGGCTGGTAGCTATGTCAGCTATTGAATTATTGTACCTTATTTTCATGAGGACCTTAGGGGCAGAGCGGTCACTTCTGGGCTCTTTCGTTATGACACGCAAGTAACTAGAGAAATGTGAGCGCTGCAATGAGTTGATGAGGTTTGAATAAGGCGGATCAACGACAGATACCACTCTTCAGGACCATTGCACGATTTTTTCCCCCAAATAAGTGATTTTACGAAGAGAGAACTTTTGTGGTTTCCTGGGAGTCCCGATTTAACGACACAATTTTTATTTATCCTGAGAAACTTCTATAATTACCGAAATGTGACGTACTTAAAAATGAATATTTAAGATGATATCAAAACAGTTCCTTTATAACGTCTGCGGAAAGTCGTTGATAATCTTCGCGAAAAAATTTTGAGGAGTGACAGCCAATTGATCATTGTTATTTTAAAAAAGTAAAATATGTTTTATTATCGTTGTATTAGTTCCAATAAATCTTTTCTTTTCTTAGTTTTCAACTGAAATATTTGGATTATTCTAAGACACCTTTTATTTCTCCTGCATTTTGAATAGCTATGAGCTTAGATTTTGGATTGATTGTCCTGAAGTAGTTTTTCTTATACGGCTTCACTCCGGTAAACGTGACGAAAATAAATTTCAGTTTTAACTGCTGAACGTAGCCGAATATAGTTAATGATCACTATTTTTTTCTGAGCCATTGAAACCACATACCTTAAGAGGAGAACTCCCCGCCGAGCGTTCATAAAACGACGAGCGGGTGTGACATTACGATTTTCTGGAGCAGTCAGAAAACGGCCGAGTGGTCATATTGTTTTCCACCTATCAGATACGGCGAATGCCTGCCTCATCAGATCAGTCCTTCAGCGAATCGGGGGTGGGAGACAATACTGTGGCTATATCATGCGTGGAAAGGGTGTAGGCTCTTCCTTTTTTCATATTCTAAGGCATCAACTCGGATTCCATTAAGCAGTACACTTACTGCACGAGTCATTTTTATGTTGCAAAACCATCCGCTACCCAACACTCCGCTTCCGGAAACTAAGGCTTCGTGAAATGAGGTTTCCTACAACCTTTTGTGTAGATCTGAATACAGAAAACGTCTAGGGTCACGCTGAGCTGGAAAAATGTAAAACGTGGATGAAGTGAAGGGTGATCCTTTAATTAATTAAACTTATGGATTTAAAAATTGTTTACAGGAGTTTACTGTGGTGTCGCAGTATTCCCTACTCCATGCCTCGTTGAGTTTAGGAGGCAGCTAGCCGACTGATCCAATAGGATCAGCGGGCAAATGTTACCGTGTGCCCGAAGTCTGCGACCCTGGAGCGTACACTTCCTAATAGAGGCCGAAGTACCTCGTCATGCGAAAACCTTAGTCAGTGAGCAGTTATAGTGTCATTAAGTATCATTTGTAAGAATATCAAACACATTTGATTTTATTTTGCTGTTCTAGTGCCTATTTCTTGAGATATCAATTTTACAACGTTTTTTTATCCATTTTGATTGTCGGTTACAACGCCATCTGTGACCGAAATGACTCGTATCGTAGGTCAAATTGCAGTAATTTTTTTCTGAAGAATTCGAACCTGCAATAACAAATTAGAGGTCCCCCTTGAAGACGAACACTTTTCATTCCCACTTTTTTTGATCCTACGTGTGGTTCTTCAGATAAACTGAACACCCTGTACATCATTACAATTTGCGGACCGTAGTGGGGTTTCGATGAAATATGTTAATACGTATTATAAAAATAAACAAAATTATTTCTCTATACCAGTGTGTGGGAACAAATTTTCTTCTTTTACCCCGACTGTTAGCTTTTTACTTATTGGTTGTAAAGAGGTCAGAATGTAGAGAAGGGTATTCATGTTTCTGGACAGTTTAATATAGAGGCAGGCATCGTCTGTGGGAAAGGTTTGTGTACTACGAAGTGCGAGACTTCGCCGAGCAGCTTGTTTTTCCACCTACGCTGTCGTGACAAGGATAGGATCCATTTTCCTTGGCACCGAAACAGAAGCCAGAGAACAGACAATACAGGCGTAATATATACCCATAGCGTAACTGCGGCAAATCTGCGGAACGACTTGCACGCCTAATTCTGGAGCAGTGTTTTGTGAAATGGCAACGAAGTGGCGTCTTGTGGCTAGAGTGAAGATCTGTGAGGCTTTCAGGTACCTATACTGAAATGTGATAATTATTTCAAATACTTAACTCTGTCGGTACCGTGAAATTTAATACTATTAACGTTCCATTGTGCTGTAGATTTTTGTGGAAACTCTCAAACTACGAAAATATAAGTAGCAAGCATACCGAAGTAACAATCTGCTATAAATTCGTTGGAAGTGGCCAGCAGACATCAGATTTCGAATATGTAACTTCGTCAGACTCGAAATCTATTCGTCAGAAATGGAGAGGATAAATAGAAAATATGAAACTCGTACGGAAGGCATTTCTTCAATAAATGTAGCTCCCAACGATGGGCACTTGTGACGACCCTCAACATTAGACAAGTTTGTCAACGTTCTTTTGTATCTATTATAATCCTATATATTAAGAGCTGTAATTAACGCGAAAATCTCAATCTACTAGTGAATCACGTAAAGGAACTACAATTCTGCAATTTAACTCGGCGCATCACTTATGTCTGGACTACAGCTATATACGTTTTAATTTCACAAGCAGTTGTGCGCAAAACTTTCTGAAATATTCAAGTTAATGATTAAGATATCGTTTTATTTATTTAAAATCATTTGCTGTTTCAGTAAATTTACGGTCAACGCTATCTTTTCGAATTAACGCTTGTTATGTACTAACATTCGTCGTTTCTTCAGAGTCGGGCTTACGTATTAGTTCTTGTTCGTACAAATATAAAGAGAGTATTTGAACGTACAACTAACGTGCGTTAGGTTGCGAAACTGGTTAGTGTACGTCAAAAATTTCACTCGATTGCTTGCAATAGTGTAGTACTTGAAAACTAATTTTTATATTGGCATTAGAATAAACCAAAATTAACAGTAGCAGGTTTTGATATCGCAATAACAAGCAGTTAGCTAACCTTTAGAGTTTCTCGATCCTAGTATTAGACTGTGTATTCTTTATACAATAAAGAAAAACAACACTTAAAGCAGTCTCATATTTATTATTTAATAGGTTGAAAGCTTTCGACGTTTGTCATATTTGTTCTTTTTAAAAAAAATTGAATGCTGGTAGTGACGGGCAGGACATACCTGATGGGACCAGCACCTGGCCCCGTGTGTGCCGTTAGGCTTTACAGGGCGAAACCGCATTTGTGGCGTACAGAGCCCCGAAGAACCCCTCGCCCAAGGTGCTCACGCTCCTCTTGAGGACCGGTTTAGCCGAAATAGCCGCGCCGGCTCGCGAGGTGCGGATTTGGTTGCTCGATATAGGTTGCATGCGGCTTCCACACCCAAGTATTTGACCTGTCGGAAATGCACTCCACCCAGCCGCAACGGCGAGAGTACCCTCTGGGCCGCTGCCTTACCCAAGGCCTGGAGGCTTCAATTGTTGGGCCTGGTCCGCCCCCTACTCTTGGCTACACATACCCAGGCACAGAGTAGAGCGACAGCTGGGCTAAAGCCCTGTCTAAGATAGAGTGCAAGATGTGTGCCGCGGTGTTCTATGTTTTGGTTAGCGCATATTACAGGCTTGTTCGCTGTTTTGAAGGTACTTTCAGAGGTGATTCCGGAAACAAACCGAATAAATCGTAAGATTAGTATGATACTAGCCGCCGTCGAAAATAATTTGAATTTATCCTTCAAGAAGTCCTGTCAGCTTGTTGGTGGAGTTCTAGAGTATATGCATAGATGTCATCTCAAATTATATTCAGCTATAAACAACAGGTCTTTAAATCTCTAATAATTATTTTATTTACTAGCTCCACCTTGTAAGTTAAATTGTAGTATACAATTACTTAAATTTGAATAGTCTGAGTAGTCTTGTGAAGTGAAGTGTTTGTGAAGAGAGAACCCTAAAGAAGGTGCGAATATGCGCGGAAACGTTGTTTGATTAAAAATAAAAAACTTAGAAAAAACCGATCGAAAATTATTTCATTTCACTACAGGATACATTATGCTCTACGTGTGTGTGTGTGTGTGTGTGTGTGTGTGTGTGTGTGGTGGCGACGGCGTCCGTGGCATCGTAAGTATGTAAGTATAACTTAAGTAAAATGTTAGTTTATTGTTGAACGTAAATATATTCTTTCTTGATTTAATTTGCTGCATAGATCGTAATGAAAAATGGTCGTTACTCTGGCTTTGTTCAATTAAAAGACGAAGACGCCCAACTAGGCTGAAAGCTCATTATATATTATCACGTGAAATTAATAAATTGTGAACTTACCGTGGACCTTTTATTGGTTTGACATCCTTTTAATTTCAATTTAAAAATTGACTTAATTTTGAAAAATAATTGGCGTTATATTTTGGAGTACATTATATTTTTATGTGGTCAATTACTACTACGAAAAGTGATTTATAAGCTGTTGATGGCCGAAGTAATGCATGGAACGAGGTGACTGGCACGCTGAGGTAACCTGTCAGCAAGGAATGCGGACTGGCAGGCAGGCAACTGCGAAAGCAGCGGCGCCGTGCGGGAAGTCTAGGACCAGGAACTGAAAATACCTTCTCTGAAATTGCAAGATTGTCGTCTTGCTAAATCTGAGAGAATATCACTGAAACAACGTTTAGACAGTCGTAATTATTCTGAAGGCATCCTTACGATGTACTAGTGCTATATTGATGCCATTTTTGTACACACAAACAAAGCTGCCTTTTTATTGAACACTAGTTATTAAATATTTTTACGACGTTTGTCAAGATTCTTGGACGTCTTCAGAAACTAATTTCCAAAAGACCTTAAGTACACACAAAAATATAAACAAGCTGAAGTACCCGGCGTTGCTCGGGTTCACGTAAATAATAAAGCAGGAATGTAATTAAATATAAGTTTATTGCTGTACTTGAGCGTACATTATATTCATAATCATACTCCAGAGGGATCACTTAGATACAGGGGCGTGTAAACACTTGTTTTGTAGGTTTTCCAACAGCCTAAATCTAGTTTCAATCCTAGGTTGTGTAAATGACGAAAAATCGTGAAGATTGAAGTTTTTTTTACAGAGAGGTGTGCCATTTTGATTCAAATCCGGTGGTCTGAGAAGAAAGTCATATAACCAAAATTGTAGAGAATAAAATTTACATTCAACTGTGTCCAGAATTTTTCTAAAATACTCTGTTTCTGAACTACAGGAGCCTAAAGTTGGAAGGGTTTAAAAAATGTTTTTTTTATTGCGTTGTAGCTCGGGGGAAATTTTTCATCTTTTAAATAAGTATATCTGCTGATAGTTCTCGGAAGGACAAAAAGAATAAGCCCATACTCGTTTCTTCAAGTTACTTACGGATTTTGCTAGAGGCGGAAAAGCACCGAAAGAACACATTCTAAAAGTAAAAAAAAAAATAGTTTGTTCACATTTTCACTTCTTTCGCATATACAATATTGTTTTTGTTAAAAAAATTAATTTAATACTTTCACCTGTGATTAATTACTATCATATGCATAATATTTTATTTGCTTTAGCAAATCAGCGATTACTAAATAATAAAATTTATTTGACCCGAAAAATAAAACTAATTTACGTACACATCGTATAGGCGATCCAAAGAAGTTTATTATGTCTGAGGGGGTTGGCGTTTTATGTCAACCATAGGTTAATTACGACGCGTAATGTTTACAATTTAAAAAATATATACTATTATAAATTCAGGTAGCACAACTCCTTCAAAGTATTCCTTGCCGATCTAACATCTTTTGTTATTCCACTGTTTCCCATACTACACTCCAATACCTTGTTTTTCCCTCTATCAATCCTTGTGTTGTACTCTTCCTCCAGGATAACGTTCATACCATTTTCAAAGTCTTCTTGTGACTCCCTAACACTACAATATATAATGTATGATTCCCTTTCCATATTCCGTTTTATCTTCTTCATCGCCTGTTCTATATATAAGTTAAACAGCATGGGCGACAGACTGCATCCTTGTCTTACTACTTTCTTTTCTTGATCTTCAATTCTAATTACTGCTGACTGCCTTCTACGTAGGTGTTACAATGGTCACTATCACAGTAACTTAATAATTTTAAATTAATGTGATGGAATTATAAGTTTTAATAGTAAGAAGAATGTTTTCGAATATGAAGCTACTGATGGCAAAGGTTTTTCGATAAATGTTCTTTTATGGTTTTTATGCAACATTATAAAATTGATAAATTACGGTCAAAGTTAATTTAAAGAACGTGTTGATTTTAGAACTTTATCTCAAAACACACGTCATAAGTAAAATACATCTTATTTAATTGCTTGTAGTTGCCAGCAGGCATTACAGGTTGAATGCAAGATATGGTTAAGTTAAACGTTAAAACAAGCATGATAATTCGCAAATTTAAGCATCGAATAGCGATTATATTATTGAAGCATTAGACTAATGCCAATATTCGATGATGTATAAACTTGGTGTGGCATCAATCAAGTGAACATTTATCGAGCGCAGCTTTACTTGATTTCCAGATGCCATTCACCTCACTGCTAGAGGCTTCCTGTTCGAACTGAGGAAGGCACGGGATGTGATATACAGGGGTTGGACAAAATAATATGAGCACCATGCAATAGGGTACGGTTCGTTGCTGGTTGGCACCACTGTGTACGTGTAAATTCTGCGACGTGACTGCAGTGCCCAGTTGATGTGCCACGTTTCCAGGTTATCTTGCATTATATTATGCTTTGTTCTGCGACGGTTAACGTCAGTGATCGGTGAAATGTGTGATGTATTAGACTCCCGCAGAGGACAAATCGTTCGTGTGCGGTTAGCTGGAGCATCTGTGACGAAGACGGCTCAACTGTTTAACGTTACACGAGCGACAGTATCCACAGTAATGGCAACATTAAAAAAAAGGTAGCGAAGAGGAATAGTGGGCGAAAGTTAAATGACATAGACAGACGAACATTAAAAAGGATTTTCAGCAGACAACATAAAACTTCCGCGGGAAAAGATACTGCAGAACTCAACACTCACTTGAACAATACTGTTTCGTCAAAAACAGTGCGGCGGTTGCTTCACAAAACTAGGATTCATGGAAGAGCTGCAATTTCGAAACCCTTCGTAACGAAAGCTAACTCAAATATGCTAAATAAGTGGTGCCACGATCATAAACCTGGACACTGGATGACTGGAAGAATGTGGTATGGTCCTATGAATCATAGTTTACGTTTTTTTCTACAAATGGCCGGGTTTATATATGGAGAACACCAAAAGAAGCCTACGATCCGGCCTGCCTGCTTCCTACAGTCAAGCACGGAGGAGGTTCCGTTATGATTTGGGCAGCCATATCGTGTCATTACCCTTACTAACCGGATTACTGCGAATGAATATCTCGACATCCTCAACGATAAAGTGCTTATTATGACTAGCAGACGCTGCCATATTCCAAGATGGTGATACGCCCATGCATACAGCCAAAAAGATTCAGGCGTGGTTTGTAGTGCATCAGAATGTCATCAAGCATCATCCCAGGCCAGCACATTCGCCAGACCTAGACGTCAATGAACCGTTATGGGGAGTTTTAGAACAGAGAGTGAGGTGCAGATTTCCATCTCCAACATCGTTGCAGTAATGGTTTGCTACAAGAGTGGTAGGGCATTCCGTAGGAAACTATTCAGACACTCCGCGACGAATTGCAGCTGTTCTCAAAGAAAATGGTGGTCCAACTCCTTATTAATCTATAAATATTGTTAAAATTCAGATGTTCATACTTTTTTGTCCAACCCCTGTATGTTGAACGACAGAAATAAATATAGAGCTTAAATTGTCTGTCATTTAAAATGGTTTGTTGTTTCGATATGAACATACCGGTAGCTGCATTCATACGAGAATTGCCTGAAAGGATTTGATCTCGCCGTAAAAGAATCGGAATAGTTTACTGCTTTTCTTGGAGGCTAAAGACGTTCTGTTTCGAATTCTCCCGAAATGGTAATCACTCCCGGTGAGAGCATCTATGTGGGCCAGTAGCCCTGGCGAAAGCAGTCTCCATGTAGAGCATCGCCGCAGTTTGACCCGAGGACGGAAGGTGCTTGGATGTGCTCACAGGTGCGCTACATATTCAGTTCCCCCAAATCCATACTTTGCAGTTTAAATTTCCAAATACGCCAGGAATGAAATGTTATTCAATTTCATTAGTATTACTACTTGCAATTTCTATCGGAAAATAATCCGGGTTATTTATGACAAACAGTTTTCAGTAACTAATTGTAATTCTCGAGTTAAATTATATATATAATTATTTAGTTTCCTGAGATTGTCCAACATAAAAAGAAATAGTTGTTTTCAACTATAGACAATTGTTGCGCACTGTAGCTTGCGAGTTCGATTCTGAATGAATAAATAGCACATGCCCGCTAATTTATTGTAGTAATTATTTGAAGAAACCATTTAAATTGTGCATCGAAATGCACTCAGTGATTTAACCTAGTGGCTCACAAGATTGACCTCGTTAAGTCAGAAAGTCGATTAGAAATGTAGATCCACGAATTTAGGTTTCTACTCTGAATTGGCAGTCTTTACTATAAAACAATTCTTCATAAATTGTTATTGCCTTCGTTGTGAAACTATTAGTAAATTGAAATTGTTGAATTTATAACACTCCGTTAGATAAGTAGAGAAAAAATCGTGATACATATCAAATTTTGTTGAAGTCTTTAGGAGAATCTGAGTTTTATCGTTCAGTTGGATGGAAGTCAAATTATTTTTAAAAAGACAAGATTCAAAGTGTGTAATTTATGGAATTATCTTTACGGTATACTTTATCCATTACCTTGTAAATATACTTTCAATTATCAGCATTCCTTAGAATTTTATATATATTTTGAGCACCATTAAAGAGAGCTAACGTTTCTTACAAAAGTTATATGTTTTGAGCAGTTACACTATTATATATAATCAGGATGTTCTAAATTTTTTCCATGGTATTTCCTTCAATAATTATTTCTTATTTATTTTCCAGTCGGAAGAATTCGATCGTACTCAGAACGCAGCTTTCGGTCAGAGTTCATACTATAATTGGTGAGTACAGTCTAAATGTAATTTTAAATACATTGTTCAGTTTTTTATTAATTTTAAATTAGGAGTTTTTATCATAAATATAATTTAGAGGGCCTCTCAAAGCATTCAACTTAGCCCACACATTTCTATGCCTATAAAAATCTGGATAAGGTTACTCTTGTACATACACCGACATACGACTCCGTTATAAGATTAGGGCTGTAGCAGAAGATCGTCCTGTTATTTCCTTCGTTTCCTTGTTAACATTTCTGTGAAACACTTAAACGACATTCAACTTATTACTCTGCACTAATGTGTCAGCTCAGTTCAAATATTAACATTTCTTTTTTGCGATAATCCAAATTTACAGAAAGTAGATTTTAATTTTCAAAAACAACTCGCGTTATGAGTTACCAACAATTGGTTACAAGAATCTCTAAGTTTATTAATATAATTTTTATACGTTAAGAGTTTTATCAGTCGCTTTTATAATTACCGTGATATCGTTTATGAAAGTCCGATTTCTCACCCCTTAGTGGATATGCTGGCTTCATCTGCCCCACAAATTTTAAAATTCCACTTCAATTAAAATTATTCTACGCATGTTCCATTTCATATTCTCGACGGCTGTGTGGCAACACTTAAGAGTTCCTTAGAAAATACAATCTACAGTTTAATCCGCTTCCCATGTCTTTAAAAAACCGTCACTAATTGACTCTATTAATATCCAAATCGGAAATCGTTCTTCCCCCTTTTAATACACCCACGATGCACCCAACCTGTCGAATATATTCTACAATTAATCTTTCAAACTTCACTCAAGGATATTACCTACTTATTAACGGAAACAAAGTTCAAAAAATGGGCGCAGAACGTTGTATTTATGCCCCATGAGGTCGAAAGTTATATATATATATTTCCTCGAAAATTGGCAGCAAATTCCTACCCCAACAAAAAAAAACTTTCATGTACTTCTGAAGACATATATGAGAGTTGTTGGTAAATAAGGCTTCCGCCAGACTGACTAATTTGTCAGCAAACCTTAAATCGTCAATGGAACTGAAAAAAAAAACTAAAATTCGTCGCACTTGAAAATTTCATGCCAACGTTGCGTTGCCCCTCATCATTTTGTGAATCTCGTCAACCAACCCTTCCTCGCCGTCCAACAGAATAATCAACCTCTTTTAAATATTGATAATATTGGATGTGACCAATTATAGTATATATTTTATTAAACAAATTGATTTAATATTTCCTTTAATAATAGACCATTGTCATTTAGGATATTTGGTTGACAAGCTCCATATAACAATATTCAGATTATCAGTTTCTTAATCGTACGATTGTTTGATCGGAATACAATTTAATGATAGGTTTTATAAATTAAATCTCGGATTTATTTTAATTGAACTATTATAATTGAATTACAATTCGGTTTACAATAGATAATTTCCATAGAAGTACGCTAGAAACTCGGGAAAATTACCGAATTTGGTCATTCTTTCATTCATGTGTTTCACAGTTATATTGTTGTACAAACTTAGTATGAACGTTGTGTGCGCGCCGAGTGAATCCACTTTACAATTTTGGAATGAAAGAAATGCTTACTTTTGACTTAATGTCTAACAATGCTTACACGATTTTATTTCCACACACACATTTCTTGTGGTAGAAGACGTCGTTGTGTAATGTCCAATACGTTGTCGGATGTTGACTGCATTGTCCCTGGAGATTCGCTAATTGAAGGTTCTGCAGGTCGCAAGATTATCACCAAGTTGTTAACGTGTCGTGTAACCGGGCACCACATGACCGATTATGTCTCAAGTTTCCATAAGCAAATTCAATTCAAGCTCTCTGTAGTTGTAAGTAAATAACTCGCTCAACTGGAAGTTTCGGATTTGAACTTTAATATCAACGACGGTTTCAGAGGTACTTTTGGTATTTCATTACATATTTTCTACACAAGAGGTAGACAGAATTTAAACTATATCCTTGTCTACCCCCTCACACCTGTTGTTATATTACACAGGATCTTTGATTGAAACAAGTAGGTGTAGCTGTAGCTGTGTAACATGATGTATGAAGTGCAGTTATGGCTAAAACCACGACCGATTTTTTAATGTAATCGAACTAATTTGATCCAATTTATATTCAACTGTAAGAAGTTACCATGTAGGATTGGCAGTAGTTTCAATAATAGTTCAAAACTGTCTTTAAATAAAATATATAATGTGTACTAAATTTGGTATTTTGTTCTGTTTTTTATTCAGAAAAATTATTGAACTCAGAAGGACGGGAACTAAGAAGAGCACTATTTTCCTTGAAACAAATATTTCAGGTATGTAGAACATGTAGCTTTATAGAGAAATGTTTCCAGTACAAAAAATATTAAACGTTTCACATGATTAATTATTCTAAAATTTTTAACCAAATATTAAAAAATTTAAATCATTCATTTCTTACAGGAGGATAAAGATCTAGTTCATGAGTTTGTTCAAAATGACGGCCTGGCATGCCTCATCAAGGTTGGCTCAGAAGCAGATCAGAACTATCAAAATTACATCTTGAGAGGTTTGTTCTCGTTAATTAATACAATATCAATTTCAAGAATTATCAAGGCTACATACGTAAACCCTTTGTGATAAAAAGGAGGGGTTATTAATTATTTTTACTGCTTTATATATATTAATAAGGATTCCATTTTTTTAAATTAATAATTATTTTGATTTTTATGATTTTATTTTCAAAGAAACTAATCAAAAAGACTATTTACAAGTTATTAACTAATTCTAATATAAACGAAATTGACATATTTACAGTTACTAGCTCATTCTAGCAAAATCAAGGATTGCCATAGCCTTGGAATCTCGGGTTGCCCGTGAGTTTAATTATGTATGAAAATTTTTAACGCATTTTACAACTGGCCTGGGTAGGAAGGAGTGCTAATTACCATTGTTTCCGCATGATGCTGGGTTTAGCTGTGGTGAGCAAAACTGGACCCCATCATATTAATTAGAGTAGGAGTTGGTCGGCTGCGATATCACATGCGTTGATGGCGACCTCATAAGGACGTTCTCAATTTGACATAAGAGTCTTGTAGTATAATCAATGGCTGTTGATAAGCGATGTTTCCCAGCTTATATCTAAACTTGTAGTGCCTTGGCTTGCTATCGCTAGCCTCTACAGCCTCTAGGTGTACCGTTAATTCCAGCATTGTCCTAGGGCCTGTCAGAAACGTCCAGGCGGTCAGTGTGGAAATCGCAATCCTTCGCACCCAAATGAACTTAAAAAAAATTACTATACACAAAATAACGCGATCACCTTGATTTTGCTATTTACGTTAGATTGATTTCAGCGCACAATGCTGATGTAATTTCGCTTCTTACATAAGCGATCATTACACCTTATGTAATGCAATCATTATGTACAGCATTTTAAGACATTGCCAAAGAATTAGGTCATTTTAATAGGAAAGAGGGATAGACCACAGCTGAGTATCCCTAAACCAAAAGATGATGTCATCAGACTGGAAACAAGTAACTTGTCTCATTTTCAATTCTTCAGGACAGTATATCTGAATGGTGTAATAGTCAGCTCCTAGGTTTTGTAGATAAATTATTATGATTGTTTCAGTCATAATGTTGCCACTAAAGGCGAGGTAGCTATAAAATCGGAATGCAGGAGAAATGAGACATCAGTTGCACTGTGTTGTTTGTGAAGATATGGGCAAAAACCTTGATTTAACAGAGTTTGAACGCGGGATGATCGTAGGTGTTAGTAGCATCGGAACAAGCATCAGCAAAACAACTCCACTTGGGAAGTACTAGAGCAGCAGTTATTAATGCTTAGAGAGTGGACTACACGGCAAAAAAAACAAAGTGTCAACGTCGGGTTTGTAGTCGACACAGGCCACTTGAGCTGAAAGGAGAGTTGTCCAGTGTAGCAGAAGAAGAACAATGCGCTGAATAGTGGAGAATCTTAATTGAATACTAACTGTGAATGTCTCTGAACTTTTAACCGCATACTGCACCGTATGGGCTATGGAAACCAACGACCTCTCTGTCTGCCTTCAGTTCATACAAGGATTGAATAGTAGATGATTGTAAAGGGTCAAGTCCTCTGATGAATCACGATTTAAAATCCACTATGCAGATGTCTCGGTTCGAATAAGGAGAAAATAACCTGAAAGCGTGGACCCCAACTGCATTGTCAAAGCACTTGGTGGCGGTTTGGGGATGTTTACTTGACTTGATGTTGGTTCTTCAGTTCCTGTGCACAATGTCTGAATACGCAAGGATATTTAAGTATTATCATGGTTTAAGTACATCCTGGTTTGTTAATGGTATACTCTGCCAGGGATGGATACCTCCAGCAGGACAATGTTCCTTGTCATAAAGCTGGCATTGTCCGTCAGATGGTTCAAAGAGCATGACTGAGACCTTGCCTTGCTTCATTGGTCTGCAAAATCACCAGATCTCAATCCAATTCAGAATATGTGAGATGAGATGGAATGGGCCATCAGACCGCTGGATCCAGTACCATCAAATCTTGAGGAATTGGAAAGTGCAGCTCATCAGATATGGTCTCCAATTCATCCCACCACCAACCAGCATCTCAATGAATTCATGCCAGAAGAATTCGAGCTGTATTAAAAGCAAGAGGTAGCCCAACACCATATTGAGGGAGTGGTCACAATAATTCGGCCACTCATTGTATACATCATGTTTGTAAAATATGCCTTTCTCTGTTTTTAGCTCAAAAGTGGTACTTTTGAAATGACGTTGACTCTGAAAAACAACAGACTTCTACAAAAAAAGCCCATTTTGCTGACGTTCAACTAAGGTTTCATAGTACAAACTGTCAAAATTTCACCAAAAACGGAAATGGTTGCACAGGGATCGTTTGTCAAATTAGGACACTTGACATGGAATGACTCATCTATAATAATTGATTATGGTACCTCAAGAGGTTCAAATGACTATATATATATATATATATATATAGTGACTTATCTGAAGTATAAGAAGAGCATTCAGAGTCAGTCAAAGGCTGGCTGTCATTCAAAATACTCTTCCTGATCTGGCGATGAATTCGGCAGTCAGTTCCCTCCCTGTACCCATGTTGGTGTCTGCTAGCTTTGTACATCATTTCCTTACTAATCGTATTAATTATTTTCACGATATCTTTACTTGTGTACATGTATTACTAAAAGATCCTTACAGTTATTGAAAATCATCAGGTAAATAAAATGTATCTTTGATATTCAAATTCAAAATGTGAATTATTGTTGGAAATCATATTTTATATTATTATTATTATTTTCTAGCTTTAGGGCAAGTTATGTTATACGTAGATGGAATGAATGGAGTCATGGAACATAATCAGACTGTTCAGTGGTTGTACACTCTAATAGCTAGCAAATTTCGTTTGGTTGTGAAGACTGCTCTGAAGTTACTCTTGGTCTTTGTGGAATATGTAGAAACAAACTGTTTACTTCTCATCAAAGCAATACATGCTGTGGATACAGCTCATGGTAAAAACATTTAACATCATTATCATCTAGTTAGTCTCATTTGTAGAATGCCTCAAAAAATAAATTCATATAAGTGATGTCTTGGCAATGTGACCTACTAAAATTGGACATTTTCTTTTTTTTTTTGTAATACAGTTTCATAATGAATTTAACTGTTGTTGATGATATAATATTGATTAAAAAGCCTTCAATTTATATGTATATACAAATATATACAATTTTTTGTGTGTCATCGATTCTCTCAAATTTGAATTGCCATAGATGTGTAAATAAGAAATAATACTATTAACAAGTAATAATTGTTATAATTTAATAATAAACTTACAGTTGCCTTATTACAGAAATTAGAGTTAAGTTGCATATCAACTAAACAAACTTGTAATAATTCTAAATCTATTGTGCATTTCACAGGGGTTTTGCCATGGCACAATATTATAAAGCTACTCAAGGACTATGACACAGCTGATACAGAATTATTGATCTATGCTACAACACTCATCAATAAAACTTTGAATGGTATTCCTGATCAAGACACATACTATGATCAAGTTGATGCCTTGGAGGAACAGGGAATAGAGACTGTTATTCAAAGGTTTGACTTCAAAGTTCATAATGACAAAACTTTGTATATAAATCGGTAGTGTGCATTCAAAATGTTTTCTGTGGTTGTAACTCCTTTCTTTCTCAAACATTAATCTCAAAATCATGTGAACACAACATGTGAATACTATTAACATTTAAATCATTTTATTAACGTTAAATATTGATCTGTTATTCAAATTTATGCAAATGGTATCAGTTCATTACATGCAATATTACCTTGGCAATCTCAATATTCATATCATTTCAATATCAAATTAATTTATATTTGTTATTTATTTATATATATATTTTTTCAGGTATATGTCAAAACAAGGAACCGACCTTGACCTACTACGGCAGTTTCAAATTTATGAAGCTGTCCTCCACCATGAAGATGGTGAAGAAAAGGGAACACCTCTTAAACAACTGGATGAAGCCATTAGGTGAGTTTGATTTAGGTTATTAATAAGTTTATTTTGTAAATGCTATTATACCAACCAAGTATTCAGAATAATATGAAGGAAACATGTTCACTATATAACAGTTTATCTGTTAAAAAAGTTGTCAATATATGACAAGTATGATGAATTGCTGCTTAGAAGCAGAATATAAGTCTTGTTGTTTGCTTTTAATGTGTGTTTGTGAATCTATATTCTTTTAGCTTAGCTATTTGTAACCTATAAGAAATTGCAAGTCATTAGAAGTTCCATGAATAAAAATTATTTTGTTTCACCAGAAAAACTCTCAGGCAACGAAAGGTGCTTGCAGAATCAACTCCAAGCATTGAACGTCGCAAGTCTCGTCGCCATTCCACAGGCACATCACCTTTCACACCACAGACTCCAAGGTTATGTAATGGCCAGTTGCACAGAAATAATTCAACAGTGGTAGATGATGAAATTGAAGATTCTTCCAGTTCACGATCATCACCTAGCCCAGGTGAAAGTATCAATGGAGTCCACAGAGAAAGCAAAAGTAAGAAATAGTTTCTCTCAATTGAAACATATTTACTAATATGTTTTTGCTTCTGTTCTGTTAATTTAACATATGCTCAAACCGTTAACAAACAATTATTCGAAAGCAGGTAAAACAAACATGTGGAAAAATAAAAGATCAATCTTAATCTGAAAATCATAATAAGGCTGTTTAATTAATTGTAAGACATTAGTTTACACTAGTTTATTGCATTTGTTGAAAATGGCATGCGAAGTTAGATAAGTATTATAACATTTTAAGATTAAAGTATTCAAAAAGTTAACAGATTTTATATTTGGCTTTCAAAATAACAAAAGTAATAGGATTTTTGAGAAGCAGTTAATTTTATTTTTACTTGTTCAGTCACTACAATTCCTGGAATAAATTTTTGTGTGAAAATATAAGTGGACTTTGTTCTTTTGGCTCAGGATATTTTTAATGATGATATTTGAAGTTTTGAACAATTCATCATTTTATAATTTTTGAACAATTCGTCATTTTATAATTTTTGAGCAATTTGTCATTTTATAATTTTTGAGCAATTCATGACATAAAGGACATTTAACAATTAATTTACATTCATGTTTTGAAATGATATCCTTTTTACATATCCATGGATGTGTGATGCTAACAAAGCTTGGCTTTTGCTAACTTTTATTTTACTCAGACGATGTAGGTGTTACACCTGCATTAAGGCGCCGTAGAGAGAGAGCAGAGAGACAACGAAGCTTTATTAGAGAACAACAGGAGACTGCAGCTTCTTTGAAAGCTAGCCTCATTGAAGACAATGATAGTGGTATGTCAATACCTGTTGGAAGATTTTTATACCTTTTTCATTTTTGATGCAAAAATAGTCCCAAATCATATTTCATGTTTCTGAAATATGGCAAAATATTTGTATATTTATTTTTTTGTATTAATACATATTATTTATAGTGATTATTTGTTATAAATATTATGTTTGTAATGAATTGAGATACAAGAGTTAAATCTGCAGTTGTATTCCAAAAATTTTGAAACTATCTATTTGTTTAGATATACATTGTGATATGATTTTGTTTTAAAAAGTGTCAGTAACTTGATACACGTTATGTTAATACACACACATAAATATTAAAACTTTACCCACACTCTTTCATCTTTCAAAGTACTGACATAATTTTTGCAAAGTATAACAAATTTCATAAATGTGATTTCCACTTGTTTCACAGAGAATAACAAGAATTTACGTCTAATGAATGGTTCTTCAGATGGAAATAATATAAACAGACACATTAGAAAAGATCTAACACCAATATTAAATGTTGTCAATAAGATGGAACCATCTATTTCTGAAAGTGAAATGGGAAATAGAAAACCTTGGATACATCCTGTAATAAATGGAAATGATGGAGTAGAAATGAAAAGAGAGAACACAGTTAAAGATCTTACTCAGCGGCTCACTGCAAGTCAAAGCCCTGTTGAAGAAATGCCTCCAAGACAACCAGATCTTATAGGTGAAATGACAGGTCTTGTTTCTAGAGCAAAAGAGGGTCTTGCAAAATCTAAATCAAAGGCAGATGTTGTTATTAAACCCACACCTGAGCCTGCAAAAAAATCTGAAGCTGAGCTTCAGTGGGAAGAACTTGTACTGTCGGTTAAACGACCTCTGTCATTAGCAGACCTTGATTTCACAGATCTAGCAACTGAAGATGAAATTGATGTGTTATCTCCTGCTCTTGTATGTAATGGTGGTCCACCCCCACCACCTCCAGTACCCAGAGGAGCTGGTCCTCCTCCACCACCAGTTCAACGAAGTGCGTCTTCGCCTATTCGTAAGACAAAGAAGACTGTTAAATTGTTCTGGAAGGAGGTTAGAGATGATCCTATAATTCTAGCAAAACTTCAAAAAGCTGGAATGATATGGGATGAACTAAATCCAGTAGCTGTTGATACTCAGAAATTGGAGCATTTATTTGAATCTAGAGCAAAGGATCTTATTACGAAGGTATGTAATAATTGAGCATTTCAAAACCTTTTCTTTGTTGCCTGAGAAGCATGAATTGCTGTAAATCTAGCCATTTAATAATTGAATTGCAAATGCCATACATTTTTGCATAGTTAATTTGTTTTCTTTCATTAAATATAGTGTGTAGTAGTTTTGAAACTGTCATAACTATCTAATGTTCTACAAACTTTCTCATATGACAAATGATTTATTTTTTTTAATTGATGCCAAACAAAAAAGTGTAGTTTCAATTCTTAAAAGTCAAGTAGATTAAATTAATCATAAATCATATTTACTAATTTTAGTTAATTGAAAATTATGTACTTTTTTTGCACTTACCCACCACATAGTCAAATACAATTTAAATCATATTCTAATAATTATCTTTATAATTAAAATCCAGTAGAATCGTTTACTTTTAGCTAAAACTTATTGTTAACACATCAAGCATACGAAACACATGCACACCATGTCAGATATCAAACAAAAAATGAAGTGCCAGACACACACGTAAAGACAGGAAAGAGGGAGAAAAATTTTAAGCCTTATTGGAGGTGTAAAGTTAGCAGGCACTATGCTGAGTGCAGAGTTTGAAATTCTTGAGGAAGCAACACCTTCATCAGAAGATTAGGAAAAACGTCGGAGTGATGGTCAATTTATCTGAGATTATGAATATTTAATTTGTGATTTTATCACAACTTTAAGAGAAATTAAAACATTATGAATGACTTGCTCCCGAGAACATGAGAACCTCAGGAACACCAGGTCAAACAAAAATGTGCCAGGTGTCCACATTGTTGAATTCAAACTCTGATGGGCCAGATAGTAGTTAGCAGCAACTGAAACAAATCTCTCAATATTAGAAAAGTAATGGAATAATAAATACATACATAGGCCCTGGAAAATGCATGCTAACGCCAACTCTTAACTTAAGTCAGCTGCTCTCTCTGCCTGTACAAATGAATTCAATAATTTCACATTGTCCTTAGTTATTTATATGTACAGAATATGCATACAATTGTTGCATAAAACCAAATTGTAGAATGAGGACAAATGCTGATTACTTGAGATTACTAAAATAATATAAATCATTCAAGTATTTATATAACACAGAGTGTACCTAATAATTAGTATAAGGAGGAAAAGTCTCTAGGTTTTCTACAGCTGATATGCAGTTATTGGATATATGAATCTTTAAAAGGATGCAAGTCCAAATGTTTTTGTCTTAGGAACAAGCTTTCTGGTTTTATATTGTTCCTAGAGTGGTTTGCAGTGTGTAAGACTTTGAGACATGAATTAGGAAACAAGTTTTCATATACTGAAGGGTACAAATAGTGAGAACATTTTTTGAGTAACCTGGTGTTCCCGAGGTAGTTATTTCATGTTCTCAGGAGCAAGTCATTCACAACATTTTACTTTCTCTAAAAGTTAGGATAAAATCTCAAATAAAATATCCATGATCTCATATAAATTGTATTTATTATATTCTAAAAGTTAATCAACAGATAAGTGGTTTTGAAATATTTTGATATGCAAATTACTTCAGATATAGAAAAACTTTTTGTACACCATACATTATTGCACAAGAATTTATATAGTTTCCTTAAATTCTCATTTGTAGACATGGCCACAGTTTTCTAGAAATTGAGAGAAGCACAGGTTTTTAATGCATCAATGACTAATTTGCACGAGCATTGCACCTTTCTTATTTTTCCTTCTATGATTTTGATATTCTAAAATATTTGTAGTTTATATAAGAAAGTAACTAGAATTTTTAAACCACGCTTGAAAATGGCATGCTAAGCTTGCTTTTTTTCTCCTACTCCTTTCCCTTTTTTCAACAATGTACTTGAAATTTTTAGATTATATAAGAGTAATCAAATTTTTGTACTTCAATAATTTTGGAAAGCATTTTTAAATATCAATTTTTGAATCAAAACATTTTTAAGAATTTTAAATTTTCTATTTTTAATTTTTTCAATTTGAATTTTAAAGGTGGAGCAATTCTACCATAACAGTTTGTTATAAATTAACTAATTTCATTTATAATGCCAACAAAAACTTGCACACACACAGAATTTTCCTATGTAAAAATGAATTTGCTATTGTAGATTACAACCTACAAATTGTCATCTCGCTTCATGGATATAAGATTGTCCTTTTAGAGGTTAGAAATAAAATGGGAGAGAGATCAAAATTTTTATAAGGCCAGTATTTGAAAGTTCAGATTAAAAGTAATTTATAAAGCTAAATGATGAATAGTGTTGTTCAAAAACCTATGATTCAAAAGTTCTTTTGCCATATATTCAGAGTATTGTGTGGAGCACGTGTACTTTGTTGGCATTAAATATCATGACCAAATGCTTTGCTCAGGTTCTTGGTTTACAATTAGAATACTTTTGCTCCCTAATAACTGTTATCTTATTGAATATTTTGACAGGCTTGTGGTTCTTATTCTGATGCTTATTAATATTTTATGTTTCTTCCACAATTTGTTGGTCATCACCAAATGGCATGCGGTTCCTGTAGGAGGTGAGTATATCTATAGGGAAATGGTATCATCTTTGGGTTTCTATCTTGAATTGTATAATCTTCAATTATAAGTAATGATTACTTTCTCATGAAATGAATTTAGTTTCTAATGTGAATTGTTATTTCATTATAGTGAAACAGACACACACATTTAAAGAATTTATATGTACCAACCTTTCATGGTTTGTTTAATAAAATATTCCAATTTGTTCTAAATGGCTAAGAAAATTTCTAAAACCGTTCAGTACATTAAAAACCCAAGAATGGAGTTTTATGTAAACAAATTAATATATTAAATTTGTAGATTAATTTATTCATGACTAATCAATTTATCAGAGGAATGAAACAAACTTCTATTTCAGTCCTTATAGTTGTACAGAAATGTAATAGTTATGACAATTTCACAGCAATATCCACATCAAATCATATTTTACTCTATATAGAAAGATGTTGTAATATAAAATCGATAATTATCAAAAAGGTGTAGTTTATCATATATTGCAGTATATAAAGTTCATAAACCTACAAATACTTGATTAGCTCAGAAAAAGATTTTTTCTTTATATGTTAGAAATGATTGAAACCAATATGTAATTAAATGTAGTTCATCAAAAATATGTATATTGCACTTGATACATTTATATCACAATAAATATTTAATAAACAAATAATTCACTAGTATACCATCAGTGGTAATTGGATTATAGTTCTTGAGTTTAAGTAAGGAGACTACGATGGTAATAGAAGAGCCATTAGATAGTAGAACAACATACATTCTGTATTGAAAGTTATTGATGATATGAGTTTCATAAACCTTAACAATAGAATATTTTCAACAATCATATTTGTATTTAATTTTTAAAATAAACCATATTATACACAGGATAGATATACTATTTCTGTTGGTGAATAAGTAATTATTCATTAATAATTTTGCTATAGAAACAGCAAGAAATGAATAAAAATAAGGAGATAATTGTGTTGGACCATAAACGATCTAATGCTATTAATATTGGAATGACTAAGCTGCCACCTCCGAGGTCAATACGTACTGCCATTATGAAGATGGATGCAACAATAATGAACAGAGAAGGAATTGAAGTGAGTATAATGCAATAAATAAATTTGCCATGTAACTATTTATTGACAAGTAATGGTGTCATATCATGCTATTACTTCATTAAACTTTTCAATGCTACTTTATGAAGGAATCTCTGTGATGATAGTCGTGCAGCAGAGATCTCTTTGCATGATATCTGTGGCACATTAAATTTAAGTAATTTAAACTACATTGCTTGTTGGAATTTGTTACTACACACACAATATTCCTTAGAAGGATATTAATGTGGGTTAGTATACTAATATCTATAGGCAATTACAACTTATTATTAAAACAGTTGATAATTACAGAAGTTGCATAAAATGAAACTCTTAATTGTGGCAATTTTGATGTGAATTTGTTATTAGCCCAAAATGTCTACTGGGCAAGATAGACTATGATTAGCAGATAAAAATTCCTGATTTATTCATGTGATAAATTTGAACTTTTTATTCACAAAAGGCTTACTTTACTTATAGATATTAATAATTTCCCAAAGTATAGGATGGAAGTGATGATCATCGGTCTAATAATAATGGTCAATTACTAAAGTTACAAAGCCTGGCATTATTTATAGTCTGTCTTATATAAATAATATCACATAAACAAAAGTGAACTTTATTGGATAAAGAATATCTACTGAAAAGAAAACTATTCTGTATGTACACAGTGAAACCAATATTTACCATGGAGGGGGATAATAAATTTGAAACTTTTCTTGCCATATTGTTTGTATAAGCAAATATTGGGCTTCTAACAATAGAATTAACATGACGTAACATGAAGCAACATTCCCTGTTTAATAATCATTGTTTAGGTTGCTTCTAATAAAATGCTGTCCCAAAACTCGTGAATTCCAAACAGAGAAGAAATACTTCAATTGAAGCTTGGTCAAAAGCATTGAAACTAAATTTAGAAGATCAGAATGAACTATTTGTTCCCAACTGCTATCACTTCTTTGAATTTTCATTTTATTTCTGTACTTAACCCTTCTCTAACAGTTCCATCACAAAATTGTAAAAAAAAAGACTATTATTAGATTGTTGCTGCAAAACTGTCCTACCAGCTAGAATTCAAAACTGTGTTATAAATTAGAATGAGGAAAGAAAAAACCATTCCATAAATGTATATATGTAGACTGTAATGGCATTTACTGATTATATTCCGAAATTAAACTCACTGTTTTGTTTAAATAACAGAAACTGTTAACTATGCTACCAACAGAAGAAGAATGTTCAAAGATACAAGAGGCTCAGATGGCAAACCCTGATCTGCCCCTTGGTAGTGCAGAACAATTCCTTTTAACTCTCGCATCAATTTCAGAACTTCCAGCAAGATTAAAATTGTGGGCTTTTAAGCTTGACTATGAGAATAGTGAAAAGGTAAACCTCTTTATTGTTGTAAAATGAACACACACTAAGTCAAATGATGAAATTGATAGTAATTTGTTCTTTATGATTATAGGAAGTTGCTGATCCTTTGATGGATTTGAAACAAGGAATGGAGACCCTCAAATCAAACAAAACATTCCGTGGAATACTAAGCACATTATTATCAATTGGTATTTTTCTCAATGGAAGTGAGGTAAGCTGCAGTTTTACAAACACTTCTGTAATTATCATTGTGCAGGATAAGAATTAAAATTCTCATATTTTGTTAATATTAAATGTAATTTCAATGAATTTACTAAATATAATCTCCACTATATCAAATCACGAATATTAGACCACCTAAATAAACTAATGTGATTGTGTGTAGATATGAATTTAAGTATTAATGAATTACATAGCAAAGATATTTTCATCAAATAAAAGAAAGATACAGGTTGAGGCTGACAGATAGAAGGAACAGAATTATCAAGGTATGTTGTCTCCCTTATATCAGCAAGTGTAAATTGATGGCCAATGTAGGGATTTAAGTAATGTGGTACTATGTCTACACAATGCCAATATATTTCTGAATAAAGATGCATTTTTGGAAAGCTTCTAAAAAATTATAAGTGTCTTTTCTTATCTGAGCATGAATGATAGTTTTTTAACTATACCTTTCATTTGAATTCACTCTTAAAACTGCCATTTTCCCTTCTGCCTCCCTTGTTTGTCTTCTATATTTGATAATTCTTTATTCCCTATCCTTACTCATACAATGGAATAAACAATTAACAATCCCAACAATTACAGAAAATCCCATACAGTGTATGGCATGCTTCTATAATTATCAGTCACATTTTAAAATCTGTAGGTTTATGTCTTCTTTAGAAGAGTAATGCACAATGACAGCTCCATCAGCATATAAACTAGCCTGTAAAGCTTGCTGATAAGTACCAGGAACAAACACTTGTTGCTATCACTGTTGTCTGAATTATGGTAACCTGCAGCCCAAGGAGTAAGCAACAAATAAGATACATACATATAGACTAAGATAGCTCATACTTTAATTATATGAGTAAGGGTGTATTTGTCAAAAATGTTTTGGACACAGGATTTATTATCTCGTATCTCTGTGCCTGAAAATCTGACACATATCATACTATCTGGCATGGAGACTAACTCTCACTTTAAGATAAGTCACCCACTCATTAGAATTACATTTTCCCTTAATAGAAACCATTTTTCACACTAAAAACATCTCAGGTTTCACAATTTTTCCTATACACATCAATTTTGTAACCACATCACTTTATAGTTTATATTGTGTGATATAATACAATTTATTTGTTTATAATAGGTCAAAGGCTTCCAAATTGAATATTTGGCAAAAGTTCCTGAAGTAAAAGATACTGTCCACAAGCATTCACTCTTGCATCACTTGTGCCATATAGTAATGGAAAAGTTCCCAGATTCATCAGACTTGTATTCTGAAATTGGAGCCATTACAAGAGCATCTAAAGTAGATTTTGATGAACTTGCTGCAAATATTCAAAGAATGGAACAAGAATGCAAAGCATCATGGGAACATCTTAAAGTAATTGCGAAGCATGATGGTCCTACCATGAAAGCCAAGTTAGTTTAATTTTACTATTTTAATATTTGGTTGTATCTACTTGTTTTTGAAAATGTATTTTGTTTCAGAATGTCAGACTTCCTTGCGGACTGTGCAGAACGAATTATTGTATTAGGTATTGTTCATAGAAGGGTAATGAACAGGTTAGGAAAATTTTTTGTTTCCTGTCATACTATTATACAGTTTAGACATTGTTTTTCAATTCATGCATTTTAAGTAATAAATACTACTAGCTTCTACCCCATTATTGTTCACACATAATTTATCCAAATAGTTTAAATTATTTTCTTTAATATGTTGCTGTACAGGTTTCGAAAGTTTATGCTTTGGTTGGGTATACCATTACATAGAGTTCAAGACTTGAGACCAAATGAATTCTGCAGGATAGTCTCTGAATTTGCTTTAGAGTATCGCACTACAAGGGAGAGAGTTCTGCAACAAATTGAGAAGAAAGCTAGCCACCGTGAAAGAAACAAGACACGAGGAAAAATGATAACAGAGGTCATTGTAGTTTTATAACATAATCTATACCCCAAATCTGCTTGTAATTTTAAATTTTTAAAAATTATTTCTTCCTTAAACCGTGATTTGTTGTTTACATTTAGCCTTTAACCTTCATCATTAGCCAACCAATAGCTGCATTATCACATGAAAATTTAGATCCCATTGAAAAAAGCAATTTAACACTATATGTTCTATTCTAAAGAAACTTGCAAACTGAAAGTAAAATTGTTTGTAACCCACAGTGCGAGGTAGCCAGTGTGTGTTTGCATGCACATATACTTGATAAATGAGCTTAACTTCCTCGAAATTCTCAAATTAATAATGACTGTTATTTGTGAAGTTATACTCACTCTTCAAAATGATTGCTTATTAAAGGTTGGGAAGTTCCGAAGCAAAGAAGACAGAGCAGATGCTGAATTAAGACAGCTCCTGGGCAGTGACATCTCTGATGCAGAAAGCCTTCATGGTACACTGACTTGGAGGAGACAAAGAAAGGATATTGGTACTGTTATTGTTTCATAATGCATGCTTACAAAGTTGGTTCAAAAATTTCTATAATTATATGTAAAACTTAATTGGATTAGGGAGAAATACGTTGAGTCGTGAAGAAGTTGTGAATGGTCACCTCACTGATGGAGATGATGAGATCCTCGAAAGCTTGGTAAAAACTGCAACTAAAGCTCCAGGAATGCGTACCACACCTCGAGAAAGAAAACGTACAAGGAATGCTGACAGGAAATCATGTAAGTACAATTATTATAACTACTTCTTTATAATATTCTTATTATTTCCCATGAGCCTTCTTCTCATGTTTATGATGATGATTATACTTCAGTTCTTCAATATTATGAATAATGACTAGAATATGACGCAGAGAACATTTACATTGTGTGTAATGCTTCTTTTAGAGGGTTAAAATGATACAAGCCAAGGAAATACATTCTTCAAATTCAACCATAATTTTTTAACCTTTATTCCAACAGTAAAACGGTCTCGAACTCGTGAGAATAATGTCATGGAAGGTTGTAGAAGCTCACCATGAAATGTTTGGTAGGTGTAGTGTGAATAGTTAATGTGCATGGCATGACTTAGCTAGTCTTGAGCCATTGTAAAAAGTGATGAATTTATGTAACCAACTACTACCCTTGATCCAAGGCGAATTCGCAGATACCTGTAGGAGCTGATCTTGCTTCTCACAGGTTCCCCCCCCTTCCTCTACCCAGAGTGTTGATGGGAGTTACCTTTAGAGATGTCTCCTCTCTCTGTTTTTTAAGGTTTTCACAGGCCCATTTTGAAAGGTTTTAGTTTTGGGATTGCAAACCTTGGCGATACAGCAATAGTTGTCTGCTGATATTATTTGATCAGTCAGTCAGCTGCCTCCTAAACTGGTCACAACACAGAGAAGGGAATGCTTTGATCCCATAGCAAACTCCTCTCTTATCATTCAGAAGGGCATGAGACAAGTATCCAATAGCCCAACCTGATGCAGGTTTTCAAGGGTTTACCCTGAATCTCTCTTTGGTGAATACCTAGAAATAGAATCCTTAACCTATAGCCCAGGGGCCCTAATTAACCTTAGCTGCCTTCCTCTCCCTTTTGAATCCCCCTTTAAAATTGCCATTTATTAGATCGCCCTCGTGCAGCCTGTCACCTAAAAAAATTATCAATTTTTAGATTTGTTAAAAAATAATTTAGAGAAATACAAGAATGAAAAAATGTTGACCAGGCCAGGGACTCAAACCCTGGACCTACCACTTTCTGGGCTAATCCGAGTGAACAGGGTTCGAGTATCTGATAGTCAACTTTTTTCTTGTCTTTCTTCTAAATTAGCTGTAGGCTATTAATGAGCATCAATTGAAGCATTCCACTTCCTTTCAAACAAAAAATAATTACCAAAGATTTCATTTTAATTTCTGTAATGTTGTTGACAATATTTTAAAGAATGATTTTTTATTTTAAAACTAGACAGTAGGATCAATTCTGCAAAGGCTTCCAAATAGAATATTGCTGCTCTTATGTTCTTTATTGATGTTCCTTACTTCCTGAAGATGAACAGAATTGTTAACTACTTACTTTGATATCTATTACTTTATATCACAATAAAGCAAAGTGATTTTTATATCAATAAGAAACTACAAAATTAAAACTATATTGTAAAGAATAAAAACTTTTACTCAATGAAGTTTCACTCTAGATACTGGGATTAATTGTTGTTTAAAATGTTATTAATATGATTTTTTTACTAGAATTGTATTACATTCTCACTGAAAGTTTAATAGCGTAATAAATCATAGCCAGATTATCTGACACGCCATTTTGAAGTACATATAGATACAATCATTATTTTATTACCTATCTACTAATAGTATGCTATTGTTAATTATCATAATGGCTTGTTATAATTATGAGGGTTTTTATGAATGCTTTACAACATTTCAGATAAATGTATCAATTATGGTCAAGTAACTGACCGTTTTTGATACTAATTATGGTGTTTCTTAAAATAATAACTGTACTTCCTAAAGTAAAATTTGAGAATCAATAACCTGATTGGTAAGATCATTAAATATTATGCCTGTGAAAAAGCCTTGTTTCACATAAATGTGCTTGCTTCACTTGAATTAATAGCTTGCACTATTACTACAGAACAGTTTCAAATAATAATTTGTTGTAGCTTTCATTGGCGAATTGTAGAAGATAATTTTTATAGTTAATCAAATTTATAATACAGCATTAAAGATCCTTCAATTTTTAATGACAACTTATGTTTGGTTTGTTGAGTAGTGTGTACAATTCCTTGTGTTTAATGTTTGATTTATAACTATCCTTAAATTAATAATGCATGCTGCCTTAGATTAGTTGGTATATTGTGATTATTTTTATACTAAACAAAATAATTTCTAATCAGTTAACAAAATAAGGTTAATTCTGAGTTTTAGTTAAATATTATATTATAAAATTAATAATGAATTACGAAATTGTCATGAGACACTTGTTCCATTGAAGTAATGATTCTTGTATGGATTATTAAATATACAGTTTTTTCCTTATAGTTTAATAATATATATTTCAAGGAAAGACTTAAGAGAGCAGGGTGTATCTTAAATATTTTAATGTTTCAGATAATAATTGTTATTATTTTCTTCCTTTAGTGCGAAGGACCCTAAGGAATGGCTTGTCGGAAGAAGATAAAAAGAGTCTGGCTGCATATATTAAGGGCTACTAGGTCACTTAGTAGCACACATGAAATGACTGTGATAATATAAAAAATAGAATATGTGATATTTAAGTGACTTCATTGCTCTCTCATTAGTCAATTGTTTGACTAATTTTGAATATCTCCATATATATAAAGTGTATTGAAGGTGTGTTCCTAGTCTTTTATATTCCATCAGTTGTTAAAACCTTAAAGTACAAGTGATTTGATGGCATGCATTTTAATTGATGATTTTGAACCATTCATAATTTGATGCTTAAATATTATTTGTACATAAATATGCATAAAAACCAGTAATAGTAGTGGGTGATAGATAACATTTCTATGTGCATTTCAACAGCAACAGTTTTTTCATAACATTGAGAATGGTTGCAGTAATGAGAAAAATGTTTAAATTATAACACATTTGATATTTTTCTACTTCCACGAAGGTGAAATAAATTAATTTTAGCTTTGGCTTAAGCATAAATAAAATGCTGTGATTAATATTACTGCTATTTATTTCACAATTTTTGTTGTATAGAAGTAATGCATTGTTAGCTTAAATTTGTAAGAATTCTTTCTTCTGTTAATTATTATTTTGAACATCATTGTTTTTTTCAATAAAACCTTTAAGAAATTAAAGACTTCTTGTGTGATTTACAAAAATTTCCTCACATTTTTGAAGTTGAATAAATTATTGGTCTGAATTGCATTATGATATTATGGTTCTTCAAAGTATGTGTGCTACTTAAAAATTTATTAAAAACAACTCATTAATTTTGCATAAATCCTTTAAAAGCACCTACATTTTTGTCCTGTCCTTGAAAGACTTATTGTGAATTAATGTTTGAGGTGTTGCAAATACGTACTACTATTTACAGAGTATTAATTGCCTCATTTCTGTGCAATGTGGTCATGCCAGTCTGTTTGATCATAGGAATGGCTTTTGTACACAAATGGTAATAAAATATTGAAAAAAATGCTTCTAATGACTTTTATAATTTTATTTAATTACACAAGTATTCCCTTAACACTACAGAATAAAAAGCATAATACAAAATTTGGAACTGGTGGAGATATATATCCCCCATGTATATGCCCCTAACTCTTCATTCCAAATGCTAAGTGGATCTATTTGATACTGATTTTTCCTGTTTAATTTCTGATTTTCGCAATTGATTACTATTCCTTCATCTAGTTTTACAATGTAATATAGACATCACAGTTTTCTAGTTATAATTCTGTATTGTGAGATGGGGGTTAAAGTAACACATGATGCCTGGTTATGATAAAGGCTGTCTCGAGCATGTTGCTTGTTGCATCCCTCCACACTATTGTTGAACCCTTGTACAGGGTTGCCAGACTTCACAGGCAGGCAAGCAGTCACTCTCATTACAAACTCCAATTTTCCAAGTTACTTTATTGTTCCTAAAGAAACTGTGTTTTCACTCTCCCCTCAACTTGAATCTTCTTGGTGTGAGGTTTGATCTGTTGTTCAGAAGTCATTTCATGATGGAAACATTGTATCAAGTTTAATAAAAAAATCTATTTAAGTACGCCTCTCCAGTTGACTTTCCATTTGCCGAAGAAGTTGCTCAATAGCAAAAAAGAATCCTTTGTACTTTTAACTGGACTGTAATTTTAAGAAGTCGTGGATTTTAGTTGGACCTTCAATGTTTGAACACCATGTTCAACTAGTCCATTAGTTGTTGGATGTCCTGGTGCAATAAATTTTTACTTCATTCCATTCATATGAAAGAAAGTTTTGAATGATTCATTGGTAAAAATTGAGGCATTAGCAGAAACCATCACTGAAGTTGCATAATTTTATCAAGTAATTTCATGGTAGTTTTCTAATTAGAAGCTTGGAATAATGTACCTTAATTTTAACTGAATGTGATTTCGAATCTACGAGTAGAAAGTTGAATTCTTGAAAGGGTCCTGCATATTCAATATGTATTCTATTCCAATTATTAACATGTGTATCCCAGTGGTGGAGAAATTCCTTTGCATAACCAAGTTTTACTGAAGCACATTCTTGACCAAATTTAACATTTTTCAATGTCTATATCAATATGCTTCCATATACAGTAATGTCAAGCCAACTGCTTCATTTTGTTATTCCAATATTTGTAGAATGTAATTCATTCAGGTTAAAAAAATTTTGGTATTACAATCTGATTTCTCGTAAATAAAATACCATTATCAAAAATATAATCGCTGTCAATAGTGCTTGATTGAAGTTCTTGTTTGATCTGTGCCAACTCCTAATTTTTTCTTGTTTCTTGTATGATAGCATCTGCTGTCACGGTCTACCTTGATTTTAAAAAACAGTTGATGTACATACTTTATGGACATCATCATTTAAAACTATGTCTACAGATGAGTAATTCTGGTAATAGGAGCTCTGGATAAACAGTCCACCTTCAGATTTTCTAATTCTTGTATAAATTTGACACTGTAAATACTGTTAAATAAGAGGCATAGCACAAAAGTTGAGCTGATGTCATTTTGGACTAGTTTTCCTGTGGAATATTCTACATAAGGGCCAGTCATCCGTTATAAGAACAAAGTGTTGACCGTGGCATAAAATTGTTTATTTACTTATGCCCTACATTGGTAGACGGCAAATGCAATCTTTAATTATTTATTTATTGGTCGAAAGGGATACATTTATTGTGTAGGATTCAAAATAGAAAAGAAAAGGGTTGAATAAATATTTTGAATCACAAAAAAATAAAGATATGATAGGCAAACAACAAGAGAACTGAATGAAATGAATTGAAAATTAAAAACAGTAGAGCATTCATAAATTTACATTGAAACTTTTTAATATCAGGTCCCTGTGGAATGAAGCAAATTTTCTTCAGTATATAGGACTGGCAATGTGAACTATTGAAAGGTTAAGTCATCAATACCGATTGAAGACTGCAGCTGTTTCGTTGGTACTGGCCAAGACAGTCTGCTTCTGTTTGATAATCATCGAAGAGGCACCGGTTGGGATGTTATAGTTCTGGTTGACTCTGCATCAGGTCACACCTCGAGTCAAAATAGTCGAGACATCTACCAAACTATTAACATCTACTCAATCTTGACTCAGAACTCAAGACCTCAGCTCTGTTCTCAATAACAGCCTGTAATTTAATAACCCATCTCTGTCCCAAACTTGGAAATCAGCTGCAATTTTAAATAGCATCCACTGGTTTACAAAATTACAGCCAGACGTGAGCCAATGTCTTTGCACACATTTTACATTCCTTACCCAGTAGCTGTTTCCAACAGCTAAGCATAGTTTTAAATTGACACAAGTAAATTTTTCTCAAATTTGACACAGGCCTGCCATTGACCATGAAAAGGGTCTTTCGCTTATTGTACGAAAAAGGGTTCATTCCTATTGACCGAAGTAGTCTCTAGCATTGATCATCATAAAGCTTACGACAACACAAAAATACTTCGCAGCTCTTCAGAATCTCTCACGCAATTTTAATATATTACAACCAAAAAAGGTAGTCGAAAATGTGACACACTCCAAAACTCATTGCTAAAGCTTCTCAATCAAGTTGAGAATAACACATTACAACTTCTGTCGGGGAACGGGAAGCGGAAGCAACTGGCTTTTCTATATCATCGATCTTGTGTGATAATACAGTTGCAACTCCAACCAATGTAACAGGAAATTTTGGATTGTACAGGACTACTGTCACTTGATATTTCTTTCTTCAACTTAATAAAAACTTTTTCATGGCCCTCAGTCCAGGTAAATTTTTGGTTTTTACGAAGAAGCTTACATAAAGGATAGCTAATGGCAGAGACACTTGATATATATATCAAGTAAGTAACCATTCCAAGAAATTGACACAATTCTTGGACATTCTTTGGTATTCGCATACGTGTTATAGCTTCAACTTTTGAGGGTGATCTTGATATCTTACTGTTTTCTAGCAAATGGCCTAAATGTTTGATTCTTGTTTGAAAAAATGTACATTTTGTTGAGAAAATAATGTTATTGTTAATGTTAAACTTGGACAATTTTATACTATGTCACGTTGGTACTACTGTCAGTTAATCTTTTGGTTTATATTTAAATAACCATGTTACTTGACCATTTGTATGAATAATACTATTTTGTTTATGATGTCGTTGCCACAGAAGATAGACAATGACAAATTTGAAGTATTACAAAACTGCATGTGGTATTTGGAAGTGAATATTGTTTTATTTGGTGCCAAAGAACTCTTAGGTATTGTTAATGGAGAGTCACTACTCACGGACAGTGGAATAAATGGAGAGATGATAAGGACCCCACAGCAAAGAATGTTACATTAAGGATAATGGTCAAAATTGTAACACCACATCTCATGACATGCGAATCTTCTAAAGAATTGTATGATAACCTACTGTCAAATGAATTTACAAGGAGGATACCAAACAAGAGAAGTGTTGGTTACTTCAAGAATTCTATAATTTAAAATTTGAAAAATCAAACCATGTACAAATGAATATAAGTGAGAAATACAGAATCTAGTGTTTAAGTGAATGTGTTAAATGAAGAAATACCTGAGCCATGGTTATGTTAAAGATTCTAATCATATTTACTGAAAATATCAACACTTTGGTAGTGCATGGGATTCTACATCAACAGCTGACCCCAAAACACTTGATATTTAGACTTTCATTAGGTAAAATTTCAAGTGCGGAGGGGGAGCTTCCAGAATAAAACTGACGCACATCTTGGAGAGAGGGTTCTATCCATTCAATTCATTCAGTCATTTCATTCATTTTAGATCATTTCGCACATTTATAAATTCAAAATTATCATAATCCAGACTGACTTATTTGTGACATAGACATCCAGCTTTCGGCTATCATTCATGCTGTACAGACGGATAGTTTCAGCTAGTCACGTGTACGGTTTCGGCAGAAGATTCACTTTATGATACAGTGGCTCATGAAATTCGTGCACTCTGTGTGATTAGTCGTTGTGCATCCTTCGCCCGAATTGCGAAGACGAGATCCAGAATAGACACAGCAAATGGCGTTAACTTGGACAACACGCAATCAGCAGCCAATAAACAAACAGATCATCCAGCATGACGACAGAAAGGAAGATTAACAACGCCTTGGTGATATACAAACCTAATGTTTCTCGCTTCTGCTTCAAGCGTCCCCCCCCCCCCCTTTATTTTCGTAATTCCCTAAGCTAAGATAGCATTTCTCCGATTATTCTAGCGAGGGTCCATTTAAATTCCAGATTAATGAAATGTTTTTTGTTAAATCATATGGAAATAGTTGTTATTCAAAACCTTCCCGTATTGTAAATATAATAATTGGTAATTTTTTTATCGCTTGCACAGCTCATCATAATTCTCAACCACTCTCTTTCATAATCAATTTTAAAAATCCATTGTTAGTACCACAAGAAAATTATGGCTTACCAACGTATGCTGCCAGTGCAAGTTTTTATTAATAAATTACCTTCTCAAACCCGTAATTACCTTCGAGGTCGACTCTGGATCACCCTTTACCTTTATTCCAGAATCATTCTATAAATTGCACTGCGTGCAAACTTTCCTTTTACCATCAAAATACGCAATGAGTGAGTATGCAAATAGTCCATTACAAGTTATATGGTATTTCCCTGTAGAAGCAAATTTCAAAGGGAAAAGGTTAAAGTTAATTATTCATGTCATTCGCGAGGGTACTGCTATTTTAATGGGGAGAGACTGGCTTAATAAATTCAACCCAGTCGAAGTTTTACTTTCGGTAAACGCTATTGGTAAGGAAGTAAATTCGGTTCAGTAAGAGTCCTCAAATGTTCAATGCCCTCAGCTCTCTGAACGCCGTGATATTTTTAAAAATAAAATTGGCTGTTGTGACGTTGCAGTGCATTTATCCTTACAGGAGGGTGCAACTCCTATACGGTTGTGTCATAACAATGTACCTTTTGTTAATAGAACAATCAACAAATTCTTGGTACTTGATCGTCATCCTATTCCACTCTTTGAGGATTATTTGGAGAGATTAGCTTATTGTACTGTGTTCTCCAATTTAGATCTTCACAATGGCTTCAACCAAATTCCTTTCGATGATGAAAGTAGCAAATTAATTGCATTATCTACCCCATTTGGCAATTTCTCAGTAAAACGCCTGGTTTATGGAATTTGTGTTGCCCCGTTCTTATTTCAGCGGATGGTTAGTGAACATTTTCGTTCAATACCTCGGTGTTTACCTTTTTTGATGATATTCCTTTTGCAGATCCTGATAGTTCTTCACATATTTCAACCCTTCGTGAAATATTTTTGGTGGCGCGAAAACATAATTTAAGATTTAACAGGGCTAAGTACAATTTTCTGTGTCCCTCTATTCCTTTCTTTGGATTTGACGTAACTTCAAAAGGCATTGCTCCTCGCCAAATAAACTTTCTCCTATTATAAACATGCCTATCCCTCGAGAAACTACTGCAATTAAGTCTTTTTTTGGCATGGTTAACTTCTATTCCTGTTTTATACCAAACTTACAGCGTGAATTGGAACCGCTTTATCGTTGTTCACGTTTAAAAAAACAAGAAAAGTGGGTTCCAGTTCAAAATAAGGCATTTGCAAAGGTGAAGAACCTTATAGCTAATGCAAAGAATATTGCATTTTACAATCCACTAAAGGAATTAGTTCTATCTGTTGATGCCTCTTCCTATGGCGATATTATCCCTGTCTATTTCGCATCCGCCTTGCTCAATACTTCCCAAAGAAATTATTCTCAATTAGACAAGGAGGCTTTTGCAATAGTGTTTGGGATGAGACGATTCCACCAATTCTTGTTTGTACGGAAATTTACGATAGAAACTGACCATAAGCCTTTGCAATTTATCTTCAGAAATTCAGCTAAAAATGAGATTATGGCAGCTCGACTTGCTCGCTGGTTGACATTTTTATCTGGTTATGATTTTGAGATTAAATACGTTCCAGGTGAGACTAATGTTGTGGCAGATGCACTGACCAGAATTGTTCCACCAAATTTATACTTCTCTGATGCAGACTTAGGTAAGGAGGTGGTAGAAAAGGGAGTAGTGAATCAAGTTGATTCCTTTCCTCTGTCTAAGCCTGTCCTTGAGTCGATCATTCAGAAAAATCCTGAGGCAGTAGCCTCGCGGAAAGCCATTTTTTCAGATTGGCCTAAGTTCAAATCAGGTTCATCACCTTTTTTACGTTTTAAGGATCATTTTCTATTGTAGGGGCTACTATCCTCTTAGGTAATAAAGTCTTCATCCCTGCTAAGCTTTGTAAGTCTGTTCTGTATGAACTACATTCAGCACACAAAGGGATCGTAAAGATGAAATGCTTGCCCGATCACTTGTCTATTGGCCAGTCATGGACAATGATATTGAATCCCTTGTTAAAGAGTGTACCCTGTGTTAATCACAAAGAAACAGCCCCCCACAGGACTTTTCCTTCAAGTGGCCTGTTCCCTCTGAACTTTGGGGTCGGGTGCGTATTGACTTTGCTGGCCCATTCTGCGGTAAATATTTTCTATTAGGAGTGGATGCAAAAACTAAATTCCCAGAAATTGCTATGCTAGACTCTATTACAGCTTCAACTACTATTAAGGTGCTTTCGGGATGGTTCGAAAAACATGGACTTTCTATTCAGATTCACTCTGATAATGGACCACAGTTTGCTTCCTTACAATTTCGAGACTTCCTAGTAAAAAATGGTATTCGCCAAACCTTTTCCCCACCATACCACCCAGCAACTAATGGAGCTGTTGAAGGTTTCATTTCGACATTCAAGGCAGCATTTTCCAAACTTGTGAAAGAGCATTGTAACAGAGAACAAGTGGTGGCTGTCTTCCTCACTTCATGTCGCTCAACTCCCCGTGCAGCCACAGGAGTGTCTCCCTTTATAGCCATGTATGGTAGAGAATGTCGTACTCGTCTTCACTTACTCAACCCTAGTAAAGATTCTTTCCGAAAGGAATCTAGGCCTAAACGTTCCTTTAAACTACATGACCTTGTTTTAGCCCGTGATTATAGGGGCGAGGAAAGATGGGCTGCTGGCAGAATGTGTCAGATTCTTTCTCCAGTCACTTATTATGTTGAAGTTGCTCCGGGGGTTACATGGAAACGCCATACAAACCAGCTTCTGCTCAGAGACCCTAAACTCAAGTTAAACCATCCAAACTTTAAAGACTCCAGACAAATCCCATTTTCCAATTACAACTACCAGGGTTTTCTTGGTAGAACACGTGAAGCTGCAGATATGGAGCAGATGCTGGTGCTCCAGAGTAAGAAGCAAATATAGCTTATAGAAATCCTACTATAGATAGACATCCCCCAGACCGTTTGGGGGGATTGGACCAAATAAAAAAAAAGTATTTTAAATCCTCAGTTTTTTTGTAATCTCCTTTTAGGGGGGTGATGATTTGTTCTTAAGTTATTGTATCTATTAAATTCTCTACTAGATGGTCTCTAATGCTAATTTTATAAGACCCTCTTGCCTTAAAACGTGGCATATTAATCTATCCCTTCTCTTGGTCAACGTCCTCCATATTGTTCGGTTTCCCCCTATTCTGTTTAGAACTTCCTCGTTTGTGATTATATCCACCCATCTGATTTCCAGCATTCGACTATAGCACCAAATTTCAAAGGCTTCTATTCTGACATGGATCGATTGAATTTGAGAACTTATGGAAATGTACATGTGCCTGATCTGTCCAAACATTTACTGTCAGTGACAAATGTTATAACTAATGCTGATAGTACAGTAATTTTCGATACAGAACAAGTGTATGTTTTAAAAACAGAACTTAAAATACCTAAGAATAGTGTTGTGGTAGAAGTAAAGTGTAAAGATAAGTGGGGATGGAAAGTTAATTTTATTACTTATTATTAATAATTAATATTAACTATTGACCTTCTCAGTTGGGCGACAAATGTGAATGTGAACTCTATAAAATCATATTTAACGATACCCGCAAAGTTTTATTGCTTGCGTTTTCAGAAAAATGATGGAAAATGTAATAATAATAAATTTATTTAAAATAAAGTAGACATTTATTTTACAAGAACAAAATTTAATAAATGAAATTCGTAAAATCCAGAAGGAAGCAAAATGAATTTAATAGTTATTAACGTCCGTAAGTTTTTAGTAATGGTTAGTAGAGGCCTCTATTAAACATTAATTACAAATAAATTTATATGAAAAATAGAGTAATAATAAATTTATATACCAACGAAATAGTAGGGCAATAATAATTTTATGATTTACATGAAACTTTGGTTGGCTGCATCGAAGATAATCTGGCTGTATGGATAACGCCTTGGCAAAATCGCGAAGAATGCTACTAAGAATTCTGCATCCCTCAAGGTCTCAAGAGCTCCACCCAGCTCCCAACAACGACTCTCAATTTCAATTGTCACTTGTCAGAACCTCGCAACTTTGTGTCCACTCCACCTCAAAACTCTCTCCAAGTAACCTCTGCAGGTTTTAGAATTCTCCTCCTCATTTCCAGTAGCCAATCGGTTGCAATTTCAAATGACACCCATTGGCTGTTATTTGAACAATTGCAGCAAATGAGAAAATTTTTAGTTGCATGATGTTAACAAGTTCAATTGAACATGTTTTCCATTAGTTTCGTCCAGTGGCCGCTTTCAATTTGCTACGCGTTGCTTCTGGCTTATCAGGATCAAATATTTATTAAATTAGGTACGCTTGACTCCTATTGTTAGTGAAAGGTCCTTTATACTATTGTGTGAAAGCAAACAAAAATACAGAAGACATACCTTTCATTACACAGAAAAAAAATTGACAACTACCTGTGTGGTAAACATCTTCAACAATAAGTAAAAAAACTTTGGGTCAATTATAATTTATTACCACGACTAGCTTAGAACGAGCCTCGATCTAATAAGGGTTATGATTATGGAGATTTACGCAGCATTGAAATGGTCATTTTGCATTTTTTGATATTGGCATTGACACACCTGAGTCGTTTGTGAGGTGGCTGCTTCAGCACAAATAATTAAGCTGATCCTGGAGTTCACGTGCCGTACCTGGTCTTCCTTCCGAGAATTATGGTGCAGGGATTACGATGACGGGTGAGACCATCTTGCTGCACCCTGCCGTCTGTCTTCTTTTCTCGATTCCAGGGAATTAGGTTAACGGACTTCCACCTGCGGCTGTCTTATCTCAAAAATCTCGAAATTCAAGACAAACTTCTCTCACTCGCAACCATCTCTTCCCCCTCTCTCCCCCCTCCCCCCTCCCCCCCTCTCTCTCTCTCTGATCCGATGGCCAGACTCTATTGTCTAGCCCCTTAAGCTTCTTCTTCCGATATTATTTCCCAACTGCCCAATTTCTGTATCTTTGCATCTCCAGGTTAACTCTACTCATGCCCCACCATAGGGGTGAATGACGGATCACATGACCCTCAGCCTCAATCAAATGTCCAAAGTGGCCCGCGGTTTTCTACATACTTCGTGGAGGGAGATGCAGTCTTCGAAATTCCCGGTGTGAATAACCTGAGCTCATGTAGCGTCTGATAATCCCCAAAACTGCGAATGTCACACTCCCTGCTCGCTGATGTCTCGCCTAGCCGGCTCCTTGGTTAGTATTCCCTTCTGAATATCGCCAATGGGGAATTTTTCAACTAAATTGTGTTGAGTATATAAAATGGCAATCTCCACCTTAATTCATTACAATACCAAAGACGGTAGAATGTAAATATGTAGGTCGACTACTATTGGATGCTGCTCAGAGAATAGCCACATGTGGCGAACAAGCGGAAAAGCTCGAAACGAAGCTTCGAAGAAGAATATGTAGATATTATAAAGATTTTAAAACTATTTACACATTTTATTTTTATAGCATTAAACAAATGAGAAAATATTAAGTGTTATATATTTTTATTTAAAGGTATACTATCTTTCTGCGGCTGGCGTCTGTAGTCATGGTCGCTAGGGCCGAAATTAAGGCTGCTGGGGAATTGATACACTGACCACGTATCACCCCAAATTCGGAATGTGTCACGTCAGATGACAGTCCACAGCCGCCTCGGTAGAGGGCTGTTGAGTCATTGGAAGAAGAAGATACTATCTTTCTACAGTTTTGCTGATTTTGTTTAGATTTTCATTTCCCCTTCGGGGGAAAACCTTTTACGTTGGAGGGAACTGAATTTAATTCAGCGTATCAAAAAGTATAGGTGACACTCAAAACGGTACAAAAATAAATAAACAACTGCCAATTTGCAGGCGTGTGTAATGAATGAAACCTTGTGGAATCACCATTATGTTCTGGAATCTACACGTTCTGAAGAAGGCGAAGAAGGAGCCAACGGTTGGGAAGATCATGCCATCCTGTTTTTTGGATGGGTGTTAATATTAATGATCATTATGTTAAAAAATATCTGTTTCCAAAATTTAATTATCATTTTCACTGAAAGGCTGAGAACTTTTCAGACCACCCTCATATTGACAGATTTTCCTGCTTACTCTTTTCGTTCCATATTGGCAAACTATGATTATGCTGAAGTAATTTTGTATGTGAATATCGATTATTTCTTGTTAAAATGACCTCAAAATATAGTATTTGACGCTACATAACAAACAGAATGTCCACGTTCAATTGTTTGAACAGGTAATTACGTGTTTACTTGAAGGAAGCCAATGTTAATGCTAGGTAACCATGCGACCAATTTTTATTGTAGTAGCGACCGATACTTCTCCGACCTTTACTCACTTGAATATTCTGGATTCTTGGTTCTCCTTCAATTTTTGCAGAGTCTTTCAAAATAGTATTTTTACTAGATTACCTTAATATAGACAATGACGTTTATAACATTGTAATATAGTAAAAAAAATACTCTGGAATAGGTGACTCCATTAACTATCAAATCGGGTATGTTATCAAATTTGATCTTCAGTGTATTTTATATAGAATTTAACAAATTCAAAGAAAACCAAGTTTTCATTTGTTCACACAAAGTTTCGCCCTCGCATTTGGGGCTCATCAGGTAAATTTCCTCAGGATTTTAAAGTGTGATGTATGTAATTACACATTCATTTTGATGAAAAACTAAATATATAAAATGTTTGTCCCAGAATGCATACAAGGTCAGAGACAACCGAAATATTGTTAGGACAAAATGTCCAAGAAAACTTTACGACCTTATTAAAAAGAAAAAACCACGCTATTTGAGTTCTATGTCATTACTCTGAAATATAGCCGTTATGTATATTATATATATTAAGTATATTATACCTTTTAATTTAGGTTCAAATATTTATATTTTAAAACAAACTTAAGGATCTTGAGAAATAAAATTAAGTTAACGCCATTAATTCATATTGAAATTTTTAGTAGAAGTGATAAAGGAATGATTTCGATATAGTGTATGTGTGTGTTAGATTTATTTTAAATATCTTATTTTACTTTTATTTTACATTTGTTACATATGTAAATGGCTTTTAAACTACTTGGCTTTGAAACCTGAACGCCCAAAAATGTTGTTATGCTTTAAGATTTTGTATTAATGTCACGTCCACAATGCCAAATATTTTAGTGTCTTCTTTCACAATTATTAATGCCTTAAGGAGGTGTCCATTTTATAACTTTGTTGTTAGCCTTCATTCTCTGAATTGAATTTACTAACATTCTTTCAGTTAAAGAACCGCAAAAAGGCCTAATTACTAATGTTTCAAGTAGGTAATCACTGTAGCATACAGTTTTAATATACGACTAGGATTTAATAATCCTCTTATAAGGAAACCTCGTTTAGATTGATAGGTGGAACTAAAAGATGTTCAGTTGTGAACTGTGTATGAAATTATTATGATTGTAATATTAGATGAAATGTATTTTCGCAACGATATATTGTATATATAATATTTAACTACAAATTGGCACTCCTTCGCATTACTAATAAGGACAATAATTATAAAAATTCAATCAGCAAGCAAGTAAGGATATCATTAAGAAATATTCGATATTATTGAATTTATATGTATAATATCGTCGCCTTACACTTCACTGTTTAAGAAAATAATACTGTAATGAACTGAAGTACTCAGGGAATATTTTGGCTGGGAAGTTTTGTGCGTGTGTGTATGTGTGTGACGGTCTCCGTGACAAAACGTTGGGGTCTTTCAGGGACCTTTTCAAGTACGGTTCGTGTGATTCTACATGACGTGTTTTTATGCGCAAGAGGGAAAGGATAAGGAGAGTATTGTCGTTTGAGGAGGTACTCCCCCTCAGGCCTCGCGAAAAACTAGTCATTGTTAAGAACATTGTCTTCATACGAACGGGATATGGAGATTGCGACGCCTTTTTTTAAATACAGTCTATATTTATTATCTATTAAAGTTATGAATGCGTTTCTTGCCGTAAAACATATCCTGAACTGACAGCAATAATTTCCTAACGCCTATATTTTCAGAACTGCTTTTACACGTCAACGAACGGAGTAAAAGTGAGCTGATGTCTACCCCCAACTACAATATGCGTGGAGTTGTCTTGACACACGACAAGCTAATTCTCCTGAACTGTACAATGCAGGCCCGAGTCTAAATGTTTACGGAGTTACGGCTGTCAGTTTGGCATTACGCGTGGCAAATCTAAGCATGCTACTTTAAGCTAAATGACTGTTAAGAGATATGGAGGGACATTTTGGAGAGGTGGGAGGCAAAATTGGAAGCAAGATTTTAGAGGAGAGATTCATTGAGCTCCAAGTCTCGATCGAGGAGATTCAGGTCCAAGTCGGAACGCAGATTCTGCTGAAGATATTCAGCTGGAGGCTCCATGCCGCCCCGAGTCCACTTCGTCGAGGGTCTTAAAACATCGCCGCTCTTATCTCGCTAGCATAGACTCCCAGAGGCACCGCCATGACCAATAGATACCACCCAACAGCTGCAGCTTTCCTTTTGGTATCGTTAATATTTCAATCAGTACCATATTGTCCATTCATAATTGTCAGGGAATAACAGCTAATAGTTCACTCCACTAGTGACCCTGATTGTAAGAGTCGATGCATTCCATTTTAGAGTCCTATAAAATTATTATTTTATTCATTTTGTTTTATTTTTATGAATTGTCATTAATCGCATTTTTGTTAAATAAATGTTTAATTTGATTTCATATTACGTAATTTCTTTTCTTATTTATTTTCCATCCCTAAAAGTAATAAATATTACAATACCTATCATTATAATTACAGGGCAAATAAAATACTGATAGGCAATTTTAATACCATGGTAAATACCTTTCTATAAAATAACATGTCCATAAAATATGAAAAAATATTATTAAATCGATAAAGAAAACCACTCTGCTAAATTCGATGGGGTTTCAGCCCAGTATTAAGTTATCTTTGTAATGGTTCAATTCTCATTGGTCCATTTCCACCTTTTAGTAAGATAACACAGATGTTGTTGACAATCATCTCCCAATATCTCTCCTTCACGTTGTAATGATATTTATATAGGGGAGGGAGGTATATTTATTATTTAATATCAAGCCCCACAGTTCGGCGACAATTGTATAATATTAATTAAGCTATTATTTAATATTGGAAAATTATAATTCAATAATAATGATGACAAATGAATTTAAAGCAAAGTGTACATTTATTTTAATAAATGAAAATTTAAAAAATCCATAAGACAGTAAACTCAAAATGAATTTACATAAAATTTATAATTTACATGCGACTCATGAAAACCTGTGGGGTGAACCAAAAGAAGCAACGCAATTTATAGAAAATAGGTCTGGCAATGTGAATCTTCTAAAATCAAAGTTAACGATGCCGTTGAAGACTGCAGCGGCATTCTCTGGTGGCATTTTCCTTCAGTATCCTTTGGGCTAACGATCTGGAGACGCGTGTCGACGACGGAGACTCCTACCAATAAGTCATGAATATCCTGAGGTCTCAAGAGCTGTCCTTTTCCAAGAAATCTATAATCATTACACCCTGAGAATCACAAAAGACAACTGACAAAACGGTCTTCGCCTTTTTCGGTGCACATTCGCCATTATTTTGATTGTTTTTTTTTTGTCTCTGGAGTGTAATGATGGATCCGAGTTTCATCGACGGTTACAAATCTGAGCAAAAAGTTTTATGTTTTACGCTAAGAATTGCTATATTCTGCGTTGATATGATTCTCCGAATCTACTTTTGATCCAATATCATTAGTCTCGGCGCACATTGCGCTGAAAGCTTTTTCGTGGCCAATTTTTCTGCGGGGGATGAGCTGCACTCAGTTGAGAAGCCTACAGCATCGGTTACCTCACGCACTTTTGGTCTGCAATATTGTAAACTTTTTCGATTTTTACGTCAGTGGTGACCTCAATTGGGCGGTTGGAATGAGTTTCACCTTATGTGTTTCTGCGACCTCATTTAAACTCAATAATTCATAAGTAAATGATGTCCAATGCTGGTGCAAGCACGAAATTCGATTTTTTTATCATTGTCTCTGCCGGACTTAATATCTAACACTGCTTAAGGCTACCCTATGTTTAAAATTTTAGGAACCAACACTGGCGCAAAGGTAAACATTTCAGACTCTTTCATCACCAAACTTATCGAACAACTATCGTAGTTATTCTCTCACTTCAATTCATTTATTCACTAAGGTATTTATAATAAGTAATTACAATTTTTGTACCAACTCTGTTGGTTGCACAGAAAGTTGTGGAATATACCGGAAAATCAATTTTTAACAAACATCCCGATGCTATAGTAAATTTAATAAAAATCCAGTTGCATTCAAAAGTGATCTTAACAAATTTATTCTTAGTGACTCGTACTACTCTGTAAATGAGTTTTTAGAAAACATTTGTAATTATTAATAAACTGTAAGTCTTGGTATTTTAGTGTAAATAGTAATTGGGAACTATTGGTGGTAGCCTTTTTAGAGTTAAAATAATAATTATTGTGACTTTATAATGTAAAAGTGAATTTTAATCATAAAAATTGAGTTATTATGATATTATAAATAACTTTTATGCAAAGTATGTTAATAATTAATTATTATACAAAACAATGTAAGATGTATTTCTGACTCTTTCCTCGTCTATGAATTTGTTTTTCTGAAGATGACCTACGGTAAATGAAATTCATTCTATTCTATCATAATTAAATTACTTAATTGTTAATTATAGGTTAAAATAATTTGCTTTCCAATATTTTTTCAGAATATGGATACGTATTTCAACTTGGCATTGCTTATGACTCAATTACACACTGCTCGCCTTTTTCTTGTTTTGCCGGCGAATCCGGAAACCAACGCGCTACAATTTTCAAGACTTCTCAGACGTATGTTGGATATGGACAAAGCTCACTTTCAGACAAACCATGACGATTCTGTCACAAGAAATTTCCTTCGAGACTTTCATTCTTATGGTGCTATCTCACCGATTACTTCGGCAACTCTATTGGTTGTTATATTGCCACAGCTGAATATTAGTCTTGAATCTTTCAAGGAATTGCTTACAGATGTGGCACCGCGAAAGAGTTTAATAGTATACGTTTTAGCAAGTGTCTCTGGAAGAGTGAATGAAACAGAAGCCGTTTACTTTCTTCGCCACTTGTGGAACAGTGGTTTCTCCAGATTGCGCTTGGTAGTCAACGTTGACAAATCTCTAAAACTGTACGGCTTTGAACCTTACTACGGCTTCAATTTCTCTGGTGTACTTGTTAACTTAAATTCTGAAACATTTTTGAAAATGAATGTCATTCGTATTAACATGAACAAATATCCTATTACTGGATCCGGTTTCCACTATCCACCAACTACGATAATGAAAGTTACTGTTGATGGCGAAATAGTAGTGTCTGGTACTGATTCCCTCCTGTTTGGAACTATTGCCGACCGTTTAAACGCCAGTCAGTCTTTCATTAAAAAGTCACAAATTTATGGTCCAAGTGGAGTGTGGTACGAACTACAGGAAGGAAGAGCTGATATGGTTTTAAATGCCCAGTCATTAAGATCAGCTGATAACTTTGTGTACCCTCATAAACAAGCAAAATTGTGTCCAGTAGTTCCTAAGGCGTCAAGAGTGTCACCATATAAAAATTTGTACTTGGTTTTCTCTGCAACGACGTGGACTGTATTTTCCTGCAGTTTAATGGTGTACATTATATTGTGGCTGACAGTACAGGAAATAAGTAAGCTCGTCACTGGTGTTGGAAACGAATCAAGAGATAGAAGTTCAGTAGTGTTTTATACTATTAGGATATTAGTGACCGGGAGTATTCCCATTAAATTTATACTTATACACCAGAACATTATCTTTATGAATTTTGTGTTTTTCAGCATTATTATTACAAATGCATTTCAGGGCTCTCTCACCAGTTATTTAACGCTCCCGCTGTACATGGAGGATTTAGACACACTTCAGGATTTAGCTGAATCACACCTGCAAGTACTTGTTCTGGACGGTTTGACATCGTGGCTACAGCCCGGAGATGCGAACGATGTGTTGCATCAATTAATGCGCAAATACATTCCAATAACAGATTTAATGGAAGGGTTCAAAAATGTAGCGAAAAACAACAACTTATCAATGATCATAGATAACACACATTTCGAGTACTGGTCAAGAGACCCGCAGTTTACAAAAGGTTTAGTTTTACTTCACCAAATGAAAGAGTGTGTTTATAATGGTTATTCTGCCTATGGTGTGCGGAAAGATTCTCCTCTGTACGAATATATTAATAGGATAATAATGCAGACTTTGGAATCAGGACTATTTCAACACTGGACAAGAATTATTGAAAATTTACAACGTTTTAACCATGCAAAAACAGCTGAATCATTTAGAATTGAACACTTACTAATGGCTTTTTATATACTCATGTTTGGTGTGCTTGTATCCTTTATCTTTCTTATTTCGGAGTTAATCATAAAATTCATAGTAGATTAATATTAACTAACTCATTCATTCATTGTGGATTTCAGTCCTAAGACTGGTCTGCATTTCAGCATAACTAACACATCCTCCATCTTCTGTTCTTCCCCCACACATTTCCCTCAAATGATACTTTTACAAGACCCTCATGTCTCAAAACGTGACCTATTAATCCCCTCTCTTGGTCAACGTCCTCCATATTGTTCGCTCTTCCCCTATTCTGCTTAGAACATCCTCGTTAATGATTCTATCCACTATCTGATTTTGAGCATTCTCCTATAGCACCACATTTCAGGGCTTCTAATCTTTTCTTTTCTGTAATTCTTACCGTCCACGTTTCGCACCCAAATCATCAACTGCTTTGCATTTCTCTTGGGGCCAAGCCTCTTTGGCTGCTTTGCACATCCTGTCTATTTCATTATTCAAGCGTCTGTACTTCTCTTTACCATTTTTATCTCTCGCGTTTTTATATTTAAGCCTTTCATCAATCATTTTTAGATAACTTGTGTTATTAATGCTTTCCTATAGGTCTAAACTATTCTTCCTTAGCTGCTCTAGTAATTTTTTCCTTCATGAGTGCCCATTTCTCTTCTATATTGTTTCTGTCTTCTTTTTCTAATAATCTACTCTTGATATCTTCTTTGAAACACTATTGGTTTAGTTTTTCTCCTTCCCATTTTTTTAAAAATTCTTTTTTTGAGTTTCCTCATTTTCAGACTGCATTTTATACTCATCAGATTATGATCAGCGTTTACGTCGGATCCTGGGTACTTTTTGCACTCCAGCACCTGATTCCCATGTCTCTATTTCACCATTATATAGTCTCCTGGCTTCTTCCAAGTGTACAGTCTTCTTTAATGATTCTTGAACCACGTATTTGTCACTGCTAATTTGTGCTCAATGCAAAATTCTACTAGCCTATGTCCCCTTCGACTCATTTCCGCAAGTCCATATTCCTCAACTAATTCCCAAACGAATATAAAAACAATCTCCGAATGTTCTTGTTTAAATATTTCAAAAAATACTTATTCAAATTATCGCTATCTTTAATCTATACACAAATTATTTGTCAGTTCATTTTATTCTATCATAAGTAGAAGTTATTGACGGAATGTATATAATATGCTGTTACAAATTTATGAAGCCTAATGATAAACATTTGTGTGTGCCATTTTAAATATAATTTCGGAAATAAAGAGAGGACAGACAATAAATTAGATTGGGGAATATCGAGCCACCGGCGGAATGTGAACTAAGGAAGTGAGGGAGAATTATTAGAAACCCCTGCATAAATGGATTTCAGGGCAGATGATCACATTATATCATAGAGAGATTGAGGAGATGAGGCGTTGGAGGAAGGAGAGGAATTGATGATTAAAGATGTGGAGGTTATGATCTGAGGCTAAGATTGGAAATTGTCCTGGCCACGGACAATAGCAGCGGCAGTTAGGCGTGATCAAGACCAATTTCATACCAGGAAGCGGAACTGGAAGGTCCAAACAAGCTGACTCCTATTACTGCCAGTTCGGAGTAGGATTATTGTGTTAGATATTCCGTTCCATCAGAAGACCCATTTAATCCGACCCTTAGTGTAGGGACCTTGAATTTAGTTTATAAGATATTGTATTCAATGTGTATAAAGTGTATATATGTATATAGTGTTTATTATAAAAAAGGTCGACTATGCAAATTATAACTCTATTCAATCAGTGTACCTTGTAATAAATAAATGTTAAAATTTAATATTATTTATATTGTCAACGATTTTTCATTATTATAAAATAATATATCCCCCACCACCCCCCAAATTCATTTCAGGCAACTTCATGATTTAAAGTCAGAAGCTTTTCAGCTAAAATGGCCGTATTCACCTGCCGACAAAAACTATTCGACCCAATGCTCCAGCAACTAACATTTTTCACTGACAAATATAAGAACGTTTTATTGCATTAAAAATCTATAAAATGTGAATACATATGGAGGTGTGTGAAATATAAACTACTTTAAAATAAGGTTTTTAATTCCTGAATGGTTTCAATTTGTTTATTTCGCTGCTTATGCAGTCCTGCTTTTTGTTACATTATTATTTATCATAGTTTTGAATTTAAGACACTCCTTGAGAAAAATCATTTATTAATAGACATTAAAATTCCAGAATATATAAATGCTGGTAAAGATGTCATTTTTGCTATAAAACAATACCTGATATAATTTCATATTTTCATTCACTACAGACAATATAGTTTAAAATTATAACTATTTTAAAATACCTTCGAGGTCGACTCTGGATCACCCTTTACCATCATTTCAGAATCATTCTATAAATTGCACTGCGTGAAAACTTTCCTTTTACCATCAAAATACGCAATGAGTGAGTATGCAAACAGTCCATTACAAGTTCTATGGTATTTCCCTGTAGAAGCAAATTTCAAAGGGAAAAGGTTAAAGTTAATTATTCATGTAGTTGCTGTAACCAGCTTAAAACATGGTGTACATAGAACCCTTTCCTTCCTCACTCTTGCTGAACATCTTGGTTCTTCTACTCTTCTTCCTTCTTGATCCTCCCCCAATTCTAAATTGTCATTAATCTGTCAGAAATCTTCAGACCAACTAGTATCCGATTCAGAACTTTCTTCCTCCCTTTCAGTATCAGGGTCTTCATTTTCTGAATTAATTTTATGCTCAGTTTCTTCTTCAGATTCTCCTTCTACAATTAATTGATAAAATCATATTCATTTTCATTTTCAGAATTTGATCTATTTTCATAATCATCCTATATATTCTTTTTAGATTTTACAGTATTTTTCTTCTTGAATGGGAACTTCTTCTCATTGAAAAATACATCTGAGCTCACTATGACTTTCTTTCTCTGCAGACTCCACAGCTTGTATCCTTTCAGTCCTTAACAATATCCCATCATCACACATTTTTCTGCTCTATATCTTTTGAATTCTGCAGCCCATGCTTGACATCCAAAAACTCTTAGCTGTTTCACATTGTTCCAAGTCAATGGTCTGTTATTACAAATTTCAAAAGGGATTCTATTATCAATACTGGTGATGCACAAAAGTTTCTCAGATAACTTGCTCTATCCAATGCTTCTGCCAAACTGGCACCTGACTGACTTCAGAAAAGTCAAATTTAATCTTTCAGCCCTTCCATTCTGAGGAGGAGTTATAGGTACAGTTTTTCTGTGTAAAACTCCACAATTTTTAAGATATTAAAAAAAATTATTGTTCACATATTCAGTACCATATCTGCTGAAATTCAACAATTTTCATGTTGAGTTGTACTTCAACTCTCTTGACATTTTTTTGAATACATCAAATACTTCACATTTCTTTTTCATGACATAAACAGAAATAAAATTTGAATAATAATCATTAATAAATGACATTGGTTTAATTTGGCCTCCTACATATGAATGTATTCATTTTCGCACAGGAAGTCTCTTGCTTTCGCCTTCCTTTCTTCAATTTTCTTCCACCCTGGTGTTTCATTTTTCAGCAATGGGTGGAATTTTCAGTATAGATTCTTGATGCAGGTGTCCTAAGCAGTTGTGCCATATATCAGCTGAAACATAGTTTTCTTTTAGGTGCTCAATAGATTCACTGTCTTCAGTAGTAACATATTTCAATGCACCAATGAGATTACCCTTGAAAATTAAATCACCATCATCATATATTTGAGGAGTATCACCATAGCTAACAATCTTCATTCCCGTTCGCTGAAACGCACTTTGAGACAAAAATCAGGAATATACAAAACATCTGGTAGAAGAACATCTCAGAAGAAATATGAAGTAACACTTTCCCTTTCCCTTATTTCCATTCCTACAATTTCCATTGTCAATTACTACTTCACCATGCACTGGAATAAAGTCTCTAAATAAATCTCTTCCTGGAGTCATTAAATCCGACGCTCCATCATCAAGTAACCAAACACCCTGGTCCTTCTTTCCACTTGGCGTGGTGCCTACTTTAGCTTCAACTTTCTTCTGATTTCTCTTTCCTCCATTTTAACTTGACTGTTCATCTTCAAATACTTTAGGGTAGTCACTGGCGAACTGACCTTTACCACAAGCATAACAAACATTATACGTTTGTATTTGCCATCTTGTTTCATCTGTACACCATTTTTCTTTTTAAAAAATTATTCTGTGATTCCCTACATTTAGTTTGCACTTTCAGAGAAATGCCAATTCCATCTTCTTTCCCTTACAAGAATTTTCATGCAATTCTTCAAGAATTAATTTGCTTCTCATCTTGCTTATTCTAAACGCCACTTATAGAAATTTGTGCCTTCTAGCTTTGGGTAACAAATCACTTCCTCACGATTTTCGGCCATTTTCACGCGCTTTTTAAATACTGCAGTCTTTACTCCTGGACACCACAACCTATTATAAATTTAGCTTAGCAACGGGTGGTTGGAAGTAAACTTTTCACGTTAGCAAACATAACTTTATTTCATTACAATACAAACTACACAAAATGGTTACCCACCCCATTACTAACTACGATATAAAAATATTGTGCCATCTTCTGGAAATATGTTTGCACAAATCCAACTAGTATATAACAATGTAAAATATAAATCATAATAATCAAAATATTATAAGTTACGGCAAAGGTTGAGAAGACACGACCGCTCACTTGCAATTTAAAGTAAAGCCATAATTAATTATATAGAAAACTGTTCAGCCTCAAAGGAATTGAGTGACTTAAGCTACGTTTACACGGGCAGTGTTGTTCGTCGAAGTTGGGTTGGCTATGCACTGCCAACCGTATACACCTTGAGCAGATAACTGCCCACTTCTTCGCTGACAATTCTGTGTAAGTGCTGCCCTCACTACAGAATGGGCAGCGAACTCTGATACATGTTTATACTTCTCTGTTATTTCTTGGCAGCTACGACCGTTTGGAATGGTGATATTTCATAGTATCGATATATTGTTTATATCAAGTTGAATATTTTTCCCCTTTGAGTTTTCGAGCACGCATAATCGTGTTTCATAAACAGAAACTAACCGCTTTGTGTTTGTGCTAGAAAAAGCGTAACGAATGAGGAGAAAGGTCAAACTTAGTATTACGCTATACTATACATACGTAAAAATGAAAACAGTTGTTTATTATTATTGCTTTATGGCGAAGGTAAAGACCCTGGAACCCACAGCACCTGTACTTTCAAGCTGGTTTTCAGTGTTAAATTGGCTGGGAGTTTATTACTTGTTATTTTATTCTCCTTAAAGGTGCACAATTACTGAACAAAACAAAATGAATTATTTTTCATTTCGTGTAATAGTAGTTCGTTTATTATTATTTCGCGTCGTTGTTATACCAGTTAAAGTTTGTGGCGTTGGAGGGTGGACAAAAATTCTTTTTTGAAAGTTAACCTAAAAATTTATAGGCTCATACAAAGACATACGAACTTTAACCCAAATGCTTTATAAACAACTACTCGCCACTGTTCACAACAAAGATCCACTTAGTCCAATCGCACACAATAACAAACTGCACGTATTTTGAAAACGCAAAATACAAACTGTTTACCATCACGCAATCGATAGTCAGCCCTGACACACTGTTCACAATCGATAAGTAACTGGCTTCCTATGTGGGCAGCGTCTAGGTCGGTGGAGGGGGGACGCCAGTCATGACTGACATACTGTTGACACGCTCCAAGAAAAGTGAGGCAGTGCTCTCGTGCCAGCGATGGATTGGCAGTTGTCAGTGCAGCACTGGCGTATGTTGACACGCCACTGACATCATTGCCCCTCGTTTTCTGGCAGTCATCACTGCCGTATAAACCTAGCCTTACTTTCTCATTTTATTTTGGAATAAGGTAGGACGTTGCCTCTTATTTATCCATTAAGAAATGAAATAAATAAATCTGTCTGTAAAATGGTCAAGACTAGTTTATATTTAGAAATGATATTGTTATTGTTTTGTTTGAAAAACTCGATATCCTTATGTGCTGGAGAATGGATTCGTTACATAAAAATGGCGTGGAACTGATTCAAAATCGCGTTTTCTGATTTCAACATAGTTTTCTGACTTTAAAATTCATAAGCAATAAAAAGACGGCCAATAAGTCTGCATATAATTATATCACTAAAATGAAGTTTCGTCTCTTTTTTGTGAATTCCTCAGGCGTAAAATTCATCATATTTACAACTTGACTCCCTCAGCCAAAAAGATTAGCGAATAATTTAGTGACGTGGATCATCTTCACGTGTAATTAATTACATGTACATTCACTAATATTTTCGCCTGAGGGGGTAAATATGATGAATTGCCAAATTTTACGCCTGAAGAACCTCGAAAGGGCGACGAAACGTCGTTTTTTGAATAAATAGTGATATATATTTATATGCGGACTTATTGGGCGTCTATTTTATTTATTGTAAGTTTGTTTTCTTTATTGCATATCAGACATTGCGATGGATCGTGCAAATTTACAATTGAATAGACCTACGATACGTTGCACGATATCAAAATGCAATTGGAAGGGTACAGACCCTCGTATTACAATTTTACATTAATATATCCTGATTAATTTACGAATTAACATTCCTACACTTGCAGTCTAATACAATTTCAAATTTAGTTTTATATCGACTAAATCGTATTGTTAATTTTATGTAATATAATTTTCTTGCTGTTTGTATTTATGTTAGGGGAGGTGGCAGGGTGCTATTTATAGGAAGAAGCTGTTCACCTTTTCCATAGGAATCGCAGTATACATATCTTGGCAAAGAAGTTGTAACTTCCGCAAGCGAGTTAAAATCTTTGGCCACCATATTGACCTAAAAGATAAACAGTAGTCAAGGACTGTAGAAAGAGGAAAAGTGCCGATGATTTTAAAGTTGACGAGTGCAACGTTTCAGTTTAAGCAAATTACTACAGTTTCTGATGTTGTGTTATAGTGTTTCACTCCTATTAGTTTTTTTAACTGGTCATAAAGTATTGACATATCTTAACATATTTGAAGGAAGTCATTATGGACCTGAAAGCCGCATGCATCGTGGTGCTTAACTCAGCAGGATCCTTTATATTTTAAAGTACGTTGAATTATCTATTCCTACATGCGTCAGGGCCTTTTCCGTAATGTATATCAATAAAATTCATGCGTTTGTCACTTGCATAGCCTTATTTGCTCTGTGAACTAGCATTTGTCATTAGTATATTAGTGATTAGTCTAAAGTACAGTGAATTAATCTTTTCATCTGCGTGAGGACTGTCTCCGTAACGAATATCAATGGTAATTCAAGTGCTTGTCAGTTGCATAACCTAATTTATTGTGAAAACTATCACTTGTCATTAAGTTTATTAGTGAATAGTTCTGAAAATTAACTTTTCTGTGTACATCCGAGTTCTCAGTCTAAATAATAGTAAACATTATGTTAATACTTTTCCACCACCAGTTATGATTTCGACTATATTATGCCAACTTCTGAAAGTGATCCCGTGAGCTCAGCTCTTCGCCTGTCTCTATCTACTAAAGAAACAGCAAGAGAACTTGACCAACGGCTTGCTGCTTCATCTGCAAAGATTTTACTTAGTCATATTAAATATGAATCTGTTGGAAGTTACAACTCTATTGTACTTGACAAACTTAAAGAGAAATATATTGTCTTGAATACAAATTCTGGAGCTACTAATGGTGAAGCAGGCTGCAGCACTGTAGTGCAAGGTACTTACAAGTTATGAATTATTGTAATTTTACACACAATATTAGGTTTTGAATGGTCTTGACTTTTGATAGTATTATTTTAAGTTAAAAATCACTTTCTAAGCTAGTAATTATTTTAAAATATTTGGAAAATATTATCTTTGGCACATATTTAAAGTTTAATTGTTTTTATGTAATTTATTGTGAACATTGAGCTGTTTTGAAACTGTTTAAAGCAATTTTAATTTTCTATCTCCATTATTATCAGCTGCCAACCAAAAATTTATTTGACAAATACTCTTTAAAACTGATAGTAGACAACCTTCACTAGGTTGGATTTATCAGTCCTTTCCATGTGCTCAATATTAGCCTTAGTTTTTATTTATAAATATATTTTCTTTTTTCACATTTCTTCATGAATTAAGAGTTAAGCTGTCTAACTTTTTGAATGTACTTTTTATCTTATTCAAACACATTTATTAATCCGCTATAAACATTATAATGCATATTAAGTTTCCAGGATGTTATAATTGCCAGTAATACCATAATTTTCTGTAGTATTTGATTAATTGCATTTAATTTCAATAACCAAGTAATGACAAATGTCTCAAGTCATTAATATTTGCCTGAATACTGAAGTACAAGTACATTTTATGTTGTTTGTGAAAACAACTGTTCGAAGCAATAAATTTATAAAGCATTCTAGCATCATTGGTTTGGTTACCTACCATAAGCTTTAGAATGTTATTTGACATTTTCCAAGTTAAGAGTTATTATAAATAGAGAAATATTAACTTCTGATATATTAATCTATTATTGTGGACATAATCTTGTTTAAATAAAATGAAACTGCCTGATTAAAAGCTATAACTAAACAGATCAATCTGCATTCATTCATAAATTTTAATTACATTATTTTTACGTAATGTTAAATGATTATTATTGTTCTACATGGTCTGCAACCTGTCATAACATTTATTCTTTTTATAGCAAACAACAAAATGAGACCAGAGCCAGATTCTGTTCTTCCAACACCAAAGCACATCTTGTTTCCAGCAGAAAATGTAAAGCTTGGATGGCAAGATTCATCACATCCTATTGGTGCTGGGATGTTTAATGTTGGAAATACATGTTACCTTAATTCAACTCTTCAGGTAGTGCCAATTTATTTAAGTACATGAATTATATATATATATATATATATATATGATTTTGCAATGTTATATCATTCCAATTATTGTTATTTATTATTTATAAAATTCTCTTGGTACCCTAAGAGTCTAAACATATTCTCAGTACCATAAGAGAGGAAAATACTTTGCATGACTCGTGGCAGTATGAATTAATCTAGTTTCCAAAGAGAGTCAAAAATACTCATAGTATTCTGAGGCAAGTTTCTTACATCACCCAAAAAATATTCACGTTACATAATTAATTAGAAAAACATTCCTGGTACAATAAGAGAGTAAGGCATACTCCTTGGACTTAGAGTGTCTAAAATACTTTTGGTACCCTAAGAGTCAAAATTTGGCACTACTTAAACTGAGTACAGAATACTTCTGGTATCTCAAGAGAGTCAAACAGAGGGCCTCTTTAGATGCAGAGTTTTTTTTGACAGTTTTGGAGCTCCAGATGTGCGTTCCAATCCTGTCTGTCTCTGAATGCTGGCCACCGAGATGCCAGAAGTGTGGGGTTGGAGTGACACACCGGGAGTGCAGACTGGAACCTGCACTGCCTTGTTCACACACACGCTCAAATCTAATGCTCCAGATCTCTCAGTGCGCCTCAGATGCCTGCTGCATTCAGTTCTCTTTACTATTGTATTTCATTACTATTTATTAATGTTACAATATGTGGGATCGGTTCAACCTTGAAGCATTTATAGAATTGTATAGAAACTTGCCATGCCTGTGGTAATAAAAAAAAGTGATGAGTATAAAATTAAAAATCATATCAGTTCTACCTTCAAAAAGTTGTGTGATTTCTGCACATGTTGAATGAGGCTTTCAGGGCACTTTCTGGAAGGAATTTAAAAAACTGTTCATTGCCTTATAAATAGACCAACGTGTTTCTGGAATGATATAACACAAGGCAGGTGTTGAGATCGAAATCAAAATATTAGAACTTGAAGTGATTGTCTAGTTGCTAAATAATGGAGAGAAACTGCCAGACGTTCTTGTGCACTCATGCTAGTTATCATAATTGTATTTTTTTTGTCATATAAGGGAGAATTAAATTTCTTTGCTAATTTCTGTAATCTCTGAAGGAAAAGCATTCTCCATTCTTTTTCTACTGTTTAACCTTGATTTTTGCAGGTTTCTCTCTTCCTTGCCACAGAATGCATACAGTGCTACACAAGAAATATCAGTTCACGTGTTGTGGTGGTCCGCTCTCTGCAAAGTTACTAGTTCCCAAAGAGCGCTGGGGCGGCGTGTGGATTTTCCACTCAGGCAGAAACTCCATGCGCCGCTCCAAAACTTTTGCATTTTGTATTTACATGGATGGTTTTGGCATCTATGTTCCAAACTCAGGCTCCCAGTGCGCCTCAGGAGTGTTTGCCTTTTTGTCAACCACACTCCGACCTCACATTCCTGGCAGCACGCCAGGAGCATTGGTTTTTGAGCGTACATGTAACCTCTATAGTTGCTATTGATGTTTTATCCATTCAGTGTTTGTTCCTGATTCATACGTGATCTGTACAAAGTTAAGTAGAAATTTCTCCTATTATATGTTGAACTTTATTTCACTCCTTTTCACACCAACTCCTTGTGACTAAACTTTATCCTGAATGGCATATTAAAAGTCAGAAATAAACTCAGCGACTTCCATAGCCCTTGGGTTGACTCCAATTTTGTTTTCATATTTATGTAACAGCTTTTTACCTCATTCCTTCCCAAGACCTACACTTAGGAGCTGAATTCAACTCTGATTATGAGTGTCAGAATTAAACTCTATTTAACCAGCAGGTTGGATATCACAATTAAAATTGGAAACTTCCATAACTCCTGATTTTATTCCAATCTTGGTTGTTTTCAGATTATTTTTATGTACTGCTGTTCTCCCCTCTCCTGGAGGCTGCTCCTGTCCACTGCCAAAAGGGGTTGAAAATATGCAAATCAACATAGGTCAAAACATTATCAATGTTATTTACCTCAACAAATGTTTATTGGACCAATTACCAGGCTTTTTACTTGTCCAAAATTTTCATAGGGATTTATCTTACCCTCATTGTGTTGTTTCAGAGTTTTAAGGAACATGTGTACAAACTTTGTTCAAAATTTCTCCATATATTTCAAATTGTTTGCAGAATGTACATACACTCAAATAATCTATTTTATTTATAAGATATGGTTTATATGGAAAGGAAATAGAAACAGTCAGTTGTAACTTACCATGCATTGAGTGCTGGTGTGTCGTATTGGACAGGAGACTTCAGATTTTCGAAAGTTCTGCCCTGTTTTCTGAAGCAGTATAATAGATCATGCCACCTGACTAATTGGTGTATAGTGAAAAGTTGAGTTATCTGGTGTGATTTAGTTGTAGCGTATTTAGATTTACCTTTATTGTCATGTTTGTTACCAGTAATTGCCTGTTTGAATTGAAGTTTGATTATCTCATGCTTTTATTATGTTTGTTTTGTTTTTCAGGCCCTGTTTCATATACCAGCATTTGTAAATTGGTTGCAGAGTGACTCTGCACATATAGAAAATTGTGGTTCAATAAGTAAGTTATACCTTGGATTATTACAACTTGTGATTAATCTCATAGAATATTGTCCTTATCCTATTTCATATATAAGATTATGTAGTTTACCAGATGGACTCTGGTACTACATTCTACTCCTTCAAAGTATTTATTTATACACAGTTTCTTATTAATGCAATTCAACATTAAGATTTTGTCATTTATTTTTATCTGACTTTTTGACAGGATGTCTTATGAGAATGTTACACAATTGTTGGTTTTTCAGAATTAATTTCTAAATAATTAACTAGCAGTAAAAGCAATCATTTGCACCAACTAACTCTAAATTTTATAAACTATGTGTTTATTCACATTTGTTCAGTGATTCAATTTTATGAGAAAATAGGTATGATGGAAAATTTGTAATAAATGTCAATAAAACTGTTTGGGACTTTTAACTGCCGGACCTGAATAGTATCGACTGAATTCCCACATTAGTTTTGTTGAGAATAACATTTTGTGTGTGTGTATATATATATATGGGATAAGTGACGAAGTCACGCATGTGATAATTGGATAGAATGATACTAGCAACAATTAATCAAAATTAATTTTTTTCTCTGTAGCTTTATTATACTTCATTTTTTAATGTTCTTATCTTTGCAGATGGTAATTTTGGAAATGAGTGCGTCATTTGTGCAATGAGAAAAACCTTGAGGGACACCCTCTCCAAATGTAACACTGCAATAAAACCACTTTTTATATATACCAAACTAAAGTGTAAGCATTTCATTTATTATTTTCTTGTTCAATATTGTTATAATATTCAATGTAGTAAACATGTCTGAACCTCTCCTTACATGGTTATTTATTTTCTTTATCATACAATAACATTTTGTTCAAATATTTTTTCCTTAAAGGAAACAAACAAATTAAATTGTAGAATTCACCACTCCTGGAAGGTAACAGTAAACAAAAGTATTTTAACTTTGTTTAGAATACTGCACTTAGTTTTAACATAGTCCTATGATACATTCATAAATATCTTACATTGAAATTCCTTATTAAACCTTTGACGAATGATCATTTATGACATTTTAAAAATAAAATACAAAGAATACAGCAAAAAGTCTACTGAGCAAAGCATGGCTCTTTCAATATTCCAGATCAACCCCTGCTTCACTCTTTCCATTTACACATTGGCACATCTGACTCTTGCCATTATTTCTGCCTCGCTCAAAGCTTCTCTGTAACTGATTCTGTAAGAATTCCAACAACCTTTATTCAACAAGTTATCAATAACCAACTGGATAAGTTTCTTTGAATCACAAAAGTACCATGCTACAATTTGATCAAAACACATCACCCATAATTAAACAGTTCTGCAGTTGATCTGTAACCGACTTTGTGTGTCACTTCTATTTTAACACTATGGTAAACCCTGATAAATACATACTGCTTTTGTAATATAGTTCTAAATTTTATCAGTATAATGCATATTTAATATTTCTGTTGTTTTGTGATATTTTTGTAATTTTCTTTTAGCAATTAATTTATACAATAGAATTATTTATCATCTAATATTTGTTAAATTTTAACTTTTTTGTACTAGGAATATTCTAGAAATAATTTAAGTTAGAAAACTGTTAATGTCCATGACAATTTTTTTTTGTAACATTAATATTTTGCTGACATTAATAGAAATATTTGACAATGTTTGGAAATTGTTTTTAATACTCCCAATCTATTGTATACCTGATAAAGGCCTAGGTTGAGGATGAAACATCATGTTAATTTTTATGTTATTAAAATATTTTGGACAAATTTGGTTGTTTTAATTAATTTAAATGAAATAAATGTTTCTATTAAGTTCTTATTACTTAGCAAACCTCAAATTGAAGTTTCGAAATGACATACACTTATGAACAGTGTGTCCTTTCATTTATTTGAATCATTAGTTTTCCAGTCTTTCTTAATTTCATTCAAATCATGTCACAAGTCTTATTCTTTAAATTTATGTTTTCAATAAATACCTATAAAGCTTTTAGATTTTAAGTATATTGTTCTACAGCTATCTGAATTTAAAGTTGAACAGAAGGTTGCTTGTCCTAAGATAAACTACCATGCTTCTTGAAATATAAAGTATTTGAATTTGGAATAAATAATCTATAAAGTTAGGACCTTAATCCTTTATTAGTTTTATGAAATTTTCATTTAAATGTTTTAGTTGTCTATCTTAATTTAAGATTTACTTGGATAACTTATACTTTTTACAAATAAATATTCTTAACTTACAGTGATCTGTAAGCATCTTGTTCATGGGCAACAAGAAGATGCACATGAGTTTTTGCGATATCTCATTGAAAGTATGGAAAAGGCCTACCTCAATCGGTGTAAAGGAAACAAGTAAGTGTATTGTCAACAACTGTTTATTTTTCAAAACTATTATAAAGTTCCACAGTCCTGATCTGTTCAATATACTTTTCAAAAGTTTTAAAATCTAAGATGTCTAACTGAACCCCTTGGCTTATGATTTAATTTCCAATAGTCCGCGCCATAAACAACAGGGCATTCATGGTTTGGCCAAATGTTCATAGTAGTGCAACTCTCAAGCATACTATGATTTATATATAGATGCGTATGATACAATTTTTATGTTGCAAGATGTCTGATTAATAATTATGATCAGTTGATTATTGAACAAGGAAGGATTTATTGTCTCAAAGTGAATAATACTTTAGTAAAATTTTAATTTATGAATGAACATATATTTAAGAATATCACCTCTTAACATGCCCAGCTAAATTCACCCTGAAGACATTATGAACCAATTTCAATGCCATAGAAGAAGCAACATCAATTAATTTATTAATTTTATATGCTCATTTATTTCTTCCCTTAAATGATTCATACCATCATACACATCCCTTTCAGTGTATAAAAAATTATTAAATGTTACACAATTGGTATGTTAAAAACCCACTCAAATTATTACAACAATTAGGTGATAATTTATTTGTAATATTTGACTCCTTCCATTGAACAATTCATTTTTAAGATATATTAATAGCATAGTTTTGCACCTCTTCCCCCTCCTTCCAAAATAATTTTAATTTATTACATCATTTGTTTCAGGCTTGATAACTACAGCAAGGAAACAACTCCACTTAATCAAATATTTGGTGGATATATTCGAACTGAAGGTAGTGTTAACTAAATTTTAATTAAATGTTTTTGCCTTGGAGTGTTTTACGGTTTTATATTAAACTGTAAAGTATGATATAAACCTCATTAAATATACTTAATTTTACTAAATATTTTTTAAAAAAAGCTCCTTTTTGTTACAAGAACAAAGAAGAGCATTAAAATTAATATCAGAATATGAAATTATTTGTTACAATAGCAACAGTTGTAAATATATTTGTAGTTGAAGTAAAAAAGAAAATAAGTTGAATTTCTTTTGAACTTAGGGGGGTTAATGGTATTTGGCAACAGTCTAATAATATCAGGATTTTTGAGATTTCTGCAAACTAGAAGAAAATTTGGATTGCAGCTAGACAGTAAAGCCCCATTTTAATGTTCCCACTTTTAAGGAATCCCACCTGTTATGAAGAATTGCTCTAGTCCTGGTGAAACTATCATGTGTGTGATGTAATTTTTTCCTGCTTTAAGAAACCTTGGAATAACAAAATTTCTGCTTTTAAGTTTTTTTGGTGAATTTCCACTTATTAATCATTAAGAACAGGAGAGGGAGGCCAATGACAGAATATGCTAAGCAGATTAGGAAGGATGTGGTAGTTATGTAGAAAGTAAAAGGGGTGAACAGAATAGGTTAGCATGGTGGGTTGCATCTGACCCATCTCAGGATTGATTACTACAACTATAACGTAATCCCTTGGAGCCAAGATTCTTTGGCTGCTTTGCACCTATCTCATTTTTCAGGCTTCTGTACTGCTCTTTACCATATTAAATTTGTCTTTTTGTATTTACGCCTTTCATCAATCATTTTTATTATTTTTTGTGTTATCCATTCTTTCCTATTGGTCTGAGCTATTCTTTCCATTTTTTCATCAGCTGCTTTAGTCATTTCTTCCTTCATGAGTGCCGGTTTCTCTTCTATACTGTTTCTTCCTCCATTGATCTACTCTGATTTTTTATTTGAAACTGAATCAACTCCTGTTGTATCAGTTTTTCTAATTTCTTTCTCTTTGTTTTAATTCTTTTCTTGAGTTTCTTCATTTTCAACCTGCATTTTATAATCAACATATTATGGTCTGATTTCACATTTGCTCCTGGGTAGGTCCAGAACATGATTCCTGTAAGTGTCTACAAGTCAGAGAATTAGCTTTGCATACTTTGGTAATTTGGTGTGACTTTTCAGAGGGATAAATCATTCATAGATATCATTTTCTAGTTGACAACATCAGAAAGAGCAGGATTTTATGTAATAGAAAAGTAATATTTTGTTTTGGTGTCTCAGCACATGATGTGTAAAATTTTAGGTCAAAATCCGTTATAGTATGTTGTCAACAAATTTTCTCATCTTGTTTAATTGTGCAAAAATTGACTTCTAAACATGTCCTTAATTGCTATTTCACTTTCTTGGGTACTTGACTTACATTTAAACTGAAAGCGTACTTGTTTTGAAGCAATCGCCTATTTCTTATAAATGCCATGAGCTCCCCAGAAGAATTTCTTCCTGTAGGACTGATTTTATTTTTCAGAGATATTACATTTAATGACGTGCTATGAGTTTTGTAACATAAAGAGTCCTAATCGACTACAATACACACAAATTTCCTTCCATTGTTCCATGGTGGCTTTGCCATTATTAATCAAAGATTGGCAACCCGGCCAAGAGCCATGCGAGGTCAACCAACGCTGGGTTTCTTTGCCTCAAGTTCCCAAGTCTGATAATTTTATATAGATTTATTATAAATGAGTGTTTTGATCAAGGATCCCAAGCTGTTAGTTGGTGTCTTTATGATTCACAAACCATATTAATGCAAGTTCAGGAAAATCACTATACTTTACTATTTCATCTCCTCAAATTTGTTGTTAAGTAAAGTTACACAATATCTTTAACAGTGACCAGTACTTTTGTGGTATCTAGTCATCATTTTATTGCCAAACATCAGAGCAGTTACTTATAGAATCTAGAAAAAGCATGAAGTTCAGTGAGACACCAATTTAGGTGGACTTTTTGGAGAATTATGTTATTTTTATTAAAATTCCGTGTAAAGTTTCCATTGGGTAAACAGCCAAGCAACATTGGACCCTTTTGTTATTTATTGCAAAGTTGAGCCTGTTTTTTATAGCTTGAGCTACTGTGTCATCAGTAATTGTCAACACCATGATACCTTTGCATTGCATGTGTTCATCAAAAATTTAATTACAGAAATCATTCAACTATTAAAAATTAATCATATCTGTTATCTCAGTGGCACAGTACATAAGAACGAGTTTGGTATTACTGCTGTGTGGATTTTTTTTCCCTCCGGAAGCCATGCTAAAATCCAAGCAGTAAATAAAGCATACTTTGCAAACTCAAAACTGTTAAAAAGCAAACTATTACTCCAGAAAGATAAAATACAGATATATAAAACACTTATGAGGCCAGTGGTAACATATGAGGCAGAATCATGGACATTGACAAAAAAAAGATCAAGATGTACTAAGGAAATTTGAACGAAGATAATAACAACAATGTGCGGAGCCATCATGGACATTGAGAATAGAGAATTTGATACAATGAAGCGATTAACCAAATCATAAAACGGAAATATATAATACGATACATAAAATCTTTAAGGTGGCAATGGATGGGCCATCTAAATCATATGGACACAAATAGAACACTGTCAAAAGTATTCAAAGATAGACTATATTCAAGAAGGAGATAGATGGAGGATGTGATAGAGGATCTAAAGATTATGGAAGTGAGAGAATGGAGGGAAAAGATCAGGGATAGTGAGGCATGGAGGTGTATTGTGAAGGCGGCCAAGGTCACACAGTGCTGTCTGTAGTGCTGAGCAGGAAGGAAAAAGCCATGCCAAATCACCATGATTGTGAAGATGGCACTGCCAGACGTTTAGCAGGAAGATCAAATCTCCAGCAAACAAACAATATTCAAATTCTAATGCCAACTGATTTATTTAAATATGGCAAAACAAACATTTGCGGACACAAGTTTCTATTTGTTTTGAATGGTGAAATTGAAAAAAAAAACAGTTGGAAATTAGATTTAAATCTGGAAGCACAATTACTGGAACAAGAGACAGTCACTAATTCGTGTCAATTGATGAGCAAAAAGTTCAAGTAAGCAGAATTTCTAATGAAATTTTTTAGGTAACTTTGGGTGCCATTGCTGGCAAGGAATGATATTTATGTAACTTTTCTTTGTTACTGTGCTTCAAGTGTTAGACTAGCATCATTGCTGAAAATATTTGCCCTGTTATGGTTGTATGCTATCACTTTGCAGTTATGCCTAAGTTTGCAAATATTTATTTTCCTGCTTCTGTATCAGCTGCAATAATTGCAGGCAATAAACACTGAAAATTTCCAAATTATAGTGTCTGGTGGCACCCATGGCTTAGTATCTTTGAGAGATTCAGCTCTGATTCTCAGTAATTTGATCTCTTGATATGGCAGAGATGTCAGTATTAGAAAAAAGAAATGTAGATGCCTTCTTAATGGCCTGTCAGTGTTGTGATTGTTGCTTTGTCACCTTTCTATTTGGTTAAGTATGATGTGAACAGAAATTTGTAAGTTGTGACTTCAATTTTTCTTGGTATGTCTAAATATCGCAAACAGAATGAGGATTTTTTTTCACATAATATTACTATTATTATTGATATATTTGGAACATGCTGTTGGGTATACAATAGACAGAAGAAATATAAAGTTCTTATTGAAACATTTTATTTATTACACATTCTAATGTATTATTTTATTTTTACACTGGTTTATTGTTCTAGTTACTTGTCGAAAGTGTCGAGGGGTTTCTACTACTTTTCAACACTTTCAAGATCTTCTTTTAGACATTAGACGAGCAAACACTCTTAGTGATGCATTAGAAGCATACTTTGCTCATGAGCGTCTTGAAGGAGATGATGCCTATCGCTGTGAACTCTGCCATGGAAAAGTGTCTGCATCAAAAAAGTTTTCGCTTGAAAAACCACCCATGGTTTTGTGCATCCAACTCAAAAGGTATTTCTAGTTATTATTTTGATTTTTTTTTCTGTTTTGTCTATTGATCCATTACAAATATAAAACCATTTTATTTAATTTTGTTAAATTATGTATCTTAAAAATTAGTATAATAAAAAATTATTTTTAATGCTCTTGTTGAAATAATGATTTGTCTTTATTTATAATAACTGTATCTTAAAGATTAAAAACAAAATATAATGTTAATGTTTCAGTGGTGTTTGTAATTTCTTACAACATGGTTACACCTCTTAGAAACAGATATTCCTAAATTGTAATATGTATTGACATAGAGGCCACTAGAATTTGTACCTAATACTAAGAAAATAACTAAAACTAAATATTTTTCTTGTCTTTATTTTCACCCTCAGAAAAAGTTTTTCAACATTAAGATGTTTCAGGCACTTGAAAAACTATTCATTTTCTAAGATTTTTATTACTAATTCAAATATTAGAACCAAACATTCTTTGATGATTGCTTGAATGTATAAAACAATGGAAAGTGTCCTGAATCTATCTTAATTCTGTGTTGTAATTTTGTTTGAAGTGAATTTTCAAAAAAATGATGCCATTTCATTACCTGTTTTTCAAATTTCTCTCTCTCTCTCTCATTGTAGAATTTTGCAGTTAACCATATATATACATATATATATTTAATGAAAGTGCCTCCTGAAACTGGTGGAGACACGGAGAAGGGAATGCTGCATCCCCACAGCAAACTCGTCTCCCGTCATTCGGAAGGGCGTAAGAATAGTACCCAATGCCCGACCTACCTGATGCAGGTTTTCTAGGGTTTTCCCTGCATCTCTTTAGGTGAAACACCGGGTAGGATCCTTAAACCATAGCCCGGGGGTCCTAGTTAACCCTTGGCTACCTTGCTCGACCTTCCGCATCCCCCCTTTTCAATTCCCTTCCTATGCTATTAAAGGGGAGTTGCCTGTTTCAGGATCACCCTCATGTAGCCTGTTAACCAAAAAAAAAACTTATTCATTTGGCATACTGTACTAGACTACTACTTACCATTTGACTATTGACACTTCAAGGTCTCATTAATTTCTTCTTTTATTCCCTACTTTAAATTAACCTTTAAAAGACAACATTTAAATTCTCTTATTGGGGTCTCCCGGCCAGAGGCTTTTGAGAAATTTACTTTTTTGCTTTTATCTATTTTTTAGTTATTTATGAAAAATCAAAACATTTATAAAGAAAATGTATCTTCCAGGGTCTGTCACAACTTTTATATTCCTCTTCGGCTCATTCTCATTGTTTGTGAAATGTAAAACTTGAAGGATATGTAAAAACCTATTCCTTATGCCCTTTAATAGACTTGGATATCATGTGCCATTTGAATCACAATTGCCAAAAAAGTACACAGTTTGGAGTATTTTATAGGTGGTTCCAGAGATGATCCAACTTCCTTTTTCCGTATAAGCTGGGAGTAATATCTGTTTGTCGCAATCAGCCAAAGAATCAGGAGAGTTTGAATAAATACTTATAGCACTCTGTCAACTGTGAGGGAACTGTTCACCATTAAAGTAGAAGGGGAACTAAAAAATCTTAGCCCAGCAGAGATAGCAACAGAAATGGGAATCCAAGGTCAAAAGTTCATGTCAGATACTCGTAAGGAAGTGCCTGTACATTGTGTCAAAAGAGGGAGATGTTGAACAAATACGGGAGTCACTCCTTGCCAGGAACAGAAGTTCACTTTGTCCGATAAGTTTAAGTTTTGTATCAGACATTTGATTATGAAAAAGTAATTCTTTAATTTTTTGGTCATTGCAATATTTAATTTGGAGACTTAGATGAGTTTGTTACATATCCTGCTTTAATAAATAGATAATGAAGTAGCAAATAAACAGAAAAAATTAAGTGATAAAATAAATATGCAATACATTTGAGCATTCCACATATTTTTGGTATTTATTAAAGCTAAGACATTGGTGTCCATTAAATATCAACATTCCATAATCAACAAAAGCCACTCATCTCATGAGGAAATTTTGCAGAAAATTAACACAAGAAATAATAAGAGAGAAAGAGAAAATAGTTAAAGAATTTGAAACCTTAGGTTATGTTACTTCAAATCAATTTTGAAATTAATTGTTTGCACACAGAATGGCCAGCTGTAAATTTTAATTGGTAGTCACTATTTTTAATTTCTGGTTCCTAAAAGTAATTATCTTTTACAGGTTCAGTGTATTAGGTGGAAAACTCAATAAACATGTTGAATTTCAACAGGGGCTGGACATGACTCGATTTCTTTGTCCACAATCACAGTATCGAGCTGGACAGCCTCTTAAGTACCGCTTAGTGTCTCTTGTGCTACATATGGGTTCTTCTGTAAATTGTGGACACTACACTGCAGTGGCTCAAACTGCAAATCGTCAATGGTATCAATTTGATGATAGTTCGGTAAGAAATAAATTTTCTAAGTTAACTATGTGTAGTAATAATATTTATTAAAGTAAAATCTCTGTTAAAATACCAAATGTCTTAGTTTTAACATTCTTTTACTTTACATTTTCTGCTGAAGTGCTTATTATTTTTGATGTACCAGATGTGTCACTAGAATCCAGACAAATTTGAATTTTCCACCATTTATTTATTTTGCCAGAGATGGTTGTTGTCACTCTGGCTTGCCTAAGGCTTGTAGTAAACCTTTACATTTCAAAATAGCTATGATACTAAAACAAAGTCAGGAGTATGATGGAAAAGCCATGATTATTGAAGGCCTTGAAGATGGCCACTCTGTAGCTCATAATTTTTTTTAATATCACAATGACCCTACAATGTGAAGAATTGCCAACAAATATGGTGCACCAGTCCACACAACCCATTTGGTACAGAACTGGATGTCAGACGATTTTGGCCTCTCAACAGTTTTGATTTAAGTCCTTTTGATTACTACATGTGGAGTGTACTTGAAAGTGTCCCCATCAAGTTTCAATATCCCAATGTAACTTCATTAATGTCTGCCATGGAGGCAGCATTCATCGAGATGGGCTCTGCTACATTAGGTGATGCGTGCAAGCACTTCAGACAAGATTGGCGTATATATTGAATGAATGTCCCTCATGAATTGTGTGAAACAGTTTTTTGATATAAATAATATTTTACAGATAAAATTTTATATTAAGAATCTGGTCAGTTTTCCAGATTTTGGTGATGCATTTGGTAGAGTACACTTGCATAACTAATTATTTAACTGAAGAAGCACAGAAATATTGTATGTTTTAATTGGAAATTGTAATATATTTTTCTTCAATATCTAAGCCAACTTAGAAAGTAACAAAAATAGTTCTTCTATAAGATAATTTTTACTACCCTACATTTTTTAAATTGGTTTTGAGTGGAAAGCCTATTTACCACTGATTCTGTGGAATGCACTCAGTATTAGACCCTGTTACCTACCATTCTACACTGGCTAGGTGCACAAAACCCTTTATCAATATAATCTTCACATGCTGCATCACAAATTCATATTTTGAGTTTACTATTTTTACCAGCAATCTGACAAGTTACCTCCAACAAAATTTCAAAATATTATAGGCACTATGTTGACAATATTTCTTCAGTTTGTCAATTCTGTTGTGTGGAACTACAACATTTTCTTGAATTAGTAACAATTTCCATCCCAAATAGAAATTCTCCATACATATTAAAAAGTAACTTCCTTGATGTTCTTGTCACAAAACAACTCAATAGATTTATAGCAATATTCATAAAACACACATATTCTGGAAAATATCTAAACTCCTCTTCTGATCATCCATACAACACAATATTAGACATTTCCGCCAGTCTATTCAGCAGAGCTACCCAAATCTGTTCCAGTATGAAAATAATTGAACAAAAATTTAAACATATCTCGGACCTCAGAATAAATTATTTCCCTCAGAACATCATTAGTGCTGAGCATATAAAAGTCTTCATCAGATAGATAAATCCAAATCATTACAACACTATCAATTACCCCCCTCCCCTTGTTGTATTTATTCTCTGTCCTCTCCTCCCCTCCCCTTGTTGTATTTATTCTCTGTCCTCTCCTCACCAATTTATTATACATACATGTTAGAATACCAGTACAGCAGCATAACAATGTGAGAAGGATTCTGCATTGTTTGCAAAGTGGTTTTCTTGAATCACAGTGACCAGTTTTGCACATATATGCGAGGTGGAGGGAAATGTTTCCTCACTCAACTCTAACAAATCATATACTGGTTCAACAGTGCTTAGGTCTGGGAATTGAGTGAGTCAAGGCATATGTTCAACATCACTTGTGTGCTCATCAAACCACTCCAAGACAAATGTAGTGATGAAATGGGGTGGGTATTGTCCTGGTACACTGCACTACCATCCAGGAAGTGTAGTTGGACCATAGATTGTAAAATGGTCCTCTGATTCAATAGTTCTTGGTAATCCAGAACAATTAGTGTCATGATATTGCACCTCAAACCATCATGGAGCCACCTTCATATTTGACTGTGTGTACCAAGCAGTCTGGATTGTGGGCAACACAAGGGACTCCTCAGATGAACATCCTCTGTTATCAAATTAAAACCAGATTTCTATGATTTATCGTATCAGTTACAAATATTGGATCTTCTGCAATTCCAGAAGTGATAAAAAAAATTCTGGATATGCTGTTAGTATTAAATTTCATTATTCTTCAAAAACTGCTTGAACAGAGATTTGGAATTTACATGTGTAGAATTACATTTTTATTTTTTGTGATTAATTTATAAATATGGGGCAATATAATTAAGATTATTACCCTACATATTTGTCTTTATGAAATAAATTTTGTGGATATTAGAAAGATGAAGGCTTTTGTTAATATCTTTCAAGTAATTGAACTTTAGTATTTAGTTCCATCACATGCCACTAGTATGGCTTGTAAAATGTGTAATTTTCATTTTAGGTTAGACCCATATCTATTAAAGATGTTCTCGACACGAATGCATATATAATTATTTATGAGCTTGACAAATCTGAGGCTAAAGTACCACATTCAGTTCAGAACAAACCAGAAACCATAACATCAGATTCTCAACAGAATAGTATCAATGGCAAGTATTGTAAGTTTCAAGGGTATCAATTTATTAAACTGAAGCTTTACATTCATATTCTGTTTGCTGGTCAGCAATTCAATATTTAATTGTTAAGAGACTTTAACAATGTGTTAGTAATGTATGCCATTAAATATCAACAGTGGCAAATAATGTAATGTAATACAAAAATTAAATTACTGTATCATTTGATTTGCCATTGTTGAAATTAATGGCCTACATTACTTACATATTGTTAAGCATTTCGGTTGATATTGTCATTGGACGCAGCCCACAATGCAAAATTAGCAGCACGTGTATAGAGGTTTATGCATTAAAAATGTGTGTTTTGTTTTTATAATTTAAATTATTGCTATCCTTTTTATATTCAAACAAAATATTCTGTATTAAAATTTATATATATTTGTCTAGTTACCTGGGGAAGACTACAAATATGAAACAAACATTGTAGAAATCTTAAGTAATATTGTTTGCTGAAAAATTGATTCAAATTTTTATTTGAAATTATTGTTATTATTATTAATCTATTTTAATATTTATTCGTGTAATTAGTTATTTTATGCATGATATCTAATTTGTATTTGTATATTTCCAGTAAATAAGTTAAATAATTATCAATCAACTGCATCTATTGTTGGCTCTATAAATCATGCAAATGGTTCAGTGATTAAGGTACCTAATAAGTTGCCTCTCACTGTAAGTAACAGGAATTCATCAGTGAGCAGTTCATTGAAAACATCCAAACCTGAAGAGCCTCAAGTTAATAACTCGATACTCCCTTCACTTAGTGACAGGTTAGTAACCATAAACCTTAGTGTGTTTATTATTGATGTCTCGAATACATGTAATAATGGCTATTCAAATGTTATCCTGAAATTATGAAAGGAAATTGCATTATTGTGACACTAACTTAGTAACTATTTATCAGCAACTTTCACACATCAATGTAGAAAAAGAATTTCTGTACACTTAGGCCTCTGGTACTATAAAAGCAGCGAGCAGCAAGGGCAGGTAGTTAGAGCGGCACCGCTCACTTTAATGTTCCAATATAATTCAATGGGATCACGGTTCTACTGGCTACGGCAAGGGCGAACAGTAAAGCGGTGGAGCTCCAACCACTCAGCTTGCCGCTCACCACCACACATTAATTTTTTGCCTCTGCTGAGCAGCAGGGACTATAAAAAACTCGAGCCCAACAGAATGCAGAAAAAAAATGCGACAAGGGCAATGTAATTTCCGTTAGTAAAAAATCATTCATTTGTTTATTAAATATTTAAAAAAAGGAAAGAAAATTGTTTACTTTTTATATATAAATAATATATTAATATTGAGCAATCCCTGCCTCAAGTATATTAACAAATAAATACGTGAAGGAAGTGTTGATATGACTTTACAAAACATTTTGCTAAAGGCAGACGCAATGTTTTTGTGGATGAATTACAACTTTAAAAATTATAGTATGCGGCAAGAAAATTGCTGATGGCAGTAAAAGAAAATATAGGTCATGAAACATTGGTACCCTCCAATAGTTAATTATTTATTATATTTAATAAGTATAGGAAACAAGTTTTGTCTTGTAAAAAAATTATCAAATGAGTTATTCCTGCCATGACTAGACGACGCCTACCTTCGGCTTGAAGTGAAAAACTAAGAGGAAATGCTAATAGTTACTTAACATATTATTTTACTTGTGGAATGTTAATAGTTTTGGAAGGACTATGGTGAGAGAGTTGAACCTGGAACAAAATTGTTTATAAAATCAGCCCAAGATTTTAAAAGGTCGATAAAATGATTTTGATTAAATAATTATGGCTTTTAGGATATAGTTAATGGAACACAAATAACAGATGGCAGAAAAATAAATTTCTCTGGACAGCAAAATTGAGCTAAAACGAAGAATGTAGGTTTTATAAACCTATTTTCGTCACCTCTTAAATTTCTAAAGAGATGGTGCTACTCTCCGTAAACCTTCTACTCCTACTTATGGGATGAACTCCAAACCTTCTCTTGCTTTTTGTTAAAATTCGTTTCCATAAAAGGCCAATATTGTCACTGAGAAAGAGAAGCTGTTTCACACCATGACGGGGAATCCAGGACGAGCCAGTGCGCCATGTACCCACTCAAGGGTTCTGTATTGTAACCAACTACACTCGCTACTCAGCCGCTTGGAGTCCCATTGCTTGCCACTTTTATCGTGCACAAGGCCTTAGAATTATTAATTATGTAAGACTAGTTCAGGTCTGTGTCCACAACTTCAAATGATCAGCACAATCATGAGTATTGTGTGTGCTCTCATTCAAGTGTAAAAATACACCATTAAAGTAAATTCCCAGTAATTTCAGGATATGAAATTACAAAAGTTATATTTTATTTCTCTGTTTACCACATCTAGAATTATAGTAATTGACATTTTCCCCAATTTCTTTAAGACAGCAAATTACCTTAATTAAAATCTACCCAATAGTATGATGGCATACTCATTTTCATATTTATAACACTTTGTTGGTTTTGTAACATTGTTCTACTTCTCATTATTTATCTGTATGTAGATTTTTCATTTAAAAATTATAGAAGGTTGTTATTTTAGAATTTAATTTAATCACTCTTAATTTAACCAAATTGAACTAATTATAAATATTATATACCCATCAATGATCATAAATTCATTTATATTAGCCTGCTAAAAATTTTAATGTGACAACATCGATTAAACCATGAGCTAGTAACTTGCACTTTTGAAATTTACGTTTTCATGCCCGCTACTTAATGATTTATGTACAGAACTAAAAGCGACACTGTTAATCTCACTACTTGTGAAAAAAAAAAATTGTGTGGATATATCTGACATTTACTGTACTGTACTGATCATCCCACCTACAAGTGGTAATAGAGTCTTACCTCTTCAGTCCTTGCTTGTATGTGGGTCACAAGGATCAAAATTTGGTTGAAATTGTTCTACACATTTAGATTTGTATCTGGAAAAAGTACACTGAAGCTGTCCATTATATTTAAAAGAAGAAGATACTTGAACAATCTCTTTGAAATAATGTGTAGATCTCTATATCTATGAAAATTAAAATTGAATGTGTGTACCATCAGTCTTTATATAATCAATTTGCACTGTGGCATATAAAACATTTTGCTTTATTATTAACTAATTTAAAAGTATAATAATTTAAATAAAATGTTACTTAAGCATTATTTCACACTTAACAGCAACTTAATTATCTTGTTTGACAGGCTATGTGAGGGCATTAAATATCATCCATTTGCAAGTTCTATATGTCTTTAGGTTAGGACCTTTTCTGGCCTGAAAAGGGGGAAGGAAGGGACCTAAATCTTCATTAGAAAACTTCTGTGTTATTCACTGGAATCAGATGAATGGTATAGGAGCACATAAGGTCAAACCTTATTACTCAGTCAGTTTTGAACAGGCCCAGCTTTGGTGTGGCAATTCAGTGGATTTACAAATATTTATATTACTGTTGTATCTTCTGGACCTGCAAGATATCAAAATGGAACAAACAAAGATTTAAGTTAAAATGTCTTTTTTAATCCCTTAAATTTTCATTTAGTCATAAGAGTCTCTTTGAGACAAACAACAGGCACTTCAGTTTTATTTATTGGTATAGATTATATTAATATACTGGCTTGGTGCCAGGAATTCATTTTTATTAGCCAGCTACAGTATTTAATTTGACATTTTTTTCTTTCTCGACAAGTGACTAAGCCATTAACAAGAGCTTCTCATTTATTAAAATTTACCTTTCCATGCCCCTACTTTATAGGAACTGAATTTCATCTTAACGACCACAACGACAAAGTTTTTGTCATTTACTTCCATGAAAAATCATTAATTAAATAAATTTTTAGTTATATTTAAGATATATAATCATCTTGCTTGACAGGCTGTGTGAGGGCATCCTGTACCCTGTTGCAAGCTTCTTAGAGTAGAATCTTTTTTTTGGTACCAAACTTTCATGGTAATCATATGAATGTTATATAAGGGACAAACATTAAAAGTCACAGTGTAGCTGATTGATTGTATATAAAATCCAGGGCACACAAGAGCTGCAAACTGCCAGGAAACCCAGAGGAATAACTTCCTCTACTGGAATTTCTTATCCCTTGGCCCCAGGCCAATTTATTTCGATTAAGTGCCTCTAAAAATTCAAGAATCTGAAACCCTACATGGTGCCTGCCATCTGTGAACTTTGTTTAAAAATAACCTGACAAATATATATTTATGAATATAGGAATGAGAGATAGAAAGTAGGTGACTTACCTGAGGCTCAAAATGGCAGGCATCTTGTTAGGTTTGGAGTCCTTCAAATTTTCGGAGTCACCGCCCCCTTCATCAGAAAGTTAGGAAGACATTTCCAGCTAGCCGACGATGGGAAATGTCTTCCTAACTTTCTAATGAAAGGGGAGGGGGTGCCTCAGAAAATTTGAAGAACTCAAAACCTTGCAAGGTGCCTGCAGTCTGTGAACCTCAGGTCACCTACTTTCTATCTCTCTTTCCTGCCCTTATTGTTTTAATTAACTTGCAATGTCATTCGATTGTTACGGCGTCAGGTACTTTTGTCACAAGAAAAATACCAAAAGTTTTTTTTTTATCAACAACAACCATTTATTCTTCGAGCCATGAGAAAAAGTAATTCAGTATTACGTGGTCATTACACAATCAAACACAACTTAAAATACATTTAAACCATTCCCCAGAATCGCCTAGAAACACTCTTGGTCGTCGTAAATACATTTAATTCAATTTTCATTTTGCTTCGGCGTATCACCACCCAATTTTGAGACTTTTTCGACAGCCGTCCTAATATGTGCGGTCGCGAACAATTGAGAGTCCGCCAAAACTCGTCCGTCCTACACCGCATCTGGCAGGCTACTGTTTTCCACCCTCACATTTCAGATTTCGCCATCTTACAAATGTTGGGTCACGTGACCTCGTCATGTCTTCTCTTATCGCTCACACTGCCTTTAACCAAAACTCACGTGACTACCTTTGTGCGGCAAATCCTCGTGCTTGCATCAATCTGCGTTCGCGGCGCGCGTTCATCCATATCTACCGCTTTCTGGGACGGAGCTGTAACTTACATGTTGCAATATGTAAACACACACTCGATAATGACAGGAAATGTGGTGTCTTACCTGAAACTTAAAGATGACAGTCACCATTATAGGTTGTATTCTTGAAATTTTCGGAGGCTCCCGCCCCCGTCGTCTCGATGTAAGCAAATGCATTCCGAGAGACAATCACCCAAAGGTTGCATGTTCATAGTTTTTTTTGTTTGTTAATAATATTAATTTTTTGCTGACTTAATTTATTTCTTGAGTGGCATGCCATGATTTCTGAGGAACTTTCCGATTGTATAAAAGTTTTATATTTTTGTGCTTTCCGTGTAAACAATGCACCAAAGGTTTACTTTACTAATATAGTGAGTCAATATATATGATATATATATATATATATATATATATATATATATATATATAATCTTTTACATTAATACAGCCAATAATTTGAGTTAATGTTATAATTGATAATAAACTAATATGTTATGTTGTATTAGTAAATTGTTTTGTAAAATATTTAGCAAAATCATTGTTAAAAACTATTTATTCAAAATAATGTACCGAGTTCAAGCTTATTTTGAGCTTTTACTGTTTTCATTATATTTTCAAAAATTAATTTAGTGTGATCTAAGGTTTAAAAAATTGACATGTGAACATTTTGGTGCAAATTTCCATAAATTATAGATTACATTTTAAAATATTGATTAGAGTACATTGAGTGCAAGGCCTTGCCTGTTGCAGGGCCAGGATCGTGTTTAGCCAGCAACAACGGTGTCCTACCATTAATAAGAATGGTGTAGCGAAACGGCCATCTAATGGCAGCCTAGTTCCATATGTATCTGGTGATTCAAGTGACAGTGATCTGGAACCAAGCTCTAAGGACCCGAGTATGCCTAGTTTGAACACGCCCAGCCCTCCAAGACCGAATTCAAGTGAAAACTGCCCTAGTACAAGCACAAATAGCTTATCACCTCGTAAAATCTGTATACCAAAGGTTTCATCTGGAAAACCTACTAGTAGTATAGACAATAATAGTCCAGCCAAAGTTGAATTACAGCCTAACACAACCATGAACTCAGTTGCTTCTAAGTGCAAGAGTGGAAGTTGGCAGGTGACTGATCTTTCACTACATAGCCCTTGTGTTCAAACAACAGCAAATGCAACCACAGCATGGTCAGTGTCTGAAGCAAGAGTGGCAAAAAATGTTTTCATTCACCAAATCAAAGAAAATGGTGATTGCAACGTACAAGCAACTGCAAATAGTCATGACAGTCAATTAAATTTACAGAAAAAGTAAGTTTCTACACCACTTTTGGTTTTGGTCTCTTTGGGCTTAATATTTAATAAAACTTCATTAAGGCATGACTTAACATTTTCTGTTTTGTTGGGAGGTTAATTGATGACCTCAAGTGAATGTATGTTATCATTTTATGATTGATTAGATATTTTACTTCATTGAAATGTTGGTTCTAACATTTTATAAGACTATCACAATTGCCAAGTGATTTGATTGAACTGTGAGATTCTGTAGTTAACAAATAATAAGAAAAACGAAATTTAACCATTTCAGTGGAATGTATAATTGAATATTTAATACTGTTACCTATTAATGTAAGGCTTTGGCAGTACTTAATTTTGGATAATTTTCCTTTAGATATATTCTTTTATATGTAACTAAAATTTTGAAGATTGTTCACAAATAAAAATAAATAATCTGATGATAGTTAAATTGACTATGAATGAGGTATAGAAATGCGATAATCTTAGAAGTAATTAATTTCAAACAATTTTCATACTTATTAGGCCAATTTATTTTACTACATGCTGTTTGTATTTTGCAAGTCAGGAAAGCTATATATTTGCTGTTAGCCAGATTACTACTTATTCAAAGATATAGAATTACTTCATTTCCATGATTGTAGGGGGGAACAATTGCCATCAAACACCACACCATTAACTGGATTATATATAGGTTCTAATTTTTGTAATTTTGAAAAGATAAACAGAAATAATGGCTTTTGTTTTTCATTCTATTGAGCAGTTTATTTACATTTATGTTAAAATTTATATTCCTTAATTATTCTAAGAATTTTTGTAATTAATTAATTTTGATATTCTCTGTATTAAAAACATAATTTAACAATAAGTTTAATAACATATAAAGTACATTGTTCTGATTTAAAGGATTTCAAGGTGAAAGTCTGATAGGCTTATTTGATTTAAAACTTGACTTCTTCATTATGATGATCCATAGCTGCTCCCATAAATATTTATGTATATTAAGGTGTGTAATACGCTTTCATTTGTGTACACATCTTGTCAACTGAAAACTGTTCCATTCCTTCAGAAATAATATCAACTTTCAAAAAGTAGTAAATCTTTAAACAGTAATGCTTGATCTTCATTTTAGGTTATGCAACTATTTCATTATATTTCCTACACTGATTTGAACTCTTAAGATCGCAGATTCCATTTAGAGTTACAGTTTTATGTTATGAATTAGGTCAAGCAGAACAGCCAGAAGAAGGTTGAATACAAGTGATGATTTTATTCCGGTATTACAACTTGTACCAGAAAATTGGGTTTGCATAATACGGGAATGATAAGCTTAGAAAAATGATTATATTCTTCCTTGATTCTAGCCAGTAAAGTTCCTTAAAATTACTCATAATTATGATGGCTATCATCATTTTCATTTAATACTTGTGGAATGTATTAAGTTACTTTAATTGGCTCATTAAATTATTATATTTCATTTTGTATTTAAAACATTGAGTAACTAATTAAAGTTCTCATTTATTTATTACTTAACCACTGTTTTTTTATTCTATAGCACTGAAAAACACTGCAATGGACATTACACCAATCAGGTTGAGAAATTAAAAGAACATCATAATGCAAATCGTAGTGGCCCAGGTGATAGATTAGTACAGGACGATGCTTCGTGTCACTTGAATCGTCAGTCACATCAAGGTTATGCAGGTGTTGAAGGTATGTGTAAATTTGTCTAGCCTAAAATACAGAAAGCAAAATTTATTTATCTCTGAATGATTTCATATTTAATAAAACTGAAGAAAAGTACTGATTAAAAATGTATATATAAAATATTTAGGATGATCTTTACAAACTGATTTTGGTAAAAACAAAAATAATATAGTATTATTGAAAAGTCTGAAAAAATTGTATAGGTTCTAATAAATTAATTAGTAAAACAATATCACCAGACACAAAACTCACAGAAGGAAAAACTTAAACATAAATCAGTAAAAAAAGAAATTGTCTTCATAGAAAAAAGTACAAAATAACAATTTATGTTTGTGTGTGTAGAAATACTGTCATAGTTTTGTAGAATTTTGTCTCTTGTTGCAAATTCTGCAGGGTTTAATAAAATATTGTTTAGTTATAAAATGTTAGCTTATGAAAAATAAGGAGTTTTATCAATTGCAATGGCTTAGAAGTCACTGAATTTTCCATTCCACCCCAATGCACTCCAAACTGTTAAATCTGACTCTTCTTTGTGGCAAGTTTAAGTTTGTATCGTGCTGCTACATTAGCAGTGCCTTGGTAGGGAAACGAACATAGTTTTACTTTATGCATAGCGACATATACAGTGAGGGCTTCCTATAGTGGGTCATACATCATATGAATGCACCCTGACACATATCATAGGTGCATTATTTTTTTGAGAAGGGTAAGGGGTAAATATTGAATTATTAATTACTTTATAATATCAGCTGAGTATTAAATTAGGACCATTTTAAATTAAAGATGTTGATTTTTAAAATTCTATAATATTATCGATTTGATAATTTTGATTTGTTAATTTAAACATTAGCAAAATGTCAGGTATTTGATCTATCCCCTACTTCTATATATTGTAGTGATCATGAAAAATCAAGTTTTCCAATCAAATGACCTTGGGAAAAGTTTCTGTGGCCCAAATACCATGAAATTTTGCACCTCTTTTAAGTTTCTGCTAATAATGAAAGAATGAAGCAATCTATGGGAAAAAAATATGCAATAAGAAATTTTAGAGCACAAAGTGGTATACTGGATTACAATATTCGGTTGAATTAACACATGTCAAATGTAGATCATTTTGCATGCATATTGAAAAAGTGCAGTTTGTTGAATTCCTGATATCTCCAAAATTGTTGGCCATACACCAATTTTTCATAGAAAAAGTAGTAGAAAATTAATTCTCATTTTAACACACTACCGAATTTTAAAAATCCACTGCAAAAAATACATTTTCCTGTCATGCTGCAGGCAGACTAGTAGCATTTATATTGTGACACTGAGGGCAGAAGTGACTTATTAAGTAAGTTCTACTTATTTACGTTGCTTAAATAAAATTTACTTTGAGCTGCAACAAATAAGATCAGAATTGAACATTGAGCCTTTAAAGTATAACAATTTAAAGAGGATGTTTTAGTAGAGCTCACAAAGCAAAATAATCAATTAATTCTATTGAGGACAAGAGATATGACCTTATTTATCAAATGAACCTTTAAAAACCGAATTAATTATTAAAAAGTTAGCTTGATGTTTTTATGCAAGTTTGGCATCTTCTCAGATGGCTTGTAAATGGAACCTGAAGTTAACAAAACTTTTTATTATGTACCATAGACGTTAATTTTTACATCTACATCAAAACAATAAAAAACATTACTCACATAAAAGGATATTATTAATTACACATGTTTATATAATTGTATTATACTGTTTCATTACTTTGAATAATATTTTTTTATTCTTCCATCAATATTTGTATCTCCCAGGATAAATAAAATGCTGCATATTTTTCTGTAGGTACATTGTTGAACCATATCCTTAACATACACTCATAGGATTACTTTCTATGGTTGTAAACTAAACATTTCAACTGTAACATTTAGAAATATTGTGTTGAAGTCTTACCAAGTCAAAGTAAATATGTAAAAACTTAGGTCTACTTGTTTAGGTTTAATAACCAAGTATTAGATTCTAGGTAATTCACTTCCTACCTAAACACCAAAATATGACCGCATTCATTTGGATTCATGAATCGGGTAACATATTTTACAGAAAATTAGATTCTCTACAATGTTTTTCTAAGACAAATTAATGTATGATAGACTATGTTACAGATTTCAGCAGATAAAATATGACAAACTGCATTTTCCATAAGTACATTATATACCCTACTTTAACAAACAATTTCCACACCTTCGTTAATTTCATAACATATCTGAGTTCTGTTTAGTGGGAACATCTGTATGATGTGAAAAACAAGTATGCTAGATTATTGGGAATACATGAATAAGTTTGGATATCTATATTGTTATTTATATCAGAAAAGATTCAGTACTGTACTTTGTAATTTCAGTTGCAAGCTGGGGAGGTGACAGGACTCACATGGATCGTGAAATTGAAATTGAAAAGCTCAATCGTAAACGTAACTTTGATAATGACTATAATGAAGAAATGGACAGTGGAAGGGTTAGTAAAACTTTTGTGATTAAATATTTCTAAAGCTAATAATAAATTTGTGTTTACTTAAATTTATAATTCATTCATTTGCCAGGTGAAGAAAGTGAAGTACGAGCGACGTGAATTTAACCACATCAGGTCTAAGTATAATAAGTTTCAAGAGTGCCAAAATCAAAAACTAAGATGGAGCAATGGACATTATCAGTCAAATTACTATTACCATCAGTCCCAATACCGTAAGCCTAACTTTAAAAATAGAGACACGGGATACAAATATAATAATAATAGGCATATGCACTTTAGTAGTAAGCACAGTAGACACTGGAGACAATGATTTTGTAAGGGCTTCTTTAAATTATGTAACCTAAAGAAAATATCTCTGACTGTGAATTCGTAAGCAAAGAAGTTTGTTCCAAAGTGAGTGAATGAGTGAGTGTAAAGCTTTATGTTTACTGGAGTGCAGCTGATTACAAAATAACAAAAAAAAATTGTAAATAAATTTGTGTTCATCTGTAAAAGTAAGTAGAACAACCAAGAGTACAATTCAAAATGTGAAATTTAAATTAACTGTAAACATATATGTGCAGGCCAGACTCTATTTTTCATACTCTTCTGCTACAGAAAGTAATGTGATTCTGTTGAAGACATGCAATATTTCCCCCCAATTTTATAAGAAGCATTTAGGTCTTTTTATTCAATAATAGTTCAATAGTTCTACAACTGAATTAGCTGCAATAGCATTTATATTGAATTAATATTCTAAAAGAAGTGTGTTCCATGAAGTATTTCATGCTGATTTAGTGAAAACATTGTTAATAAAATGTAGAAGGTTACAAAAAAACAGTGCCCAGTTTCTGAGTCATATTAAGTACACGATTCTTGGTAAAATGAATTTTTCATGACAAAAGTAACTTTTTTATTTTGTACATACAATGCCATTTATTTGGTGTTATTTTTCATATTAATGTATTTCATTTCTGACTTTTAGATAAATTTTAATCTGAAGGAAAAGAGATTTATTTTGCTTTCTTAAATGTTAAAGGCAATTTAATTATATCATCTCATAAATATATCAGTTGATTCTCATCATTCCAAGAGCGAATAATGTCTACCTCTAGACTATAGTTAGTGCGTAAAGCTATGGTTCATTTTATTAATATTATAAAGTGTATTTAGTTTCTCTTACACTACTACAAAATAACAAAGATTTTATTTCCTCCAAATTTACTACTGTGCATGTGATTGATATAATTTTGTTTAAGTAACAAATTGGCTAATATAATTAAAGAGGTTACTTGATGAATTTCAATTTATTACTTTCATAGCATGTAGCCCTTTGGTGTTACTGACCTTTGCTATGTCATTTTTCTTTTCATTCCTTTTTTTCATTTTGGTAATAAGATTCTGCTGTATTGATGTTAAATTGAAGTTATGCACTTGTAACATTGTAATATTTTACATTTCTCTTTCTAAAATATAATTATATTTATGTGTGAAAAGTTATTTGTATAATAAATATTGGTGATTGTATATTCTAAATATACCAAGACACATTGTTAGTATGTAGTTTTCAATTTATATTGCAACATAAATTGTAAAAGCTTCATATAAGCAAGATTGACAGTAAACATATTTTTTTATAAATACTTCTTATTTACTTCTATCATATCATTGTGTGTGTATATATATTTCACCTTTCATTTCTCTTTCCTGTCCTATATATATATATATATATGTGTGTGTGTGTATATATATATATGAGATAGGAAATGACATTGTCATGTTTAAAACAATTAATGGGGAAAGGACAGAGAGATAGAAAGAAGATGACTTACCTGAGGTTCATAGATGGTAGACACCTTGTGAGTTTTGGAGAAAATTCAAGTTCTCCAAAACTCACAAGGTGTCTACAATCTATGAACCTCAGGTAAGTCATCTTCTTTCTATCTCTCTGTCCTTTCCCCATTTATATATAAACAGAAAAGAGAAATGAAAGGTGGTGGCCTACCTGAAGTATAATGCTGAAAAACAACTTGATGAGTGTAGGGTAGTCTTGAATACTCTGAGGCAATCATTGTCAGAAGATAGGGAAGAGCATTCATAGTTTTGGCCAGCGGTTGACTGAGTGGTCAAAATTATCACATGGCTATCTTTTGCTGGTAAACAACAGACCCTACCAAGCCACCAACTTTTTCTCTCAATGAAGGTCAGGGTTGAGGCAAAGAATTAATAGGTTCTGGCAAGATTCACACATATTAACACACATACTGTAATGGATTCACATGTACTTGTGCAATTATGAGTGATCAGGTTGGGGGAGAGGGGAGAGGATTACTATCTTCAGTATGTTGAGTCATGGGCTTTTTCGTGACTAAGATGTGATTGTAGGATAGTTCTCAGTTCCACTTCTGAAGAAATGTGGGGTACAGCTTTGATGTGGTTTAGTAGTGTGAAGCACTGGTTGAAATTACTAATTTCTCTGTTTTCAACTTAACACATTCATATTTGTGTTAGATTTGTTAGCAATATTTTTTTATAAACAATGCTGTCATATCTATAACTACAATTGTAAAATCTAACAAATTTCATCCATTTTAAGTACCATGAACAATGGCTTATTCCACCGGCAGTACACCAACAGTGTTTGTTTCTTTGATCTGATGACCCCAGAGCATGTATTAAAAAATACAGTTCATATATATTGTAACATGTAAAGTTACAGCCCCAGCCTAAAGCAATGGAAGCCTGGAATGAAGCGTGCAAGTTGTGACTTGTTGGGCAAGTTTTGCTCCATGACACAGACAGGTATTGTCGTGTGGTTGATGTCGCGGGTTTTGACCTATGATTGGCGGATGAGATCATGTGGCCATACTTCAGCAGGTTGGCACAAGCTAGGAGCTGGCAGGATGAGACAGTCGATGCTAGGATGAGCTCTTAGATGCATGTGTGGTGGTCCACGTGTGGAAATTGTGAACAGACCTGGTAGGCCCCACACTTTCGAGAACAGAGCAGGAGCAAAATCGAACATTGACGTCACGGCGGCAAATAGACATGCGGTAGAGTACTGCTGCAACTGGGAGGTGGAGCAGAACTTGACTACCAGTGACCATAACGTCATAAGCTTCAGGTTCGAAAAGCAAGCTCGTATAAACCTAAATCTAGAAACGGAGAACACCACATACAATGTCAAACACGCAAATTGGACCTTGTTTAAAGATAAATTCACTCCTCCGGAAGTGGTAACGGAATTTAGCGACATGGATAATTCGGCTATGCTATTAGAAAACGCAATTCATAATGCTGCGAAAGGGGCAATAATGATCAAAAGAGGGAACGGGAGGTCTAGCTTAGGCTTCTGGTGCGATGAACTCCAAGTCAAGAGGAAAGAAGTAAGGAAAGCAAGGACAGAATATCAGCGTTCGCAGCCAAACGGGGACAGGCACTGGCTTCTAGAAAAGTACAGATTAAAGAAAGAAATATACAAAGCAAGAATAGAACAACTGAAACAGGAAAATTGGGAACGGTACATGCGTGACATCCTGACGATAGACCCTTGGGGGAAGCCGTACAGGATTATTTCCAAGAAAATAGGTAACCCGAGAAACCTTTCAACCATGATGGACGAAGAGGATCAGATGACCATAGACTGGCGGTCCTCAGCAATGCTATTGATGCGGAGACTACTCCCAGATGATAATCCTGATCTAGAAAATGATGATCAGAAAAGGATCAGGGAAGATAGCGAAAAAGAAGGTGCAAACAACTTTCCAGTAGAACCTTTTAGTGATTCCGAGGTAAAAGCTATAATCAAAAATCTCAAAAATGGCAAAGCACCTGGCCCAGATGGCATCTACAATGAGATGCTACAAGCCATCTCGGACAAACTGGTTCCATACCTTACTAGGTTAGCCAATGCTTGTTTAGCCCAAGCCAGGTTTCCTGCTACATGGAAGGAGTCAAAACTCATAGTGTTGCTGAAGGACGAGGACAAAGATAAAACTGACCCTAAATCGTATAGACCCATTTGTCTTATAAATACCCTAGGAAAAATATACGAAAAACTAATATGCAAAAGAATTACGGAATTTAGACTTCTAAAAGGAATTTGCGAACATCAGTACGGCTTTCGGAAGGGTAGATCAACGGAGGATGCCATTAACAAGGTATTAGAGACGACAGATATCTCTAATAAAAAATACGTACTTGCCATCTCAATTGACATTGCTGGTGCTTTTGATAATTTGTGGTGGCCCGCCCTAATAGCTAGATTAAAGTACTTGAGCTGCCCCAACATACTGATAAATCTTGTCAAAAGTTATTGCAATGATAGGCGAGTCACTCTAAGCTGCCCGAGTAACTCGATCGAAAAAACAACCACCAAAGGTTGCCCGCAGGGATCCGTGTGCGGTCCCATATTTTGGGACTTGTGTACGGAGAACCTGCTAACAAGTCTTTCACAAATGACCGAGAACGCGGAGGTAGTGGCTTATGCTGACGATATTATGATAGTTGTTGAAGGCGACTCAAGAACGGAGATCGAAACTAAGTCAATGCTTTGCTTGCAGCAAGTTAACTCGTGGTGAAACCAAAATAAGCTTGAAATCTCCAGGCCCAAAACGAGATATCTGGTATTGAAAGGCACACTCAAGCGGAATCCAGTTATAAAAATTAACAACGACTCGATTAAGAGATCTAAGACCCTAAGATACCTCGGGGTGTGGTTGGATGAGGGCAGAAATTTTCGCCAACACATAGAAGAAGTTAAGATGAAAAGTTCAAAAATAATGAACAAAATCACAAGCATAGCAGCAGCCAAATTTCAACTTCCTATGTTCATATTCAAACTATATCATGAGTCCATTCTAGCAGCGATAACGGGATATGCTGCTAGCTCATGGGCACACAGATTGAAACTGGCAAACCCAAGTAGGAAAATCCTCCAAATTCAAAGAAGAACCTTGATCAGAATATCTGGGGCATACAGTACTACATCGACAGACGCACTAACAGTTCTGCTGGGTATAGTCCCTCTGGACCTAGAGGTGAGAAAGAGAGGTGCTCAATTTTGGCTGAAAAGGAACAATCAAAGAAAAATAAGTGATATATTAGGCAGAGAAGCTAGATGCAAGAGAGAAATTGTTGAAATTATCCTTGATATTTGGCAAAAACGATGGGATGAATCTAGCACTGGCAGAAGAGTCCATGGCCTTCTACCAGATGTTAAGAACGACTAGCCATGTGTCACCTCCAACCAATAAAAGGGTTGATGCACTTCCTCTCAGGCCATGGACCATATGGGCTGTACCTTAGTAGGATAAAAAGAAACAAGGACACCCTGTGCAAGTGCGAAGAGTTAGCCTCTCCTGAACATGTAGTGTTTGATTGCCCTGGATATGACATAAATCAAGATGAACGGAATGCCTTAAAGAACAAGGATCTAAAAGTTGTAATCAGGGATCCGTATTTGATAACAGTGCTCGAAAATATAACAAACCAGATATCCCGGATTGAGCTAGGAAGATACAACTGCAAACAACCTTAGATGGAAGCTCCATAGTCATAAAGGAAAAAAAAATCGATTTTCTCTGTAAAAGCGGGTAGAGAGGAAGACGGTTGTAACTGCTTCAAACAATTCGACACTTCTTTGGGTCCCTCAAAGATGTTGTGACTGACAACACCATCACTCTCCTGGACCGGTAATCCCAGGAACCGGAGAGTAAAACATATATGTACAGACAAGGATATATACACCCCCGACATCTTCCTATCAATATGGCGGTAGAAATGAAAAAAAAAATACACTTGAAGAAGCCAGCTTAAACCCTCATATCCTGGACGCCGGAAAATGAGGGAAACCGGAATTCCGGAGCTGGAAGTACAACCTGTGCTAGAGAAGTGGAGATGCAGGAAGGATGGAGGAAGCGAACATTGAAAGACTGTCTCCTGCCTCCAAAAGGAAGCCCAGGAGACATGAATAGAGCAATGGCTGACCTCCTGCGTCTCCACACATCTTTTACTGGTAGAACTTATGCAGGGAGAGCGTCTGCATAATACACAGTCTGCTCTACAGACCCCCTGCAAAAATATACTTCCATATTTGATGTGTATATATATATATATAAGTATTATTAAAAAAATGTTAAAAATCTCAATCTGTAATGTAATGTAAAAGAAGATGGAAGCAGATATGACAACATAGTTTTCCTCTCCCTTCAAATTAGAGCGCCCGCTCTTTCTTCCCCTTCCATATTCCGCCAGCTGTGATCTTACAGCACTTTTCCCTTCAATTCTCCCACTCCCATTCACCCTATACCCTTCTGTTTTTAGTTTTAGTTTATTAGTTTTATTATTGCTTAAGAAAAATAATTATTTATAAAATAAAATAGAATAAATCTGTAAGACAAACACTGTAAGAAATTAAAAATAAGGCCTGTTATAGATAGGTCCACGTGTGGATCAATGGCTATCAAATTAACCCCAGATTTAAGTGGTGATACGCCGGGAAGTATTTGAAGTCTTCGTTAAGTGTTCAATTAATTTACGTCAACGAATTTCAAGAGTTGTTAGTGGTGAATAAATGAGTGACCGCGCCCTGTTTTAAATTACCAACTTTGTGCTCTTAATCTGGAATTAATCTTTGGTGTTTTTCTGAATAAAAAATACCTGGCGCCCAATAAAATTCCTAAAATTATATATCAACACATAGAACGGGGAAACACCGATCAGCTACAATATATATTATTGGCATTATATATTGTAACGCTCTACCTCAGATCCGTTCACGTCGAATGCCGGCCCGGGTGACCTGTTGTTTTTTTTTTGGTTAACAGGCACGCATCTATCTATTATAAAAGCAAACAGCAATAGCGTGTACGATAGGGAGATGGCCGGCGTCGAGCCGAGCACGAGACTATCAGGTGTCTTGGCATTATTATTTACGGGAGGGAAGGTTTATATAATTAAACGCGATTTAAAAATTTAATTTACAAATGAATTACGGGAAAATCTCAGTCGCAACGGCTCCACAGACATTGATTGTTGCTGTCATACATTCGCACAGTTACACGCCATTTTATGTACTATAATAAAATAGAACTAACTAAACTTCAAAGTTTAAAAAAAAATTATATGAAACCTTAAAAGTTCAACGGCACGTCCGAAATGTAATTGCCGGTCATTGCAGCTAAATCACACGCAGAAAAGTTCTCGGCGCAACTGCCGACTATTGTCCACATTCCGGCGGATCCCTTCATAGGTACAGCGACTTGGTTCCTTCGCTATTGATAGGCTCTCAAAATATCATACCTCGACATCATGGCGATCTCATTGGCCGTCACTCATCTCCACTGCACAGTTTTCTCTACATACATCCACCTACGCCGCTTACTTAGATCTGTCCTCTCTCGCTGCTCACAGCAAAAATCTCCTCCCGCTGCTAAAAACCAGTAGTGAGCGTGGCCGAACATGCCGGAAACCTTCGTATGAACGTTTTGGAAGCATCCTGTGGGCCCTTAAAAATCGGCGTGATGTGGCTTCCAGCTTTCGCTCGTCGGCTGGTGACGCAGGTTAGTAAACCCCGTGTGGCAATCGCACTGTGCTCCTGGCCACACACAACGTTCTGTCACTAACTTCTCCGTCGATCTCGTCCCCGGATGACTGAGGTTGTGGAGTCTCTTGAACAAAAAGTACGCCGGACAAACGGGCGTTTGCGGTTGTGAGCTACACCGAAATATATTGCGAACCGTGGATCGGATACACTGGAGATCCAGCGATGATTCACCGAGCAGGAGATCCTGCAGTTCTTGGTCGTGTGATGTTGACATCGACAACAGCCCGCCTGGAATACGGCCAGCAGCTCCCGGTAGTATGCATATGGCTTTTAGTGGCGTCAGGTACTTCGAAAACAAAGCCAACGGCGGCCAGTATCCATCTACTTTCTGCTGCAATGACACCTCTGTAACGGACTGCGATGGATTTGTAAAAATTCACAGAGGAGCTTATGTGGGCGAACATCATCGATCTCACCGCGCATTTTTCTCGAAGCTCCCCTGCGGGAAGGGTCCTGTGCCCTTGGGAATGAAAGGGAGAAAATTGTGGCACGTTGAGTCCAACTCCAATATGCGTTGGCCACCACCGAGTGGGCTTTGTGGCCTCTGGAGGACAGACCAGCTCCTTTCAGTCCTGATGTGCTCGGAGTCACCCTGCAGGGAGAAGTTGCATGTCCTTTGAAACTTGCTGGTCCATTCCAGCGTACCAGAATGAAATCATTTTAACGGCACGGGCAATACTAGCAGTTGCTTATGGCCAGGCGGATTCATCATGGATAACTAAAACTTCGGGAAGGCAGCAGTGGAGATTCCGATTGCGGCAAAAGCCGTAACCTCGAGCGGAGTCCCCGGCGACTCGCATCTGCACTTTCGACACCTTAGTTGTATAAATGACTCGATGGCCGCCTTGAGTTAAGTCTCTGCTACTGGCACCGTCTGATTAACCCATAAGAGAGCCACACCGTACCAGGAGAATTAATTTCTCTACCTTAATGTGGCTTAACACTGGCGCAACGAATAGGCATACCTTGACCTTGAAGGAGCAAAGGCTCTAAATCGTTTGCATTCTCAATAACACCAAACAAAATCCTGAGGGTATTCCCCATTGTTTCAGTAGGTGTAGCCGTAGTCCTCAAAAGTTAGCTACTAAACAGCAGTTACTTCCCAGTTTAGGTTTTGTCAGCGAGAGCTTCTTTGCACTCAACGAACGGGCGTCGAGGGAATCCCCTGCGCTCCTCGAAGGTCAGCCAGAGCGCTGGTAGAAATACACCATACAGAGGAGATGACATAGTCCTCTAGCAACAGCCACCTGTGAAAAATCGCTGAGTGTGGCGATGCAATCGGTAAGAGGCTGTACGCCTGTACGTGTTTGCTGGTAACGGTAGTTGCTTGAGCTGTACCATCGCGTAAACTATTGGCGTTACGATTGTCGGCACGTACTTGCCCATGCGTACCGCCATTTGGGCAAGTTCGTTCAGTGACGAGGGTAATTGCATATGGTTCGACCACAGAAAGAGAATTAGGTCGTCAGGTACGGGCGTGGAGCACGTGCATGCCCTCATGTGGTTCAGGGGCTGCGACGGCGTTCTGTCTCGTTCCTTCGTCGCGCAGGAGCCTTCGCCACTGCTGATCCTCTGATGGTATGGGGCGGCGGATGAGCTCGATCCTTATATTACTGTATCGTCCCGATATTGGTGGTTGCAAGAGGACTTCTTAAACCTGTTGCCCAACTGCTCTCGAGGTAGTTGGCTTCGTGGCCGAACTTGTTGCGGGTCGCGGCGATGCTGGCGGCGTCGAACTGGACTTGCGCGAACCACAAGGCGACGTTGTTGGCCTAAAATGGATTCTCGAGGATACTCAGCTTCCTTCAAGTGCAGGAATCGTGTTTCTGTTGTTCGAGGAGTTGCAGCTGTGCGTGAGATCTCATCCATAACGTCGTGTTCTGGATGTATAACGCCGTCTCGAGTCACCAATATGCCCACAATATAACATGTTAAGTGTTGGTAAGCGTAGCTGGGCGCGTTTATTGAACTATTCTAGTTCGCGCTACTCTCCTAAGGGACGTTCCTTTGTCTCTCTGACTACTGGTACCGACAATCCCGTTAGTCATGCTCAAGATATACTGCTGCGGCTGTAGCCTGTCGCTACATTCTCATAGAATGGATATCTCATCCTCTACATACATTAGACTCACGAGATTCAGGACTAAAATAGGGAATTTTCAAATATAAAGGAGCATGTACTGCAAATATTTTTGTCATTTAATAATGTAAATACATTTTATTTTAATTACTTCAATTTACTCACATAAAATAAAACTGCGGCTCCACGGCAAGTTTAAAAACTCAAGTAGCAATAATTAATTTTGCCTGTAAATATATGCTCAATAAATTTTAAGTCTTCATTATTAGTTTGAAATCTCATAAATATTTCACGTAAATGGTTTCCAGAAATAACTAATATTACGATATGTAATGCGTGTGCAATTTTTATCATTCGCAGTCTGTAACTTTAATTTCTGAAATCATGTTTCAATGTGAAAGTACAAACGGTTAAGTAGTAGTCAGTCACGCAGCTGGAGTTTTTTTCAATATTTTATTCACACTGCCACTATAACTTAATTACAAATCCAAGCGCACAACTACTAGAAGCAAGGATATGGAAGTGATAACGAATCTGTGGACTTATTGAAATTATTATGGGTAACTAAATAACAAAAGAACTACAAACAATATTACTTGCGGGAGTTTCGCTGTAGGTGGAGGCGTTGCAATGGCAGAAGGGCGATGATTGGGACCGGACAACAGAGGTACGTGCATCCGAATCCAGGAGATGTGATGGTGTACATCTATGAATATAGTGATGCAGCCGTTTGGAAGTTGCCGAGCCCAAACAGCAACACCAACTAAATTGTCTCCGCATCTGAGCGCTCCCCCAGAGACGGGTACGCAGTGTATATTTTGACCAACCCCGGAACTCTGAAAAGCCGAGCAGTGTGTTTCGTTGCAGTCGAACGATGATTCGATCTCAAAGATGAGACGCTGCGGTCCATCAACTGAAGTGAACACGCCAGAACTGTCGCGCCACGCAGCGTCTCTCGCAAGGATAATGAAAACTGCGCCCTCCACATCTTCTATTTCGTCTTCCAAGTGAACCAGCACGAGACCACTGCTGTGCTCGAGGATGGAGACGACCGCGTGTCCACCGTGAGGAAGGTACGACGGCAGTTGTGGAACTCCCACGTAGGCCGTCACGAGGCGAGGGTCAGTGGGGAAGTTGGTGTTGTGAATCGTGAAATCCGCGCTGAGACAGCCGCCGGCCGTGATCACCCATTCTCGACTTATTATAGCACCCGGGCAGAGACGCTCCACTCTAAAGCCCGGAACATATACCCGTAAGAAAGTCATAAACGGACTTTCATAATTTTGGCTGGTGATTGTGGCCTGTGAGAACAGGCACAGACTAACCAAAAAGCTTGTTGCCATGGAAAGTACCTTACATTGTTAACGTTGTCAATCGCGTTACTTTATCTTCGAATATTAACCATTTTTCAATTCATTTGTTACGGCGTGAACAAGACTCAGTCTATATCAGATTATTTTTCTATGTGCATATACATCACTAACAACTAGGTCGATATATCCGATTTTATTTAAAGCAGAAGGCCCCAACTTTTTAGTTTCCACGGACCAATTTTTTCTCTTTTGGATAGACCGAAGCCTTCCTAATTAGGAATTATTACAAATTCATCAATTTCAAATATGTTTTTGACGGCTAGCACAGTTCGACTCACTTTGATGATAGATTTAACTGTAAGTCAAAAAACGCACTTTATATTTTAAAGATGTTTTAATTAAGACGACACAATTCCAATGACGTAAAATTGAAACATTAAATAGTTACTGTACTCAAAAATGAGGGAAAGAGCCTGATACTATAATGACAAATTTTCAATATTTGGGTTCAGTTTAGTTACATTTAACATTAAAATCTCCTCGGTCGCTGATTTCTAATCTCTTTTATTTTTTTATTCGCGCTGAAATCCCTTTCCACGAGATATGAATATGGAAAGCTATCAAAATCTTTCTCGCGATAGTCCATCGTGTAGCCATTTATAGGGCAAAATGATTGAGCATTCGATGAAAATTTTTTAGTTGATAATTTTACAGTTAATTACGACTTTTACGTATTTTCTTTGTTTATAAGTCGGAAAAAAATTACTAAAAAATAGGGTGGTACAGCGTATGTACCAGTGAGCGTTTGGAGTCGCGTCAAGAAGCGGCCTCTGCCAATGTTCACTGGAACATATGCTCTACCATCCTTATGTAGGTTTTTCTTCTAAAGGTTTTAGTAATAACAAGCATGTTTTAACAATGAAATTATATTTTAGTATATCTTATATAATGATTCAAACATACAAATATATTTTGTAAAAGAATTGATAAAAAATTTAATTAGTACAAAATTTTACTCTCATAATTTATTTTCGACATGGAAGGCTTCGAAACACACTAAACATAATAAAACGTTACATTCTTTACATTTTATTGGTGATCTTTTTTGGTTTTTATATATTGTATACTACAATATGCACAGCGGCATCTTGTGCATTTGACTGGGAAGTGTCCTCCATTGTTTAATCTTTTTGGCATGGGAATTTTTCCTCCAACAAAGAAAGCCTTTTTCCTTGATGAAAAATTTCCAATCATGCTAGTAGCTAATTTGGATCGAAAGTCTAAATGAGTCTTCGGTTTTCCGTGCGGATTATATTTATGAAATGAAGTCTTGTACATTATGTACGATTTTACAATACACGCATCTAAATAATAATAATAATAATTTATCTACCATTTTCTACTTTTCCATGCTATGGAATACGATGCCATTAGCTGATCAAATAGGTCCACACCTCCCATTCGTTGATTGTATTCTTTTACTACTTCTGGGCAATCAACAATTGTGTAGCTCCTATCTTTTTTTAAACGATTATTTTTTTATTATGGCTGGATTATTCATCGTGGAAATCATATTAACGGATTTCTTTCCTCTATCCATCCATTTGACAATTGAAATGTCTCCAGCTTGAGCAATGTCGAATTCGTTTTCTTTCATGTCTCTGTCCATTTTCAAAAAAATTCTAGGGAAATCTTTTCTGGTGCTTCTTATAGATCCGCAACAAAATGTATCGTACTTTAATAATGTTTAAGCCAAATTTATAGAGGAAAAGAAATTATCAAAATATATGGCAGAAATGGTTTTTCTGCATCAAGTACTACTTTTTCACCAAAACCTTTCAAAGGAGAATTTGTGTAAGATTTACCAGTATATACATTCAATCCCAAAGCGTAACCTGTCTCACTACAACAAATTCCCCAAACTTTGAATCCCCGCTTTACAGGTTTCATTGGCATATATTGCTTAGTAGATGATCTTCTTTTGAATTTTATCATCGATTCATCAAATGCATACCACCTACTTGGCCGAAAGAGTTCCGTAGATTTTTTATTGACCATTTGAATTAAAGGAGAACTTTTATAAAGTTTATCATAATTTCACTCTTCTTTTTGGGACAATTATTGTTGTCATTTAGGTGTAAATATCTTAATATATTTAAAAACCTTTTTATTGACATGACAGATATTGCATTTACGCGGAAATTTATGTCTCGGGACCAGTAAAGACGAAAACTTGGAAGAGAATGGAAACCCCTTAAAATTAGGATGCCTATAAAAGCATTTAATTCTTCCAAATTCAAGCCTAATACTTTATTTTTTGCAGTGCGTAAAAATTCGATTCTTTAACTATCATATCAATCACAGTGGAATTAAAAAGTAAAGAGAATATTTCAAAAACAGAAAGATTATATATGTGAATGTTCGGACCTTTTTCTGGTTCACTGAATTGACCCTGTTGTAGTGACAGGATTGGCGGGTTTCTTTCCCCATAAGTATTCGTTTTCTGCGTCACTGTCAAAATCTGATAAAACCTCCGGGAGATCAAAACAAGAAGGTAGAACTTCGTCTATAGTAGTACCTGATTCCGGCAGAATGATCATTCTTCCGATTCATAAATTTGACTAAAACTTCTTGAAGTACGAGACGATGTAGGGTTGTGGATGATGATTATGTTGGAGGCCCGTCAACCGCATCTGAATCTCCTCCTTCATCAGAATTCTCAACCATGTCTTCAGTAATTTCTTCTTCCAACAGTCGATGAATTTCTGTAACATCTTCTTCATTGGAAAGGTTGAAGTATTTCCTATACATCTGCAAGAATAAATTACGTCGTTGAATATTTCTTTAATAAAAAAATTAAAAAATAAACAAATTGAAAACACATTTACATACAAAATATTGCCGTGTTTAGCGATGATCATAAATATCGAAACACAAATATTCTAACGAATAACAAACCATAGCATTATTTTAATAAGATAAAACACAGTATTTCAAAAATATTACCACAGAGTCGTTTGCAAGAATTCAATAATATGCGTCCTTCGAATATTATCCTAGCGACAAACCTGAGAAGAAAATGGGAAATAAAACACTATTCTTAAATAAACGTGCAATAAACGAACATGAAATGAAAATAATAAATAGAACAAAAATTTCTTGAAGACAACAGTATCAAATCCAGAGGCGAAGCGTATAGCAGGCACAAAGGCTAGACGAGCAAGTGGTACAAACGCTGTTCCGCAATTATAAATAACCATGGAATTCCGGAAGGTATTCCTCAAATACCGAGAACTAAAGAATACCAATGGAATGTATTTGAAACACTTAAACAACAAATACAGCAGTTGTACAACATGTGTATCAGTGACCTATAAAGGGGTAGGTTGAGTAATAGCTGAGTATCTCTGAAGCCATAATTGCTGAAATCCCTTTCTGAACTGCCCATACCTTAAGGTCATTGTTAAGACTATGAAGATGTTGTAAAAGAACAACGTATGGATCAATAAGCCACTGTGGTATTTCCATAGTCAAAACTTAGATTCATAGTCCGTGTGAAGCATATTTAAATGTTGAACGTAAGTGGAAAATTCATCATCCTGGTGCACAGTGGGCTAATTCGCATCTGTAGTAAACCAGATGTGTCACATGCTAATATTAAGTAGAATTCATTCAAGTCGGAAAAATTTTGTGAGCTGCTTTAATCGAATGCACCTCCCATGTTCAGAACATCGTTGTTCTACAGTGCGAATGGTTTTGCCGAAATATTTAACACCACAATGGCAGGGTATCTGGTATATTCCGCCGATGAGGTGCGTTTGCGGTGGTACCCAGATCACTGTATTGAACACGCCGGACTCATGGCCCAGAGGGTTATAACTCTTGCCAAACTTCAGGCTGGATGGCTCTCCTGCTGTGCCAGAGCAAAGGCAGAGGAGTTTCAGGTATCTGGAATACTGTAAGAACCAAACCAACAGATCGTGTGTGGCAACTATGGAGATATTATTACCAGCCTTTTCCCTCAGAAAGTCAATGGAATCACACCAGACAGTGAACATGAACTTGGACTCGTAGAGAGTCCAGAGTTCACAAGGGAAGAGTTTTAAACGGCAGTCAGGCGCATAAAATCTGACAAGGCCCCCGGGCCCGATGGTGTGCCAAATATAGCTATCAAAGCAGAGATGGAGACGAGACTGAAGATCTCCCTTGAGTCATACAATTCGTGGCTGCAAGAGTGAATTTTCCCCGAGCCTTGGAAGCACCAGAGACTGGTAATGTTGCCGAAGCCAAACAAGCCACCCGGACTGCTGCAGACATGCGCTGCATGCTCTACACCATGGGGAAAGTGCTAAGGCGGCTGATATACAATAGACTGTCGAAGAAGGTAATGTAACGGACAAACACATCTGCTCGGGTTTGGCGGTGCGGAATCAAACGAAAAAACACAGCAGTTGACACAGGGCAACAAATGTCAGACCTAGTGTCGCACCTTGGAAGTTCCCAATTTTAGTGAGAATTGCCGATATCGTGTGGCGTATTTCCTCAGTTAGGACCCTAACTATTATTGGTGGATATCCATCCCTTAGTGAAATAAACTAAAGAAGCGGGGAGGAAGTTTTAAAAAGGTGTGCAGAGATTAGTGAGATATTGGTGGTGGAGATTTCAGAGATTGGAGATTGTTCGACAGATCTGTTATAAAAAGAGGTGTAGGTAGATTGGAGTAGATTTCCAGAGATTGTTCGAGAGTAGTGAGACAGGAGAGCAGGCACGACATATTGCATGTAAAATTCCGCGTGGAGCTAAACTTCCCATTCATGACAGTGGTTGTAATTGCGGCAAGGGAAGATTTTGAAATTCTTACTGAAACGGGAAGAATTGATGGTCGGCAGATTTGATCTGGAGGGAGGACGAACCAGAAAGAAGTTAAAACCTGCATTAAGCCAACACGGTAATGACCTCCTGTGACTCTTTGCTATTTTTGTTTTGTTTTCTGCCATGATCCGAGCAGATTTTTGTGTTTAACATTCTGCTCCATGAGAAGGCCCATAAATTCGTCCCTGACATTAGAGTTAAAATTGTTAGTTTTAAGAATTTAATGTAAATCATTTTTGTAAAGATATATGTAGTTTTTTATTGACAAAAGAAGTGCCGGAATAAATATCGAAATAAAAATTGTAATTATTATTGTAAATATTTTTTTGTTAAAGTAAATTGTTTTATTGTTACAAAATATTTTCATTTATATATTTATCAATTTATATCACCCCCATATTCATTATAGTAGAAGACCGAAAATGACTCTGCAGTTGCTAATATGGATTCAGGAGTGGCCCCTCAACTATCGACGCAGTGGTAGATATGCCCGCCAAGCCAGAAATGGAAAAGAGAGTCAAAGAAGTAGCTTATGCTAAGTAAATTCTATTCTATTCTAAGTAGTGTGCAGTTATCACTCTGGATGTTCGTAACGCCTTCACTCGGTGAAACCGAGCTACATCCAGGAGGCATTGGTCAGACTGTTGGTACCAAATGTTGGATGTTTGTGTCATTGTCGCGAAGACCGGGATTAAGACTGTTGCTGACCACGTGTCACTCCAAATTCGGAATGTGTCATGCAAGATGACAGTCCGCAGTCGACTCGGTAGGCTCAGGCCCTCAATGGGCTGTGGAGCCAAGGAAGTAGTTAATAAGGCTTATTGAATATAGTTGTATATAGAAGTAGACATAAGAACTTACTTACTTAGTATTAATGTGTGCCATACGGCAGTGGTACTCATCGAGAAGTAATGTCTAATGGTGGTTCCTCGAGGAGATACCGAAGAAAAAGAGGAAGGGTTTAGTGCGGTAAGAGCCCCACACTGCCATGTAGCACGGTTTAAACGGAGTCTATATACAGAGGTGAGTCAAAAGTCGCAATACACACTGGTATTTCAAAAACTCTGCAGTATTGGGGAAACCCAAATATTCCAGTTTAGTATGGGTGAGGCGGTCTATCTTCTACGGTATGTACTGTTGTAACTTCTGAACCACAACCGCTACTTTGAATTTGTTTACAGGAATGAAATTGTCAAAAAATGTCGGTATCACTCCATATATCACACGACACCCTTTCTATTAAAAATTACTTAGATTCAATATGACTGATTTCTAGATCGAGCCCATGTTCGGATAGACCACATCACTCATACCTAACTAGAATACTCAGGTTTCCCAATTCCTGTAGAGTTTTTGAAATAACGAGGTGTTCTGACAGGATCCTGTATATGTAGGGAAGTGACCATCGCGTGGTATTTATCTCAAGAAGCTTGTTTCTGCGATAAATATTAAATAAGACATAGGTATTCACCGTACAGTAAACGTACCTATAATTGCATTGTATTTAATATATTTTTATATACTTATTCACGTGGGCCATGAGGCACAGAAGAGGTTTCTAGTTATGAAATGAAAATTTCTTTAAGGCTTTTTGTCCATCTGTATAAACTGCGTAAATGTTTCATCTGACACGTTTCACAGCACACTAATATTTAACACGAAATTGAATTAACGTATCCAAGCCATCATCCGTTTACGTTTGAATTTACTAGCAGTAAAAATAAACTTCAATTTTGTTTGCAATAGTCTACTTTTTTATAATAAAAATCATGTATTGTTACCACAGGTAACAGTCATCACTGCCCGTGTAAACCTAGCCTAGTCGTCAAGAACGGGACAGTGGAAGATACTACATTATTTATAACTTTGGTTCGTACAAAGGAAGTGCCGTCAAAACATACACATGATACCGAAATACTTTGACATTCGTGTGGGGCGTGAGAAGATGCGGAATAGGCCCGAAAAGTAATAGGTTAATGTCAATTTATATTAAATAGATATTTTAAAATAACTATTATATCGCGAAAATTCTTTATATAGTACCGTGCTAATTTTGTTTCACATTGCAGGAAATCGCACGTCAGTAGTTTTGTGCGTTATGGGGCAAAGACTGTGTATATGTTAATTTTTAGATGAAAATGACGAACTCTGAAAAAATTGATATAGCTGTAAATGCTGAAAACTGTGACAATGAAGATTGTTTTTGTGGATATTTCAATGACAGTGGCATTAGTCCTGGTGAATGTTCACCACAACAAGTTATCAATGAATTAAATTATATGTACAGAAGTCTTGTTAATAAAATAGATATGGGAAAGGGCGATTCTGAAGTAAGTATTTTGAAAGTAGCAGACTAGACTTGCAATTTATCACTCTTTTTAGGTTTAGTATATACATTTAATTTATGACTTCAATGGGTTGCAGTTAAAAATACAGACACTACTGTCTTGGATTAAAGATTTGGAAGAACAAAACAATGTCCTCGTTGAAACTGTTGAACAACTTGAGAAGGAAGCAGCACAACGAGTTGCCTTACTAGATGAACGTTTACAGCAAACATCACGTACTGCTCTTAGGTACATGACAAAGCTTCAAGACTATGACAGTCAGCTCCAAGAAGTTTATAGGAAGCATTCAGTTGAGTTACAAAGTGGAAAGGTAATATTAGGATTTGTAAGGTGTACGTTATGTTAAAAGAAATGTTGGTTGAGGCAAAATCTTTATATTAAAGCATTTTCAATCTCAGCTTTTGATTCAATACAAAGTATATGCATGATAAAAACAAAGTTAGTCTCACATTTTTCTATATTACTAACTACTTGTTCCAGTTCTGATATGGCTTGTTTATATATATATATATATATATATATATATATATATATATATATATATATATATATATATATATATATATTCCTTTGCAACTGTTATCAAAGTCATCTCCCATCCTTCAGAAGGGTGTGAGAATAGTACCCAAAAGCCTGACCTACCTGGTGTAGGTTTTCCTTGCATCAGATGGCATACTTAAATTATAACCTGGTGGTTTGGAACTGGACTAGTTTGGTACCGTCACCATGTCCCCCTCCATCGCTCCTCCCATTGCCCACTCAACTTGAGCACAGACTTGTAATAATGTAATATCACCAAAAAATGCATGACAAATATTTTTTGGCTTAAATTCATGTGTATGTGAAATGAGCTTTTTCGGCCAAACGGATGATTATGGGTGGAGTGAGCTTTTTCGAATTAATTCATGGGATAGTTCTGTGACAACAAGGAACAGTAGAGAGGGACAGATGATGGGGTGGAGCTTGTGGAGAGGTTGGATGGGAGTAGGGAGTATGGTGGTACCGAAGTGGTCTTTAGCCTCTACTTATTCCTGATTTTACTTTATCAAGAATTTCTGCTTTCCTTAAATAATACTCCTGCATTTCTCAAATATCTCTGTTTTCAATATATGTGTATGTTTGTGTAATATGATTTTTAACAAGTTTTATACATGGATTAAATAGGGTTGCTGGACATTCGGACTAATGGAGTTTGTCACATACCTTTTGGTGTGCCCAAATCACAGAGTTTTGAAATTTTTCTGTTCATACTTTTTAAGCACTTCACTAGGGTTGTGCTTGATGTTAATTTGCAGATATGAACAAACATGTACATTTAATGACATATTTATTCAATCAATTAATTGCATTAATGAGTATACAAGGCAAATTGGATTAGCTATAAGTTGTAGGAGCAGGTTACTAAGATGTAATTCTTGTAACTTTGTTTTGTTTGGTTGTTTACTGCTGGCACATCTTAACCAAAATGATAATTACAATCTCCAAATTGCTATGGAAAAATAGGAGCTGAAAAATGATTAGTCATACTTTTTATATTAAAAAATTAATTTCTCAAACTGTATAAAAGTTTATATCACATATGTGAATATATTTTCTACGTGCCTGAGGAAAATGGTAACGGAGGGAATATTTTTGTTGATGGAAATTAATCTGGTAACCCTAGGTCATATGAGCTAACATAGGATTCTTGGTTTAAAACAACAGATAATTACTTATATGCACTGTATTTCTTTTGGAGCATTTCACTCAATGGTCAGTTAATGTCTATAGTAGCATAATCTCTCTTGTGAGCTTTATTATAAGCATGTTAAACAGGTGACTTTAATTCCTATGTTATTCCTAAGGTATTTAGAAGACTATTATTGTTATTTGGTCTATACCAAAACCGCTTGTAAATTGAAACCTTTTACAATTTAAAAATACAGGGTAGACGAGAAAACAATATACATTGTTAATGATTGTTGGGCTGTGACGGATTGCTCTGCATTCAGTTGAGCAAGTTAATGCCCACGAACAATTTACACAATCTTCTCACCTACGTTATGATAATAGTAATTGTTGCAGTAAATACAATTTTTTTTAAAAAAAGAGCTGTTAATGTCTGCAATGCTTGTAATATTTCATTGCTTTTTATTTAATTTTTTAAGTGTTTTTTTTAAGAAATCCACTGAATGTGTTACACAATTCAATTTCATCAAATCCTTCAGTGACCAGTCCTCATTTCTAAAACAATCACAATTCTAATTGTCCTTCACAAGTTTCTAGGAGTTTTCGTAATTCCTTGACATATTCACCTATCTTCAACTCTTGAGGTGTATCCTGTAATTGATGCACCTTGCAATTAAAGTAAATGGAAGTTAGATGAATATGTCTGGGAATGACAAAAGTTTAGTAACTTGCGATGTGCAATTTGTAAAATAATTGTAATTGTAGATGAGTCAATAAAGGCTTTGAAAAAATGGAAAAGTTTTTTATTAACAGCTAAATTTGTTTGATTTGAAAAATTACTTTAATTGTTTACTTAATATTAATTTTTAAAAAGTGTTCCATTTTATTAACAATATTCTTTAAGAAATATATTTATATACTTTGTGGTAACTTTACATTTAATTCCAGTGATAACAATAATTCATGATGCCCCATCCTTTTCTGTTCTTATTGGCACAAGTCAATGAAAAACTATGCTACATTAAAAAGCTGATATTTTGCCATTCCACATTTTATCCTGAAACTTTTGACAGTAGATACATTTCTAAATAATAATTATTTTGAATGTTTATAGGCAAATAAAGAAGATAAAGGAATTGTTACTGATCCCAATCAGAATATTGAAAATGAAATTTGGAAGAAAAAATATCATGAGACTGAATCAGAGGTGATTTATAACAAGTTTCTTTGCATTTTGTTATCTTTTAATACATTTTTTAATTAATTTTTTCTTCCAGCTGCTAAATACTAAATTGCAATTAAAATCCGTTCAAAATGAATTGTGTAACAGCAGAAGCTCACTATGTACACAGTGTGAAAACTCTGATTTGCAGTTAATTAAAGATGAAAACTCGCAATTGCAATCTGAGCTTAAAAACAAAAATGATCAATTACGTTTGCAAAAGCTTCAACATTCCGAGATGACCATGAAATTCGACAAGTTACACCAGGTAAGGTAACAGCAAAATTTTACCTAATACATGAACTGAAAAAGGTATGAATGAAAATAGTTGATTAGGATTTTGAATAGGATGCATCTTCAACACACAGTAATATATAATTTATATGAACAGGAAAGAGAGAGACTTGTTGGCTTCAGAGCTGGTTCTGCAACCTTCTATAGGAAGGTACACATCAAATTTTCAGAGACATAATTCTTGTTTAGGAAAGAGCACTATGCCTTAAGCTAGTCTATATATATATATATATATATATATATATATATATATATATATATACACACACATACATACACACATTTCTCGGAGTGCAAGTCGTCGTCCTGAGAAGGGGGTAGGGGAAGTTGTCTTAAAAAATTTGAAGAAAATTCTGTACCTACAATTATGTCCGCTAACTTTATACTTCAGGTAAGCCCACCATCTTTCTTTCTGTCTTTAAATAAGTAAATGAGAAAATACAAGCACCAAACTCTATTCTTCACACAAAGAATGTCTGAACTACCCATGTGTTTTTGCATTTAATTTTCCATTGTAATTATTTTTAGACAAAGTTTTCTGTGTGGCTAGCTTAGCTTATAAACAATGGACTACCTATTAAAATTTAAAGAACCCTCCAAATTGCCACCCCTTAAACTTCCACGTAACCATCCTCTTCAAACTTTCACCAGTATACTTGTGTACCATGTGACCTTGCCAACCTTTCTCAACTCTCTCCCCAAACAACCCAACCTAACCTGTGCCTAACACCTAGCCATCCACAATTTCAAAATAGCCATGACATTGTTATCCTCCCAGCTGACAAGGCCTCCATCACAGTTGCCACGGATACTAACAAATACATGATGGAAGCGTTACGCCAGCTGGAAAATGACAAAACCTTCAAACCCATCCTCACCGACCCCAACCCTTCCATTATCCAAGAAATAGACAAGTTTGTTGGGACCCATGGTCCTCTTCAATAACTATCCCCTGCTTCATCCAAGGTCTTCACCCCAAAAAACTCAAGAACACCCACGTTTTACCTTCTCCCAAAGATACATTAACCTGGGGCCCCTGGTCACCCAATTGTGTCTCATTACAATTCCCCCTCTGAGAGGATTTCTGCTTTGGTAGAGGACTCCCTCCAGCCAATAGTAGAAAAACTCCCATCATTCATCTAAGCCACCAATCATTTTCCCTGTCACCTATGTGAATTACCTAAACCACTCCCGCAGGGCACACTACTGATTACTGTAGATATTGTCTCCCTATACACCAAATCCCCCACACCAGTGGCCTGTCAGCACTTTAATTGAACACTTCCTGTCTTACAGGCCTCCAAATTTCCTCTCAAACACCCACTTTTTGATTGCACTACTCCTTCCAAAACAAAGTTTACCTCCAAAAATTTAAAGAACTCCGAACCTCACAAGGTGCCTACCATCTATGAACTTCAGGTAAGTCACCTACTTTCTCTCTCTCTTTCCTTTCCTTATATACACATGCATACAGAAGTTCTTTATGGACTAGGAAAATGATTTTGGTATTCATATGTGCTAAGAGTTCATACTTGTCACTTATCTATCTAGTGATGTGTATCGATTAATGAAACAAGTGTATCTTTGGGACTAATTCGCAGTTCTTAACCAGAGAGAGGAAACTTTAATGTCAATCTGTTTGGAAATTGGCAAACTTTCAAACACCAGTTGAAGAATTCCACATGGGACTGCATTTTGGCCAAGAACATGGCTTTACATCTTAGCAATTTCAGGAGTTCAGATTCAGATTTCATATTTGAGCAAGAATCTTCTTACATTGCCAAAATAGTAGTAGTAATAATAATAGATGGTATAGAATGGTGAAAGGTGATGGATTACCTGAACTTGAATTTTGATATCAGCATTCAGGACTGCAGGTAGTTCTTGAAATATTTGAAAACTGCTTCTTCAGGAGCAACACAAGCCACATGTCAGAGTTTAAAGTCAGAATATGTGGCATACTTGAATAATTATAAGTATTGTATTTATTAAATCTACAAATGGGCAGATGCCCAGTGGCAGATACGTAGAACTTAAACAATAATTAATAATCTGGTCGTAAGGACCATATTTAACCTATAGTTGAATGTATAATTATATTCAATATAAATAAATAAGTGTGGAATAATATTATTAGAAATGAATTTTTTACCAAAATAATAATATTGTTTTTGCCCGAAAAAAAAGAAACAAAACAAAAAAAACTGGAAATATATTTCACTGTAGTATATTTTTAGAGTTTTCGCAGCACTGATCACTTCACTACACTAAACTTAGATAAAGTCAAAATTTTCTTTCTGTTAGAGGAAGTTCCCCAAACACTCCTGCAGGCAGATTGTTCCAGTCATTAATTGTTCTATTTAGGAATGAGTATTTTCCAACATCTGTTTTTTGGTTCCTTGCTTTTAATTTAAACAGGAGATCACCCCTCCCATTCCGAGTCAATTCTTTTATTCTATCTCGGATTCCCTGCCAAGGTTTTTGACCTGCAAAAGCTCTGTAGAAAATGTGTAGCCTAGATCTTTCTCTTCTTGTCTGTAGCGTATCCCACCCTAGTCGCTTTACCTTTTCATTCCATGTTTGGAGAATTAATAAACCTTTTGAAGCTACTACATCCCTAATTTTATTGCAGGCAGGGAGGACCAATTGTTATACTGTGCTTCATTACTGTTTAAATATGACAAGTTCAAAAATTCTATTTATGACTTCCTCTAAATTGTTTCAATTTTAGTTATTGGCGATAGCATAATTCTGTTTAGAATTCAAGACAAATGGCTTGCTCCCAAGTGTCGTTCACCAGATCCAAGTTCCAGGGTCATACATCCAAAACTGAGAACATAGTTTTGAGAATCATGGAACCAATAAAAAGCTTTTATTGGAGCCACTAAGGGCATATCGAGAAAGGTGATGATAAACAATATTATTTTTTTAAAGGAAACTTCTAGTGAAGGAGGCTTTGGATTATGTCCGAGAAGAAGTAGAAAAATCAAATAGAAGAAATTTATTACAAATTGGTTGAACATACAATTACATATTCACAGAAATTACAAACTGGACAGAGTCTAGTCCAAAGCTGAAACAGTTGTCCAGTTCTGTCTTTTGTGGCTCCTGGCATGAGGCTTTTGATTAAACTCCAAGGTAGTCGGTGTGCCATGCTGTGCACAGCAGCACTCCTTTGCCTAACTGCATAATTGCAATCATACAAGCCTCTCGGTTGAGCTAACGCTTTGTTTAAAAGTCTCAAATCATTCATAATTCAAAATTGAAATGCAGGAAGTAAAATTATGTCTGAGCTGAAGTATTTGTATGTTAACTATCTAAATGGATACATCATTATCGCAAATTTGTTTTACTGTAATTAATAATAGCAGTCTGTTTTCCTTATTTTCATTATAAATGAAGGTTGTAGGATGTGGTCTGTGATTGTCTTTGAACTGTAAAGTGGTTGGTAAGGGCAGTTGTTGATGAAACACCTGACGTGGATAATGCGTGATGGTTGTACTTAGGGTGTCTGCCTACATGAATCCCCACTTTGTCACCCTAGGTTATCACATACTTTTTCACCAAATGTTCTCTATACATATTCCCCCTCCTTTTCCCTTAAAATAATAGTTCACTAAAACTTTCTCCACATAATATAACATTTATTGCCATTTTTTGTAGTATATTTTTCTTAATTATATGGCATCCAGTAGCCAACATTTTCATATTGTAAATACTAAAGCTATATTCATTAATGTTGTTCAGTATTACAGCAAAGAAGTGGATAATTTGAAGAAAGAAGTAGCAACAAAGAATGATAAAATAAATGATCTCAACTTACACATCATTGAGCTAAGTGATCAAACCAAAGAATATCTAAAAAAAATGAAATATGAAGGTTATGTTATTAAAAACCTACGGGATAAATTGAAAACATTTTCATCCCAGGTATGATGATATATTTTTACATTTATAATATTTTACATTCAAAATATCCTGTATTTCTGTTTTTCCTCAGTATCATATGGATCTTTGTAATCAAGAGAGCACTCATGTACACAAGATTCCTGGTTCCACATTAGTTTATAATAAAAAAACATCTGTGAATAAACCTTATTTACACTGTTCTTGTTCATCAAAAGAAACAAATTTCTCAAATAGGGATAAAAGTTTGCCAGAGTATAAGTCTACAGATATTAGACATCAATGCTTCCCTGAATTGGGTCCTTCAGACCATTCCTCTGAAGGAGTGGTGACTTCCAAATCCTTGCAGTGTCACAAAAATGAAGATACTTTATATACAAGCAGAAATTAATATTTAAATGTAAATTTTAATGTTTGTATAAGAAGGAATTATGAAATATATTTCTTTTAAAAAATTCACTTTATTATCGATTTATATTGAGTAGTTTGTATACATAGTAATTGACTGAGATCCATGTCAAGTTTGCAGAATCATTGGATACCTTCAACTTAAGGTTGGGGTGTAAAGAAATTATTATAAAATGTGCTAAGTAACTGAGATTGTTGTGAATTTCAATTGATTAGCTAGCCATACACGAACGTTGATAATTTTGGCAAAGACCCCATGCTTGGTCTGTTTGTCAGTGTGGATGAGGCAGGCAACCCTGGCAGACGGCAGGCCTTGCATGAGATCATTGCTGTCACTTGCCCAATCATGGATGGTCCATGTTCACCAGATTTTATCCTCACTTATCACCAGGAAAGTTATGTAAGAATTATCAGTTGGTGATTTCTTTTGTTTTGCCATGTGTAATTTATTTGTGTTCATGATTGGTGATGTGATTTATACAGGGTTTCCAGAGTATTTTAAGCCCTGCTAAGTGAACCTGTGTATATTTCACTGGTAAATTTATGTGTGAACTAGGAAAAGTAGATCTTTAATATCATAAAACATTACTGAAATAACTGGGATTGTTCACACCTTAGAAATATCCTGGGGATCCTGTAGACACCATGTGAAGTGGAAAGAATATAGACATTAAAAAATAATGTTTAGAGAAATTAATTAATACATGTAAAGAAAAGCCTTCACTGTGGAAATTAAACGACAAATTTTATACAAGTAAAAAGATAAAAAAAAAGTATGAGGAAATTGTCTTCATTTTGGGATGAATACCTGGAAATCAATATTGATTTCATAAAAAGTAAATTACAAAGTGTTACAGTGGTTTTTGACCTTTACAAGGCAAGCTTATGGTGAAAAAAAAAACTTTTTGCTTATATACTGTATATATGTTTAAAATTGGGAAATTCACTTTGTCATATGCTTGGTTAGAATTATGCTTAGAGACAGACATATGCTAAGTGTAGAGAGAAAAGGAAGAAGGAAGAAAGACTGAAAAATATTCAGAATTGCCAGGACTCTAACCTGGATCTTCTTAATTTCCTCTCCATATGCCTTTCCGTTAGCATAATTCAATCCTGAGCATATGACTTAAAGTGAATTTCCCAACTTTCTCCCTCATTTTCTATCCAGTTGTGTGTGCCTTCGTCACATGTCAAACATTTAGTTTAATTTGATAAGGGAATGGAAGAAAGACTGAAAAAATTCGATGTGACCAGGACTCGAACCTAGGTACACGAAATCAGCAGTGTATCGCCACTTGAGCCATGAGCGTTTACCGACTCCACTATTCCATCGAGTACGACCAACCGAACATTTTCAGTCCATATTTCTATCTTTCTTTCTATCCAATTATCCAATGTGTGACTTTGTCACTTATCCAATATATAATTAATAAGGAAAGGAAAGAGAGAGAGAGAGAGAGAGCGAGAAAGTAGGTTCACAGATGGTAGACACCTTGTAGGGTTTGGTTTCTTTAAATTTTCAGAGGCACCGCCCCCTTCATCAGAAAGTTATGACATTTCCAGTGATTTTCTAACCGATTATTATATCCAATCTAATGTTATATTTGAATAATAATTTAGAGTAATTTTATTTTGGGGCTACCCTTGTTGTCCTACCTTTTTTACTTTGCTCTCTTTAAAAATTTAATATCTTAACTAAAACTGATTTTTTCTCAAAAGCATGTAATTTAAATACTTTTATATTTAAAAAAGAAATATATTTCCAATTAAATTTTGAAGATGAGGAGGTATGTGGGGGGGGGGGGGGGTCAGGTGTGTAATCTTCAGTTCTCTCTAGTTGCATAAATCCTTAGATACACTGCCTCTGATTGAAGTGTGATGTTGGGTGTCATTTACCAGCTTTCCTTCTGGAGTTAATAGTCAATACAGTGTGGTTGACAACCACCAAGTGCAGTATACTCGCTCTCTTGGAGGCTAGTGTGTATGAGATTGAAATAAGACTCTTATTCACTTTATTAATAAATCACAATATAAGAATTCTGTGTTACTTTGCACACCCTCCATTATTGTTTCTCCTTGAAGTCTTTATTAGCTTCAATTTTGTTCACAGTATTAAAATTTTTATTCAGCAATGAGAAAAATGTTGAAATAACTTTGAATGTTAAAGATCCTTTCCATTTGATAGCTTAATAACTTCTTTCACACATCCACATACATAGTTTAGAATGTAACATGGGGGAATTGTTGTACATCTAAGTTACCTTTCAGTGTGGTAAACTATTGTTAAAATTCATGTAGCTTAATGTTCTGTACATAAGTCAAACTACTTTACCATTATTCAAATAGTAAATTATGAATTAAATTTAAACTTGCAAAAATATCTAATAATTTGAAATATTTTGCGTGTTGACGAGTTACACATTAACTTAGTTTAAGGCTGTGTTTAAACATTTGTTTACTCATCTTCGTAAATATTTGTAAATGTAATTTGGTGGATTAATATTGTTTTTTTACCGTTAAAAGTTTTTATAAAATATGGAAGTTTTATTTTTACAGGCTTTTCATTTAAGGTATGTTAAAATATTTGTAAGGATGGTTTCTGTCACGATTCTTGGCTCAACGGGGAAAAAAGAAAACTTTTGAAGTTGTCTCCAAATGTGTTATTTATAGTAACGCACGTGCAGTAGGGAGAAATCTGGAGACGGCGTTCCTTTTTACTCGGCAGGATATTGCTTCTTCACAATTCACTGGAAATTGGTTTATTTATAAACAGTATTCATTTCCAAGTATGGCACGTATCGGGACATTCTTTGATATAGTAGTATCTTAATGTTTACTCTTTTTAGTAGTATTCATATAATGTGGCCAGTACCTTGCAATTAAAGATAATATAATTATTGAAGATTTGAAATTTTGTAAACGTGAAAAGATTTACGGCAACTTTGTCGTTTGTTTCGTTGTTCATTCCTGTTTATGTCTGTCGAAATTCTTTCCCGATGCCGATGTCGCTGAGAGGTAAATTAATTTATAAAATGACATGTGATTAGTTAGTATTGACGTTTATTCTAGGAAATCGTGCGTGTATAAAATAGTAGCTTTTTTCTGTAGTATCTCATTTTACTTAGTTATGCGTATTCACAACACGAATTATGCATTCCAGATTTTGACATTGTTGCAATGTGGAATTTGTCCCGACGTTTTAACCGTATTTCGCGATCTTTAGAAGCGCCGTTGAAAATATGTTTATAATACCTTATATTATATTCTTTAAACAATTAGAAATCATATCATACTAATAATACATGTTAGGAAACTTATTGTGTCTCACGTACGAAGTGGAAAATTATTCATCAATGATCAACTTTTATTTATGACAATTAGACGAAAACCATAAGACAATTATTGATTATGAATTTGATATATAACAACCTTACTTTCTTGGGTTTAGACGTTTAATATAAATGTCAGAAAATGCCCTTATTAATTGTTAATATGCATTTATAGAATGTGTCAACAATGTCCAATTTATTATATTTATTAACATGTTCATATGATTTGTTTGCATTTAAATGATTTTTTCTAATTTAATGTATTGACAGAAACGTTTCTCGGGTTTCCAACCGGGTAGTCTCAGTAAACAGCGGCGTTTCGACAGCAACTCCGTTATCTTCAGCCTGTTTACTGAGACTACCCGGTTGGAAACCCAAGAAACATTTCTACATATTCTTCACCGGGAAAGCCTTCGTTCTTTAATAATGTATTGACAGTCAAAGAAATTTTGAACATCAAACTTGTCAGGAAATATCTTTCTTTATATGAAATGTTTATGACAAGAGTTAACTCATTCAACACAGCTATTGATTTGCAAAGTTTTTCTTAAAAAATTTTCAATATTTTTATATGATTCTGGTTGAATTCACTTTCTGTCCCCATTTAAAATATATCTTTCAGATCAATCTATTTTTAATGTAGGAAGAAGAGCAAATATGTCCTGAAACTATTGAAGGAGCTCTATATCATAACAATCAGGACAGTACTATAAATACAGAAATAATGGGAAAGCATACAGTTGGAACATCACAGGTAAGGTCACTATTTATCTTCATTGTTATTGTAAAAAATTTCACAAAGAGTCAAATTTTATGGCTTTATTAAATTATTTCATGTGTAAATTTCCCCCTTTTTTCACTTTACATATTTAATTTTCTTATTATATAATATAAATATGAATCAGGAAATGACATTGTCATGTTAATTAAAACAATTAATAGGGAAAGGACAGAGATAGAAAGTATGTGACTTACCTGAGGTTCATAGATGGTAGACACCTTGTGAGTTTAGAGTACTTAAATTTTCGGAGGCACTGCCCCTTCATGAGAAAGTTAGGAAGACATTTCCAGTGATTGGCTAGCCAATGGAAATGTTTTTGTTGAGACAAGTTGTTAGTGTAAAATCAATTCAGAAATTGTTGGCATTAGAAAATATATTGCTGTCAGTTCAAGAAATATCAGTCTCCATATCCCATTTGTATGAAAACAATTAATGTTCTTAGTGCTTCACCAGGTCACTTGGAGGGGCAATACCTCCTCAAACAACAATACTCCCCTTCTCCTTTCTCTACTGCACATATAAACACATCATGCAGAATCAGATGAACTGTACCTATTTTCAAAATACATTTTTGAAAATATGCTTTTTTATAGTATTTAATTTAATTCCTTTATTTGAGTAAAAGATTTTAACAGTACAAATTGTTTGAAGAAACAAATTATTTGATGCTGTCTCACTACCACCACAGAGAACAACCTTTCTACTGGTACATAGTTGGGTGGGCAGGTTTTGTATTTTAAGACCAATCTCTTTTACAGTTGGGTATTTGTGTAATGACTACACTGGTAAACATTGGAATGCTCAAGGTCAATTATAATGTTTGCAGGAACATTAGCTGCTGAGGAGTCTGAATCCTCCAAAACATATAGTAAAATTACCTTTTTTCTTCTTGTATTAGTTTTCTCACTTCTGCCGCAAACAATACTTTTGCAGGCTTCTTTTTCACTTTAGGCAACCATTTTTATTTGAAAACAGCACATGATACTGATGCCAAAATTCTTTCTTTACTTTAGATTAATTTGATAAGTAAAATTTTTAAATTAATTTTCAAGACTTTATTTATTATCTGTTAGCACACCATAATATGTTGAATCATTGAAAGTATTTTCAAGGAGTTCAGAATTTTTTGCATTCTCATCAGTTCAGGTAGAAGGCATCTATGGAATGTCTCTTTGCCCTCTTCTAAGATTTTGAAATTTTCCAATTTTAGTTTTCTTAAGGTTTTAAATAAAGTATCATGATCTTTCAAAAGATACATAATACAGTTATTATGAAAATTCCATCTGGTTGAACATTGAACTGAAGGATATTTTCCTGTGGATTCTAAATAAATTTCACACGCTTTCTTAGTGATCTAGATCACAAATTTTAAACTGCCTGGCATTAAGCCATAGCTGTTTAATATATTTGGTAGGAATTATTTTGAGGTCTGTCCTTACCTGACGATGATGGCAGAGCTTGCTCTAGAAATGTTGCGTAAGTAAACTTTAACCCTAGTTGAAACCTAAGAATTCTATTTGAAATAATTTTGTTGTTCGTTAAATAATTTTATTTTTGACTAAATTTTATTAATAAATATATGTTTTTATTGGTATTGAGTGTTGTTTAAGCTACAAATCTACATTTTACTTAATTTTTATTTAGTCCTTTAACAGATATTTTCATATTATATTTTTCATATCTGAGATATGTGAATAATCGGAAGGTTACTGAAATTGTGTGCAGAATGTTCAATATTGCATCAGTAATTCCTCTAGTTTGGTGTACCTTATTGTAGATTAGTACAAGACTTTTTACATACTCTTGCAATTATGTGGTAGCGGGACTGTTTCTGTGTTTGTTCAAATGTATTCTGTTTATCATGTTCTCAATATTTTATCATGAAACATGGAAAAAGTTTATGCAGGGTGGAAAAAAACTAAAATTTCTTCTGCAGTTAGTTGGTTTATTCAATTTAGCTGATTAATTGCATAGCACCAGTTCACAGCAAATATAATTTTATTGCCACCATCCCAGTGTCACTTAAGCAAATATTTCAACAAATGAAAGAAATAAGAAGTAGGGACAGTAAAGGGTTATAATTGTTGTGTGATTTTCTTTAAGCTTCAGATGTGTATTTTTCCATCAATACATTTATGTAATAAATTGTATATTCAAAAACAGTTAATTCAGCAAGTATAATAAAATAATTGCTAATTGGTGTAAATTATTTAAATTTGTGTGTGATGGCAGAACTACTTAAAAATTTTCAAACTGCACCCATTGAAATCTGAGAACTGTTAATTCAACAGATTTGACAAGACACCAGCATACTCTTGCATTGTGTTAGTTTTTGTGATATTTAAATTATAATTATGGCATTCTGTTGCATCTGGGATGTATGTAGTTATATATGTCTGAAAATTATTGGCATATTTTCTTCCTCAGAATATTTTATAGGCTTGCAATACTTTTATAAAGCATTTCATATATTGTTTTTGAGGCCACTCTTCAAGAACTAAAGGAGGGAATATACAAACTTATTATGTGGGGGTTGTGATGCACGTGGGATTTACTTGCTTATTTAAGTCACTGTAAAGTTTATTAACATTAAAAATGTTCAGTATAAGGATCATAATATGATAAACATCTTCATTCTTCTTTTGCAGCCTAACTCTAACATCATACATGGCCTGCAAACTGAATTAAATGAAGCAAGAAAACAACTTGAAACATTAAAATATAACCAAGAAGCCAAAGATAAAGTGGCAAGTTTTTTTTAACATTTCTCTGATTATACATCAAATTTAGTTTATTCAATTTGATTAATACAATTCAAATTGTATTAATTGTTTTCTGGAATTTTTCTTTACTAATAATTCTGTAACAAAATAATGTCTTTATATCTTAATTTATGTATTTTTTTAGAAAAAAAACTTTAATGTGATTTTATTTCTGATATAAAATATCATTGTGAGGATAGGAAATAGCAACCATTTTTGTTTAATAGTAACCAACCATTTGTACCAAACATAAAATCCATTTCTGGTTCCCAATAAAAATTATTAATCCTGATGCAATTTCATCAGCTTACAGAAAAAGATATTGTCTTGAATAAAGTTCAAGATCAAATTTTATTGAGGAAATACACACTTATATGAGCCAAGGATTAAGCCATTATCAGTGTTACCCTTTGAGAATTTATGAACAGACAGGATAAATACTACTAATACTTCTTTTACTTAAAAAATTGATTGTATGCCAGTTTTGTCTGCTGTTGTGATAAATAAAATTGCTTAATTGTTGAGATAAAGATTGAAAGGACAAAGTATAGGGTCTGATCCAGTGATGAGTTTTTAAAGTTATGTACTACATCACCTAAAGCAACAACCTTAATTATGTAAAATACTACTAATACTCTTGATAAATAAAGTATGTGATATAATTTAGGCATATATTAATTTATTTTAGTCCAGGATACTAACACGTTACAGACACTTCAACACACCGCAGCATACAGGACCTTACTACTGAGAAATATGACAATTACATAAAGGCGCGTCACCACGGTGATGCCATATTTACATTATAGTGTTGAAGATAAAAATTATATAAACAACACTTCTCCTCAACACTATATGAATCAAATAAACAAAACTTTACAAACCATATTGCAGAACATATAAAACTATTTTTTAAAACATATTACATTCACACCTAAACCATTGCAGCAATATTTGTGCTTTGGAAATGACCTCAGCACTCTCTTTGCTGCATTCAAATGTTGCCGCTTGGGCTCAATTAAAAATTTACTTAAAGTGCTTACAGCATAGCTAATATCGGGTCTTGTTGACACAGCTAAATACATGAGACTACCTACATGGGATTGATAAATTTTAGAATCCACAAATTCACCCAAAACATTTTCAGGATTTTTGACTAATTTTTCACCCACTTCTAATGATCTTTGGCAGTTTTAGCATTTTGCATATCAAATGCAGATAAGATATTTTGCACATATTTCTTTTGAGTTAACTTGTATTCAAAGTTTTCTGATCTCGTTAATTACATGCCTAAAATAAAATCAGCTTCCCCTAAATCTCTGATGATAAAATTTTTTGCAATTTTCCCTTTAACTTCTTTAATGAGACTCTGGTCAGCACAAAATAAAAGCAAGTCATCTACATATAGAGCCAAATGCAATGGTTTTTCCCTTTTTAATATGAACACACACATATCACTTTGTCTTTTCCAATTTCTTCCAACAATTTATTCACTAAAATGTTCCACTTTCAACCAGCCTATTTAAGACCATAAATGCACTTATTTAGCAAACACACTTTCTTTCTTCATTCAGTTCTGTGTTCAAAAATGCAGTTGACACATCCACATGATGAATAAACATGTTATTCCCTGCAGCCAAAGCAATCAATGTTCTGATAGAATTTTTGTGTACAACTGGACTATAGGTTTCATTAAAGTTCTTTCCCAATTTTTGCTCAAAACCTCTTGCCACAAGTCTAGTCTTCCTTCTTAGAATACTACCACCAGGATTGTACTTTGTAGACAACACCCATCTACAGCTCATAATTCTTCTATTTCTGGTGCATCAACCAACTGCCATGTTTAGTTCTGATTTAATGATTTATATTCTCCATTAATAGCATTTTTCCAGTTTTCAGAATCCTGACTTTGTAAAGCTTCAGTCATATTCTTTGGATTTCTATCATAATTTTGAAAAGTAACATTCAGATTTTCTCTAAAACTCTAAAATCTGACTTCTGTCTCTTAAACTATGATGTATTGGCCTTGCACATGGTACTTCCTCAATTTATGTATATTTTTTAGGTTCACTGTCAAAGATAAAAAACTGACTTTCATTTACTTCCTTGTCATTTCACGTCAGGTTCAACAATTTTGTCATCTCAAGATCATATTACTTCTTTTGTTTCGGGCTTCCAAAGTCTGTAACCAATTAATATGTATTCTTCAGACTTTCGGCTCATATTTGCCAAAACGTTTTGTTCTATTTAGAACATAAGCTTTGCTCCCTATTTCTTTAAAATATGAAACTGATGGTTTTCTTTTAAAAAATAGTTCATAAGGTGTTCTCTTACTTGTATATTGTGAGACACACCTGTTCTGGACGTAACAGGCTGCCTTAATCATCTCAGCCCAGGCCATTTCCAAGTTTTCACTTAATAACATGCACCTTGCATATTCATATAGAGTTCTTCTGTTCTGAGACATTATTTTGACTTGGATTGTATCGTACTGTCATCTGGTGAATAATTCCTTCTTCTTCAAGAAAACTATTGAATTTTCCATTACAATACTCAGTACCATTATCCGTATGAAGCATCTTTATTTTATTTCCAGTCTGTTTTTCAACCAATTGTTTGAACTTCACAAACTCTTCAAACACAACTTTTTCTCTTCATAAATCACACATGTGTATATCTGGAGAAATTATCAATAAGTCTTGTTTTGAAAAAAAATGTTATAATTCTTCTATTTATGACATTAACAATTTTCTGAATTTATTTAGAACTATTAACTAATGTCAGCCAAATTGTAGCAGACATTTTTGGCAGACTGAACCAGACCTCCCAGTTATAGAAGCCATATTGAACTCCTTTATTATTGTATGTTTACTTTTCACATTTCTAAAGAAAAGTTTCATAATTAGTCATGAACATTTTGTATTAAATTTTAATCAGTTTATATATGGACTATTAATTTAAAAATTATGCTACTTTATTAACTGTTTTACAGATAATCAACCAAAAAAAAATGTTGGAACTTCAAGAGCAAAATTTACTCATTACTCAAAATGAGTTGAAGGAAATGAAAGAGAAATTGTTCGATTATGTATGTATCAAATTATTTTTATAATGACGAAATGTTTTTAGATTTTCCTCATACAAAACTATTTAGGATATAATTTTATGCAATTATAAGTCAATGCTAACTTTAACCTTTTTATTTTTAAAATGATTGTAAATAGTTCTATGAATTCTAGTAGTAAAGCAGTTTCAACAAAACATTGGAAACTGGAACAGCACTAAACTATCATCTTTCATTTGTCCTTTCCTGATACTTATGTTCTCTCTCGTATGTATGTTATGCCTCCCCCTCAGGCATCAAAATAAAATGCATGTAGTCTTATCAGGTTTTCAACCCGTTGAAGTTGTGCAATATTTTAATAGCTGTCACTGTACAGTGGCAGTGACCGCTATAAAAATATTGTGTGAAGTTGGAAGTCATAAAGAATTCATGCACTGAGTGGCTAAATTATTATGACCACCTGACAGCGTCACATTGTTGCCACTAGACTGTGAGGTAGCTACAAAATGGGAATGCAGGTGAAGTGTTGTTTGTAAAGATATGATTTAGTTGAGTTTGAATGTAAGTTTGTAAGTGCTCAAAGCATCAGAATGAGTATCAGCCAAATAGCTGCACTTGTGAAGCATTTGAGAGGAGCTGTTATTAATGTTTACAGAGAGTGAACTGTCAGCCAATAAACCAGGTCTCATCATCAGGCTTGTGGTCATCACAGGCTACTAAATGCTCAAGATGAAAGGAGACCTGCCAGAGTTGCCCAGTGCAACAGTGCATCAAATAGTGAAGAATCTTAACAAAGTACTAAATGTGAACATCTCTGAATGAGCGGTTTGCCGCACATTACACTGTGTGGGCTATGGAAACTGACAACCTGTTCAAAAACCTCTACTGTCTTCCTTGAACAAGAGTAAACTTCTTCATTTTACAAAGGAGCATAAGTATTGGACAGTAGATGACTGGTAAATGGTCCGATGAATCACAATTTCAAATGTACCGAACGTTCAAATATGGAGAAAACAACACAAAGGAAAGGTATTTAAGTATTATTGCAGTTCAAGTACTTCCTGGTTTGTTAATGGTATACTCTGCCAGGGATGGATACTTCCAGCAGGACAATGCTACTTGTCATAAAGCTGGCATCTTTGTCAGATGGTTCAAAGAGCATGATGGAGACTTTACCTTGCTTTGTTAGCCTCCTAAATCACCAGATATCAATCCAATTGAGAATTTGTGGATGAAGATCAAATGACCACCAGATCTTAAAAGAATTGGAAAGAGCAGTTCATCAGATATGGTCTCAAATTCCTCTTACCACCTCCCAGTATCTAATAGAATCCAGCCTATAAGAATTTAAGTAGTATTAAGAACAACTTTATATCAAGGGGGTGGTCAATAATTTGGCCACTCAAAATATCTTATCTGTTCTGGGAAAGACTTCAAAATTAATACAAATTTTCTTTCTATCTCAATCTTTGTTACACACTTCTTTGTTTTTGCACATTTAATACTTTTAGCATTTACATTGAAATTTGGGAATAATTACAAGCAACAATAAAATACACAATTCTTAATACAATCTTTCCCTAAAGTATGCTGTGATAATTCCATGATTTTTTGCTGCAATAGAGATAGTGGTAAAATAGATTAAGAGCTTGATAAATATTAAAAAATAAATATTTACAAATTATTATTAATTTAAATTTAATTTATTATTAATTGGAAATTACAAGTGGGTAACATATTTTTTCAGTTTAGGCCTGCCTTTTAAAATGCCAAATAAATTTTAAAGTCTTACTCTGGGAAAATTTGTGTTTTTACAAACAACTAAAGAATGCCAATTGAAATCCTTTTATAAATACAAAATGGAAGAAAAATCTTGGGTATTTCTTACATAATATTCGGCATTTTGTCACTTAGTATTTTCAGTTCCTTTTAGGAAACAGAAAGTTGTGACAACATTGATGTGTGGCCAGTTGTGAAGTCCATTTTCCTCTTTCCTACATTCCTTAGAAACTGTGACTATTTCTCAGAAAGTCTGAGGACAAACTATTGTCATTGTTACCTATGGCTCAGTAATTGAACAGTACTGTCACTCTACAATGGCTTACAGTACTAGAAATTCAAGGCACAATATTAATATGGCAGAATGTCCAAAAACAAAGCTTCAGTGTCTTCCCAAGCACTTTGTCTCTCATTTTTATATCATATTCCCCCACCTTTGAAAAATATATCCATCAATTTTCCAGTCAGCTTTATGAATTAATTCCCATGACCAAGTGATATTGTTTTGGTGAAGACTACCCCTGTAAAATTCCTAACTGTGGTGCATAATAACAGCATTGTCAAGCTACCTTTGTTGTCTGGAAGATTTATGATATGGGCATCAGGCTTTAATTTTATTGTGTACTATGCATATGTGAAATTGATGCTTGGTAAAACTTCAATTTCAAAGCGAACAATATCCATGTTAATTTCACAATTTATAAATTTTCCTTGCAAATCTTTCCATTCTTATGGTAGAAGTAGTTTTGGAATGGAAATTTTTATGTTAAGTCTTATTAGTAAAATTGTGTCATTACAGTATTGATTATGAGCAACTTCACTATTTTTAATGTTATTCAGTACTTTCAGTTGTTATTAAATTGTACGTATTTATTTTCCAGGAAAAACTGAAACATCAAATAACAAAGTTAGAATCTGCTCAAGAAACCTTGAAAATTTCAGAATGCTCTTCCAGAAATGCTATATTAGATGCTGAAAGAAAGGTGAAATATTTTTGATAAAATTAAGTTACAACTTTTTTAATTAATTTAATATCTTATATATTGGCATATATTGCATTTTAAAGTTGTCTGTGATCATGTGAACCATTGTTGTTGTATTCAGTCCTAAGACTGGTCGGATACAACCTTCCATGCTAACCGATCTTGTGCAAGCCTTTTCATTTCCTCATAACTAGCACATCTCACATCCTCCCTAATCTGCTTAACATATGCCATCCTTGTCCTCCCTCTTCTGTTCTTACCCCACTCACTTCACTGTAATGAAAATTTTACAAAACCCTCATGTCTTAAAATTTGGCCTATTAATCCATCCCTTCGCTTGGTCAACGGCCTCCATATTGTTCGCGCTTCCCCTATTCTGTTTAGAACTTCCTCGTTCTCTCCACCCATCTGATTTTCAGCATTCTCCTATAGCAGCAAATTTAAAAGGCTTTATTCTTTTCCTTTCTGAAACTCCTATTGTCCATGTTTCGCACCAAACACTCCATATGATCATTTTTAGCAACGATTTCCTAATATTCGCACTTAAGTAAATTCCTCTTTTTAGCGAAAGCCTTCCTTGTCTGTGCTATCCTACTCTTTATGTCTACTATACTTCTACCGTCCCTAGTTATTATGCTTCCCAAGTAGCAGAATTCCTTAACTTCTGTCAAAATACCCTGCCCAATCTAACACCCTTTTTATTCCATTGTTTCCCATAATACACTCCATTAACTTGGTTTACCCTCTATTAATCCTCATATTGAACTCCTTCTCCAGGGCCCTGTTCATGCCATTTATTATGGTTTTTGAGTCTTCTTCTGACTCCCTTAATACTACAATATCATTGACAAAGCTTAGGGTTTTTATGTGTGTAGTGAAGTCTCACTTATATGTTTCTGGCCATATTTCCCATACATATTTTTATTAAAACAATTTTGAATGTGTTAGCCCTGTTCATCAGGAGAGAACACTGTGTATAAAGGGTGTTTCTGTCCTGACCAGTGGTTGTAAGCCTCCTAGAATTTGAAGAATGTTCTGTTTGAATTAGAAATTACTCAAAAGTTGAAAAGGTTGTGCCTTGTGTTGTTCTTGTTGCTCTTGCTTGTTTTAATGACCTAATGAAAGCAACAGGCATTGCAGAAATATGTGGTATAAATTTTATGACTTAATTTCGTATACAATTTACATTTTTAATTTAGTAATTATACATTTAACATAGGCACTTTATATTTTCAATGAAAGTTTATCCCCTTCCGCATACATATGGGCTACATTCTTTAGAGCACAAGAATTGTCTGGAATGAGAAATACACAGTATTTCCTCTTCACTTCCCTGCCACAAACAAAGAACAGAGCTCTGAGCTGGGCCGTACATGCTGTCACAACTGTAGGCTGCCTTGTCAGGTTACAGTTTTAAATGTTTTTGACAAATTAATAAAAATATTACCGTTTTGGGATTGTGCTTTCTTTTTAATTAATAAAAGGTTATTTAAAAGAAACAACATTTAACAGACAGTTTCGAAGACATCTATAAATCTGAGAACATTGCCTCACTATCCTTCATACAATATTGCCATTTATATGTGACTTCTTCCTAAAATTATCTTTCTTTATTTAAAATATGTAAGAATTAACAACATTTTTGTGTTAGGAATTTGTCTCAATTTGATTTTAAATATTCACAATAAAAATTATTACACGTTATGTAGATAAAATTAGATATGTAGCACATTGCGGGTCATGAAGCAACCTGTATATGTTGCAGTATTATTAATATCTTACACAAGGGGAATTATCCTCGTAAAAATTGTTCCTTGGGGTGATGTAGCACATTACTTTAAATACACGAGCTGCCACTGATTACAACAGTGATTGACATTGAAGTAGAATCAAGGCTACACTAAGTAACTCAAATCTTTTGTTTTATGACTGGATAATTCTGTAGTGAGAAACATATCTAGTGATGTTTTGAGCAGTGAATACTGGACATTTAGAAAAAATTTGATTTTAGATTTTATCATTGAAGTATTTTTAGATGGCACTCTCAAGTGAGTTCTGATTTTGAAGTAACTTTATTATTGTAGTGTCTACTCGATAAACAGGAGATCTCTGGTTTGAGTCCCAGCCCAGTAGAGATTTTTCTATCCTGTTCTTCTGTATTCAGTTTCATGGCTGAGCTTCGATTGGAAGCAATTCTTCTGCCTTTGGATTAAAATATATTAATTATATTTGGAAGTTTTCTTATACAAAAATTAATAAAGCGTTTATTTCTTAAATAAATTGATCAAATTGGTTACTGTACTGAATGCGGACCTGTATTTACTCTAAATTAAAAATGTGTGTCTGTATAAAAGGAAGTACTCTGCAGCCAGTCAACACTACTGGCTATTAAAATTACTACACCAGGAAGGAATACAAATAACAGATTGATATTTGTTGGACACATATCTTACAGTGAAACAAACGAGAAATTTGGAGGTACAGATCCTGAGCAGCCATCTCTGGAAGCAATATCGCCATTTTTCCACTTGTGCAGGACATAGATTGGATGGCATGCTGTGGTACAGCAGCCCATGCAGCTTCAACATTATGCCATATTCATCTACCATAATGACTGCCAAGTTATGTAGAGAAAGTCACTCAGCAAGCACTGACCAGATGTTTTCAATTGGCGAGAGATCAAGAAAATATGTTAGCCAGTGCAAAAGTGAAACAGATTTTGTAGCAAGTAAAGTCATGACAGTATTGGCAGCTTTACAAGGTTTTTGAATATATGGCAGAGACATTAGCCATAACATATCAGAAATGTAATGGCTGTAATTTTGCTGCCATGCAAATTTCGTTTGTTGTTCCATCTACCTCGTGTAGCAATTTTGATAGACATTATTGTAGTAACATGACACTCAATTAATATTATCTGAGCTTTGACATTGTGTTTAGTGGCCTGTGCATACATTTTTGTGTCGGATATTTTTAAAATTATAATCACTGGCACCCCACATGAACAACCTCTAGTCTGTGTCTCACACACAGTGTTTGTTTCCAGGTCATGCAGAATTTGGGTGCTAAGATGGTTGATGCTGTACTGTACATTTAAATAAAAGCATGCTTACATTGAAGTTTGTTTATATGATATATAATTTTTCTCAATTAAAAATATAATTTTGTTTCTTGTAGAAAGAAGAACAGCAACTTACTATTACCAACTTGCAACAGGCTCTTCTTTCAACTAAGCAGCAATTGGAAGAATTGCAGGGAAAAGGTGTATCAGAAGTGAGTTCCAATTCTGGAAGCACCTGGAGTTGGTTCACAGGCTCCAAACCTAACCATAATAGTAGAACAATAGTGCACGATGTTTAAATTTTAGACAAATCTTTTTAACATCAACTTCAAGTAGTTTAAATATTATACTATTGCTCATTGTTTGTCTAACATTTAAGAAACAACTGACATCAGATAATACAGTGCAAGGGATTGCATGTGTAATGACACATTTAGTAAATATTTTAACAATCCTAGAATATGTGGTAAATAAGCTTTTTTATAAAAAGTGACAAGACATTACATATGCTGAAATTGACTAGCTAAAACTTTTTAATGAGAGAGAGTGCTAGTAATTTATACACACAGATTACACAGAAACTTTGTAGTGTTTATATATCAAATTTACATTTGAATATATATATATAATTAATGGGGAAAGACAGAGAGATAGAAAGAAGGTGACCCACCTTACGTTCACAGATGGCAGACACCTTGTGAGGCTTAGAGTACTTGAATTTTCGGAGGCACCACCCCCTTCATCAGAAAGTTAGGAAGACATTTCCAGTGATCAGCTAGCCGATAACTGGAAATGTCTTCCTAACTTTCTGATGAAGGGGGTGGTGCCTCCGAAAATTCAAGTACTCTAAGCCTCACTAGGTGTCTGCCATCTGTGAACCTCAGGTGGGTCACCTTCTTTCTATCTCTCTGTCCTTTCCCCATTAATTGTTTTGATTAGCATGACAGTCATTTCCTGACTCATATATATATATATTTGCCTACATTAAACTATGTTGGTGAGTATGAAATATTTGTGCATAAATAATCCAGACCAGTTATGTATGTGTAATTAAAATCAAGTTGAATAAACTAAGAATAGGCATAGTAATTGATTTTAATTATCACGAAATAAATGTTGAAGGAATGCAGAATTAATAAATATTCAATTTCGTTGCATTCTAATTTTGTTTCCTACTTACTATTTCAAATAAATTGAGGTCAAATGATTACAGTTTACAGTCTCAAAATATATTATTGCTTTCTTAAGAAGAAAATCTGAAAACTAGTTTATCAATTCTCTGCATTTTAGTTATGAAGATAGAAATTGGAAGAAGTAAAGCAAATTATTGGTCTTACTGTGAGCGTGATAATAACATTTATTATACATTTGTGTTTAAAATAGATTTACATTCAGTTAAATACATGAAGATGGGATTATAAATCTTAATGAAAATTATTTGCATTTTTTCTAAAATTTCATTAAATCTTAAAACAAGAAAAGAATTTTATTCCTATCATAAAAGTATTAGCTGAACGTTGTTTATTCAAACCTTTGCTGAAAATTTTCCTTCTCCAATATAAGAAATCTACCAATGAGATTTTTGGTAGAATATGTATACATGTTTATTCTTTCCCTTAATATCAAATATGTGCATTTGATATTTAGCTCAGAGCTGATCTTTTATCAACTTATTCAGCTTCCTAATCAAACAAAATATTGTCTGAATGTTAAAAAAAACATGAAAATTTGTTTTACCCACTCGCATTTCTCTTATACTATTTCTGTTAAACTTGTCCAATTAAGCAAGTGTACTGTTTCCATCAATTTATTTTTATGCATGAATTGAAGCGACTTTAAAATATGAAAGATTTTATTTATTATAAGAAAGTTGTTCTCATTTTGTCCTATGTCATTTTGTCATTATCAACAATGAATCAGTTTACTATTAAATATTATACTCAACAGAAAATAATTTTGCACAAGCTGCTGGTTTGTCAATAGTAGTTTCATTTTATTTTTCAAAATCTGTTTCTATCGATGAAAGATTATTTAATATTTCTCAGTGAAATAAAGTGAAGATGTGTTATCTGGTTTTGTATTGTCACTTATTTCTGGGTTCCTATTGATGTGTAGAGTAATTGCGTGCTATAACATGAATTCACTTGAAATTTTAAGACTTGTAAATCAAAGTATTTTAGTAATATAATTTTATTTCGATTCATTAGAAATTGACATTTTTCACTCGAGAATTTTTCAAGTACAAATTTAAGCAAATTTAACTTTAGAAAATCCACTGTAAAGTTATCGTATTTTGTTGAATGTTTGATTTAAACTGACTGCCTTGATTTTTAATTATTCACTACTTAGTTTATGAAATATAATTATGTGGGCAAATTAAATTATTTATTGTATATTTCCAAGTATTTTGTATGTAGAGTCAACTATCTTGTTCATAACTATTCTGTCTCTGTACTCTCACCTACTTAAGAAAGTAATAATGCTCTGTAATAAAATAATTAACTTTGCAAATAGGCACCTGTTATTATCCTCTGATGTATCATGTGTATAACATAAGTTGAGAGACAAAAAGCAGTACTGTCCTCTATAGCCAGTTTTGAATTTGATGTCAGACAATGCAGAATGTATTATCTATTGTACATTACATAAAAATCTGGGTTGTACTATGAAATCTGAAAATATAAATTTGCTTTTATATTAAAAGAAGTGTTATTAATGGAATGGGTGGGTGAGAAAGTTAGTAGTTATAGTAGATCAACAGCTGAAGTAGCTTTCTTTGTTATCTGGCATTTTGCTGCATTAGGCCAATTAGTCAAAAGTTTACTGTATATCTATATTGTTTTTTAGTTCTCTTTTTCTCTTCCCATTTTCTGTAATTCATTAACATTTTATCCGACTGAGCAATACATTTGTTCACTATGAGTTAAATTATTTTGGCTTTTATTCACAATAAAAAAAACAATTAGTAGAGTATTATTGTGACGTCTAGCTCAGTTCATTTCATTTGAAACTGTAATAAATTTTAAGAAATCACCTTATATATGAATCTTAATTATTCTCATATGTTTCATGTATTTTCTTTCTGTAATATAACATTTTCATATGAGAATGAAATATAAATTTTATCAGTATGATTTTTTGTAAATTATCTGCTTGATTAATGAGTTTCCATATACTCTGACCTCTTTTGACCATATCAACTTTGTTTCCATTACAATTCTTAATATTTGAAAATGAACAGTGTTAAATAGTAATCCTGATCAGCATTAATGTACCAAACAATGTGTTACCTTAAATAAGTGTTCATAGTAAGAAATATATTGCATTTATTTTGAATTCATATGTATATTACTATCAGGCTTTTATTGTCAAATACTGTCGTTGGATGTTCTTTATAATTCAACACTATTGTGTAAGAGCAACAATGTGCCTTGCAATTTCAAAATCATTTCATAATGTTTACTATAACTTTCATTAAGGTAACTATTCTATTTTGATATGCATACAAAACTTTAAAGCTATGCATGCTTTAAAAACAATGGTCTGATCTAAGTATGTGTGCAATTAAAATTTGTGTCATTTTCTTACATGGTTCATCTCATATTTTAAGTTTATAAGTGAAGAATTATGGAAAACATTTTTCATCAGAAGGTGTTAATTCACAAAGAAAGAATGACTTTTTGGAGAAGAAAAAAAGATTACTTATAAAAATAATAACCTCAAATTTGTTTTGAATTATTGTCATCAAAAATTTATACATAATCTGTTTAGATCAAAATTGAAAATTTTTTACTAATCTTCTGTATTTATTTTAATTTGTCTGACTGTAATTATTGGATATGGCATATTAGTTTCAGGCATATTTCTTTTACAAATTGTAAATAAAGTGTAAATTTGAATGTATATAATGTTTAAATATATTAAAATATTTTAACACTGATTTAGGAAATTTTGTTACATTTAGTGCACCTTACTATATTTCTTATTCCCAAAGAGAAAACTAAGATTAAAATATCAGAGAAATTTGGTAGTCAGGATACAAGATGAAGGTATGGATTGAAGTGATACTAGTGTCCTTGTTTGATTTCATCGTTGCTTCTACTTCTTCACATTGCACATGTCTTACTGTTGTGCCTTTTCTATATTGTTCTTGTATCTTCTAGTCTTTTTAGTTGCTTACCTTATGTTCTTAATATACCATTGCTAGTAACATTAATACAGATTAATAGTTTCATAAGAATTGTGTTTTATTTTGTAGTACTTATTTCTTTGTCTTCTGTTTGCAATGTAATAATTTCTTGAACCAGATTCTTCTGTCGTGCTACCTAATTACAGAGATATTTTTGTCCTTTAATACTTTGAACACAATAGGAAGGTATTATTGGCAATGTTTAGTGGTATTTCACAGCCAGTGCTCAATTCCTATATGTGGGGTTTCTTTCCTTTAGTCATTTCAAGTATATTTCTATATCAATATACAAGGACATTTCTTCTGACTTTAAATTATCTGAAATTACTCCTTTATGTCTGTAATCATTCCAGATTATATTTCTTCTTCAGTAAATACTTCTGAGAAATATTCATTGTATTTACAGAAACCTTCAATTCTGTTGATACTGTTTGACAGTTTGTAGTTTCTTGCTGACCTGGTATATAATTCATCTGGATAGGAGGGAGGGTTAGTGAATGGTTAGCTTACCTCAAATCAATAATAGACATTGTCAATCTGAGAAGCAGGAATGTGAAATTGTCGAGAGCCTGAGTCTTCTGGACAGTGTATGAACAGTGTGATAGCCAGCCATCAGTGTGTATAAATATAAATGACAAAGTCCAAATACTAATAAATTGTATAGGAAAGAGAGGCAAATGTTATAGACTTATTGTAACGAAGTTGTATTTACAAGAGCCTAAGTTCCATTCTGCAGGCAGAGTGACTGAACTGCTAGCCATTAAACAGCCTTTCCCTGAACATATTGCTAACCATCACAGACTGTCCAAGCCCAATTCCCAAAAGTTGCTCATGACAAAAACCATAACACCAACGATTTGTACCAATGCTTCTTTGTGACCCTCCACAAAGCCTTACACATCCCCCCACCCTGATTAATGAACTACTTCTTTGGGAATTTTCTTTCCAACATATTATTCGGTCCAGGCTAAGTCCTGGACTCAACATCCTCTACATTCCTTCTTTTATGTTCCTTTGTTTTACCTTCCACCTCTTGTACTTGTGTGTGTGTATGTTTGGAATATTTCCCCATTTCTCTTCCGTTACCTTTCCATTTTAGTGACGTATCCCTGAGAGAAAGTTGTAGGTTTTGATTGTGGCCGTCTGATGAACTTTCTCTCATATTTCTATATTAACTCACCATTGAATTAACCAATGTGTTATACATATTATTGTGTATGGTTATAATATATATTTACTTTATGGCTTACCTGACACTGAAAGTTGGTTTCATCGTGTCAGTCACAATATGAATTTCAATTTTTCAGAGTTTTTTTGCCAGTTTGATGCAAATTTGATGATATACACTAACCGACATGACTAAACCAATATTCAATCTAGGGCAAGTCTTGTGCTCTGTTTTCTCTTGATCCTTGCATATCAATTCTATCTTTATATGTATATTCCAAATACAATGCCAAATAAATGAATTTGGAGATGCCCACTGTTAAGACAAAGTATTGTTCAGAATATGTGTACAGTTGGGCTTGCATAATTCATAATAAGTAAGTACACAATTATGAAACTTGTAATTTTTTTAAAAAAACCAAGGTAGTGCCTTAAAAGCAGTGCCATATTGATATAAAATCATGTGATTAGGTAGAAAAGATATAAAATGGTTTGTCTTACTTTTCAGTGGTGGTCTTTCATTTTAAGCATTTGATAGATGACCTTTATCAGGCTTTACAGCAACTAACCAGGCATGGATATCTTATATTTATCCAGAGTTAGAAGACTAATATTTCTGATTTTGCATATTGAATTAATGTGTTGCTATTTTTACAGATATATCGAAAAAATAATGTTATAAAGATTCTACATTTGGCATTATCTGAAATAGAAAGTCAGTATATAGATTGTTACGGTGAGGTAAGTTTAAGCACATATACATTAGTGACATTGAAGCATGCTATTAATATTAAAGATGATTATCAGTAGTAAATGATTTTTTTTATAGTATTTACCCCAGTACGAGATCCTGCATCAATTGATACTACTTCCTAACTAACTAAAAGCTGCATGTTTTGTTGCTAGTAGAATTCAATGTATTGATGACTAAAAATTACAAATAATATATGGTGTCAGGTTTGGAATGTGTATGTACTGAGTAGCTAGCTGGCATGACACGAAGTTCTATTTTGAAGAAGGGGCTCAGGTCCTTGCAATTTTGACAATATTGCTTCCCAGCTTTGCAACATCAACTATGTAACATAAGTCAGTGGCCCTCTATATCCCTTTCCTATACAAATAAGTCAGTTAATTAGACAATGTCACTTTATATATATATATAATTAATGGGGAAAGGACAGAGAGATAGAAAGAAGATGACTTATCTGAGGTTCATAGATGGTAGACACCTTGTGAGGTTTAGAGAACTCGAATTTTCGGAGGCACCGCCCCCTTCATCAGAAAGTTAGGAAGACATTTCCAGTGATCGGCTAGCCGATATATATAATTAATGAAATGTGACACAGTCACAAACATTTTTGGATAATTGGATAGTAAGTAAGGATAGAAAATTTGGGAGAAAGTTGGGAAATTTGCTTTAAATTATATGCTCAGCATAGAATTATACTTGGAGAAAAACATATGTTAAGCGTAGATAGGAATAGAAGAAGAAAGAAAGACTGAAAATATTTGGCACTGCTGGGACTTGAACTCGGATCATCACAGAACTCTTGCTATAGCCGTGAGATGCCTTTAACCTTTTGGCCACAGTGCCAGCTTGCCAAATATCGTCAGTCTTGTGGTTAAGTTGTTTTAGTTGGGATGGATAGAGAGAAGATCCCTCTTCACAGATGGTAGCTTCTAAGATTTGGAGTTCTTTAAATTTTTGGAGGCACCGCCCCCTTCATCAGAAAGTTAAAAAGACATTTCTAGTGATCACCTAGCTGACGACTCATTAAACAGTATTTTGTGGTGCTTGTGTGGATGCTCAAAGGCCATCCTTGGATATGTGGGGATAATGTTATTATTTTTTGGGTTTGATTGCAGTTCAGGTGATGTTGGTGGAGGAATAATTCCTAGTGAACTTGATGGAAAATTTGATATTAATGTTTTGTAGAAAATTGAATAAGGCCTCTGGTCTGTGGGTCCACAGCATGAAAATGTCATCTATGAACCAGAACCAGGGAAGAATTTAAATATTGTTCCAGCTATCCAATGAACAGGTTGGCATTGGAGTGGCCCATATAGGTACACGTAGCATTTTTGCTTATTTGGTGGTAAATTTTGTTTTGGAAGAAATTATTTCTGGTTAGTACAGACTGGATCAGGGCAATCAAAAAGTATAATTGATATGGAAAGGAAAGGAAAAATATATGGCTTAACTGTGCTAGTGACACTATACATATACTATTCTTTTGACATTGTTAAAAACTTATTAACCAGTTAAGAGTGAAAACGCAAGATTATGCCTTCTCTGATGATAATTTTTTCATTAAACATATCAGTTAATTGAAACTGTTGCACACACACTGCTGCATTAGTAGTGGCAATGTGTTGGAATGTACTGACCCAATATTAATTCAGTAGAAGTAGTTTACATGAACTGATTCAACCAACTCCTAGAACAGAGTTTATTGCACGAAACTTACCAGTAGTTTGTTATAGTTTCTTTTTTTAATATGATTTGGCATTTTCTACTTATTTATTCAGTAACTGTTCTTTCCCAAGACTGCCAATTATTATGATTTGGATTTATAATTTCTCCAAAAAAGTTTACTAATTTTTTTAAGTATCATAAAAATATTTCTCTATTTACAATTGCCCCAGGACTTAAAAAAATTAATTTCATTAGTCTATGACATAATATTGGAAGAAACATTTGTTTTTATAGTTATGTATGACATATTTAAAATACAGGGCTATCATGAGTGTTTCTGATGATAATGCCCCAATAATCTTATATAGTGTGTTATAATGTGAAAAGTTGAATAAATAGAGGAGAATTGTTTTTTCAAACACACAGCTTGGGAATACAAATTATCCAAATTTTTGTTGTCTATTAAATGTTTGGATAATTTTATGAATGTGTCAGTCCAATAAAACAATTTTTCTTTTGTCTTGGGTAGAATGTGTTTTTGAGTCACATTGTTTAACATAGAAGAAGGTATTTTATTTACTTTGTTTATTAATCGTAAATTATCAACTGAGTGCTACAGAGTGGACATTAGTATTAATTAATATGTTATAAAACACTGGCAATACTACAACATTATCTTAACTACAATATATATATAATTATACTATATATAATATTATACTATTTGAGTGACTCGGGATTTAATATATAATTTTGATTATGGGAGTTCCTAGATGAAATGTGAATGCATGGGTCATAGTGAGTAAAATGTTAATATAAATATATGCTGATAGTGAGATATTTGCTGTTTGAAATAAATGTCAAAAATAGATAGTAAGTCAATTGCACACTTACTGTCATGGATTATTATTTTCTTTAAAATTATCAACCTGACATAATTTCTTTTGGAGAATTAGGTATGCTATATGTCCCTATTTTGTGAATATTTATATCTTTTTAAGTGGTATTATTGGCATTAATATATTAAATCTTCTGTGTTATGTTATCTGCCAATTTAATTTTCAATAAATGTTGAATAATGACAGACATGTATTCTACTATTCTGATTTCACAATCTTCAATTTAATCAGGTACTACTTTGTTTTTCATAAAATCAGTATCTATCTTTAACTCAATCATTGACTTTTCCTGACACTACATTGCCGATGATATTGTAGTATTAGGGGAGTCAGAAGAAGACTTAGAAACAATAATAAATGGCATGAATGGGGTCCTGGAGAAAGTTCAAGATGAAGATTAATAGAGGGAAAACCAAGGTAATGGAGTGTAGTATGGGAAACAGTGGAATAACAAATAGTGTTAGATTGGGAAGGGATATTTTGACTAGGGTTGGTAGAAGTATTGTAGGCATAAAGAGTAGGATAGCACAGGCAAGGAAGGCTTTTGCGCAAAAGAGAAATTTACTTATGGGTAATATATTAAGAAATCGTTGCTAAAGATGTTCATATGGAGTGTGGTGATCTATAGGTACGAAATGTGGACGATAGGAGTTGCGGAAAGGAAAAGAATAGAAGTCTTTGAAATGTGGTGCTATAGGTGAATGCTGAAAATCAGCTGGATGGATAGAATCACTAACAAGGAAGTTCTAAACAGAATAGGGGAAGAGCGAACAATATGGAGGATGTTGACCAATAGAAGGATAGATTAATAGGCCACAGTTTAAGACACGAGGGTCTTGTAAAATTAGCATTTGAGGGAAGTGTGTGGGGTGAGAACAGAAGAGGGAGGAAAATGATCGAATACACAAAGTAGATTAGGTAGGCTGTGGGATGTGCTAGTCATGAGGAAATGAAAAGGCTTGTGCAAGATAGGTTAGCATGGAGGGTTGCATCAGAACAGTCTTAGGATAGAATACCACAACAACACTACATTAATAGTATTCTTTAATATCAATCTAGAGTCAATTCATAACATTATTGCTATTATAAACATTTTAGCTTGTAAGAATGCTATATCTTTTTTTCAGTGTATTTGTTATTCTTAAGTTTTAATTTATAAATATTAAGTTTTTACCTTCACAACTTGCAACAACTGAATCATTTCAACTAACACTCAAATTCTTAATTCAAAATATTTTTGTGTACCTTTTGTTTTTTATTTTGATATGACTAAACCTCAGACAGTAATATTTGTCAAGCTATTTATCAATATATGAACGTTATTTACATCACTGAATTGTTTTTGAGGTTGTGAAGAAAACCAGCTCATTGGAAACATTAAGAGATGCAAATTTGAATCTCAATTCGCAAGTGTTTTTATTAAGGCAAGAAATAGACATTTTGGATATCCATTTATCAGAAGCTTTTTATCAGTTGAAGATTACTAAGGTATATGCGACTGAACATCAGTTATACTGCATGGTCTTCTGTTATGCTGAATGATTTACAGTTTCCAAAACTATAAATGAAAACTTATCATTATTAATTTTATATTGTTATATGGAATAATAGTCTCTCTTAACTGTTGTCACCTACTTGAACTATGGTTATTAAAGATATATCACATCAACCTCGTGGTTTTTTTATTTTTTTTTCTACAACTCACCATAATTACCTTATTAAGCTACTCCTAAAACTAGTATTACAGTAATACTATTGAACTTATGTATAATTCCATTTAATGTTTTGTCATTAACAACAATGTTTGTCAATTTAATTGACATTAACCATAATGTTCTTTACTTTTGTTTCAATATTAAGAATTGTTTATATATTTGAATTTTTATTAATTTAAAATTGTTATCAAAAGTTGTCAAATTATTTTTTTCCTGGTCTTCACCAATATCAAAGTTTGTATGCATTACAAACTTAGACCATGGCCAAGACTGGATAATATTTTATTTATTCGGAAAACTACAATCTCTTACCTTTAATTTTCCATTTCAGGAGATGTTGATGAAGAAAAATAATGACCATCTAAGAACTATTCAAGAATTGCAGATGAAGGTATTTGTATTATTTGTACATACATTATATTTTTTAATGATTCTAACTTATTTATATAAGTGAAGGTTATGTCACTTAAGGTTATTTAAAATTACGTTATGATACAATTGCTTGGTGCATTTATTTCCTTCAAACAAATAACATTCAAATGGTGAGATGTGTACTAAAACATTTTAGCTACAGATATTCTCAAATTTGGTGTAACTATCTGAATACACTATCAATTGTATTTTAAAATTTGTATATAGATTAAAGATCTACAGGAGCTGCTTGGTGAATCAAGATCAAAGTACCAGCAAGCACTAACAGTATGTGAAAATTATGAAAAGGAAGCAGATACTATAAAGGTAATTTAATAATTAATTGTATAAAAACTTGGAAATAATATTACATTTATAGTGTTTCATTTGTGAAAATATTTATCTACTGCATATTTTTTTATGAGAACTGTACATTTCAGAAGTCTGAATCAGCATATGCAGAAAAATATGCTGAGGTAAGAGCAGAATCTGCTTTTCTTAAATCTCAAGTAAAGAAGCTTCAAATTCAACAAGAGATGGCTAATATGGAGGTGAGAGACTATGTTAGTGAAGTAGGCTCATGGTGGTGGGATGAATACTGGCAGATAGGATAGTTAGGCTTGGTTTGGAAGAGTTGAAATATTGCTTCCATTATATAATTGTCATAATTGTTTAATAAATATTTTCCAATAAAAATATTATGGGTAACTATAAAATTACTTTATTTTTTGGAAACTTACCCAGAAAGTTTGACATTCTATTGCTTCACAGCCTGTTGGCACCAAATATTGATTTAAGGTAGGTCATCTACACTTTAACCCCCTTCCTTATCCAAATGAGTTAATTATTTTGACAATATCATATTATCACAGAGATAGACTTATGCTACAGATCTTCTTTATATATATACTGTTAGTGGTTAGACAGTACCAATATTCCAATATCTATAATAGTTCTTAATTTTGTTTGACACTTTATTTATTGTTTCAGAAGGACAATCATTGACACATTTCAATATAAGAAGAAACATAAAGTCCACTTTTCTTGGTATACAGATGTTTATACCATGTCATACAATTTTCAAGAAGCTTTTGGCCCCTTGGGCCATATTTGTCTGAAATATAAAATACAATTAGAAACATATCACAAACAACATTACATTTGACCAATACATGAATACCTACCTCTACACAGTATTACAATTGTCCAGACACATTTCTTATATACCATCAACCTTTCATTTTTGCAAACAATCTTTTATCCAAACCAGTACTTGTGTGGTCTATATATATACGAAATTATATGAACCACATGGTATTTCACCATCAACATTTATAAATTGTATATTATCTCTTTTGTCTTTCATACTGTTGATCCATTTACTTGATCTTTTTACAGATTTATGCTAAACATTTTTGTCTATACTATTGCCTAAAATTATGCTAGTTTTTTTTAGACAATCCTTTGTATAAATAATAATATTGTATTTATTATTTCTCTTGGACCCAATGTAGTTGATGTCTCAGTATCTTCCTTGAATATACTTGTATTTGCTATTTTAAATATTTATATAGTTTTCCTTATTGTTAACATTCAATAGTTCCTCTGTTTGCATCACATTCAAATTGATATCCCTCTCAATACACAAGGCTTTTTTATCAATATCATTATTTAACATTGCATATCAATTATTACTTGTATCTTTATAAATTTTATTTTTGATTTTATTTTACATCATATTATAAATTACATAATATTTTTCTTTAAATGGATGGTTTGAGAAATAGTTAGAGGATTTCTCCTTCTAATACCACACGGTACACAATAGATTATTCTCCCTGAACACAGTTACATCCAAAAAAATTGAAACATTAATTAGTTTCCTTCTCCTTTTCACTTTATTCTTTGGAGTTTTAAAAGCTTTAACACTTGGCTAAAGTTATGATACTAACAACATTACTACAGTATTTTCATTGTCTTACATGGAGTTTCTTCAGAAAGGTACCACATGTTGTGTAAAAAGTATTGGCATAAATATAAATGAAGCAGTACTTAATTCCTAAACTGAAAAAGCTAACAGTGTGTAATATTTCAGGTCAAACATTTCTATAGAATTTTAAAAGAAGAAATGATATCCTCTTTGTCCACTAAATATTTGTCTGAAACCGTAATTAATCAATTAATCACCAGTTTAAATGTTATTGCTTTACTGCATCAAGTGAAAAGTCTTTTAGAGAGCAGAAATGATAACCTTACATTTCAGGTAACAATCTCTCTTAACACCTTTCTTCAATAAACATTACTAATAAGTGTTTTGAAAATAAACCTATATTAGAAATACTTAAGCATTTATGTTAAGAAAACATTTCATTAACTTTCTAAAGATAGTTTTGATCCTATTAAAAACAATTCAAACAGTAAAAGTTATGGGTATAGTTATTAAAATATAAATACAAATTTGAGCAACACAAAATTCTGATGGAATTCTAATTTAATACTAATCCAGGTGATATAATATATGCTGGTATTAAAGTTGCAGCGGGCTATGATCAATAAGAAAGAATTCTTAAAAGTTTATTTTTATTCTATAATTTTCTAATACAAACTATATTTGTGAGGCAAACATCACCATTCAGATATACAAAAATAGATGTGTGCAGTAGGGATTCATGTTTTTTTTAAGATGTCTGCTACATCATCCGAAAAACAATTTTTATGCAGATAACTATGTAAAATATTGTCACGTTTCTTAGGGATCGTGAGATTCAATAACACACACACGTAGAGGTTATAGGCGTTTAATCAACGGCGAAGTGCTGTACAAAGCTCGTACTGCTACAGACTGACTCCGATTTGGAATCCAGTCCTATTTATACATACATGGAATATTCTAGAAACAGAACATTCTAGAAACAGAAAATACTAGAAACAATGTAAATAAATTAAACAAATAAAAATGGTTGCGTCGGCTGGGACTCGAACCCGAGTCTGCAAATCTGCAGTCCGGCTCGCTACCGCTCTGCCATCACTGCAGGTCTTCAGATGTGGCAATATTCATAAGACCATAACTGTGATAGTGTTACCAATGACTATATTTATAATTCTGTACATAGTTTCAAATAGTGTCTAATTTTTTAAAGCAGATTAATTTAGCACCAAGTTAACACACACGTTTCAAAGATTTTCCTTTAGTACATTTTTTAAAGAAAGTAAATATTTTCAACAAACCCTACAGTATGGCACACAAAGCCATGTGATAAATTTTCTCAGAAATGATACCCCTCAAGTTTTTAAAAATAATCTTTGATTGCATTTTTAAAATACTTATGAAAGGTTAGAATACTATTTTATTTTGAAAATTTAAAATATGATTTTTAATTACTGAATGGTTTAAATTTAATTTGGGGTTTCTCCCTCTGCTGCCACCTTCCAGTACTCTGACATGGCTGGCTCAGTATGTAATGGCAAGTGACTGATTGTCTGTATTAAGTTGCAGTGAGCATAGAAAGGGGGCTGCTTGTTGAGCTTTATGAGTAGTGCAAGGGGAAAGTCTTTTTTGTAATCAAAGTAGAAATTCCCACTGTTAAAATACAGTTTTTATAAAGGTTCTTAAAATGAAGAAAAAAGTAATTATTTGTGTGCTGAATAATGTATCCACCACTGAATGTGTATGCTTGAATGTGTGTGTTCCACATACAATCTTAAATACATGGAGCAATTTCAATCAAACTTGTTACATATATGAGTTACAATCAAAGAAAAGACACTAAAGGGATAGAACACCCCTAGGGATAATATTGGAACTTAAAAGTAATAATAAAATCACCAATATAAGTGTTTTATGTAATCATTTTCAGGATCACATCTTAATAGTTGACTCTTATGTAGTCTATTTGCAGTCCTTCAAAGCAAGGGAGAGGAACACACCTGGAGATGGTGGTGAAATGTGGTTGGTTGTAAAAAAAATAATAATAATAATAATGTAAACATGACAGAAATTGGTTTTGAATCAACTGTTATAGGAGAAACTGAGTAGAATTCTGACATTTAACAGCACTTATCGGGATGGGGAGTAAGAAGGGGAATGGTCCAAAATAGTCCATACTAGTGTTGCTGAGATGAATAGTGACACTTTCAGTGCTGCTTAAGTCATGTATCCAGCCCAATCTATATGTGGCATGTTGAGGTAGGGTTTGCAAGATTAGTTTGAATTAATTCCTTTTCTGCCCTGAAATTATATTTTTATGATTCAGTATCCAAATGTGTGGGACATTATGAGGTTAAGTTATTTACATACAAATTGATTTATGATGACATGTGGAACAAGATTTGAAAGTTATACAGGCAGAATACATACACACACACAAAATAATTTATGGCTATATTTTCTCAGTTAAAACCACTATAAGAATTTGAACAGTACTCAAAAGTAGTAAAACTTTTAAAAATTAGATAACTGCAAAGAAGTAGAATACTTTATCATATAGAGAAATTATAATTAACAAGGTGGTTATTACATTTCACTCATTCTTACCTTCTAAATAATACAAAATAAAATATTTTCTGATATGTTTTATACTTTTCTTAAACTTAATGTAATCTTTGCTGATTTATCCTATTGCTGTATGAATAGAAATCTCGGTGATATATATATATAATTATAATAAAAATAATGTAATTAAAGTGTTTATATAAAAAATATTGTTACTATGGCAGAACACTATGCTCAATGAAGAAAAGTTCAGACTTCTTAAAGAATTATCAGAATCAAATAAAAGTTGCAAACAACTCTGTGATGAGTTTTGTGATCTCATCAATGGAATATATTGTAGGATTGCTAGAGGCAATTCATTAAGAAATTCTTCTTGCAGTAAATTTAAGTATAATAAAACTTCAATCAACGAATTATTGAAAGAAAAGAAGTAAGTATACTAAGAGTGGTATCTATTTTGGTACTTGCTAAGCATCATAATATATATGTCAGGAATTGGCATTGTCAAAATAATTAAAACATTAATAAGAAAGATGGTGACTTACCTGAAGTGTAAAGCTGGCAATTGCCATTATGAGTGCAGGGTTATGAATTTTCAGAAGCCATTGCCCCTTTCATCAGAAGATTGCTCAGAATGCTATTCCTAATCTTCTGGTGATGTCCCCAAAAATTCATTACCTCACACTCATCATGGTGAATGCCAGCTTTACACTTCAGGGAAGCCTCCAATTTTCTCTCTATTTCCTGTCCTCATTAATTGTTTTAATAGCCTGGCAATGCCAATTTATGACTTGAGTATATATATAAATGTTATAATATATCTTAGATTACAAATTAACAGACAAAACAATTTAATTTATTTAAAGTTATTTTATTTTAAGTTGCTAACCTGTATCATCCGCTTAATTGGCAGATAAGATGACAGGTACCAGCTCAGGCATGGACAATGTTGGCTGTTTCTGTAAACCTGTCTGTATTGCTCCAGATTCAATCTCTGGCATTTTTTAGCATTCTTGATATGTTGGTTTTTAATAGAAGTGATATCCCAGGAACTAATAGATTGATGAATCCTTCAATTATGGCTGAGTACATATGGACAAGCAAATGATCAAACATCTGCCTCTCTTCCAACCCTCATATTCCTTTCACACTCAAACTACAGTCGGCCAATTTTTTACCAAAATTAAAATAAATCCATTATATATAAAATTAATTAAATTTTACTCCATTATAATACTATTGAATTAACTTCAAATTTTACCAAATAAAATTTTCTAAAAATTTTTGAAAATATGAAAATTATCATATACATTAAAGTGATGTAGGAGATTGGCTCACTTTCTGCTGGTGATCAGTCTCCTGGTTTAAGGATATTTTTATATATTGTGGAGATTATCGGTGTTTTGTTTTGGAAGGTTAAATATAAGTTGACAATCATTTTTATGTGATCTATATGTCTACACAAACAATATTTATGGAAAAGTTAGAAACACAAAATCTATTCACTAACAGAGGGAGACTTTTGAGAGTTTCTTTAGCTCTTGTCAAGTGTGAAGATAAATATTTTGAAGGAATTGATGTTTGGTGTATGTAGTGGAACTGAATGTTTGTAGATAATGACTTGAGGTAGATTAGTAAGTAGGCCTACTTCAAATTTGTGAAGTCAGGTCATGTAGCATAAAAAGTGTATCATATATTTTCTGTGTGAAAGATAAATGGCCAAAAAATTATGCTACACCCAACTTTAAGGTTTTATTTTCAGGTAAGTCACTCTTTATTTCCTTACATACATGTATAGCAACATGAAGTTATGTCTCCCTCTTTATTGACAGCCAAATTGCTCCAGACAGAATTGTTGGCGGTGGCTTTTGAGTCAAGCCACCAGTACATTTTTTCTGTAAAATGCTCACAAGCATGCCTTTGAGAACATTCGATGGACAGCCATGGTGGCGTAAGTTTGGAGTAGTGGATTCACGACAGCTGTAGGAGATGTCAGGTCTCAAACACACTACTGGAATAATGGCACACTGATTTACGATTTATACGTGACAGTTCTTGGCATGGCAGGTGGAGGAGGTATATAATCGGTGACATGCCCTGAGGATTTTTTTACTCATTGCTTGAGAATAAAGTAGTTGTTATTAAATTACATGGCGCTCAAGTAACATGAACAGAAGTATTAATTGTTGGCAGAGCACCACTGAGGGACATTTTGCACTGCACCATGTTACAATATATTAATAAATGTTTTTTATGTTTATTACATATTATTGTAACTTAAAATTTCCAGAATAACTGGATAATTACGAGTATAAGTTGAGACATGGGTCAATTTGGTTAAATTCAGCTATTTCATGATCAGCTAGTCCATATTGTTTTCTATATTGGGATCTCTGGTTAACATCTCCAGCTAGGAAATACGGGCATGTGTCAGCATTGAAGTCAATGCTCTTAAAATAAACCAGAATTCACAGTAATATCCTGTATTCTTTCTCATTTCAGAATCACATTTCACACTTCCAAGTCAGACTCAATATGCCAGGAGTTCCGTTGGAAACCCCATAATTCAAACAAAAATGTCTGACTCCAAAACCTTTTTTTCATTCACATTTCCATTATAAATTTGCTCCTTCAATCTCTGTAACCAAAACTTCCTCGCAGACTAAATAAAAGGATTTTTCAAGTCTGTATCAAAAATAACATCAGTCCAAAATTAAAGTATTGTAATAAATAATAGGCTAATCATTTGTAAGGAGTGCCTTCATGCTTCATGCTCCACCGCTGATAATTAACTTGCTCTAGGTGATGATGACTATTGTTTGTAGGTTTCCATCTTGGACCTCAAATTTGGCATATTCCAATAGGTGATCAATTGGCTCTTTTGCACATAGCTAATCTGATAATCTCCAGAGTCCACTCAGTCAAATAATTAACCCCACCAGGCCATCAACTTTCTCTCTCAATGAAGGTCAAGTAGTCTTTCATTGATTTGACTGTTCCTTCATTTCAGGTGATGAACCAAAGTTTCATCCATGGATATGAACGGACACAAAAACTCTGCTTCATTGTTGTGAAAAATCAGCAAACACTTGATTGAAATGCATAACTACCATATCCCACTTCTTCCCTAATCTACTTAGTATATTCCATCCTTACGCTCCATCTTCTGTTCTTACCCCACTCACTTCTCTCTAATGCTAATTTTACAAGACCCTCATATCTCAAAAAGTCCTCCAAATTGTTCTCTCTTCCCCTATTCTGCTTAGAACTTCCTGGTTAGTAACTCTAGGCACCCATCTAATTTTCAGCATTCTCCTATAGCACCACATTTTGAAAGCTGTGTGCAACTCCTATCGCTCACGTTTCGCACCCATATAACGCCACAATCCATACAAACTTTTTAATACTTTAAGTTTTTAAGAAGGTATGAGAGTAATTAGATAACTTTTCTTCTAATAAATTTGTGTTGGCATTGCCTGATTAGCAACTGTCTTCCTGCCACGAGTGTGCGGCTTCCAGCCAAACTCCTGGCATATGATAGTGTGATACATATGGGGAGGTAACTTGTTATATAATCAGCTGATTTAGTATGGACATTCATTGAAATTATATTTATATTGAACTAATAATTACATTTAATATTATAACTATTCAAAGTTTTCAGAGTTAAAACTTGTCATTATTTAAGAAGTCTACTGGTCATTTGTTTTTTATGTTTTGGGTGGTTAACTGTTGTGCCTTTCACCTGCTGGTCTTGTAGCACACTGGTAATTGGATTTTATGGAATCAATAATTGAATTAATATTTAGATCACTGTGGATGGTGTTTATTATATACCACTGTGTGTTGGGAATAATTCTTAGGTTACTATACCTGCTATATCAATTTCAATAACACAAGATATGAAAGTGAAAAGATGAAGGAAGAAGGAATTCTACAGTTAGAATCAGAGCTGGGTGCACGATTTCAATGAGGCAGTTATTGAGGCATGAGAAATAGTGCCATAATTGCATATCTAAAAGTGAGAACTGCTGTCACAATGTTATACTAGAAACAGTTCAATTGTCTGTAGTCTTTGGCCTGCTTCATATACATTCAAACTGCAATCTATATAGAGTATACTTAAAATTTATATATTTATTTTACTATAATTTACTAGTTTGTTTACCTGCATTAATTTTTCTGTATTGCTTTAAGCTGACACATTATTGGTACTTAGTACAACTTAGGGCATTTTGCAATAAATGTATTGTTTAAATTAATTCTCATCACAGATTTAGTTCATTATAGATTGAACTTGTTACTTGACTATATGTGGAATAATTAGGTTTGTTGTTTTATTTTTGAATTTTTTGCATGTGTAGTAGTATTGGTTCAGTATTTTACAAGGGAAGTGTGTGGGCTAAGAACAGAAGGAGGAGGAGGGTAAGGATGGAATATACTAAGTAGATTAGGGAGGAAGTGGGATATGGTAGGATGGAATGCACCAATTAGATGTGGTGTTGTTGTAGTATTTAGTCCTAAGACTGGTCTGATGCAACCCTCCATGCTAACCTATCCTGTGCAAGCCTTGTGGGATGTAGTTATGTAAAAATGAAAAAGGCTTGCACTGAATAGGTTAGCATGGGGGGTTTCATAAGACCAATCTAAGGACTGAATACAACAACAGAATGTACAGATTCATTGTGCAAAATGTAATATAATGTTTTCTTCTTTCACAGACTCCTTAAAAGAGCATTATACTTTTCAATTAAAACTCTGCAAAACTGCAAGGGTGAAAACATATGTGTACCTGTAGAAATTTGCTCACATTCTACTCGAGTATGATCATCAATATACAAATTAAAAAAATAAATAATATTAATTGTGTGCCTTTGAAAACAAGTGATATGTACTTCTTATAGAAATATAAAATAAATAATAATGTTGAATATTAACAGAAATATGGTTTAAATTTTTAATGATTTTTATAATCATTTTCACAATTAATTAATGAGAAACACATTTTTATGAAAACTTGAGAATGAAAATACATTGTTCTTGTGTTGTCATTAAGAAGTGTTTTTAGATGCAGTTTCAATTTTCTGAAGTACATGAATAGTTTTGGACATTGAATATTAAATAATATGCTTTCTGTACTAATTTGCATAGTTTTGTTACACATTAATTTATTTTTTCTTCTTTGTTCATCATTATTTATTAATTTAGCATAAAGCTAATTCCACAACCTATTGCAATATAAGTATCTTATTCTATTATTTTATAATATTTTTTATCACAATCTAATCTTCTTTAAATACATTTTATTCTATTCATAGTATTAACTACTAACCCCCTATCAAGCAAAGAGTTTTTTTAACTTCTTGAATTTAAATGATCAATAAAAAAACTTTTCTTTATTCCTGGCATAATGATTATGAACATCTAATTTTCTTTTTTATAAAAATATAAATATTTAAATACTCTGGTCACTGGCCCTTTATATATTCTATAAAAAAAACTAATACATCATACAGAATTTGGCCCCTCACATTTATTTAGCATGGTCATAATCTTACTCTACTTACTTTCATTTATTATTGCTCTTAATCCTCTATTCCGTACCATTTCTATTTACACCATACAACAAAGAATTACAATAGCTTACATGAATACTGTTATTTTAAAAAGCAAAATATTTCTTAACCTGAAAATGACTCCTATTTCTTTCCAACATACTAACTCACAGTCAATAACACCTAGGTACTTAACAAAAAAAATTAATTGGACTAGTCAACCAGCTGCCTCCTAAACTGGTCAAGGCACAGAGAGGGGAATGCAAACAACAAACTCCTCTCCCATAATTTGAAAAGGCATAAGACAAGTATCTCTTTCAGGTGAATCACTGGCTAGGAGCCTTGAACTATTTCCCAGGTGCCCTAGTTACCCCAAGGCTCTATTCTTCACCCTTTCACATTCCCTCCTCCAATTCACTTCCTATGCTATTGAAGGGGAGTTGACAGCTTCTAGACCACCCACAGGTAGCCTGCAACCCGCCTCCCTCCTCCCGAAAAAAAATATCACAATTTCCTACCACTATATCGCAGCTTTTCATTTTTGTATGTACATACATTTGGTTTTCTTAGTATTTAAACTTAAATTATTGACAGACATCAAGTTCAAAAGATTTACATTCTCATAATTAATTATATTTACAATTTCTCCCAGATAAGTATATCAGGGTATCATCAGCAAAAAAATTCAAATTTTCCTCTTTAACTATTTTAGGCAACTCGTTTGTATGCAAGTAACTTATGTGTGATCATAACATAATTAATTTTGACACATTTCTTTCCATTCTTTTAAATAATTTTTTGTCCAATTCAAAGCACTTTCTCACAATTTATCTATTAACGTATCTCTACAGTCTCAAAACGCCTCTTTATATCCAAAAACAAAGCCCTAACCCCTTTTCCATGGCTCTAGTAATGGAGTTTTTAATAAGGACAAGTTGATGTTGAAATAGAATTAAACAAGCTGTGCGTGTTGTATTTAATGAAACACATTTTTTAATTGAAAGGCCCATGTATACCATTATGTATGGAATATAACATCATTCAATTGTCTGCCGCAGCTTCTCATGGTGGCACATATCCGAGTGGTTGAATTTTCAATGATTGCCACATAGATCCGGCTGAATTTGAGCAATGACCTGGCTATGTTGACTTTAAGGGCACCGATCAATTGCAGCTTATTGGCAATGACTTGCCACTTCAGGAAAACCCACAAGTAAAAGTCTAGCAGGGTTAAATCGCATGAGCTTGGTGGCCAATTCATGTCACGTCCTCAAGAGATAACCATACCCTCAAATCATTCATTTAGAATGCCCATCGTAGCATTTGCTGTGTGCCAAGTAGCGCCATTCTGCTGGAACCGCATGTCAGCCGATCTAGCATTCCTTTGACAAATGGATGTTGGCTGATAGTTTACTGAATAGGTCATCTCGAATTTGGCCACCAAACATTGTAGAGTCGACTTGGCCACCGCGGACTGCTGTAAAATGGCAATCGTTTGCACTAATGAACACTCATTTTGATAAAGTTTTATCATGCTGATCAATCGTGTAACTTAAAATGGTGATTTGGCATCAGTGACTGAATAATAAACTACAAATTAGACAGATGCCTCCAAAACATGACTGCCATAGGTTGTCAACATCGACCCACGCCAATTGAAAAATTCCTAGGTGACAGCCCATTGAACATGTGGTTGTAACTTCTGAACCAATGTACATTAACCTCTTATAGTTTTATATGGGATGTAGTATTACTTTATAACAAAATGGCATGAGATTTGGTGAGAGTCAAGTGGGTATACCTCTACTGATTTGACTTAGAATGACTCAAGTGGAAGAAGATTAGATTTATTTCAGCGCTGTTGATTCATAGCTGTCATGACATGATCTACATTAAAGTCAGAACACAAAAGCATAAGATAATTTGACTCAAGATAAGTGAATAATAAAACTGTTAAACTTTTTGTTCACATAATTAGACCTATACAATGCTACAACTATGGTATTTATATCTAACAGATGACAATCAGTGACATTAAATAGCTTTTCTACAAACATGTCATCAAACAAACATTACATGTCCACCATGTTTTCTTGCAGCTTTTATTGAGTACCTTGTAAATCAATACACACTGATGCAGGATCTTTTTGAAGTGAATATTGTGTAGAATTCATTAACTATTACCCAGGGGCCTCTAGTTAAGCCTTCACTGTCCCCTCCCTTCAAATAACCTCACTATACTATTAAAGGGAAGTTGCTATTTATTGGGCCACCATAAAGTATTGGGTTCCACAAAGCAAACAATGTTAAGATTTGGGTCCAACAATAACCCATCTACAGAATCAATTTTCTTAGATAACCCTTGAATGTTCCAGAAGAGAGTATTTTCACTGAACCTGTATAATTTAGATGTATTTCCTAGTTTGAGACATAATTGCAAGCACTGGTAAAATATCTTTGTCCTAAGCATTTTGAGCACTTATTACTGTGGTGAATATGACTATACATTGACCTGAAGGTCATTGTGCAATGGGAAGTGTATCTCTTAAAGAGGATTCTGCATTGAAAGCTTCAAATTACCAACATTAGCTGACCCTAATGTTTGGAAGGTCAAATGCAGAGTTAAAATACAAAATAACATTTCAGATCAATTTGAAACATCTATAGGCTTACGACAGGGAGATGCTTTGTCATGTTTAATTTTTAATATGATCCTGGAAAAGGTCAGCCTCATGCCGCACTTTGAGCCAACCCAGGGGGGCATCTTTCCTCAATAAGGGCCCTGGCCCAGTGTTATCCCTGGTGAGGGCGAGTACCCCCCAGCAACTGGCCGGGTGCAACCTTAATGGTAGCGCTGGTGCTTCTAGTCTAGTGTAGCATTTTCCCCTATAAAGGTGACTGCTCCACCCTGATAAGGGAGTATACCACCCTATGACTAGCATTTGAAGCTTCCCGCTTCTTCTGGATTGCAGCACCTGGTTTCTGAGGCCATCCGAAGTGTAAGCTAGCAGCTATCCCCTATGGATGATCTGTGCAACCACCCAATAATAGGGGAATTATACCCACACAGTTTCATAATCGGATAACTAAGTATGGCTAGCAAATTCCATACTCCACACCTTAGCCTGAGGGCTTGATGACTGTCTTGAGATGGACTCAGTTACTAAAGTCACCACGCTGACCCATCTCAGTCCATCTCCCATGCTCATAAAGGATACTAGTTCCCAGCGAGCCACCCTGGTCTGCCCCCTGCTATTAGGTTTCACATACCCAGGAATGATAGGCGGGACCCAACACCAAGGCACATGAGAGATGCGTGCTGCTCCCCATTTATGCCATGGACGATTAGATTACACAGAGGCACCATGGGTAGGTTCGGCCTTCGACTTGAGGATGAGAAGCTGTACATCATCCCCTTCCGCCCCCTGCGACAAAGACAATGGGACTCACAGTGAACCAACAGAAGACCAAATACATGAAAGTAACTAAAATACCAAAAAATACAAACTTTTAACACTAACGGCCAAGAATTTGAAAGAGTTAAGGAATTTAAATATCTGGGAACAACCTGAACAGAAAACAATTATATAACAGCTGAGATGAAAGTATTGTGATGGCAAATACAATTATTTACAGCTTAATGAAACAACTCAGATCAAGGTATCTGCAGCGGCATACAAAATGCCTTCTGTATAAAACACTAAGACCAGTACTGACTTATGGGAGCGAGAGCTGGCCCTTGACGAAACAAAATGAATATCAGTTACAGATCTTTGAAAGAAGAATTTTTGGACCAGTATGTGAAAGCAGGCAATAGAGGATGAGATATAAGCACGAGATATACCAGCTGTTCGGAGAGCCTGAGATAGTGAAAGTAATCAAACTTGACTACGATGGCTGGGGCACATCTTTAGGATGCAAGATCAGAACCCATGTAAAATGCTGATTTAACATGTTCCAGCAGGAACATGATGTAAAGGACGGCCAAAACTGAGGTGGATTGAATCAGTGGAGGAAGATCTGAAGAATTTAGGAGTGAGGGGATGGCAGAGAAAGACACAGGATCGCAAAGTCTGGAAGGAGATCATGAGAGAGGCGAAAGTTCACTCTGGACTGTAGAGCCAAATGAAGAAGAATGTTTGGATAAGCTAGGATTTCTCTCTTCATTTACCATCATTGAAATATTTTAGCGTGCAAGTATGTCATTTCCAATATATAAGTTAAATATAATTCAATACACAAATTCCAGAATTGTTTATTAACATCTGTGGAATTAACACACACAAAACAAAACACATAATTTTTCTGTGGTCACCTGCCTTTTAGAGAATTTTACACATGTTACAGGTGAAGAATGTTCAATTATTGTATAAATCTTCAATTACTAATGATTAGTTTGTTTACAGCAGATCACTGAAACATACAAAAGAAATTTAAAAAATGAATAAACAAGGATAGGCAAATTCACTTCCAAAAACAGATATTTGCTGTAAAGAACAGGAGCAATTATAAAATAATAATAATTGTGTTGTAAGATTTATAATATTGTTATTAAAGTGTGTTCAAGTGTTGTTGGTTGTCAGTTTAAATACTTACGTTTGATGATGACTTTTTTTTGACTTACTTAGATTCATTGGTTAGTTTCACACATTGAGTCATACATTTTGATTGGATTAATTTTGTGTGTCACAGCATAAGTGATATTTTGGTTGGGTAACTTTTCAGAAGCCAAGAGAGCACTTTGAGACTTAACACCCAATTAGAAGAAGGGGGCTTTCAGGCCTTTAAATACTTATCATGCTACTTATTCTCAGCATGGTGATACATACTATGTATATATATATATATATATATATATATATATATGAGTCAGGAAATGACATTGTCATGTTAATTAAAACAATTAATGGGGAAAGGACAGAGATATAGAAAGAAGGTGACTTACCTGAGGTTCATAGATGGTAGACACCTTGTGAGGTTTAGAGTACTTGAATTTTCGGAGGCACCGCCCCCTTCATCAGAAAGTTAGGAAGACATTTCCAGTGATCGGCTAGCTGACGACTGCATTAGATCATTTAATTTATGTTCTAATTTAAATTAAATTGATTTATTTGAAATTTTGGTGTTTTTCTATTTATTATTTGGATAGAAAAGAGGGACAGAGAGCAGAAGTTAAGTTTCCTTAAGTTGATTGTTGGTGTTGACAGGCTAGGTTACAGTAGCATGTCAAATATCTGAGAGCTTGAGCCCCATTCTTCAATACTGTGTCCAAATGGTGTGGCAGCCAGTGTTGAATTCATATCCTGGCATGCCACTCATTAAATGGCACCAATTGACACCCAACACAGAACACAGTCGACAAATCTCCCCCCCCCCTCTCTCTTTCCCCTCCCCCCTTCTCTCTCTCCTCCCCCTCCCCCTCAAAAGGAAAGGTCATAACAATGTAAAAATAGAAGATATGTGGAATAATGCATGCATTCAAATAACCATAATATATATATAAATAAATAAATGTAAAAATAGAAGATATGTGGAATATTTTTACATTGTTATTATAAAGTACCGACACATCTATTAGAGGTAACAAGTAAACAATAAGTGAGGGTGAATGGGGAAATATGGTATCTAGAGGATGTTTAGTCAAGGACTTTGACTGGACTGTAGGATGTGTCGGATAGAATTCCCAAAGATTTAGTTCAGCATCTGATGAATCAGGGGCAAGGTTTTGAGGCAGTTCAGCGTGGAGTCGTCATCAAAGTTGCGGGTGTTGCAGCTTTTGGCATGAATTATTATTGAGAAATGGAGGTATGAAGACTCGAATGACAGAAATGAAGTGAAAATACCAAGAATTACAAGAAACTGTGAAGAATTTTAAGAATTGGTAAGTGATTGACTGCTGGCCAATTGTTTATCCCCTTTCCTAAAAATTGAGCAGTTTTTACCTTCTCTTGGAATTTTTTTAACTCATACCCTAAACAACATTATATGTAATGCCAAATATTTGGCCAGCACCTCTGGTGAATGTGAGAGAGCACAAATGAAAGCTCCTAAGTAAATTATCACACATTTCAACCAATGAATTAAACTAAAAAAAAAACCGGTCAATTAAACCCAAAATAGGGTTAAAAGTTCATAGAACTAAAACTGACAAAATTTAATGAAATAAATCAAAATAGTTAAAGAATTTTAATTGATAATCAGAATAAACTTGAAAACTATAATACTGCTATTTCAACAAGAAAATCCATTGTTATGAGAGTTAAGTATTTCTGTGAACCATGTTTTTCTGTCTCTTTGATCTAGGAACTTCCCCTAGTTTTAGTGTCTCCTCTCTTTGTATTATTTTAATAAATACCATACAAATACTAGCTACTTCGAACTTATAAGCGTATTCAATTTATATTCTAATTCAGCTACATTAGGGAAACTGTGTAAAAATATTATAATGATACCCACTCTTGTATCAAACTTCAAATATCAATTAAGTCAAAATATAATTGAACATAGCTCACCACATGCTTTATTTTAGATTTGAGTTTTGGAAAATTCGCTGCCCCTTGCTGGCGTCGAGCTGCTTCATTCATTGCAGCTTCCACAACGTAATCTACATTTGCAACAACTATTGGAATCCAGTTGATATTTATTTTGTATAGTTTTGTTGCTAAAATCTGTATTTCTGGCATGAATCTCAGGTAGGTATCACAGAAATGAAGAAGGATTAAACGGCTCTCTTTAGGGTCATATAATTCTATACTTTTTGGTGGGCGCTATAAATAATATATTATTTCATTATTTTAATTAATTATTACAATATTTATAACAATTGATTAGATTATTTCCTAAATACATTAATATATTTGAATAATAAACATCTACATTTAAAGAATACAAATTACAAAAAGAATAGTTAAAATAGACAGCAATTAGTGATAAAATAAATATCACACAATGTTTCTTCAAGCTTTGCTGTTTTTGACAGTTGTTTGAAAAATGCAAGGTCCGTAAGAATGAAAGTACGCTATTTGTTTGGATTTGAAATGTGTATATTATTCTGGAAAAATATGTAATTGTGTTATAATGGTAACCTGGCAGCACCAAAAATAGTCAAGGTTCTATTTGTTTGAAACCTTCAACTAGCTGTCACTTGGAATATTTCCCTAATAATCTGGTGCCTCCAAAAATTCAAGAATTCTAAACCCCAACATGGTGCCTGACATCTGTACACTTCAGGTAAGCCACTAGTTTTCTAGTCTTTTTTTCCTGTCCTTATTGATTACATATACCACAGCAGGACAATATCGTATTATTGATTGCTAATGTGGAATATGTACAATGTTTTATTGGAAAATCTCAAGAGTTTAATTTTACCTTGTACTGAAGTCTGTTATACTTCTATAATTTTAGTAATACTCAAATTATTGTTGTTATAATTTTATTAAAAATATAATTGTTACCTGGACAGTGTGTAAAAGACAACATTCTCTAAAATAAATGTATGTTTTCCTTATAGATGATTTTAACATTGATGTAACAAAATCATGAGTTATATAGTAAATAGAAATAAGTGTAGATATCTTTTTGTCACTAAATTTATTCAGTCTGAAAACAAAGAAAGACACAAAAAAAATTTATTTCAATATTATTAGTAATTTTTTATAATTATTATACATTTGTTTAATATTTTTATTAAGTTTAAGGTTTAAATGAATTAATCAAGAAGTAACGGGGATAAGATGATTGCATAAATATTTTTAATCCCTTTAAGTAACAATTGGTTAAATCTCACAATATACCATGTACTTTAGAGCAAAATATTTCTAGTGTAGAAAGTGAATGAAATTTTCTAGGGATTCCAACCAAGGAAGCCTGTCTATGACTGCATTTTCAGAAGGGCAAGTGTATAAAGCCGACCTCCAATGGTTTAGTGGCTAGCTTCGCTGCCTCACAACCCAGAGGTCCGGGATTTGAATCTGGGCATGGCATGGGTGCTTGTACTGTCATGGTCACAGACACTTAAGTTAGGACTGCTGGAAAATTGATACCCTGACCACATATCACTCCTAGTTCAGAATGTGCCATGTAATTGACAGTCTGCAGTTGACCTGGTAGGCCAAGGCCCTCAATAAGATGCAGAGCCGAGGAAGAACATGAAAACTGCATAAAATTAATGCAGATGATAATCATGAATCCTCTAAAATGATCTCTTGGTGTACTGTTTGCCATACACTGCACAAGCTGAGGGCTTGTTCAAGAACCTTTCCTATCTTAATTTAGTAAGCAAAAATGTCTTCAATTTACACAACAAAAAACATTACACTTTTACAGGTGATTTTTGGTATAAATAGCATGGCATCATGGACCCGAAATTCATTAGTACCTTCAAGCTTGTGGGGGCTGTTTTCAACAAGACTTTATGACATGCTATGGTGCTCATATTGTGTAGGAGTGGCTTCAGAAGCATGAGGGACATATTACCTTCTTTAACAGATCTCAATCCAGTTGAGTATTGTGAAATGAAGTTGAAATACTTGCATTCATAACTAGACTATGCTATTGATCAGGCTTGTTGTCAAATACACCACCTTTCAAGAACTTGTTGAATGAATAGCAATCTGGCCTAATTTTTTTGGTTCCAATGCCTTTAAAAAATTACAAATTTTCTGCAACTCCCCAAGTCAAAAATTTGGTTTATTCAATGCATCTGAAGTCTGTGGATAATTTGGTTAGGCTACTTTAAAAATATAAAATAAATGATAACTGTATTTTAAATTCACAAACAATTTGTTGAAGAGGCATAATTAAAACAATTAATTAAACTGAATATTAGTGTACATTACAAATGATGTGTATATATATATCTCAAAATATATTAACTTTAAAAACGTACAATATATTATGCAAAAATTTCAGTAAATAATATTTTAATTAAGATAAATTGGGCAACAAGGTTTGACGTTAAAATATTAATACAGATTTACTCAGTCACATGAGGTTCCTTTTCATCGGGGAGTTAAGATGGGGAGATTATCAGAGAAAATAAGTCTTAAAAGTGGTTAGAATCACTCTACAAAGAGCAATGTATAGTCTTTCAGTTCGATGTCTTCTACCGGGCTCCGTCGTGGATGCAAACATGGATGAAAAATATCTACCATGGATGCAGGCTAACCCTCTCATATGTGATGGAAGCCCGGTGATGGTGATGCATGGTTCTGCTGAACTTTGACTCGGAAAAATTCCATGTCCAATTTCTATATGAGGCTGCCTTGGATTAGTTGGCATGCCTTGTCCATTCCACATTATTTTTTTGAACTCCCCTTCTTCGAAACTTCCATGTCTTTGTCCCACAGATACCGGCTTTAAAACCAACCAGATTTTAGAAACAAAGACAAAACTAAAATAAACTTACTTAATCTGCCTCCAGTAATATGATATTAAAGTGTTGAATTAAATACCTTTGTTTGACCCTCTCCATAGTAGTAGTTTTTACGCACTTGATAGAAACTCTTACTTCCGCAGATTGTAAATAAATATCTGCCATCATTAACTGATGTTGTGGTATTCAAAATAATTAATGAAATCAGGTAATAAGTTTATCAGACATTTACTCATATTCACGTATTTATTTAAGGCCAAATATTTTCTTAATTTAAGCACATTTAGTTTCACAATTGCTACAAATATTGATAATAAGGTTTCGTCGCCCGCCCCATATTTCCTTCTATATTTTCAGATTCTTCACTAATTTATATGCTCTTCGTCAATACTTTTACAATTTTGCTTTGTCTCTTTTACTGAGTAGTTGAACATTGTCTGATATCACCGTAAATCGCCAGTGAAAAATTATAGATTCCTGTTTCTCTTCGCCCCTGCGTCCTCAATGAGGCTTAATTTCTTTCTTCAATTCTTCGACGTTTTCCAATTTTACTATCTTCCATACAAACTTGACGTAACTCCCTCTCATTTCCATGTCCCAACGCTCCATAGATTCTGAAATTGGTTACGGGTATCTCTTCTAACACGTGCCCTCTTTCTTTCAAGTTGTACAGACACTGGATCATCACGGAATACATGCCTCCCGTGTATATACCTTTACTGGCTTAGTATCTCGATTTTTATTTTCTGGAATTTCTTCTCCCTTCAGCTAAGTCCGTGTGTCCAATCTATAAATCTTTCACTTCATCTAATGCTCATAATATTTCTGTATTTGCCTCTTCCCTCACAGCTCCTTTTGTTGTTTCCATTGTTACACGTCGTGGTTCCAAACTTTGTTGTTACGTCTCATCACAATGAATAGCGAACTTAATTCGAAGAGTTTTGAATCATGCTCGGAAACATTTTACTGGGCTGAATGGTTCGAATGTTGCAATATTTTCGCGGCGCCCCTGCAACACAACCACGACGCCCCGGAGCGTCGCGACACGTAGCTTGGGAATCACTGTTATACTATATACATTTCATCTTCATTTCGTTTCCTCACTTTTTACTGTATGACTACGTTTTTTTCTATGTTGTAACCTGACTTTGCATGAGAAAGGTTATTGATGTAGGTTAGAGTGCATGTCAGCATGACTTAGCTCACACTGAGAACTCAAGCAGCAGTACATTTAAAGAAAATATAACTATGTATGCTGTCCAACATGATAATCATGCCTGACACTTATTTAAGTACCAGATGGTTTGTTATTTTTAATATAATTTGTCTAAATGCAATTTAATTATTTGTAGGTTTGTAAAAGTTATTTACAGATTTAAATACTGGAAAATTAGTAACAATTAAAAAACCATTTTGTTACCACTTCACTGAAGTCGCATAAAAGTATATAATAAGAAATGTCACTTATAAGAGAAAATAGATTCATTAACTTTTATTTTATTAAAAGGAAATTTTGTATACCTTGCAAATCTTAGGACTTCCAGGATGAGTTCACAGAAAAATGGTACACATTGTTCAATTCTCATAGGAGGTAACCTTGACTCTGTAATATGACAATTTTCATTAGAAGAAAAAGGTAATTGTATATATATATATATATACTGCCTTACAAGAAAAGTGAAGTATCTGGAAGAGAAGGAGGAAACGAAATGAAACTTCATGAGTGGAAAGGGTATTTGCTGTTGTTTCAATGATTACAATATAAAGAAAGAACCTGGCAGATTTGTTACTCTTTTATGAGCATGACAATGTCACCTCTTTTGGTGGGTTGTAGGTCCTGATTCAGTTGGGTAGGGTGTCAGAAAACAGTTGGATCCTCTCCTAACTTCTGAGGCAACTGATCCGCAAGTGTTACAACTGGTCCGTAATCAGCAATTTCTCGGAACAGATCTTCTCCTTCTTGATGAAGGATGCGTTCGCATCCGAAAATTTAAAACCACTCTCCCCCACAGTGGTAACGAACCGAGCTTCAATTTGAGGTATATATGTATGTGTATACATATAGTAGTGGCTAGCCTCTAGTTGCTGCCTCACAACTCGAGGGTCCCGGGTTCGAATCCTGGCATGGGCTTGGATGATAGTGTCGTCATGGTCGCGAGGACCGGGATTAAGGCTGATGGGGAATTGATACACTGACCACGTATCACCCCAAAATTCGGAATGTGTCACGCCAGATGACAGACAGTCCGCAGCCGCCTCGGTAGGCCTAGGCCCTCAACGGCTGTTGAGCCATTGGAAGAATATATATTAACTGTGTGTTATCACTGTACATTTTGGATTATTCAACGGTGTGTTTTGGTCGCAAAAAAAACTGTTTAAATGTGAATTTTTGAAATGGTGGAACTTCACTTTTTCTGTTGTAATTTATTTATTTAAATCATTTTGGACTGTTTAAAACTAAATTACGTATTAATTTGCAAGTCTTGGATTGTTAATCTAGTTACAAGAGTCATCTCATTATTAGGTGTCTGGACCTTACAGTGTGTCGAGGTGCGGATGCGTCATTCTCTATCGCTGTCGCACTACAGCATGTAAGTGGGAATCCTGTTGGGCGATTATTTACAGCGGAAGTTACGTCATTGACTGTATTAATTAAAAGGGTAGTGCTCAGGGCGTGAACAGAAAAGGAGGAAGAAAATTTACCTTAAGCTTGCACTCCGAAGGAGATAGAAATGTTAAAAAATTTATGCCAATTTATTCCACAGTTTTTGGAATTAAAAAATTTAGAGGCTAAAATTAAGAATCTGAACTTAAACAAAATGTCTGTTTTTCTAGTTCCGCTGAGGCCTGCTAAGGTAACCCATCATCCAGAGATACAACACAGAGAGGAGTGCAGATCTGAGTGTCTGAACTGCATCTGCTGCTGAATCTTCTGGGTGTGTAATCCACGCATAACTCAACGCCGTAGGATTCACTTTCATCGCCCGTAGCTTCTTCGTATACGCGGGAGCGAGTATCCAATGGTCACCAGTCAACGGAGCCTTCGCCAATCCAATATTTGAATTGCAAGTTTAAGACCCGCAGACATTGCAAAACCGTAAGACGAAACAATCTTGTTCCTTTTGAAACGATTATCTAAAACCGTGCTTTGACTCAAATCAAGTGTAATTAAAAGTTTAAATTTTCATGACGATATTTTCATTTTATACCCCTGAAGGAAAAAAAGATCTCATTGCTGAGCTACACATGCGGCAAAAGCTCATGTTATTTAATACAGTTGTCTGCTTCCTGCACTCCAAAGCACTAATATAATTTAGAAGTGAATATTGTATAAAATTAACTTCCGTGTGATTACATTTAATGTTCTGTTTTCGTTTAGATACTGGTGTTCAAATTTTGACAATCCAGTATTTACAATTTATTGACATTTTTAAAACCAAAAAGCGAAATTTAAGAAAAAGAAAATTGGATAGGAATAAATCTTGGACTGATAAATAAGTTATTAACTTCCCCAATTATTAACATTTTAAAATCATTCGAATTCATTACTGACATTAAATGATGGTAACAGTGAAAATATGATAAACTATTCCAGTCCTATAAAATAAATTTCATTCACAAAGACATCTTTCAAAGTTATTCCTATGTAACTATATTTAAGTAAGTAGATTAATAATTTAATATCGAACCCAGGTAATTAACTATTTCCGCTGCTTCTTCCAAGGCATTTATTTTTATCATATCATCTTTTGATAAATGTTGCCAAATGCACATCCTTGGAGGGTTTCCTTCAATATCCTTCAAAAATGGTAAGCATTTTAATGATTTGTTCATTGATTTTCTTTTTGAGAACATATTAAATTAACGAATAAATATTCATGAAATTATTACTAAAGATTTTTGTGTTTACGAAAATTTTAATTTTCCATAGTAACGTGTATTATTGTTGATGGGCTATCAGCCACATCCATAGTAGTTTAGACTAGTTAAATACTACTTTATTTCAAGGATTAAATAAGATGACGCCTTGTTCAAAACATAAAACATGCGAAACATTGAATTGCGCAAATCCAATGCTTCCTTCATATGAAAACTATCTCCATATACTGCTTAAGCTAAGTTTATGAAATAACTCGCAGATTAACTCTGATCGTTTGGATTAATTAGTTTCAAGTTCGAGAAGCGATGAACATATTACACAAGCATAGTCTTATAAATTAATCATACGCCACAAACTTTGACGTATCAAAAATGAACCCCAAAACAAAATTGCCGGTAGCAACACAATTGCTAACGTTAAATGAGTTGCAAATGATTACGAGTTTTAGATAATTTAAAGAAATCAACTCCCCAAAACACACAGATGATTTATATTGTAACATTACAGAGTGTAAAATCGGTTTATTTTGTTTATTCGTTTCTTTTCTTGCGATTTTTATTGTTTGTTTGTGATGAGAAGTGCTGTGCTATCCTTTACCGCAGCGGACTGTGCGTGATGTCGAGCACGCCTTAAAAGGACTTGGCCACGTGGGGTAAGTTTCGCGTGTTCAAAACACGTGGACTTCCGATTCCAGAAAAACCTAGAAGCCTCTAGAAGCGGCCGGACCGGAAGACGATTCCCATTGGGGGATAAGAACGAGCGTTTGGAAATTATCAGCCTCTGGTCGAAGAATTCAAAGGGGCCAGAGCAGCACAGCCCCACGATAGTTGGCATCGAGTCGTCAGGGTTGACAGACGACTTTGGCATCGGGTCGTCATAGGGCAGGTAGCGCCAGCGGCATTCGATTGGGACGTCGAAGTAACCAGCACGAGACAAGCCGTGTCCGAGCCTGCTAAGATGATTTTCGCCGCTTACAGCCGCTCGCCCAACACGCTGCCGACGGCGAGCGTGACTTTGCCCGTTGACATCGACCGATGCATGGCTGAAAGCGACGCGCTGCCGTGAACGAGAACGGAGGACAACGTCGTCGTGACCGCCCTGGTCCTGGATACCGACGTTTGCGAAGAGATCGCCGCTGAGAGGTTGTTTCCAGTAACACCCCGCCCCGCGCCTAAACGCGAGACCGGACAGCTGACGGCGACGTGCTATTGAGCGCGTCCACGTAGTTTGCCGAACATCGAAGACTAATGTACCGGTAGTCTAATTGAGCGGACGATTTATTTGATTCAATTTCTTTTCACGAATTCAAGTTAAAAATATTTTTTTACCTTCTCATTATCAAATGACTACGAAATTTTAACAAGTGTAACTTATAATTTTAAAGAACACAGTTATATATTTCTTGAGGAAATTTATATTTATTATTTTACATGTTTTCCAAGGCATACTTCTCATTTAGAATCATTTACATTCAAATGTGAACCCCAACCTCATCCCTTATAAATTTGCACTACCAATTTGGCGAAAGTATTGTTGTACACACGACGAGTTAAGTCAGTCGATCGTCGTGTTGCAATATATATATATATATATATATATATATTGTAGAAGATCCGGCCTTCCTCCGTATTCGAGGATTTAAATGCTTTTTGGGCGCCAGGTATTTTTTAATAAAAATACCAAAAAAGTGGATTTCAATAGCTTTAATCCATTTCAGAACATGAGAAAAATTATCACTACAGGGCGTGGTCTTTCTCCGTCCGCAACTGCAGACACATCCTTCTCCTTTCACTACCCCATGACGACTGTTCGAGTCTCGCCAGACTCCATTGTTGGCCCGAGTTGCGACAATTGAAACTTGACACTCACTGAAACACAGTCGTAAACAATTTGACTGACCAACGCCCTTAGTCAAAATTACATTAGGTTTTACAAAAATTCACTCATAAATTAATTACAAATTTTTCTGACGTACCATTCAATCCCTCATCAGCATAAACATCCAGTAAAATACCATTTCCTCAATTAAATAATTCAAAATTATTATAGACCAATCACGGACAAACCCTTAACTTTAATTACAACCACATAACTTCAACCCAAACCATTTCTGTAAGAACTCTGTAATCAGCTGTTTGCTGTCTTTACAGCTGTTCGTTGTCAAGATCCAAAATTACTTTGGCCATAATTTTTCTATAGTCAACTGTCTCTGCACAACATCTGTTTAACGCACGTCGCAAATTTTCAACAGAACATGTTTCTTATAACTAATTACAATGTTATTACATAAAATTTTACATCCCATCAGCTGTTTCTGACAGATCATATGACATTTATTTTAATTGTTGCCAGCTGAATTTGATGTATCATCTGATCTTTATTAGTTTGACATTAACAGAATACCGCATTCAGTTTTTCCACCTGGATTCCAAGGAAATCCATATCCACCCCTATTCCATAACTTTCTTCCTGCTCTGTTTTCACCATAGGATGCACAATTTTGAGACATAGAAGCACATTTTCCGCTAATCATTAAGTTCCGCTCAGTTTTTTGATGAATGTTTCTCCCACGTACCTTTCTCTTGTACGTTTTTCGGGAGTTATTCTTAAATCTATTAACAAAACATTTCACTACTTCATCTTTGTTTGCAAACATAATCAGCTGTTCCCTAACCTGCTTATTCAATGCGTTCGCATTACCTTCACACTTATCAGCTTCCATCTGATGCTCTACACGTTTAAATTTTTTCTTAAACTTATTTGCAACTACATTATGAAATCGATCCTTCCGCATCAGATCTTCCTTTATTGTTACAGCAACCACACTCTCCTTTTTTAACAAATGATCTCTTTGCTGTTTTGGTCCATCCTTAGCCCCCAATGGTAGTTTTATTTCTATTTCCTTGGCTCTCTCAATGTCAATATCAACAGATAACAATTCATGGTCAGATGATTTCTCTTCCCCTTCATCCTCAATTTCTTCTAATAATTCTTTCCCATTCACCAAAATTGGTATTATTTGATTTTTTTGTAGTCCCTATTCTTTTCTATGTTACTGCACTTCGTATCTACACACCGCTCTACTTCTACCCTATTTTCTATCTGCTTATCACTACTATTTACACATTCCTCCTTATATACCTCTGCCTGCATTTCCTTAATACCATTAACCATGTCATCACGAACTTCCTCTTTTTTCATAATACTATTAACCATGTTATCAAGAACTTCCTCATTTTTCATCAAATATCTTATTATGTCCCTGAGCATAGCGTCCTCTGCCTTCTCATCTATTCTTTCACATGTAATAGCCTCCTGCACTTCTTCCATTTTAACTAACTACACAACATACACTGTACTCTGCTTTTTATACACACACACACCTCTCGACGAAATCCACGCAGCGGTCACAGGACCCCTCAGCTATGCGTAGAACAGCTCTCTTCCCCAGCGTTCCTTTTTCAGCGCCTCCCACTTCTTCAGTCGTCGTATAATTCTAGGGTACCACGTAGTCGTCCTCACCAAACCACGTTGTTCGGGCCCCAACGCTGCGGCGCCAAATGTAGAAGATCCGGCCTTCCTCCGTATCCGAGGATTTAAATGCTTTTTGGGCGCCAAGTATTTTTTAATAAAAATACCAAAAAAGTGGATTTTAATAGCTTTAATCCATTTCAGAACACGAGAAAAATTATCACTACAGGGCGTGGTCTTTCTCCGTCCGCAACTGCAGACACATCCTTCTCCTTTCACTAGTCCATAACGACTGTTCGAGTCTCGCCAGACTCCATTGTTGGCCCGAGTTGCGACAATTGCAACTCGCAAGCTGGCCCGCATTGTTGCGTGTAACTTTTCATGTTACATTATCCCCGCCCCCAATGAATTTAAAAAATTGCACAATTTTTAATGACACTCACTGAAACACAGTCGTAAACAATTTGACTGACCAACGCCCTTAGTCAAAATTACATTAGGTTTTACAAAAATTCACTCATAAATTAATTAAAAATTTTTCTGACGTACCATTCAATCCCTCATCAGCATAAACATCCAGTAAAATACCATTTCCTCAATTAAATAATTCAAAAATTATTAGAGACCAATCACGGACAAACCCTTAAGTTTAATTACAACCACATAACTTCAACCCAAACCATTTCTGTAAGAACTCTGTAATCAGCTGTTTGCTGTCTTTACAGCTGTTCGCTGTATATATATGTATATTGTGATAAAAAGGTGGATTTTGTAAGGTTGTGGCGTTATGAGGCGCAGTTCGGCCAACAACAATGGCTAGTCGGCCGAAAGAAAGATGGTGGTTCCCCGCGGGGGAGGCCCGCCGAGCGTGTATAAAAAATGACGATGGTGAACCCCCGCGGGAAAACCCCGCCGAACGAGTTTAAAAAATGAGGGCGGGGAACCCCGAAATGTTGTGAAATAGGGGAATTCCCGTCGGAAGGTTTAAAAGGGAAGCCGATGGGTGGCTCGCGACCAGAGGGCAGAAGGCAGACGAGTGGACCAGAGGGCAGAAGGCAGGCGAGTAGAGCAGAGAACGGACGTGGACCGAGCAGAAGTGAAACAAGGAGAGGAGAGGACGTGGCTCGACCCCAGAAGGCAGGCGAGTGGAGCAGAGGACGGAGGTGGTCCGACCCCGCAGAAGGCAGACGAGTGGACGAACGTGAGCAAACGTGATCAAATCCTGCAAGACGCCAGAGAGACACAAACATTCGAGAGGTGGATGTCTGTTGGCCCAGTAATTGTGGGTAAGCGATAAAAAAATTGTGAAACTTGCTCATTGCTCTGGATAAATAATATTCAATGATTTTTCTTTCTATTTTCAGCTACTGCATACTCCATCCCTTGAGAGACCCAAAATCCCCTGAGATTAAGCCCGTGTCTTCACTTTAAATTAATAAACTAAAATATTTTAATTGATCATATTTGTACTTTAAATTAATAAATGTTTTATACCAAAAAAAATATATTACAATATATATATATATATTTGTTGAACACATCACGAGATGCCTTTTCTGGTAGGGTGCTCACCTCCTCTTCGGATCTGTGCGCCTTCTTGGTGCATTTCGGCCGAGTCCGGCCCTGCCTCGTCTCGGTTGGCGATCTCGTCGCGTCGAACAAGGGCTCCCCGTATTTGTGTTAATATAGGGTCCCACGCCTTACTCAAGTGAAAAGCTGAATCCCTGTTGATCAGCTGGCTGTGGGTGGTTCTAATAGCAAACAACCTCCAGCAACTCTTCGTTCATCTACGTAGGGAAAATCTACGTTCTCTATAATATATTGTAGCATATGTGTAAATTTGATAAATATAGAGTAAAATTGATTTTCATACTTATAATAATATTTCATTATAAAATCTTATCCCCCCATTTTGTGCTGTTTACTTATTGGACAATGTTTTCTACGACAGAAATAATGTCCAATCATTGCAAGGCGTTATTACTGTAATACGGAATACGCTTCACTTTTGAATTGAGCAACAGGAAGTTATTTATTTAATTGATTAAGATCGTATTGAACACTAATGGCGGTACGATTTTTGGATTTACCAGAAAGTATGGGCTCTTGTGACAGCTCGCTACGGATTGTTCGTCACTGTGCAGAGTTTATATATATGTTGTGACGACAGCACTTTCTCAGTTATTGTAGTTCAAAGTATCCTAAATTATTTATTGGGCCAATTTATTACAAAACAGCCTCTTGTATTGAAGACTAATAGCTTCAATACGTTATCCCGTCACGATTAAATTAACTGAAAATGTTTTTTACCATTTATTTTATCTTGTGTTTACTCAAACAGGTGTATTTTGTTGGGCTGCCAGGTATATTTCCTTCATAAATATGTATTATTTATTTCTAGGCTAGTGCCTATTATAATACATAATTGACATGACCACAATCAACCCTATGGCTTATGTAATCGGTTTTTACAATTTGTTTCATGGCTCTACTCATGGGAGCTGTATAGTACCTGTATTACATCTGTGATAACTAACATTAAAAGTAGGGCAATCTCTGAACACACGAGCTGGTACTTTGAACTTAACTACACTTAGCAAATGAGGAGATTTTAACAAAACTGGACAAAAAAATCTTAGTTTTCCTGCGGTCATATAGAAAAGGTAAATGTAACAAATTACTTACATACTCTGGTCTCGTTTAATCTAATTTAAGACAATCATTTTCTAAAACAATTCATTTCTTTTTGTTTGTTCAGTAACGTAGAATCTGACAACATATTTATCGGCATGTGATGATACAAATAATAAATTCGATTATGCAACTGTGGCAACGCTGTAACCAGAACATTTCGCGCCAAATTTATTTGGCGCCTAGTAACAGCTGGCATTTCTGATCATACAGTCTCCAGTACCATCAACGGAAACCATTTGAAGTTATAGTTGACAGTTTAAAAAAATCACAGTGAGTATTACTGGGGTAATTTGCTATACACGTGATTTTAGACAAACCTATATCTGCATTATAATTTTAGGTAAAATGACTTCGGTTCAGCGGAAACTTAATTTTAAAGTTAAGAAAAACCTACAGAATAACGTGCCTGTTATCAAATTCTACACCAAGAATGTTGAAGATGAAAATGTTGCAGACAAAGAAATACCAGAAAGGTCTTCCCTTCGAAGATGTTCACCTGTTAAAAATAATTTTATTCATTCTAGTGGACAGAAGCGTATAAACCACAATGACAATGGAGAATGTAAGATTGAGTGAATACTGTATTCTTACTTTAAGTAAATTGTAATCTTACTAAAAGTGATTTTGTTATACAGGTCCTGTTGAGGAGGGAAGCCCTCCTAAAAGGGATAGAAGCAGTAATTCCAGTACTGGTTTAACTCCTCATTTGGAAACCAAATTGCAAATAAGTTCAAAAAAACCAAATGGCACTGATACCTGTGGCAGCAATCATTTGGCACCCAAGAAACTGTTCCAGTCAGGTAGAATTTTATTTTTCATTTCCAAGTTCTTCACTTTTACTCTAATTGAGTGGCAATCTATTATAATAAAATTTTATTCTTTTTAGGAACCGATTATCAACAGGCAAGAAAAGCATTTAGCAGCTCAGCTCAGATGGATTTACCAGGTCGGGAGGAACAATTGGAACAGTTTGAGAATTATCTCATGTCTCATTTAGAAGATGAAAAGTCTGGTACATTGTACGTGTCAGGACCACCGGGTACGGGTAAAACTGCCTGTCTAACAAAGATCATGGATATACCAAAGGTATACATTTTTTCTAAAGCTAATTTTGTATAGTCTCACTGTGTTTGTCTTACTTGACAGATTAAGACTTCAAAATGATATTCATTTAGAATATGAAATTTAATTATGTTCATCATTTGAAATTATACTGCTATGCTGTATTAATCTACTTAATTTATTTTCCTATATTCCACATAGTAATGCCAATTTCAACATTTCAGATTGCAGAAGGGTACAAAGTTGTATACACCAATTGTACTACTATGAAGTCTTCACATTCTGTTTATGCTAAAATTTGTTCAGAACTTAAGTTGAAAGTTGCTAAGAAAAATGAGAAAGAGTACATTAAGGCTATTGAGAAATCAGTTATGCTAGGTAGCAAAATGATGTGAGTAAATATTCTTTTTTCCAGATAAGATAAGGAATTTGAATAAACATTTCTGGGCATTTGTTGAAAAAAGTGGGCTCTCTCTCTGTTATTATTGTGTGATGGCATTTTCTCAGGCTGTCTAGGATGAAACTTAAGAAAATTTTATTTAACTCATTCACCAAGAAATACTTCATTTTCTAAATTAAGTTTTTTATTCTGTAGTTACCATACAGTATGTTTGAACAGAATAGCAGCTGTGCATTTTTTCTAGCTTCATTTAACTGTGAATCATATAGTCATTCCCCTTCTCTTTCTGTGTACCAAATCTGTAATTGATAGCTGTTAACTATGTAGATAAAATATTGAATTAATTTGCATGAAAATGTAGACTGAGTGTTTCCTTTTTTCAGATTACTTATACTTGACGAGATTGATCAGCTGGACAGCAAAAATCAGTCTGTTTTATACACCATATTTGAGTGGCCATCAAAACTAAATTCAAAGTTGGTTCTTATTGGAATAGCTAATGCTCTTGATTTAACAGACAGAATCCTTCCTAGACTCCAAGCTAGATTAGACTTGAAACCAAAACTTGTTCATTTCCCACCTTATACAAAACAACAAATAATTGATATTCTCACAAAAAGACTACAGCAAGTGAGTAATGCCATTTTATATGTTAACTTATTGAACATTTGTGCACAATATGTTATTCATAGCTGTGCATTACTTCTTTATTATGAAATACATATTGTAATTTACATTGCTCTAACCGACATTGAAAATTTACTATATGTAAGGCCAGGCTAGTTCTGAATTTATTTATTTCAAAGAAAAATTGTACAATATGTAAAGTTAACCCACTATATTCATCATCTATTAGTGAACCTTGTCAGATGTGCATATTTATTCCCAGATTGTAGATGAAATGTAGTATTTCAGTATTTTTTTATTTATTGTACGATTTCTCTTCCTCCTCCCTCCATGGCTCAACAGCCCTCTTGAGGGCCTAGGCCTATCGAGGTGGCTGCAGTCTGTCATCTGGCGTGACACATTCTGAGTTTGGGGTGATACCGTGGTCAGTGTACGATAATGAATTCATAACCGACTTCTTGGCCTTATATATAGTGAATTTTCATATATATAGTCTTCCTAACTTTCTGATGACGGGGGCGGTGCCTCTGAAAATTCAAGTACTCTAAACCTCACAAGGTGTCTACCATCTATGAACCTCAGGTAAGTCACCTTCTTTCTCTCTCTCTGTCCTTTCCCCATTAATTGTTTTAATTAACATGACAATGTCATTTCCTGACTCATATATATATATATTTCTTGACCTTCTTTTTTGCCTCACTGCCCTCATATTAACAGCACTGATCATGCATAATTAGTGTGAGTGTTCACCTCGGTGTCAATAATGATGAATCCAACACTATGTGCTGCTTGGAATGGCTTTTCCTCCAACCCCCATATATTATTGGCAGCTGAACTGTAACTTATCTGGCATGATAAATGCTATTATCATACTCAGGTAACCTCATCGCACTCCAAACTCAATCTCTTTAGGAGCAGAACTTAAACTAAACCAGAATAACATTACTTTACTCAGCAAACACCAAAATTCTTAATTCAACACCAATCTTGGTCCTTCTGGGCATTTCATAATTTATTCTCCTCCCATCTGAACCTAACCTGCAGCATTGTTCATCTCAGTTATACAAAAATGGTGACTTTATTTTGATCTCTCTATAATATGGTTTGAACTTCAAATTAGCTGACAGGGGGAGACTATCAGTATTTAACTTGGCAATAACACAAAGTTTGGATTCATTTTTCATCTTGGACATTTTCAAAAAATTTAAATTGTTCCTTTCCAACTCTTGGAGTTCTCGTCACTGCAAGGTACATAGTTTTTATCCAATGACTCTTTGAAATTTTACACAGTAAACACACAGTTGGAATTACAATGTGAAGTGATAAAGTATAATGAAACTAGCCCGGGGGCCCTAGTCAACCCTTGGCTACCTTGCTCTACCTTCCGCATCCCCCTTTTTTCAATTCCCTTCCTATACTATTAAAGGGGAGTTGCCTGTTTCAGGATCACCCTCATGTAGCCTGTTAACCAAAAAAAAAAACTTTTGCTTATTCTGCCTTGAATGCCATACAGAACTTTGGATGTGCCTCCTTTTCTCGTGAAGGAGGATGCTAACACTTACGAGAACTATACTTGAGTCACCACACACTACATGCCTTATCTGCTGATAGTTTAGTCTGGTTGGTTGCATCAGTGTATAGATTTTGTCCATTGTAGCTAATGTTGTTATAAAATGAATATGATGCAGTTGAATGATTTTGAGAGAAAATTAATGATGGTTGTATCCCATTTACAATGGTAGATTGCTGCAGGAAAGTTATACATGCTCCACTGTAAACTGCTAGAGTATATGAAAAGGTCTTAGTTTTTTATTGAATGAACATAATCAATTTCAATGAGTTTGTTACTCTAATTGAACCAAAGGTTTCAAGCTAAAATAGTTCCATGGATTGTGCACACTTGCATTCACACCATACTGAATAAACCTTGAGTTGGATGCGAATCGAGTAGTGTATCCAACTAAAACTCAGCTGGTGTGCTCTTGCATCAAGTATTTATATAACAAGCAACCGATTAAGCTGTAAGCTCTTAAAAATGTTATGTGCAGTGGCTTTCAATTGAAAGTTGACTTTACCAGAGCCTGAGTCTCCTTCTTAAAGATGGAAGTACTGAATGTTTTTCCAACCAGCCAGTTTATAAATATATGAATGTAAGACATAGTGCCTAGTTGACTTGTATTTTAATGTTTGGAATAATTTTGTTACAGCAAAATGTTAACCACATATTTGCACCCAGTACTTTGCACCTTTTGGCAGCCAAGGTTTCGTCTGTTTCTGGAGATGTTAGGCGTGCATTAGATATTGGCAGGCGTGTTTTGGAGTTAGCAGAATCGAAGAATGCATGTGACATTATGCCACTTCAACCCACTACAGATCACAGTGAGTGTTTTGAAATTATCTATGTAATCTCTTTGTCTTAATAACTTTAGGTTATTGTACCTGGAATGAACTAAGAACAGTTGACAGAAAAAAAGATTTTGTTAATAACCTCCTAATTGCGTTTACAATATTCTCAATTTTCGAAATTTGAAAGGCAATCAAATAGCTTTCTTCAAATAATTTTACTGTACATCTGACTGTTTTGAAATAAATAAACAATTTGGCAGCCTATTTGCCATATAAATATATTAATATAAACTTTTAAAGAACAAAAAGTAGAAACATAACTGAAGAACTAAAAGAAATTAGAGATCAGCTTCGCACATAGTATTAAGCAGAAGTGGGATTGTTTGACTGATCAAATAATACTTATGAAGACCTACTTGTATTACTGTGTATTTACAAATAAATCTATTTAAACTTGTACTATTGAAATTACACGAGGACTAGTTTGAGCTATGTGCTGATCAGCAATAATGAGTGCAATAAATTTCTGTGCCACTTCCTATTTGCTTTGATACCTTCATTGTCTTTAGCTCCTGTTGACTTTACAGGTTTAGTCCATTTTTTATCATCATATTGTTGAGCTTTAGGTTTAATGTCCTAGCAGTTGGCTATAGCCTTCACACTCCTCACTTTTATTGGAATAAATTGGACTGGCTCTATTTCATATTTGTGGGATTGTATATAAACAATTCAATTTTTAATAAGGGTGGTTTAGTATTATATACTGAATTCCAAATAGCTGTTAAGGATATGAAAAGTAATAATGTATTTATATTAGTTTGTCAGAGTTACAAAAAGACTGATTAAATGTAAAGAGTGAATTTGGATTTAGAACAAGTATTATATTATATAGTAAAATAGTATTGAGAATTTGTAAATAGTTTTAAGCTAATTTGAATAAATAATAACCTCATCTAAGCAGAATGGGGGAGAGAGAACAATTTGGAGGACTTAAACCAAGACAAGGGATAGTATAATTAGCTATGTTTTGAGACATGAAGGTCTTGTAAAATTAGCATTAGAGGAAAGTGTGTGGTAAGAACAGAAGAGGGAGGCCAAGGATGGAATTTGCTAAGCACATTAGGGAGGATGTAGGAATGTTTGTGCAGGATATGTTAGCATGGAGGGTTGCATCAGATTAGTCTTAGGACTGATTACCACAACATAACACAATCTCTTCAACATTTATTCATTGTAGTCGCAAGCATCAACAGACATGGGTGAGCTAGCCCGAGTAACACCTTTCATGGTTCCAAGTACAACAATGACTAAGATTGAAGCAAGCCACTACACATTCAGTTTATGTTGTAATATTGTAACTTGTTGCCGTTTTCATTTTGGGAATAAATTAATACGGTAGTGTTCAGTTGTCTTTTTATAGAGTGCGGGGTATAGTTTACATTATTTTATCCTCTAAGAAATTAATTATGATTTTAATTTTTCCTTTGAAATATAGCAGATGTATTAAGACTTTAATAATAATAATAGGTGTTTTGACACATTATAGGAAGAAAGCTAATGTTTAATAGAATGTTATATATAAACTAAATTTATATAAAATTATGTTTTGCAGTTTTGAGAGAAACCAATGTGTCAACATTTCAAAGCTGATACTATGCTTGATTTTGGAGTGAATTAAAAAAAAATCTAGTGGCAAATGTCTTTATTATAAATGTAAAACTTGTGAAGCTTTTGAATTTTATTGTTATTATTTGATTTGTGTTTCAGGTATAAATACATCTAGTCCAAGAAAACCTCGTAATTTAGGAAACACAAATGCAGTTGACATGAAATTGGTTATGGATACTTTGAATAGTGTTTATGGAACATCTCAGGCACTTAGTGAAGAAAATGATGCTTTTCCAATTCAACAGAAAGTTCTTGTGTGTACACTGTTACTAATGATGAAAAATGGCCCTAGCAAAGATGTTGCTCTGGGAAAGGTAACATTTGCTAAATATTTTAAATTATATATTGTTCAACATATTCATGTGTGTAAGTAATAAATGTAATAAAAGTAATATATGTATATATTGATATAAAAGTTATGATCAGTCTGAGAATAAAGTGTTTATCTTGTTGACATTGATCAATTATAAAAAGTCTGAATAATTAAAAATCAATGAAATTAATACATTTTTATAACATTTACAGCTGCATGAAGTCTATCGTAGAATTTGTTCCAAAAGGAATCTTTTAGCCCTTGATCAGTCCGAATTTAAAAGCATGTGCCAAATGCTTGAAATCAGAGGAATTGTTAAGATACAAGGACGTAAGGAAATAAGACAAGCAAAGGTAATTATGTTCACATTTATTCCTAAAACACTTCCCACAGTTGCTATGATTTAGCAGGTGGATCTTGCTGAGTTTATATATCTTCATCCTACTCTTATTTGCCAAATATATTTCCTACTATTGCAAAAATTACAGAATTTGTGATGTGGTGGTGAAATTAAAATGGAACCTGCACCAGCAGTGCATTGTAGTTGCATGATTTGCTTAGAAGAAATTTATGTATATGGAGCTAATCAGTGTTATGAAAACTATTGTGCTATATTTTTTCTACTGTAAATTTTAAGAAATTGGCAACGGTTTCAAGTGATGCATTTGTTAGAAGCACAAAAGTCTATTAATCCATATCAGGATTTATTATGTTGTGCACAAAAGGCTTAATTTGCATGTTTACAAGCTACCAAGTATTGATGCCAAGCAGCAAAACACACTTTCAATTTGCTTCAAATACTATATTAATTTGTCATGAAAGTTGACTGTTTGGAAGTACTTTGTTGTTGATGAGGTATCATTATATCACTTAGTCCATTTTAATTGCAATAACGTCCATATTTTAGGCTCACTGAAACCACACATTGTTACTGAACATGCTTTTGACAACCAAAATCTAAATGTTAGGTGTAAGATAATGCAAGAAATAATTGTTGTAATTTTTTTTACAAAACCACTATGAATGGTTCGGTGTATTTGCATAGTACGTCATATGGAATATTTGTTGTCCATCTTTAATTTATTATAAGTTTTCTAAAAATGGAATAACCCCACCTCTGGTCACTATGCTTCTCTGGCATTACTCTATTGGTTCTTTCTTTCTTAACAGATCATGTGATAAGTGGATAATATTAAAATATTGTTGTTCATGTGATAGCGATACAGGTTATAAAAACCATGGCAAGAGATTCTTTATGTTTTAAAGGTTAAGTGATGGTTAACTAACTAGGTTTTGGAACTGATACACTTCTTCTCATGCTGTCCATGGTGGATCACTTTCATCACGTGGCATATTTCATCACAGCATTCTATTCTCTTACTTCATTATTTGGCTGACCAGTATTTCAGGTGTTGACTGCTGTTGTAATTTTTGAATTATAGACTATGGAAGAATGTGTTCTTCATATTCCATACAGGTTATAGCGTTAGACAAGTCTCCACCAACCTTGTTGGGGTCCCTCTATGTTGGGAATAATGCAGTTGTGTCTGCTGCTTTCTCACTGGCCAAAGTCTAGCAATTTGTGTTTCAGGCACTGCAAGGATGCTCCTGAGTGAATGTCACTTTTCCTTCACTTTTCTGCTTTTATTTTATGGCCCACTTATTGTAGGCTAGCAGATGTTAGCTATTTAGTAGTGATACTTCTTTTCAACAACAATGTAACCACGTCATATTTTTGAAATCTGTGGCCATGGGTAACCTGAGTACTAAATGGTACATAATTTTCCACAGCAGAAGCCTGAGAATTCAGCCTATGGAATGGTATTGGTGATGTCCTTAATTTCCATGTCAGTATTGTAAGAGTATTGTGTTGTAAAAAACTTCTGATTACTTTCCTGATCTATGATGGAACTCTTGTGGAACTAAGTGTGTCCATTTTTTTTTTCGTGGGGAACTGTGGAATCCTGCATGGACACCCGAGGGTCCAATTACATTTCATGAAGTTTAATGGCTATAACTCTAATGACATTGACTGTTTATCTCGCCTTCTAGAAATCATATTTTTCTGCGAGTCCTTTCTAACATTCACAGTGTGTGCGATACCTGCAGATGTTCCTTTCTAACATTATGCTTATAGAGGCTAATAGGCGTATTGGCTGATAGGATTATGGATCATTTAAGAATTTTTTTCCCCTTCTTTAGTAGAACTACATTATTGCCAAAATATGATGTAACTGCACAGCAACATTCTGGATTAAGTAATGTAATAATTATTGTGTTGTAAAAAAGTATGTTGCTACAGTAGTTTTCAAAAGAGTTAAATATTTTAGGTTGGAAATGGCTCTAATATGTAATGATTAGATCCGTGATAAAATGTTAATGTGTAAATTTAGTTGGCTCTAGTTGTTAAATGACTTAAGTCTCTACTTTATACTTCTAAAACAATTCAAATTTGTTTTTATGTATTTTGTGATATTAATTATGCAATTTCTTTCCCAGGTGTGTTTACAGTGGGATGAAGATGAAGTGGCTACTGCACTGAAGGATAAACAACTGCTAGCTACAATTTTGAGTGATGTCTCCAGTCTTTCTAAATGACATTTCAGTATACAAAAATATTTCAAAACTTTGACGAGGAAATATTGTTTCGATATTTTTTAGAATTCGATCAATTTGGTTGTAACAACCTGTTTGTACATATTATTGACTTCATAATGAAGTATATTTTATTTATTAAACTGAATAACAATTTGTAAACCTATAAAAAATAGTTTTTTTTAAAAAATAAACTTGTTAGTAATATTGGTTTAATTATTATATATTTCTTTTTATAGAGAAAATTATAAAATGCAATCTTAATCGTTTAAGGGTAATATAATTATTTTATAGTTAACAGAATTTGAAAAAGCATTACTATACATATAAATTTACCACAAAATATTAAAACCAGAATGACACTGACAATTTGTCTGTTTTGCTCAAATTTTGGGTTTATTTGAATCACATATTCACAGCAGAGCTGGTAAAAGATGAATGCAGTGTTTTGTTGCGGTGTCTCATTATTCACCAAACAAATTTTCTCTGGTAGTGGTTAGTATAGTTTGTGTGTTTACCTTGAAAAAAATTATGAATTAGAAATGAGTTAAATTTTTGAACAAAGAAATACAAGACCATTACCTGCAACAAAAAAAGGCTTTACATTAATTTTGTGCTTTTTGGGAGCCTTATTAATCCAGTGCTTCAAAAGACTGCAGCATATGTTGAAAAACAATTCCAAAAGTTCTAGTAGCATCAGTAGTGTTATTCCTAAGTAAAGGCTAAGGGCTCCCCCAAGAGAGCCGACAAATGTCTGTACCTGCCAAATTATTTTTATGATTTATTCAACAAATAATGTCTGTAGGTTACTTACTACAATACATTCTGGAAAGTTATGGCTGTTTATATTATGGAGTGTTAGGTGATTGAAATGTGTACCAAGAAGAAAATTAAGTATATTACTATTTGTGATTAAATTTGCATACAGTATGACAGGCTGTGGTAAGAGAATTTGTGAACAGCTCTGTTCATTTTTTATCATTATTACAAATATTTTTGATAATTTAATACATAGATATGCCATGAACAGTACTGGTATACAGTGAAACCTTGAAATACGTGAAATATTTCCAAAGAGCATTTGCAAAATGAAAGTTTTATAGATTTTAACTTAGTAAACAAACCAGTTTTTGTAATTGAGTATTTCCTTTAAACAGCATTTACATTAAGTCCATTTGTTTCTCACTTCAAAGTATTACTCGAGTGATGTTCCAAGGAGACGGAGAAGTATGGTAAGATTATTTCAACTTTAGCATTCTTTCCCGGTGAATTAATTGTTGGGTTCCAACCGGGTAGCGTTGAAGAGAGAGAACGTTTCGTTGACAATCGCTGTCGACATCAAGTGAAGTGGCTGGTCCAGGTAAGGTAACTGCCTTTTTGTACATCTGGTCTGGAACAGTGGAGTGGCTAGTGCAGGCAATTGCCAGTCTGCACTAGTGTGGCCATTGCAGAACATGTATAAAAAGGCAGATATCTTGCCCAGATCAGTGACTTAATTTGAAGACCACAATGGTGTTTGTCAACAAAATGTGTATGTACAACACCATATGGTTGGGAACCGTAGAACTTTTCCAATAACATTATTTCAACTGGTAAACATTAGCAAATTTATGACAGGCCCTTTAAAATGACACATCTATTTTGAGAAAACTATTATTCTGACAATTCTGAGATTAGCTGGAGGTGATTACATTGTCTTTGTGAAAGATGGGAAACATGAGAATAAAATCCAAGAACTAAGATACTGTTTCTCAAGTTTGAGTGAAAGAATATAGAAATCTAATTAGTCATACCAAAAATCTTTTAATTTAATACAGTATTTTAAAATAAGGGAAAACAACTGATTTGGTATGCTCATCAAATATTTGCTCAGTATTAGCATCAAGTCATATTCCATTGATCCCATATTGAAGCAGAAATTCAAGGATGAGGAACGATCAGTGATTGTACATACATTCATATGTTTATTTTTGATTTATAATAAGACATGGTTAAGTTTTACAGAGCAGACAAGATATACAATTTGTAGCCGATAAATAATATTAATAAAAAATAGCTTTTATAGTAGTGTGTTAACAATGTCTATGTTAATGTCTACACTAAGATACACTCAACTCTGAATTCCTCAACAGAGTAGGAGTGGTTAGATAAAAAGTTAGTTCATGTTTGAACTTGTTTGGACTTATTTTTAATTGTTTAGGTAAGAAAGGCTGGAAGTTTATTAAATATACTAATAGCATTATAATGAACATCCTTTTGTATTATAGTTAGAGATTTCCCTTGTGTAAATTATCTTTATTTCTGATATCAAAGCTACGCACATGTTGCGAATAAATAACATCAGCGATTGAATATACTGACAAGTAACTGTAAGTATTCCATTTTCTTGAAGAACCTCCTGCAATATGTTGAGGTGAAATCTGGCACAATATTCAGACCGCGTTTGTGATATTACTGTATAATGTCATTAAAGAGTGAAAGTATGCAAAATAAACTAATATTCTTTTGTTTGGATCTCTACAACTTAACACAATTGCCAAGCCTAGTTTTCTTAGTAGAATATTAATATGATCCAATTTAGTTTATTCTCCACAGATATACCTAAAAATTTAGTGCATTCAGCTTCACTTATTTCACAATTATTTGTTGCTAGTGTAACCAATTTCAATGTAGCATTGTTTGTCTGAAACTGCATGAAATAAGTCTTATCAAAATTTTACTGACAAGCCATTAACTATGGTGAAAAAAGTTCTGCACTCACACACTCCCTTCTCTATGAACTGCCTCACCCATTTGCTTATTAGAAGTATTAATGTTTTATTTGATTCATTCTTATAAATATTTTTTTGGATTGTGGGACAAATTTGGAAATGCACCATGATACATGTATGCTTTAATTCTTCAATAATTGACAGGAGTAATAAAATAGTGCTTTTGACCTGTGAAGCACAGTGACAAAATATACCAGCTATTTATCCAAGTTTGTATGTAAGTATGTTTAAACTGTTGTATGTTCATCTTTCCAAATCATCAACTTTACATATAGAATTAATTTTACAATTTCATTTAGATAAATATAATGAATTACTGTATGTTATAAGTACAGTTCCAAATTAATGTGTCTGAAATAAAACATTTATCTAGAAAGGTTGTCCTAAAAAGGAAAGTTCTTATAATTTACCCCACTCAAATATTTTATATGATGGATTATTATATAAAATTCTTCTATCTTGGGCTGATAATGAATGCTATTAAATTTCATGTCTTATAATATTATTACCTCATATGCAGGTGTTTGTGTAATTGAACGGACTCTGAGATTCTCAAAATATACTTCAATCTTGAGAGCATTGTCTTCAACAATGTTCTTTTCTACTCTTTGTTTGTCTCCTCCATATTTTTCATCAGCATCAGTACAATCATTCACTATGGAATATTTCTTTGCTACTGTGCACTGAAACAAATGCCATGTAATGAATATAATAATACTGTTTGTTACAGTATGAAGTAAGTAGACAATGATAAATGAACTAGCTGATATCTATATATCTCTGAACATTTTGTAATATAGAAAATAACTGGAATCAAGTTGTTTCTCATATTGATATATTTTTAAAATGTTAATAGTGTATAATGAGAACCAACATCATCTAAATTTAACATCCAATATATTAAAGTTTATTATGCCATGAGTAAGACTTTTTAATGTGAAATAAATGAACTTACGTCTGGCTAAAAGGGTCAACAACATTTGTTATTTGTTTGCAAGACTAAAATAATTTGTAAACAGAGCAAATGTGAGGAAAATTATACAACTTGCATAGTTAAACATATAAGTGGCTCTGTGTGTTCACAAATCGAAACACTGCTAGTAATTACAATATCTTAAATGAATATCGAGCCCTGCCTTATGATGTGTTCATACTAAATGTTGGAATCACTAATACACTGCTATCAAAGTAGTTTCACAAGGAAGGTGGCACTCCTCACTCGTGAAATTTACATGTCATATAACATGCAATGTTATGAAAATCATAAACTTTCCAACTCATTCACACAAACCAGGTGGTGGTTGCAACCCCAACAGTTTGTATAAAAGAGGAGATTCTACGGCAGGTTTGTCATACAGAAACGGCATTAGGGTAGACCAGAAGAATGCCACCACCTTAAGGAAATATAATTTTTTTGACTATCAAAAAGTTGTTTACATGCCTGGTAAATATGTTGAGTATATTTACGCAACCTTAAGTGTCGTCATAAATTTTATTGTTACTGTAACTGTACAGGAAACCATAATAAAAATTTACTTTCTAAACCTTTGTACTGAGGCGGGATTATCTAGGGTAATGCCACCATCAACTCGGGGGTGATGACACCATACCGAACAGTGAAATATTAAAAATAGCAAATTAATATAATTCAATTTTATTTTAATATAGAAATTAAATGAATGTAAATGACAGGTTTTTTTAGTATTATTTGACATTTAATTTATTTAAATTAAGTCATTTACAATATACAAAAATTGCAAACACAATTTTCTGGTGATCTTGGTCTGCTGAATTCAGAATGCACTTGCCATTGGTTGACTTAAATATATTTTCAAAAGACTTTCCAAAGAGCTATGCCGCAATTTTTCTTACAACTTATTTCGATTTTAATGCCTTTTCCTCCCTTTTACTCGCTATGTTTTCCAAAATAGTATTCACTACAGTGCATATTAAAAAGAAAGAGTGGCTTTTCATCTTAGAATTTTGTTCCACCTTTACTGAAGCCATATGTGGAGTGGGGGAAAACCTTTCTATCAGTTGAAGAAACATTCTTTCAGTCTTCGACTCCCTACCTTTTCCCCTTGAGGAACAAGGCACGCCTAGTAATCCAACCGAAGAGTTAATTACAACTTTTCTATTTCATTGAATGGTGTATTCAGTTATGGTTTGGCCACCATGGTGGTATTACCTCTAGAAGAGTGGTGTCATAGCCTCGAGTGGACAAGATTGAAGAAATACAGATTTAAATGGAACAAAAAAAGAAAGAGATCAACACATTAAAATGTAGGTTGAAATATGTAGTTTAAGTATAAAATAACTAAAATATGTATTGTAGGATCAAAGAGTAGATACCTCGACTGATTTGAATCACGAAAATTAGATGAAACTTGTCGAAAACACTGTTATTGCGACAGAAAAAACGACAAAAAGTACAGCCACTATTACTCGAGGCAGTGTAGATAGCATTATCCGTCACACTTGAGTGGTTGCGGGGCGGCGTCGTTTCCCGTCCCGCAGTAGCCGCACAGTGCTGCGGGGAAAACGCAACACGTCCAGCGATAATTGGATGGGGTAAATGATTACTATTGCCCTTAAAGGACTAGTGTCACACTTGACGGGGTTGCGGTTCTTCTCTCGGAACCCGTCGGTAGCGATGTTCTGCGACGACTTCTATTCTAGGACACCTTTTCACACAATCGCCTCGTTGTGCATACGCACATTTGCGTATGGATATTGGGAAGCGATCCTCTATCTCAGATCATCGCAGACTGTCCTTCCGTTCTCTCCATTTTCCCTGACGTCACTTCTAGCACCCTTATTTTGGCATGCCACGTGGTCGTGACATCCAATGGAATTTGGCTCTCGTCAGCAATTTTGCCCCCATTTCCAGGGTTTCTGGAAGCTTTTGTAGGTCGATGACCTTCCCATACAGACTCAGGTCAACTCTCGAATCCGTTTAGGGCCAAAACATCAAATAAGAAAGAACCTGTGGAACGCAGCCCTTTAAGATTCTATGAACTCTCTATGAATTCTAATATACTGAACAAAAATACGCTCATTACAATACATTTCTTACGAAGGCATCCAAAAACTTACAGAGCTTCCTCCTGCCTTAATGACCCCAAACCTCAGTTTCAGGTTTCTACATACTCTCTTTCCTTTACATAACAATTATATTTATTATTTCGGCAATCAATGCAAAATTCTGTAATGGTAAAACACAACTAATTTGGCGGTACAAAGTCAAAGACAGTCGATTTGAGAGAAATTGAAGAAGGCTGCTGAAACAATGAAACCTAGACAGTTTGGCGCTGATCCGGGATTTCTAAAACGGCGAATTCCGTGTGACGAGACTTGGTATTTTCACCAAACTTTGTTGATAGGTGGGGTGAAAGACTTCTCCCAAATTCTCGAGGACTTTGTTCTCATTACCCCGAGGAAAATTAAATACTGGAGTGGGGAAAAGTTATTAAAAAGGGACGTTAATTGATTCCGCGAGGCAATTCGGAAAGGAGCTTAGAATTATGACGGATGAAGAGAGACTTGAAGTGTGATTGATAGAAAAAGAGAGAGGGGGAACTATGTGCAGGATCGACAGATTGTTTCGATCTGTTGAGTTGTCGTGTATTGGATGATCCGGGGCGGAATACTCATGATAGTAGCAGCGTGTAAGAAGACTAAATAGCAAGGTGTTCATTATCCGACACGGAAGTCTAGAGGAATCTATTGGGACCGCCACGAGATCTGAGGGCCAGCGATGTGTTTCACACAAAGCAGAGCACGGTTGAGATCTTTTTCTATCCGAAGCCCTTTAAATACGACCCTAGAATGAATCTCATTGTTCTGAATGTTAGTTTATAATGAATAACTTTGAATAACTTTTTTATAAATGTAGTAAAGTTAATTCATTTCCAACTATATATAATATTATTTATTTAAACCAGTTGCAACCCCACTTATTCATTTTAATACTTAATCGCTTATATATATATATATATATATATATATATATATATATATTGAAACATCTAACTCACTGATGTCTACTTTCTTAACAAATTCAAGAATTTAAATAATTTTTGAACACATAAATTAACTTAATACACACATATACAATATAAATGCATGTACCCAATTGCTTTCAGTCGGCCACACTGCACTAGAAATTCTTGTTTCGTAAGTTATTTCCCTGAAAAAGAAAAGAAATGTAAATTAATGCGTTTGAATATTATGAACTAAATATTTAATTTTTGCACTGTCCAAGATATGCTTAATCATATATATATATATATATATATATATATATATATATGACACATATTTGATCCTAAGATAAGAGTAACAACCTCTGTTATCTGCCTGGACATGATGTGGAACATAGATTGTATGGAATATAACAGTACAAGAGTTCCTGTAGCTTCCAAAGAGTATTTTAAATAAATAAAAGGCAATGCCAGGGCTTGCCTGCAGAAATATCTTATTTTCTGAATTTAAAAAGAAGCAATTTACGTTCTCCCTCAACATTTGAGAAAAGAAATTGATATATTTTAAACATTTATTTGAGAAATATATTGATATAACTACACATACAACTCGCAATATTAATTTCGAAACATGGCCACTTTTCTTAATATTCCGTATGTATCTTATATATTTGATAATACTAAGATATGGTGCAAATAAATAATGAACTATAATTTGTCTTTTACTACTTTAAGATAGATTTTAGCGGTCTGAAAAGGCGCTGTTTTTACATGGGATCTTATGGGCCTACGAGCAAGTTGCTCCTAGTGCGGTGGGTGATGGCCGTCACGCTGCCGCTAGAGCCCTGGCATTGCCTCTCTTTCTATTTAAGATACTCTTTGGTACCTTCAACACTATACCACAACTCACAGACAGTTACGACTGGCGAGTGGTGGTGTGCCAGTCGTTCGGTAACTATTGTTCAGATGTTTCCATTTCGTGGGAAAGAACGAACTGGTCAGGACAACTAGAGGATGTTCTCTATAAAGGAAGGTCACGACAGTACGGGTAGCATGTCGTCCTCCACCGTCCTGCTGAAACGTAGCGTGTGGAGGCCTCGAAGATAGGGAATAGCGATGGTCCGTAACACTTCAGAAATGTAACGGCTGCTATTAATAAGGCCTACAATAGGAAAAAGAGGTGATCAAGACGTGTATTCAATTGCACATCATATCCATGACTTCAGGTGAAGGATCAGTAACATACTCGCCTGGAATTCTCCACGTTTTTTTTGGGTAACAGGCTACATGAGGGTGATCCTGAAACAGGCAACTCCCCTTTAATAGCATAGGAAGGGAATTGAAAAAGGGGGGATGCGGAAGGTAGAGCAAGGTAGCCCAGGGTTAACTAGGGCCCCCGGGCTATGGTTTAAGGATCCTACCCGGTGTTTCACCTAAAGAGATGCAGGGAAAACCTGCATCAGGTAGGTCGGGCATTGGGTACTATTCTCACGCCCTTCCGAATGACGGGAGACGAGTTTGCTGTGGGGACGCAGCATTCCCTTCTCCGTGTCTCCACCAGTTTCAGGAGGTAATTGGCCGACTGATCCAATGGGATCAGCGGACAACTCTTGCCATATGCCCAAGGTCTTTGACCCCAGTGCATATACCTCCTAAAATAGGTGAAGGTGTCTCGGCATATGAGAACTTTGATAAAAAATACCCAGAGAGAGTGCAAGAGGCATCCCCGACATGATCAGGTAAGCCCCGCAGTCACCCTGGGCTGAAGCGTCTACGAGAAAACTCCCGCAGCGCCCATTTGATGTGTGGAATTCTCCACGGTGACGGGACGCACTTTTACTAACGCAATTACATATCATGACTGTTAAATAAACATTAAAAACTAATTATAGGTTAAAACACATTTTACAGTGTTGTATTAATTAACTAGTTCAGGAAAATAATATCGTTTTATATGATTTTAATTAGATTTGTTTTTATTATTTCTGTATTTCATTACGCTTTTCGAATTAAACATTTCATAATATTTATCACAAACAATTATATAATATATTATGTTGCTATCAAAGTTTAGAGTGTCTAAGTAATTAAAGTACAGGGGAAATCAATCATTATTTGCTATATTAAAAAATTATTATACCAAGTTTGAGTTAAATCTCAAAATTGTAATGTATAATGTAGTTTGATACTATAAAAACGTATTAAATGTAGAACTTCAGATTTTTATCTACGTGCCATACCGAGATATTGTAACTCAAACTTGAAAAAAGAAATTAAAAATCCCATTGTAAAAGCTTGTTATTTGTAAATGGTACGTCCCCTTCCATTGATAATATATATAAAGTAATTACACCATTATGTATAAACGCACGAAAAATATTGAGGTTCGCAACTGTTTCTTCTTGAAGAAACAAGCCTACGAAAATTGAATTTTCTTCATTGGAATGGACAACTTCGTGTTACACAGAGAACATGAAAAAATATTATTAGGCACGTAAATTGAGGTTTAATTTGTAGGCCCAAATGTACTGAACACGATAGAGCTGATTTTAAAAGACTACAACAACACAGTTATAAAAATCGTTGATACCTGCGAACACGAAAAACGGTGAGCCCTACAACAAGAACGTCGGTTAATCTTTGAACCGGACACAATATAAAATAAACAAAATTAGTTTAGAACTGCAAAAACACGACGGAATGCGCCAAAAAGATATTAATTTTTTTTGAGAAGATGAGCAATCATTTTCCTTTTTTCTGGACCATTTGACCTGGATTGTCTGAGACTCGAATGCGACTCTCAACTTTGTTTTCTATTTTTTTTAAATGATTCGTTTTGGTATTCATTTCAGGCCGTAAATTGAAATAATTTACATATTATTTAGTAAATACTATAACATTTTGAAATAACCCGTGTTCAAATTAATAAATCAGCATTATCAAATTGTAATTTAAAAATCAGCATGTTTAGTTTAGCAATGATGCTAGTTTATTACTTGATTAATATTATAAAATTGATATTGTTCCAATAGTAACCCCTTCCCCCGACCAATTATCGCCGGACGTGTTGCGTTTCCCCGCACTATGGTGCGGATACTGCGGGACGGGGAAACGCACCCGCCCCGTAAACGTTACATGTGTTGTCTGACCCGCACCCGCAACCTGCTCAAGTGTGAGATGCAGCGTCAATGATAGCCGAAGCCGATCTGACAGTCCATAAATACCGCAAGGGTCATCGAACTGTTCGTGAAGCACTTTTAGTCTTGCTAATTTCTTCAATTAGGGTTCGTGTTGTGACAGAACGTTCTCGGCAGCTCCTGATTAATGGGCCGCTGTGATTGAGTACGGTGTTCCATATAACTATTTTTTTAATCCATCGATTCCATTTTCTGCTTGGGATCTCGACCGACATGAACAGCGATACAGTTCTTTCTTGAACAGGGTCCGACACGCGCTGATAGGAATTATTCTTCTTCAACGAGGCGTAAAAATTATTCTTCTTTCCGCCCACAAGAAATCAAGACTTTTTGATATTACTCCGACCTGGTCGCCGACATGGAAAACAGTCAACTTTTCGCCAACAAGGAATGTAGGCAACACGGTTGTCGACTAAGTTGACCGCTTAAGCTTTGCATCACCTTTAGGTAAACACCAGGTATCGCTCTTCCAAAGTCCCTTCCTATGCTACTAAAGGGGAGTTGTCACCATGTGGACACCTTAGTGTAGCTTGCAACCCTAAAAAAACTCTGGCTCAGCACTACCCACCAACTTCTGAACCATGTTTCGTACCAAAGTTTTTTCTGCATTATTCACCTGTCTCTGGTCACTAGGTTTATAAGTCTAGAATATTCTGTCACTTCCTGCGTCACGCCAACAATTGAGATTGACCTTTGTGTCGTTATAATAACACCGCCAATATTTTACGTTCATCACAACATACATTACGTAAATCTCTGTATTAAACTAATAAATGTAGGTTTATTCAGCTTATTTAAATCCATAAATAAGTTGAACTATTACGTTGCTGATGATGGGCAATAATAGTGCGACACGTGTTGACAAGACAAAGGCTGCAGGTTTAATGACAAGTACCCAACAGTACAATCATTAATCATAGTCATGTCTTCCGCTGAAAACGTCGTGAAGCTCCCAAACTTTAATGGTTACCTTTTTATAAAGTAGTGCTCTAGCCCCAGTGCATACAGCATATGACCCAGCTTAAAACCTTTTTGATCAATGGCATCCTATATATGTAATTGTAATCGTCAGTTTCGAATCAACTAAGGTTTATGATGAAACTTTTTTAAATATATGATTTAATGTCAGGTATTGAATATATCGTACAAATTTTACAAGTAGTGGTGGTCACCTAACATTACATGAGGTGTTCAAATATTATACGCTTACAACGTCGGGAGAGATATTAACATACTCACTGACCTCGAAAAATAGTGCATACCCTTTGTAACAAAATACCACTGAAAAACTACCACTATAAAGAATAATTAAACAGCAAGAATACATCTTTCGAATTAAAAAAAAGGATAGGTAAAGAATACCTGCAATCCACGTTGCAACTACAGGAACGAGCTCTGCTTTCAAACTCTTCTAAAACATCTGCAGCACAATGAGAATTGTGATCTGAAAAATAAAATAATCATTAACGTTATTTAATGTGAGTGGAATAACTGTCATATAAATTCTATTTTACTCTTCCATTCCTATAATTATTCCCATTGTCGTTAGAAAACCTTTTCGTTATATTCTGCAATATCGAATGCTTTTTTCATAACTGAAGAAAAATAAATTCATATAAAACTAAAATTATTACAATATTTTCAATTTTTCGTATTCATTTAATATATTTTCTTGATGTCTTTGATGTCCGAATCCTGAAACTTATTGTGTAATAACAACCACATTATGGCTGCCCTCCTTTTCTCGGTGGAATTAATTCACTATTCAATTCATGTACATTTTAGATTAGTCAGTCTTATTTGCAAATTGTTCTAAGTATTTATTTAATAAAGTAAATAATATTGTGAAATTACCTAGTTGAGATTATTTCTTCATTTGGACCATTTCAAACTCATATACTGTATCTTCATTGTAGGTTTTATAAAATATTCTTACCTTTGTAGTTATCCAAACCCTAACATCTGATACATTCCAGCTCGGAATGGTAAAATCCAGCTAGATCGTTCACAAAGTGAACTTGTAATGAGTGTATGTGGCAATCGCCATTTTACTTCGCCGGGTGAAGAATTCACCATATTGGAGACAGCAGTCCAAGTAAACACCAAGGCGCTAGAGAGGCGAGACATCGGATTTCAGAACGTGCCAAAAAAAAACGTTTGGCGACTTAAAAATCTGGTACCTGAGCCCAGTTTATTGATCCCGGGAAATTTGGAAGCCGCGTCCACTTACAGAAGTTAGGAAGAGAAACCGCGGGCCAAACTGAATTTTGATTGAAGACTGAGGGTCAGGTGATCCGCCATGCATCTCATGGTGGGGTGAATGAACGAGATGATCTGTGAGGATGGATGTGAGAAATTTGGACAGTTGGGCATGGAGAATTGAACAAGAATGATGCTAGGAGAGTGTCGTAATAGTTGAGCCACGGCACTAGAGAAATTAGTCAGTCAGGAACGAGATTTGAAGTAATCAGGTGGAGAGAAAACGAGGAATCTACAACGAGGCGAACTGAAAGCAGGCGGAGTCCTGTCCAAGTAATTTCCCAGAGCCCAGGAACGAGCTCAAGATACCAGCGTTGGCAAAGGACGAAGCTGTTTACGATCCACAATAAATCTCAGGAGTGTTAATGCCAATATCAAAAATTGCATAATGACAATTTTCTTGCTGTCCAATAAGCCCGCAAAAAAAGTGAGTTAGCCGTGGTAAATTTAAAAATTTGGGATAAAGTTGAGTAATTATTGTTGTTTTCTTTTGTTTTCTGTAAAAAAATTTAATTTTTTTTTATTTAATCTAACACGACAATTTATTTTGATTTAAATAATAATCCAACTCCCCAGTTCATTATAAGCTATACCTCCGTCGCTCACCCAGCTATTCTGAATGAAGAAAAAATAAGATTTAATAAAAGAAAAAAAATTCGGAAGACAGACTGGCGTATCGGTGTCTGCTGTCGCAGGCGGTAGCCCATCAAACTCCTCCACCTGATGATGAGGTCTTGGAGAACGGAATAACTTCCAGCTACGAGCTCAGCGGTAAGCACGACTCACCTTTAACCTGCTGACTGACTACCCTGTGCAATCCGGAAGATATTTACTCAGCTACAATTCAGCTGACCACACACGGGTCCGTGAACCGGGAAGATACTGAATTGAACTAATAAATTATAATATTATACATGCTTGATGGACTGATGTTGGGATACTCAAATATTATAAAATGAAGCAGCTAGGTGAGAATTTGCAGAATTATCTCTAAGGATAAATTATGTATACAGTCTGTATGTCTATATACGTATACTTCATTTACCATTTTGAATAATTATATTTTCATTATTTGTCCTAACAATAAAACATTCACTCTTTTTAAAACTTTCGATGTCTATTTTGTGGCGTTTTGTCTTACAGCGCTGTTTGTGACACTTGTTCGTCTCCTTTCCGCGCCGCTGAATGCTATTTGGACACATGATGAAACTGCAGAGGGGTTCAGTGTAAAGTCTGAAGAGCTGACTGACTCTCTCCCACTGGGGTTTCCTCCCCTTGGACACAGGTCAACGATTATAAATTAAGCCTCCCACAAAGCAAGACGACTTGACGGAGTTTGAGGGTGCATGTTTTGGCGCCGCATACATCGAGCCTGCGAAACCATCTCAATGGACCGGTCGACCAACTGTCCCCAGAACCTAGTCGAGGCACGGAGTCGGGTTTTCTTGCGTCCCCACAACAATCCAGTAATCCAGTCTCCCATCATCGGAAGGACGTGAGAGTTGTATAAAATGCCCGACCTATCTGATGCAGGTTTCTCTAGAGGTTTTCCTGCATCACTTTCAGGCGAATCACCGGGTAGGATCCTTAAACTACATCCCGGGCCCTTGGCTGCCTTGCTCTACCTTCCACGTCCCCACTTTTCAATCCCTTCCTAAGCTATTATGGGTAGAATCACCAAAGCGGACAACCCATACGTAGCTTGTCTTTAACATACAAACAAAAATTGGGATAGTTTTTTCTTCAAATTACGAATAATTTATATGCTTACTTCTTGAAGTTAAGTTACAAGGTTGAATTCCTCGTTCTAAGTCCATGTAACTAGGGTGAGCACAGTTACAGCGGTCTTCGAACGCCATTTGGAGGCAAATGCGACGACATCTCTGTAAAAAGCGAGAAGAAAAATAAAATGAACGAAAGAAAGATCGGTTACTAAATTATGTTTATCGTAAAACATTGTTTGTAATAATTTGGTGTGACCCAAATATTTCGGAAGAAGTTATTATGAAAAGCTACTAGTAGAGTACTCACCAGCACGGTTTTGAGTTCAAATTATATGAATCTTCTTCTGACATTATAGCAATTACTAGTACTTATACTTTGGCAATTCTGTGACAAGGAACAGACTTTTATAGAGATACCCATAAACTCAGGCATGATCACTTTTCAACTGGCGAGGAAAAAAATGCCCAATAGTAAATTTCAACCCGAAAGCGGGGAAAGCCAGCACTGCTACTAGAATTAATTGAATTGATACATGTATAACTAACTGAAAGTTTCTACCGTACCAGTGATAGTTTCTCTCATCTGAAGTCGATCAATCTCCTTTTCCTATTCGAAACGCTCGATTCTCTTTTCTCTCACATACAGTGGCAAAAACAAAAACATATACAGCGCACAATTGTTGACAACTGCCTGCTAAAAGTGGTGAAGACGTGGAGAAGGGAATGCCGCGACCACATCCAGCAAACTCCTTTCCCGTTATTTGGAAAAGCGTGGGAATAGTAACCAATAGCCCAACATACCTGATGCAAGTTTTCTAGGGTTTGCCCTGCATACATTTTACGTAGGATCCTTAAACTATAGCCCCGGGGGCCCAAGTAAACAATTGTCTGCTTCCTATGCTACTAAACAGGAGCTGCCAGATTCTGGATCAAAGTCATGTGTGTCAATCCAAGCCAGGTGGCTCAGGAAGAAGAAAATTGGTTGCCGCAACATCTCAGAAAAAATTAATATTTTTTTTGTGCATTTCCACGTGTTCTGGCAGTTTGAAACTTATTTTTGTTTAATTTATATTGTGTCCGGTTCAAAAATGGCCTCCGCTTTTGTTGTAGCTCGCAAGCCGTTTTCCGCGTTTGCAGGTATCTACGAATTTCTAAATTATCCACGACTGTGTTTAATATCTGAGTACTTTCTTTAAAACTCAGAAAATAGTTCATTTAAATTACAAAGACTTAACCACTTTTGCTTTTGTATCTTAGACCCGCTTTCTTTCAATGACAAACAATATTTTTTCCCGGACTTGAAACGGCTATTTTCATCACTTTCATATTCAATTTATATTTTGGAATTATGCAAAAATATCATCGACATGTCTTACATAACTAAAGAGTTGAAAATGAAAAGACGAAATACAAGAATTTTACACATTATATCAAAGTAGTTTCATTAGTTTAACATGTCTAAATATTTTAAGTATTATATTGATATACGCACTCATCCTACACGTGGAAATCGTGCATTTCGTGCTATGTTTAACAATTTCTTAGCTTTTGATAAGACGCGTATTCTGGACAGAGCTAATTGCTATTGGGATAGCATTATTTTGGAGGCAATAAACATCAGGTCCAGTGAGAATTTACTGAATAGAGATTCTGGATTCCAATTGAGCCTGGCTTGGAACCCATTGTTTCACCGGAGGAACGCAGGGCTGAGTCACGGGACCCCAGATGCAGCGGAAACGGGCCGCGTGACCGCAACCACGGGAGACTAGAGCATGACTAAGCAAGTGGACCAATGGGAGACGCCCTCGCTCCTGCGTCCACATCTAGCCAATCACAGGCGGTCTCTGCTTGCACAGACTTGCCTCAGACTATATAAATGTTTGCACTCACCAAATTTGACACTTCAGTCTGAAGATGATGGCAGAGCAAGCCATCGAAATCTTTGACCCGGTTGGAAACTCGAGAGGAATTTATACATTTCTTATAATATCTTTGAGTCAAATCTCAAAGTTGAAATTTATATCGTAGTCTCTACTGTAGAGACCTATTATGTGTACAAGTTTCAGATTTTTATCTACATGCCCAACAGAGATATAGCGGCTCAAACATTGAAAAAAATTCGAAAATCCCATTTTTAAATGGGTGTGATTTGTAAAGTCAAAGTTAACATTGATAATTTATATAAAGTAACCTTTATTTGTAAAAGCACGGAAATTATTGAGGTTCGCAAACTGTTGCTTGTAGGAGAAATCAGCCTATGGAATCATTTGGAATCAAAAACTTAGTGGTACACAGAATACATAAAAATATATTAGGTTATTAATATAGGGTTTAGTTTGTAGGTCTGAATATACTGAACACGATGCAGTTTATTTGAAAAGGATACGACAACACAGTCGTGGATAATTTAGAAACTTGTAGATACCTGCAAACGCGAAAAACGGCGTGCGCGCTATAACAAAAGCGGCGGCCATTTTTGAACCGTACACAATATAAATAAAAAAAAATTAGTTCTGAAATGCCAAAACAAGAGTGAATGCACAAACAAAATATTAATTTTTTCTGAGATGGTGCGGCAACCAGTGCTGGACCACTTGGCTTGGATTGACCCATGTAGTTTGTTACCCTTGCTCAAAGGAAAACAGTCTTCGGTGGTATGTAGTCTCAGTTCTCGCAGGTGAATCATGTGGGAGAGACGAGTGGGAGGGGGGAGGAAGGACTATCTTCCAGGATGCGTTCTTTTCTCTCTAGTTTTGACCTAAGGTTCGCACCAGCCAAGGAACTTTGGCTAGTTATGAGATGTGCATACTTCGGGGTCACAGAGCTTTGGCAAAGGATAAGCGCTGTCTGCTGTAGCTATTGGTACAGTAAGCCATGGAGGCGGGAATGCAACGATCCCACAGGAAACCCCTCTCCCGTCATCGTATGGGCGTGGGCCAATTACCGGTCTGACCTGGTGCAGGATTTCTATGGTTAAAACAACATCACTTGTAGGTGAACCGGGTTAATCGATAATCCGGATCCCTTCCGCATCCCCTCCCCATTTCAATTCCCTTCCTATGGTAATAAAGGGAATCTGCCACTATGTGAATATCCCCATTAGCCTGCTACCATAAAAAAATTAGCCTTAAAAAACAAGAGTATCGAAACAAGAGAGGTCACACCAACTCCGTCAAACATCAGATAACGATTTTAGGGTCAAGATGCATAATATTTTTAAAGTTTGATAACCTCCAGAGAATAGAGATAAGAGTCTCCTACGACGTCGGCGTACCAAGTGCGGGCCCAACTCGAAGAGCAATTAGTGACGTACGGCAATTCCTTCCTCATTACCTCTACCTAAAAGAGAAATCTATTAAACACTCATTGAAAGACACAATTTTAATTTAAAATAATTATTTTTCGTTATTTGACTCTTTAGCTATAACAGTCCAGGAACTTTACATTCAGTCATTGACGGATGAAAATTCTGTCATTTTATTGACTATAGTAGCCCTATAGATTATTGAAGAAATAATTTTTCTATTCATACTTTTTGTATTGCTTTACAATTAAAAATAAGTTTTACTGGATAATTTTACACTTTTTATTAGTATAAAATATATAAGTTTAAAATTTAAATAGTCTACTATAGTAAATAACAAAATCTTCCTTTCCGCTGATTTTAATTTCTTGAAATCATTTAGCATTAAATTTTTTTTGTAACATTATATCCATTGTAATACAACTTCACATGCATTCCTTGCTAACGTAATGGAATTTGAATACGAATAGTTTTTAATTAAATAATTAGTTTTAATGATTTATTCCTTTGTGCCAATGCAGAAATAAAGCATTCACTCAATTTATCATTACTGATATAACTTCAATTGGAAGCAATTATTCTCACTTTAGGAAGCAGAAACAAAGCTGAAAGCTCACAATACAGATGCTCTTCTCACTTTCATTCAGTATTTAATAAATTCGGCATGAAATACGAGAAAATAAAATCTACTCGTGTTTTTTCGAGCAGCAGGGACTTTTTTTTTAACCGCAGAGAATCACATTGTCATATATTGATCAATACATTACATTTTTAGCAACATTTAAAAACTCAGACCTCTGTAAATTTTCACTTGAAAGACATCAGGGTGTGGCTGTGTGAGAATAACGCAATAATGAACAACAATTAAACCCGTTTGTAGATAGAAAGGACTAAAACAGTTTGCTGGTGTCCTATCAAATTCTCCTATTATTTTACAACTATACTCTACTAGAATTTAACTGTCGACTTATTTTCTTTTTCATGTTCGACGATCTTCTGCATGCCTCCTCCGTCGACTGGAAATTGAAGATTGAATTTTATCTTTCGTCTTTTTGTCCTTAAATTCTTAATTGTAAAATTTTATATCTTCCTTCTTCTTCCTATGGCATTGTAGCCCGCATTCGGGCCTTTGCCTACCAGGGTGACTGCGGACTGTCATCTTACATGACACATTAAAATTTTGTATATTTCTTGTAATATTACATTTGACGTATCCCATTTCCTCGAGCGAGGACTAATGGATTGAATAATAAACCTAATCTTACTCACATATAGCAACCGTGGCCATTAACATGTGTTTAATGTATCAGTACTACTCATACCACATCAGCCCCAAATCTTATTTCGTCCTCCACGTTCGTTTATTTAGTGTTGATATTTTCGGTTTTTAGCATGACTGACGGACAAGGCGAAATATTTACATGATTTATTAATCAAAAAGCAAATAATTTGGTTTAACAGCTCACGCTGATCACGTAATACTACAAATTCAGAATGTGTCATGTAAGATAGACTGCAGTCGTCTAGGTAGGCCAAATCCCTCAATGGGCTACAGAACCGTGGAAGAAGGAGAAGATCACGTTTCTTCTGAAGTTCGGGAAGAATGTCAAATATTTTCATGTTACTTCTAGATTATCAGGAGTTCTGTTTTATTAATTTGTAATGGCCGTAGGTATACAGTACCTGTTGCAGGGCAATGCTGGTGGCCGCATGCGGGGACACGTTGAAGCCGTTCTCGTCGGGCAGGGGTTCGTGTCCCGGAGGGTGCACCACGACACGAGCGCCCACGTGCGGACTCAGACCCGCCCTCAGGACCTGGTCGCGGGACAGGAACAGCTCCAGAGATAGACCTTCAAATTACAGGATGCTTGGCACTATCATCACTCGGAAGACTGTAGCTTCAAATTCAGCAAAATTCGGTCGAATACTCAATTTTGGTGTACGTTTGGAACGCTCAGTAATTTGTTAAGTAAGAGAATTTCATGCTTTCATTGAGAGTTTTTGAAGGCCAACCACAACAGAAGCTCACCATACAGCCAGAAGATCAATCAACATTCTGCTGTTATTGCAAGCGTGAAGAAGACGAGGATACGTACACACTACAACACTGTTACACAAAGTATAATTGTTTGAAATCGGAGCATATAAAATTTATTAAAGGTTTTTCATTGAAACGAAATTTGAATTTTTACTGCCTCAAAGCAACGACGTAAATTCCAGAAACAAATACTTGGCACACAATACAAAAGTCTGTTGTAAGAGGCGTTTATTATGACGACAGTTTTAAGTACCTCTTTATTATTATGCCGCTTCAGCGCTGCAGTGTGATTTTGAGCATTCGCGATGACATCCTCCGTTCACTAGGAATCCGGACGCAGCTGTGAAGCATCGTCTATTCGTGTTTTTATTTTGCTAGGGCGTTAAGAAATGCTAAATATAGTTGAAGAATACGCCGAAAGTGACGTTAGAAAAAAATGATTCGTTTCTTGAATGCAAGTGAAGTTACGCCAGCAAACATTCATCAGCTGTTGTGCGAGATGTATGCAATAATGAGTGATAGTATAACAAAGGTCGTGAAAATATAACGTTGGGTCGGGGTGAGGTACACCGTATATGAAAATGGATGATATGGTGCAAGCTGTAGGAAGAACATTCACCTGAACGGTCAAATCCCCATATAAGATCTGCCTTCGCTTTTTTCCACTAATTTTAATTTAAACCCTCTATAATATTACAACAGAACTCTCACCCAAGATGGGTGTCAGGCGAACCAAAGATGTGACCCCATCATTTGGTTGAGAGCAATTCGACCACTCTCCCTACTGTCCGGATTTGGCGGTTTTCATCTCAAGACATTACTGGCTGAAAAAAATTTCAACGAATATGAAGATGAGGTGTAACGGGAAGTGCAGATGTGACTTTCATCGTAGGCGGCATCTTTCTTTGACGAAGCCATACAAAAACTGTTTTCTCGTTAAGACAAACTCGTGAATAATGAAGGTGACTATGTGGAGAAGTATATTGGTTCTTACTTTAAAAACAGTCCTCGTATATGTGGCATTAAACAGGTCGATGCACCGTAAATCAAGCACTCATTAGCATCAATTAAATTAAAAAGTTATTGTTTTCACGTATGGAACTGACTTAATTGGGCCGGGACCATCAATTGTGGCTTCTCGTGAAAAAAAAACAACGTCCTGTGTTGTTTCCAGTATTGCAGTCGACATTATTCGATCACTAGCTACGCCCGTGACTTTCGTTCACGCGGAAATAGCTCTTTTTACTTTTCCCGAAAACGAAACAACAGGTACAAAAATTTTGATAAAGTTGAATTCATTTAATATATAAAAAGTACGGTATCATTTATTTACCATCACTTCAGGCATAATTCACAGTTGGTTTTGAACAGGTCCCGCTTTCATACGGAGCCAATTCGATACAAACTTTCAGACAGAAACTTCAATTATATATTGATTTAATATGACTTTAAAAATAACAATTGCTAAATATTAAAATTTACCTGACGCAATCAATAAATCCAATTTACGCATTCATCGTATTGACGATCCATAGAAGTTTATTATTTCTCAGAGAGTTATCTTTCTGTCAACAATAACTTAATTACGGTGTGAATCCTGCTGTAGCAATAGATGGAGTGAGAAGACTTATAATTTCAATTCTGAATAACAACCGCGTCCCACATCATCCCAATCTGCTTAGCGTATTCCATCCTTCGCTTCCTCTTCTGTTCTTACGCCATACACACACAATGCTAAATTACAAGACCCTAATGTCTTAAAACGTGTCCTATTAAACTATCCCTTCTCTTGGTCAACGTCTCTCATATTGTTCACTCCTATCTTATTCTATTTAGAACTTCCTCGTTAATAATTATATCCACCCATATGATTTTGAGCATTAGCCTATAGCACCATAATTTAAAGGCTTCTATTATTTTCCTTTCCGCAGCTCCTAACGTCCACGTTTCGCACCCATATAACGCCGCACTCCATGCGAACATTTTTAGAAACGATTTCCTAATATTCACATTTATATTACAAGTAGGTTAATTCCTCTTTACTGCGAAAGCCTTCCTTCTCTATGTTATTCTACTCTTTATGCCTCCTATACCTCTACCATACCTTGTTATTATGCTTTCCAAGTAGCAGAATTCCTTAACTTCCTTCAACATATCCCTTCCCAATTTAACACCCATTGTTATTCCACTGTTTCCCATACTACGCTCCATTTCCTTGGTTTTCCGTCTATAAATCCTCATATTGAACTCTTTCTCAAAGACCACGTTCATGCCATTTATTATGGTTTCAAAGTTTTCTTCTGACTCACCTAATACTGCAATATCATCGCGAAACCATAGGGTTTTTATTTCTTCTCCTTGCAGTATTATTCCTTTTCTATATTTCGTTTGAACTTTCTTTATCGCCTATTCCATGTTAAAGAGCATGGGTGACAGACTGCATACTTGTCTTACTCCTTTCTTTAATTCTGCTTTCTTTTCATGATTTTCAATTCAAATTACTGCTGACTGCCTTATGTATAATTCTACTTTCTTGATAATTTATTCATGTCCTCTTCAATTAAAATTAATATTGTATTACTATTTCAAGAAATAAATTATAAGTAATGTTCAATAATAAAATAAAGTATTAATTTTAATAAATGATTCTTAGATTATCAACCGAGTTAGTTGTTAGTTATAGCACAACATTTAAGTGAAAATCGACTTTTCCATCAATTATCTGACGACGACGGAGATGTAACATGTTTGTGATTCTTTGTTCTCTTTGGATTTTTAGATATTTTTTTAGATATTCAGACTTGGAAAATTCACCCCTGAAGGGATTTCCTTCTTGCCAATTTTTATTTTAATAATATATACGTAATTTTTATTTTATTGAAATATATATCTGACAAATTTGGCTCGTTTATTCATTTAATATTTTACATTATACTTGAATTAATTTATATGTATTACTTATAGTAAATCACAGCGAACATGTACAATTTAGTTAGCTTAAGTTGGAGACAACGTAGCGAATGTTGAAATGCTAAACTGACTCAACAGTAGGTATGATGGCTGAGAAATGGGACGCCTTGACTGGTGCACTTATTGTTAGTTCTGTCCGTATTTCCCAGCGGCATTAGGAGTTTTACTTCAAAAGTTACGTGCGCCAGGAGCGGCGATGTGCACCAAATCATAAATATCACGTCCACATGACGTATTGTTCTTCAACTCATTGTGTACATCTACGAATTTTGATTTGTGATTCATGGATTCCGTTTATTCGTAATTTCACTTTTATCAACCTGCGATATTCCATGAAGTTTCGTAAAATAAAGTTTGTAAGCATAATCACATTCTGTGATTCACGCATACAAAAAGCGAATCTAAATAAAACGGTAATATACAAGCTTAGGTATGTAAAAAGATATTTCATATTATTTCTATCCTCATCTGTTCCTAGTGTTGACCATATGTGAATTATAAGAAAGTAAGCATAGTAGCCGTGTTGCGAGGAATGCAAATACAAACATTAAAAAAAATAGACATCCTTTTTCATTCTATAGAATGGCAATGCCCGGGAATTCCTTTGTATTAGTCCGCGACAGTATTTAATTGGACAGTAATATCTTTCTCGACACTTGATTAAACCATCAGTGAGAACGTAACAATTAAAAAAATGAATTATCACGCCCCCTGCTTCATGAGACCTAAATTTTATCATAGCCGCGACGATTGAATTCCTTAATCGAGTCAATAAATCTCTTGGTTCTTTAAATAAGAGCAGTAACTTAAAAGTCTGAAAAAATGCACAATACTAACAACACCGGGAGAGACACTATCAATCTCCCTAAACGCGAAAATTATTTATTTGCTGGATAATATCTGCCGTTCATGTACGTTTTAAATTTCCGTACACTCCATCCTCATCCCCAGGATCGCAAGGAAACATGTACAATATTTGGTCGAAATTGCTCCACGCGTTTAGAATTGTATGCGGCTCATAAATACATAAATACACTGACATGTCAATAACAGGGGTTGGACAAAATAATATGAACACCATCCAATAGAGTTCGCCTTGTTCCAAGTTGGCACCACTGTGTACATGTAAATTCTACGACGCGACTGCAGTGCTTAGCTGATGTGCCACGCTTTGAGTTTATCTTGTAGTTTATTATATTAAAGCTTTGTTCCGCAACGGTTAACACCAGTGATCGGTGAAATGTGTGATCTATTAGACATCGCAAGGGGACAAATCGTTTGTGCGCGGGTAGCGGGAGCATCTTTGACGAAAACGGTTCAACTGTTTAGCGTTTCACGAGAAACAGTATCCACAGTAATGACAGAATTCACAAAACATGGTAAAACATCATCAGCGAAGAGTAATAGAGGGCGAAAGCCGAAGTTAACTGACAGAGACAAACGAACATTAAAAAGGGTTGTGATCAGACAAGCTAAAACTTTCGCGGCAAAAATGACTGCAGAACTCAACACTCACTTGAGCTATACTGTTTCGACAAAAAAAGTGCGGTTAGAGCTTCACAATGGTTGCAATTTCGAAACCCTTCATAAGGGTAGCCAACGCAAAGCTGCGAAAGAAGTGGCGCCACGATCATAAAACCTGGTCACTAGATGACTGGAAGAATGTGGCATGCTCCGACGAATCATCGTTTACATTTTTTTCCTAAAACCGGCTGGGTTTATGTACTGGAGAACACCAAAAGAAGCCTACGATCCGGCCTGTCTGCTTCCTACAGTCAAGCACGTTATGATTTTGGCGACTATATCGTGGTATTCAGCAGACCCGATCATTAGCCTTACTGGCCGGATTACTGCGAATGAATATCTCGGTATACTCAACAATAAAGTTCTTGCAATGACTGCATATTACTGCCAGACACTGCCATATTCCAAGATGATAATGCTCTCATACGCACAGCCAAAAAGGTTCAGGCGTGGTTTATAGAGCATGGCAATATCATCAAACATCTTCCCTGGCCAGCACAATCACCAGACCAGCATTAACTGTTATGGGGAGTTTTAGAGCAGAGAGAAGAGAGAGAGAGAGAGAGAGAGAGAGAGAGAAGAGAGGAGAGAGGAGAGGGGGAGAGAGAAGAGAGAGAAGAGAGTAGAGGAGAGAGAGAGAAGAGCAGATTTACATCACTGCAGAAATTGGCGTATGATTTGCTACAAGAGTTGGAGGACATTCCGTTGGAAACTATTCAGATACTGGACTAAACTATTCCACGACTAATTTCAGCTAGAATAAAAAAAAGTGGATGTCAAACTACTTATTAAACAATAAATGCTGTGTAAATGCAAGTGTTCATATTAGTTTGTCCAACCCCTATATATTTTGAAGGAGAAATTTCTTGAAAAATCTCATCGGTCTGATTCCCGTGAAATAATGTGTTATACGTATATAAACATATCTACGACCAATAAAATTGAGTATTTATATAATCAATCTTCACTGTGGCTTATACAACATTTTGCATTAAACTAAATAAAAAGTACTATTACTTATGCTTAAATAGCTGTTAAGCGTAAAATAACATTTTATTTAAGACATTATAGTTTATATATTATTTTTCGCTAACCAGCAATCGGATAAGCTAATTTTAGCTACAAAAATATTTTTTGGATTTCAGAGTCGCAATATTTATTTGCAAAGCGACTTATAAATCATTTTACAGTATTAGTAACTAATTAAAAGTTTATTATGTTAAATAAAATGTTAGTTAAATTTAAGCAGTATTTCATGCTAAAAAGCAACTTAATCATCTTATTAGGCAGGCTACGTGAAGGTATAATCTATCTCGTTGCAATGTCTGTAGGGTAGAACCTTTTAGCCCGATAAGTGGGTAGGAAATAATAGAAACCTTTGAAACTTAACAGTACAATACACCAAAATTTAATTGCAATCGTATGAATGGTAGAGGGACGTATAAGGGACAAACATGAAGTCGCAGAGTAGATGGTTGACGTTGAATTCATTTTGGCCTGAAATGACGGAATGAAGGAACCTAAATATTGAAAAGATCGACAGGAAACTTTCCTGGCGTGGTCACCGCTAAACACCAAAATTTTACGGCGAACGGATAATAGGTATATTAGGGCAAACTTTATACCTTGCGGCTACCTTCCACATCCCCTCTTTTTACTTCCTTTCCTATGCTGTTAAGGGGAAGTTACCTATTTCAAGATCACCCTCATGTCGGTACTTTACCCCCAATTTTTTTTGGATGAATAATTACTTGTAGGTAAGAGTGAAACTAGAGTCCGAGAGTCGAGCAATCATTGCCGACAGTAAATGCGTGACACTTATCAAGGTATCCGTCAACTCTGTGAACGAGTTCTAATCTACATTAATGACAACTGTTCGACTACTGCTGAATGGAGCCAGATAACCGTAGCAGGCATGAAAGTCAACTGCAAAGGGTTAAATTCCTCACTCAGCTTATTCATTTCTGCCATCTAAAATCTCTTTTGTCTTACAATCTCATTTCTGTTGTAAATATATTTTATGATTCATTTGTAAGTTCCAGAATCCTAGTACAGTATTTAAGAATATCAATACATTTGTTTCCGTTTGTAATTAAGCTAACTTGGAGAACTGTGGAGATAATATTTGCAGATTTCATGAAATGGAAAGAAATTTATAGATCAATTTAATAATTTCTAGTTTGCCTATTAATAATCCATAACGTATTTACCAAATTGTGTAAATGAATTCAATTGTTTAATTCTGTTAAATATTTGACTTGCATATTATTTCACGTTATAAATAACAAGTATTATTTTGTGATTTGATATGATATTAAATGTTACCCCTTTGCATGCTTATTACAGATTTGCCAATTAATCGCCGAGTTATTAAATTTAATTAGCAAATACGGCGTTTAATCTGATCAGTTACCACAAATTACTAGCTTCCAAAGTTGGGATTAATTTTTTTAATGTAATTAAATATATCTAAATTCCATTCATAAAACCTAATAGTACAACTTGTAAGATGTAAATTAAATTTCTTATGATTTTGTAATGCTTCAATGTTGAATGCATAACATTTTGATACGTGTCTTCATAAAATTAAAGGCTTTGCAGATACAAACTCAAGTTGAAGTTACTTAGGAATTACACATAAAATATATCATTAATTATAAATATTAGATCCAAAATATAAAACTGATTGCCAGTTTTTCGAAATATTAATCGAATTTCGGGTAAAAAATGTCAAGGAAAATGTCTGTAATTTGATTTGACGCAGTGACTTCATACATATAACATGCTTCAATTTAAACAATATTGTATGAAAAATTACTGACCAAAAATTTTCTCTAAAATAATTATGTACTATAACCTTTGGTTATTTAATAACTCAAAATATGTTGTTGTTGTGGTATTCAGTCCTAAGACTGGTCTAATGCAACCATCCATGCTAACATATCTTGCGCAAGCCTTTTTATTTCCTCATAACTAGCACAACCCACGTCCTCCCTAATCTGCTTAGCATATTCTATCCTTGTTCTCCCTATTCTGTTCTTAACCCACACACTTCCCTCTAATGCTAATTTTACAAGACTCTCGTGCCTTAAAACGTGGCCTATTAAACTATCCCTTTTCTTGGTCAACGTCCTCCATATTGTTCGCTTTTCCGCTATTCTTCCTCGCTACTTACTCTATCCCCCATCTGATTTTCAGAATTCGCCAAATAGCACCACATTTCAAGGGCTTCTATTCTTTTCGTTTCCCCAACTTCTATCGTTCACGAACATTTTTAACGACGATGTCCTAATGTTCATACTCATATTTTTCGTAAATAATGTTTTCTTCTTTGCGAAAGCCTTCCTTGTCTGTGCTATTCTACTCTTTAGGTCTACCTAGTTATTATGCTCTCCAAGTTGCAGAATTCCTTAACTTCCTTCAAAATATCCCTTCCCAATCTAACATCATTTGTTATTCCACTGTTCCCCATACTACACTCCATTACCTTGGTTTTCACTATTAATCCTCATATTGAACTCTTTTTCCAGGACCACGTTTATTCTATTTATTACGGTTTCCAAGTCTCCTTCTGACTCCTCTAATACTACAATGTCATTGCCAAACGTTGGGATTTTAATTCTTCTACCTGCAGTATAATTCCTTTTCCATATTCCGTTTTAACATTCTTCATCGCCTGTTCTATGTATGAGTTAAACAGCACTGGCGGCAGACTGCATCCTTGCCTTACTCCTTTCTTGATTACAGCTTTCTTTTCTTCATCTTCTATTCTAATTACTGCTGCCTGTCTTCTGTAGAGGCTATGTATAAGCCTCCTTTCTCGATATTTTATTCCTGTGCTCTTCAAAATCCTAAATAGTTTGTTCCAGTTCACATTATCAAACGCTTTTTCTAAATATACAAATGCCTTGAACGTTGGCCGGTTTTTTCTTATCGTGTCTTCTTAAATTAGTCGCAAAGTTAATATTGCCTCTCTTGTCCCTACAGTCTTCCTAAAACCAACTTAAACTCAAAATATAACACACAAATAAGCAGTATATTTTATTAAATAATGGGTGAATTGCAATTTATAAACTTTTAAAAAGCCTGAAACATGTGTTAATTAGTTATCATTGACCTTAGATAATTTTATTTTGAATTCTATTTCGAAATCGTACCTATAATTAAAAATTGTTTTCGATAGCTTCAATTTAATTAATTTTATTACAGAATATTTTCTCGACTACTCCAACGTAATAATTTATTTTCTAAGGATTGCTGCCTTCAGGTTGTGTAGATTTCTGATGATGGGCTTCTTTCGACGTCGCTGGGTTCTCGAATGGCTTCGGAGATCCAATATATTTGAGTGAAAAAAAGAAAACAATGTTGCCTCGACTCCAGTGTCTAACGTTGCAAATCAACGGTTATTTATAAGTTTCGAACGTCTAAGCTAAGAAATATCTAGCTTCAGATAAGAACAATGGTAAAATACAATTAAATAATTTAATTATTTTTGCCAATAAAATATATTCCCCAGTGAAAAATATTTGGTTAACATATCATTTGTATGGTAGACGTTTCGAGCTTCTTATTCGTTTGTTGGTTCATTCATTCCATAAACATTAGACGCGTTTAGAAGCAGGATGTTTTACATTTTAAATGTGTATAATACTGGATTATAATTAATTTAGACGAGATCGCAGTAGCTACCCTGCCCTAGATACCGGGTTCTTGGAAATTAATAAGAGGGGAAAAATATTTTGCTTTATTTCATAAAAATAAAATATTTGTATAGAAAATATGAATGCAAACATCATTTTCTCACTTAAAGTTTAAAATTGTATTAATTAAGTAATTAAATTGTTTGCTGAATTATCGACTATATTTTCGTTTATTTATTGAAAATATGAACTGTTATAAAATATTGGGACGAGTAAACATTTGAAAAGTTCAGGCTAAATCGGTTGATCGATCGTTACATTCAAAGCACGAGTCAAAGGGTTGGATATTCAGAAGAGAGTGTGTGTTGGATACAATACGGAACATATTACTTTTTTTACAATGTTAAGCTCATAAATTAAATAATAATGAAATTAATATATGAAAAGTTCTAATTTAACGTCTGTTGTATATTAATAAAAGCAACTCTTGACCTTTTTACAGGCAAATTTATTTATTATGAATATATGTTTTATTCTCATTACCATAGTCCTTTCCAGGAATAACAGTTTTCCTCCTTGTTCTGAACGTGAAGCAATTTCCGTATCCAGAATGCACGGTTTGCTCAAAGTACCTGCAAATCGATACGGCATTTCAAATACTGTTCTTAATGTTCACTAGTATTTATGAATAAAATAAATTACCAGAAAATAATCTAAATTATATATATATATATATATGGAGTATACTATAATATTTGTAACGCAATATTGTTAATCCTTATATGTATACAAAGAATATTGCGAATATGCAACGAAATAAATTGATGAAAACGCCAAGCAGCATTGAAAATAATCTGATTCATTTAAACAAGGAAACGAGAAAAATTGAATCGAATGATAGATACTTATATTTAGATTATCTACGAATAATTCTAGATGTCAGCAATGAAAACGGATTTAAGCATAATTGCCACCATACTTCTATTTGGAGGGAGCTAACAGTCTACTATGACTCCACACGCAACACTAGTACATAAACATCTCGTGGTTTTACAAATAAGGTACGAGGTGCCAACCTATTTATATAAGACAACGAGAAGAGTTTAATAGAACGTGACGAGTTGACGTTGTCAATCTTACAACATGTCAACACTTAGTGTGATCAATGGACGTCTAGTTGAAATGACCTGTCATTTATGTGTTACATTTTACATTCTTTTAAGAGTTTTAGCCATGCATTTCACTTGGACTGTTAACAACACAAAAAATGCCAAGTAAAATATAAGATAAAAGATGATTCCAATATGTTAATATGAAACTGAAATTATACATATTGAAAATTTATTCTAATAACCTCAATTGAGTACGCTTTGCAGTCTAGATGTACTCCGACCATAAACTGCTCATTTGAAATACAGACTGAAAATGAAGAAACTCAAAAAAAGGAAATAAAACAGAAAGATGGGAATTAGAAAAACTGAAACAACAGGAATTGCTTTAGAGTTTCAAAGAAGATATCCAGAGTAGATTAATAGAGAAAGAAAAAAGAAACAATATAGAAGAGAAATAGACACTCTTGAATGAAGATTTTAGTAAAAACATAAGTATACCCAAACAGAGGAAAGCTGGGGATGTTAGATAAGAACAGCACAGGACAATTAGTTCAGTATCTCATGAATGCAAAATTTTAACAAAAATAGTATATAGGAGTATGGAACGTCAAATAGAATTCGAGTTAGGAGAAGATTAGTTTGGTTTTAGGAAGAACGTAGGGACAAGAGAAGCAACATCACTATACGTCTAATTTTAGAAGACAGGATAAGAAAAAACCTTCATGGAATTTGTAGATTTAGAAACAGTGTTTGATAAAGTGAACTGGAACAAACTATTTAGGATTTTGAAGAGCACAGGAATAAAATATCGAGAAAGAAGGCTTATACATAACCTCTACAGAAGACAGGCAGCAGTAACTAGTATAGAAAATCAAGAAAAGGAAGCCGAAATCAAGAAAGGAGTACGAAAAGGATGCAGTCTGTCGGGCATGCTGTTTAACTTATCTATAGAACAGGCGATAAAGAAAGTTAAAATATAAGAGGAATCATACCGCAAGGAGAAGAAATAATAACCCTACGTTTTGCCTATGACATTGTAGTATTAGGGGAGTCAGAAGGAGACTTGGAAACCGTAATAAATGGAATAAACATGGTCCTGGAGAAAGAGTTCAATATGATGATTAATAGTGAAAACCAAGGTAATGGAGTGTATTATGGGAAACAGTGGAATAACAAAGGGTGTTAGATTGTGAAGGGATATTTTGAAGGAAGTTAAGGAATTCTGCAACTTGGGAAGCGTAATAGCTAGGTAGACCTAAAGAGTAGGATAGCACAGGCAAGGAAGGCTTTCGCGAAAAAGAAAAAATTATTTACGCGTAATATAAGTATGAATATTAGGAAATCGTCGTTAAAAATGTTCGTATGGAGCGTGGCGTTATATGGATGCGAAACGTGGACGATAGGAGTTGGGAAAAATGTGGTGCTATAGAAGAATGCTGGAAATCAGATGTGTGAATAGAGTAACTATCGAGGAAGCTCTAAACAGAGCAAGGGAAGAGCGAACCATATGGAGAACGTTGACCAAGAGAAGGGATAGATTAATAAAGCACATTTTAAAACATGAGGGTCTTGTAAAATTAGCATTAGAGGGAATTGTGTGGGGTAAGAACAGAAGAGGGAGGCTAAGTAGATTAGGGAGGATGTAGGAAATGTGGAAATGGAAAAGCCTTGCGCAAGATCGGTCAGCATAGAGTTTTGCATCAGACCAGTCTTAGGACTGAATACCACAACCTCAACCTTACTATATACAATTTTAATTTTCTTTTTTGGGTTCTATAAGAGAAAACCTAGTGATTAAACAGTATTTGTGTCCCTTAATAATTTAACGTGAGTTTGTGAAGTTGATTTATTTTAGTTTATTTAATGTGGATTCGACCATATTAGAATAGAGAACTTGTCCCTCAAAAATTTAGGAATATAGAATCCTTTCTCACCATCAATCCCCGAACCCATGAAAAATATTTCGTTACTAATGGAAGCGTTCGTGTGAATTAAAAGGTGAAGGCATTCAAATCCTCACAAGTTGAAATATAATTGACTTATAGTCTATATATTTAGTATACGAATATAGCTTTCATCTTTTGGGGCCTAGTAATAAAAATCATTTTAGTTTTTAAAGCAGCTGCAGTTTCTGAAAATAGTTAATTTTGCAAAACAACACCTTATTCTTAATAAGGAAATATATTGTAACTCATTTAAAAATCAGAGTGCGTTATTTTTACTACACTGAAGAGGTGTGTAATGTGCTAGTAAAAATGTAGTTAGACTGACTGATGTAGTATTCTCCACATTACTCCGATCACTCAAGTGAGATTTAATTTGAATTATCGGAAAGTGTTTTTGCAAAAAAAATCCAGTACACATACTCGGTTTGATTGAGACAAGCTTTTCCGCTGAAGGTGCAGGATCGGACCAGCTGAGAAAAGCTGTGACCCATCTCAGAACGCAGATCTTTAGAGAAATTGGTATATGCGGCCAGAAAATTCATCAAGTGGTTAAAATTACGAGTTTGCCGCACAGGAAGAGTTTTGTTTGTTGTTGCATTACTTAATTTCTCCTCCACTACCTGAAACATAACTTAAATGAGTTACATATTAATCATATCAGCGATTAATTCAACCCACTAACAATAAAATTAATTATGTCAACTAAAGAAACAGTTAACAGACAGACTATTTAATTAATATCTACTGAAGTCACTTTCAGAAAAGAGTTCGTCATTCTGTTCTTTCTTAATTAAATATTGAGTATTAAAATAATAAAAATCTTGTGTTTTGGAAGCAGCCCATCTTGAAGGTGAAAATTGCTCTTTTTTGCCGAATGATCTTATTATTTTATGTTATGACTTAATTTCTGTTCAAAATTTGATATCTATCTACGTAAAGCATTCACGCGTTTCGCCTTTTAACGTAATTCTTCCAAGAAAATAGGTAACTCAAACAAAAGATCATAATGATTTAAATTTGTATCATCTTTAAAAATGAGTTGATGAGTTTTTTTAAAGAACAATTAAGAAATCACCCTCTTAGCGCCAACCATTATACGATTTAAATTGAGGATGGGAAAAAAATAGGTTACTTATTTACTTACTGGAAGAATAACTGCAGTTATCTCGAAAAAAATAGAGATTTATTTTATAACAGTTGATCTATGGACACCAATCATGGACTGTCCATTTGCTTTCCACAGATGTCCTCCGAGAAAACTTTACTTGCATACATCTGTACAAACAATATTAATTTTCTTGACTACCTTTGTCGATAACCCTGGACCATGGAATTACATTCGTCCAGAAAGTCTCATGGTTGAAGACAATATTTTACATTTGGTAGGTAGTTTGTTCCTCACTTGTACATAGACCAGGATTTTTATGATTTTGTGGTTCACCCTTGATACAAGTTAGGCAACTTGCTGACAACATTCCGGCTATAGCGACTCAAGTGAATATTGTAGCCGAATAAAATGTTATATTAGTTACAATACCCGACTGCTCGGAAGAAGTAAATAGCTGAACAGCCTATACGCCAGAAAAAATATATTCACACACACAATCATTTTATAAACATTTAATGAATAGTGAATATGATGTTTGATTGTATGAATATATACTGCCACTCTTTTGAGTAAGGAGTTGAAGGACTGCAATAGAACAACGTTGATTGGGACGTTTTGGAACGTTGTATTGAAGCACATGACCACTTATTGCCCTTATAGTGTGTATTGTTTAATTAAGAAATAAACTATTCTGATTTACGCTGTATTGATGTTTTATTCATTAACTATTGTCCGACGATATCCGGAAATTTACTTATATGAAGAGTTGCAATGAACTAATTTAGTTATTTGGAATGTTTCACAGTTATCCACAATTCCCCTTTTCTTCGCTCCTTATTATTCATATAGAAATGAATTTCATATTAACCTCTACGATGAATGACAATTACCAGCTGAGCGAACTTGTGTTGAGGTATTCAGTCCTAAGACTGGACTTGCTAACTTACATTGCGGAAGCCTTTTCATTTTCACACAACTAACACATCCCCCAATTCCTTAATCTCCTTAGCGCATTCCATCCTTAACCTCCCTCTTCTGTTCTTACCCTACACACTTCTTCTAATGCAAATTTTACAAGACCCTTGTCTCTTAAAACGCGGTCTATTAATCTATCCTTTCTCTTGGTCAATGTTCGCTCTTCCCATATTCTGTTAAGAACTTTCTCTTTAGTGATTCTATGCACCCATCTGATTTTCAGCATTCAAAGACTTCTATTCTTTTCCTTTCCCCAACTCCTACCGTCCACGTTTAGCAATCATATAACGCCACATTCCATACGAACATATTTAGCAATGGTTTCCTATTATTCACACTGATATTACCCGTAAGTAAATTCCTCTTTTTCGCCCAAGCCTTCCTTGCGTGTGCTATCCTACTCTTTATGTACTAATCTTCTGCCATCCCTAGTTATCACACTTTCCAAGTAGCAGAATTCCTTAACTTTCTTCAAAATATTAATTCCCAATGTAACACCTGTTTTATTCTACTGTTTCCCATTCTACACTCCATTACATCTACAACTCTTCATATTGAATTCGTTCTCCGGGACCACGTTCATGTCATTTATCACGTTTTCCAAGTCTTCTTCTGACTCCCTGAATACTACAATATCATCGGCAAAGCGTATGGCAGAGCGAACTTACAGATTACGAAATAAGCACCTATATCAGTCCTTTTAAATATTTAAAATCATTCCCACGCCTTTTTGAACTGCCTGTACGTGATCTCAATCAGTATTATTGTTATTAATAAAGTCGAAATATGTTCAATAGAAAAATTACTCCAGGTACTTAAAATACTCTCGCACCTCAAAGTAGTAAGAATATGTTCGGTTCCGAAGAGACTCAATAGTACTTCCAGTACAATTAAAGTATGCCCAGGCACATAATAGCGTCAAAAATACTCCAGTTTCATTAGATTATTTATTTTTAATACATTAAAGAGAGCGAATAATGAGCCAAGTTTCTATTAGCAGGTGAGAAATAATAAACTGTAATATTTTATTAGTAACCCGTTTCCAAACTACCCTTATCTTAATTGTGAATGGCACTACTAATCTGAGTGACGTGGAAACTGCTTATTCGATACCAAATATCTGACTGCTTCACCTTTTTATATAGTGCCTCCCTCTTCAATCCCCATCCTTAGGGGTGTCATACGCCACAGCATTTGTGCTTGTATCGGAAGTATCATGTGTATAAAGATTGGTTGAATTGATCAACGCGTTTAAGTGTGCACGGTGAAGTTTAAACTTGTATTTAGCCGCTATAGTGAATTCCATAGTAAAACAGCGACTCTTGTAACCCAGGATTCGACACCAATTTCATTAGTTATGAAGCCTTCCACCTCTACTCTAGTGGTGCTCTCTTCCCATTCCGGTGAAACTTATTAATAATTCATAGGCGTGACTCATAAGGGCTCTCGACCTTACACGTTTCGTACAAGAAAACAAAATATACAGTACGAAGCGTTTGTGAAGCGTTGAAGTCTGCTGGAGTCACCAGTCAAGGCGACGCCATCGTCGAAACCACGGAGCAGATCAAGTACCAATCCATCCCAACATAATCATTTCAGAAGAAAAGGTAAAAGACCAGAAAATGTATGGGTTTTCAGACGAGCTTGATAAAGTATCATCCTCGCGTATTTGACGCGGAAATGGGATAAACTCTTTAAGAGAAGTGAGTTAATTTGGTAGAAGTGATGGCTTACCAAAACGATAAATATGTGACATGGGGTTTAGGTATAATTTTTTTGAAACAAGGAGATGTTGATTGAAAAACCATCTTAAATTTTGTTAAAGTGTAATTACATTTGTTAAAGCATGATGAAAAACGGACAACCCGAATATTGGGTTCATCCTAATTCCAGTGATCAAATGTTGGAAGGAAACTTTTACACTCCATTCACGAACAACATTTCATATATATATTTTTATTTATATAACTACGTTAATATTATTTAAAAAAATTTATATGAACCTTTTTCAATTTCATCTATCAACTTTTCTATTGATTATCCACTAACTAACGCCATTATGAAAAGAAAAATATTACAAAGATACATGATATAAGGATGACAATGTTCACACTTCACGAGACTCTCACCGACTGAATTATCGGCCAGAGTGCGCACTATTATTGTAGACCATAGTGAATAAGCACCGGCTGATTAGTTGGCCAACTTTGTAGTTGCGTGGCAATCAGGTAGCCAGCTAAACTCTCGGCAGATATAAATTGCGCATTCTCTAAATGAAAAGTACCGTGGTCCAGTAATGCTGAACGACGGTCTCTGAGGTGAAAGAAAAAATAGCAAACTTTTTCAACGATTACAGCTGACATGATAGCTTTTACCCGATATGAGAAATTTAGTTAAATTATAGAATGCTTTGTATCAAATTTCTTGTTATAGTGTGTAAAGTCATATTTAATTAGCATTTAAAAATCAATTGTCAAATACAAAAACGGAGTTTTATACACAAAGTCCGGTTGGTATCTAATGAGGCGTGAATAAGGCCTGTTCTAATCCTTTGCAACACAGCCTCATTCGCTAGTTGATAACAAGAATAGACGAAGAAGTCCCGGAGGAAATGTAGGAAGTTGATCTATCAGAACTGCCGCCCTACCCTCCCCCAAGGGAACCGCGATTTCGTTTAAGTACAAGTGCCATGGCATTGGCGTCACGGTCAACCTAACAATCAAGCAGAACTTGCCAGCGAAACGTTGTTGAATTTAACATTGGCTCGGGTTGAAAACCAAGAATAGTATTTGTGATAGTACTATAGTTTTTCCACAAATGTTAATCCTAGGATAAGGTCCTCAATAAGGCTAGCCCACAAAAAAAGGAAATGTACACCGTTTATAAAAGTTTGAGTTTCGAGTGAAATTATTAGATAATTGAAATTCTTGTGTGTGTGATATTCATTAGAGACAAAAGGACAAAGTTGGAGTCTGGTAAGAACGCCTAGGAAGTTAGACTAGGAAGGACTGCAAACGAAGTTACTGCTCTGGCGGCCAAATAAATAGTTTTGTAATGTTAAATTACTGGGCGGGGTGATTTTAATTTATTAAATTAATTATAATATTGCATTGAATTAATTAATGGGGATTTATTATAAAAGGAAAGACTAATTTAAGTTTAAAATTCTGATATTAATTTCTTCAAGGAATTTTTAAATGTTGTTAAGACTGATTTTTAATTTTATTATGATGATAATTTTCATTATTTTTATCAGTCACTTAACTAAACCAAAACTATATTTTAATTTTGATTTCGAAAATTTACTTGGAAGAAACTTTCGGCATTATATGAGGGAATGTATAATATTTTTTAAACATTAAATCATTGTGAAAAAACCAAATTGTTTATGTCACAATTTTAAAGAAATTACATATAAAAATAATTTTTGTAATTTTATTTTGTAGATGAATATGGGAATGCAGAAAGCTTCTTCCAAATAAATTTTCGTAATCAAAATTAATATATAGTTTTGGTTTATTAAAGCGACTGATAAAAATAAGGAAAATTATCATCATAATTATGATTTTAATATGAATAAAACTTTTATCAAAATATAAATGGTATTTACAAATTATAAAACAAAATTATTACAAACGAGAGATTTTTAAATCAGGGTCTTCAGTGTTTGGATTTCTAATGGCAATAGGTCTAGCAAATGTGAACTCTTTCTAATTCAAAACAACGATACCCGCTAAGTATCTACATCTGCATCCCAGTCGCGTCGATGAATGATTGTGTGGTAGCCGGTGACTGCTTCAGGATCATCTTCGTCCAGGCTGGACCAATCTGGCGGCTATCTGTTTAGTTTTAGGTCAGCATTAGCCCCTCTATATCAAAATCTTCCGTCTCCCAAGAAATTCTCTCTACCACAACATCTCTCCGTCTCCCGAAACCTTCTGTTCATCCACTATCCGCCATCTCCCCACACCATCTGTCTTGCTTCTCTACATCAACTTCTCACGAAAGCTAGGTGGGAGGCTACATATTTTTAAACCACTAATCACCAATGCGTCTATTCGAGTGCTCTTTGACAATTGCAGCCAATGGGAAAAATTTCTACCCTGATGGGCCTAAATACTTCATGTGTTTTGCATTCCTCCGTGAGATTTCAAATTCTCTCCGGAACTCCGCTTTTCGCCCTAACTTTTCACGGCGATCCCTTTTCGTAAATGGTCTTTTTCTTACACAAGCAAAGGAAGGGTTAATATTTTGTACCGACGAATGCGAGTTGCCTCCCACACAGCCAGGAATCAGATGCACTTACTTAAAGTTTCAACTCGCGTATACAATACATTGACAGCGAGTTTTGTCTCACAGGCGCTTCTCCCCAGAGTGACTGCGGGGCTCACCTGATTATGTCACACTCTCTCTGTTTCTTTTTAAAGTTCTCACATGCCGAGACACCTTCACCTATTTTAGGAGATTTATGTACTGGGGTCGAAGACCTTGGGCATAAGGCAAAAGTTGTTCGCTGATCTCATTGGATCAGTCGGCCAACTGCCTCCTATAACTGGTGGGGACACGGAGAAGGGAATGCTGCTATCCCACAGCAAGCTCGTTTCCCGTCATTCGGAAGGGCGTGAGAATAGTACCGAATGCCCGACCTACCTTATGCAGGTTTTCTAGTGTTTTCCCTGCATCTCTTCAGGTGAAACAGTGGGTATGATTCTTAAACTATAGCCCGGGGGCCATAACAACCCTTCCTCTACCTTCCTCATCCCTCCTTTTCAATTCCCTTCCTTTGCTATTAAAGGGGAGTTGCCTGTTTCAGGATCACCTTCATGCGGCCTGTTACTCAAAAAAAAATACAATACATAAAATAAATGCCCAGGTTCGCAAATGGTGATCATAGTTTTAATTTGTCATGAACATTCAGTTTATAAGTAATGGAGAATGTAGAAGTTACCGTTTGCCTGCGGACTCGTTTCTCGCCACATTCGGCCATGTGAGAGAGCTGAGCGAGCGGGAGGGCTGCGTGTTTCCTCGCGAGTCTGCGCAGGTTGGCGCAATGCACGCGGTTCAGGCTGCACACGGTGACGGCGGGGAAGCTGAGAGCCACGTCGGGGTCGGCGGCCATGGCGGTCAGCACGGGGTGCTCCAGGAAGGCGCACGTGGCGAACCACGCGTCCCTGGCCGTGAGCGCGGCGCCCAGCAACGCCAGCAGCGACCACACTGCGCGGCCGCGACGGGAACTCGCCTGGCGCACGTGCTGCAGCGCGGGCAGCGTCGCCGTCGCCACGTAGCGGCGCCACGGTCCCGACACTGCGGACCACCACTGCGCTCTGGTCCGCGACCTCACACGCATCTGAACACACACACAGCAACAACTTTACAACCCGAGGTTCTCTTTCACCGAATCGGACTAACGCGGGTAAAAAAGTATAGTGACTAGATGAACGACAACTACCACAACAAGAAATTTTCCACATGAAAATAAAAAATCAGACAGTAAAACATAATGTTATTACCAGTTTTAGTGCTTTTTTAATGTTAACAACTGTTTATTTGGGTATGGAAACGCTGTAACGTTTAGATACCGCAGTTGTGTTCGTTTCGGCATCTAATTATTTTTAAGAGGGCTTTTTTTCAAGTAAACACTCAATTAATATTTTGCGCAGCATGAATATGAATAATAACATCCTTTATTAGGAAGTCAGACAGGTTGAAGCATCGGAATTTCGTTTTTCTTCTGTTACAGCGTTTCTAAATTCTCAAAACAATTAAATGGCCGGCCGATTGTCAGATCAGATCGTTTCTTGAATGAGGTAATGTTACGCCAGAAATCATTAATTGCAATTGTGTGAGGCGTGTGGGAAATCAATAATGAGTGAACGGACTAGACAAGTTAACGGGGGTCGTAAAAACAGACGTTACCCACTCTGTAGTTTCGTTGTTTCAATTCTTGCCTGGGAATGTGACAATTAACAAAGACTTTTATTGTGAGTGTAACGGACAAATACATTTGCTCGGGCCTTGGCGGCCGATTCAAAACAAAGCAGACAGCGGTTGACACTTGGGCTATAAAGCTCAGACATCTCGTCGCCGGTTTCGGAATTTCCCAATCTGTCTGAGAATTTCGCGATCAGATGGCGTGTTTTCCCCAAATGTAACAATGGCTATTATTGGAGGATATCCATCCCTGCCACCTTGGTGATAGGTGTCGCAGAAGTGGTGAGGAAGTTTTAAAGAGGTAGGCGGAGACATTTTGGCATCAGATTGATGAAGAGACAGATGGGTAAAGAGTGAATTAGAGAGATAGATGGTCGAGAGCGGTGAGATGGAATTTTGAGAACCTGCACTAAGACGATTAGGTAAACTACTGCATCTGTAACTCTTTGTAATTTTCTGTTTGCTGCCAGGTCCGAGTGGTTTAGTGAAACAAATTATCTGTTCTATGACAAGGCCCATAAATGCGACCCTGAGACTAGTCTTAAAATTGTTAGAATTGTTTAATTTTAATATAAATCATTTTTGTAAATATATGTGTAGTTTTGATTGAAAATAAGTGCCGACGTAAATATTAAACACTAAAAATTTGTGATGAATATTGTAATAATGTTTGTTTCTGTTAAATTAAATTGTTTTATTCATATTATCATAAAATATTATCATTTAATAATTTATTAAATTAGCTTCACCTCTATGTTAATTATATGAGACATTACGAAAACTTTGTCGTGAAGTACCGAACGATGGGCGTGGAATACATTCAATTTAATTTATTTTGATTTATGACAGCGCCTGCCCACACACCGTCAGACAAACTCAAGATCTGGTGACATCATTTGGTTGGTAAAAAATCTGACATCCCCCAAATTGTCCAGATTTGGTGACATGCGGTTTCCACCTGTATCTGCTCCTGAAGAAATTCGTTGATGGAAAACATTTCAACGACGGTAATAATGTTGTACGGGTTGTGCAGACATGCATTTCATCACAGGTGACTATTTTCTTTAGCTAAGGCACACAAGAACTTGTTTTGCGTTACGGCAGATGCCTGAATATCGTAGATTATAATGTGGAGGAAGGGTGTAAAGAGTCAAGTAACGTTTGAAAATGGAATGTCTGGTAAATAATATAAATAAATATTGGTACCTGCTTTGAAAATAGCCCACGTATTAAATACCGATTACACGTCTTAACACTCTAGACAACAAATAATTTGTTTACGACTCATACATGATCCTTATAAAGAAAAAAAATTGGGCACATTTAATTTTTAATTTTTCAAATGTTGAATGACAAAGTATGATAGCCTCAGATTTATACACAGTGAAATAGAAAACCTTCCAGCCACTTTTCTGCTAAGCGAAAACAAATCCGTGTAGCAGTAGTGACGAATCAATATTTTGAACGTTCGACATGTAGTCTAGATATGGCGGTGAGTGACGCCTGGCGGGTATGTGTTCACGTGCTACAGCCAATAAAAATGTACGGAGAATTTGTTTTACAAACCATGTTAATAGTCGTGTTTTAACATTCTTCAATTTCGGTGATATTAAACTGTCCGTCTACGGGGCCAATGGGTCGACGCTTTCCTCCCACAACATGTAACGAAAGTCAATCGACCTTGTTATAAAATTTTCGGCTTTTACTTCCTCATATTATGTAGATATAACTAGAAATGTTTCTATTTCTGATCGGTTCGTATGCCACAGAGTATTGGTAACATTATAGCTGTAGTAATATTACAGTATTTTCTACAGTTACCCTCGTAAAATTGTTATTATTCCTCGCGATGATGTAGTACATAACTTTAAAAACTTACGAACGAGCATCTCCAGATCTTGGCTCAGTATAAAATCAAAAAAATTATTTTCGAAATAGGTCAGACCGTTTTCTTATGAATGAGCGTGACTGACAAATTGAGCTATGTTTATATCGATATTCAGATTTACTCGACAATTGATATACAGGGTGTTCAGTTTATCAGAAGACATTGCAGTATCCCAAGAACCACACATCGGATCAAAAAAAAGTGTGTATGAAAAATGTTCCCCTTGAAGGGGGACATCTAATGATACGACAATTATGGTGACATTAAGTAGCATTTGCAAGAATATCTGACACATTTAATTTTATTTTGATGATCTGGTCCCTATTTCTTGAAATATCCCCATTTTTTAACTATTTTTTTTACCCATTTTGATTTTTGTCGTATACAACGTGACCGGTGACCGAAATAACTCGAATCGTAGGTCAAGTTGAATTAATTTTTTCTAAAAATCCGAATCTGCAATAAAAGTGGAGGTTCCCATTAAAGTTTTTTTTAACGCTTTCCTCCCCCACCCCCAGATGGTGGGAGTTTCGTATCATTAATTGTCCCCCTTCCAGGTTAATTTTGTTCATTCACACTTTTTTGATCCAATGTGTGGTTTCTGGAGGTATTTCAATGTCTTTAGATAAACTGAACACCCTGTATATTTATTCGGGCAACTAATTCATTTTTATGTCTTAATTTTTAAATATCAATGGCGCAATATATTCGTGTAATACCGTATATATATATATATATATATATGTATATTCAAATGATTACTTTACTCCTTGGTAAACAATTTCACATCTAATTTTATAAAACCGTTTTATTGGCAATTAATGTAATCACGGTTTAGTATTGAATATAATTTAGTCTTCAACATATTTATCTTTGTGAACATAATGAGTTTTACATATAAGACGTATTTGAAATGCCTGCATTGTAGATTTTTCTCAAAATATTCTGTTACATGGAAAGATCGACGAGCGCACTTCCATTTGTTTCTTAATAGATGTTTCACGTCTGTTTTATATCATGAGAAATTAATGAAACGACCTTTAAATAAAAGTTTTTTAGAAATAGCTAGTGTTAATGTGTGATTTGTTAATTGACTTTATTTTAAAATAGTATTGTTAACCGTAAAAAGGGTACAAATAGGTACTGAAGCGTCAGTTTATGTAACAAAAACTTGTCTGTTAAAAGTCGTTTCATTAATTTCTCCATTACTTTTTTTTTTACAAATTACATATATTAAATGAATTTAATTAAAATGATATCGATTCTGAATCTTAGATATAAAATAATATTACTGTATTGTAAGCCATAAATATCAAAACTATTGTTTTATTGATTTATATCAAATAATATAGCAGTCACGATACTGCTACGACAAGAAAACTGAAACGTTTTAAACCCTCCGACCTGTCCTCAAGATTTAATTAGTCATATCTTCTGTATTTTCAAAATGTAAATGGTCAGTGGACTATTCTCGGTATGTCTGCAGAACTCTTAGTATATAATACATCATTTACTTATTGTTTGATTGTAACAGATTGGAATTGAGTATAAATAAAATAAAATAATAAAAATATATATAAAATAATCGTTCAAATTTTTCAATGTTAAGCTAGAAACAACTATTTCACTTTATCACCATATATATTTGTAATTTATTAATAATTAGATTCATCTCATTTCAGAAAAGTTAATTCACGAATCTAAAATTGGATTGAGAATTATTGAGCCAAAAATAATTAAATATTCCTACTTATGTTGTAAGTAAGAAAATAACTTTTGAAACTTAATTTGTGGTAATGGAATTTGTGGACCGAAAGGAAATTGTTTCACTTTGTATGCAATTTTTTAAGGTAACTGTGGCGATAAAACACAGTTTTGCACTGAGTTTCATAAGCAAAGGAAACAGCTTGAGCGCAACAAAACTCGTAAATTCTGACTCCTGGATGGAACAATAGTAAACAATCGGTTATAATTTTTGGTGGTAAGTGAATGCCCCGCCCAGATCCGTTAATTGTACACCAGAAAAGTATTCACAATACCGGGATAATTTTATACAACAGCCTTCCGCCAGAGGTTAAAAATAGTACCTACAAAAGCTTCGTGAAGCCGAGTAAATCTATTCTTTTAAATGTCGCGTTTTACTCGGTAGAGGATTTTATTAATCGTCCTTCTAGTATTTAAATCAAGGTTCCTGCAAAAAGTGTTGAATGAGCTGCCTTGTAAAATAGCACATCACATATCTAAAATTTCTGTTCAGTTTTTTCTGCTCTTTTATTTGTTTGTTTCATGTATTGCCTGGAGCTACTACAGAGGGAAGGACAGTTTCCTGGTCGCAGAGCTCCAAGTAGTTAAAACTCCATTGCGTGTTTCTCAGTGTGTGCTTGTTTGTGTTTCCCAGCGCGCGTGTGTGACATCGTGTGTCCGTGTTGTGCTTATATTGACCTTTGTCTATATACATTTTTTTATTAATTTATTTTAAGATTATTTGTATTTGATTACGTACTTTATTTTGTTCATTTTTAACGTATGACGTATCCTATTTCCTCAATAGAAACTAATGGAAACAACAATAAATCTAAATAAACAATAAATCTAAATCTACAGTTCGGTTTGTGGAGGAATCTGCATAATCACCGATGAAAATCTATGTACTGGAGTAGGTAAACGTTTTTAAAGGCGCCTTAAGGCAAAGAGACCAGAGTTCAGGAGGATGACTTTCTTTGGCGATCTCTTTAACATATTTTACCTTGGTCCAGGTCTGGATGTTCAGGTGAGGAAAATCGTGGCTTTTGGAAGTCCAGGAAAGAATATTTGGTGGTGCAAAGTTGTTCATTTTCAACGTTCCGCCTTTGAATGGTTACTTCCAGGTAATTTTACCTGTGAACCAGAGACTCAGCACCAACTGGAGGAAGAAGTCATCACACTTCCGCGGCGAGCGTCACCCAGTGAAGATCAGGAAAATGTCGGTGAAGTAAAACTTTCACCCTCAATTTTCTCACGCCATGCCAATTTTTGGTTAGTGGTTTCAATTGATTTTAAAGTCTGTTTATGAGAAGGACCTGATCGAGTGTGATCCTGGAATGACTTATCATAGCTCTTTACTCAAATTGTCAGTTAGTTATATATTCATATGGATAAAATTTTTATGGCAATATAATATTTCCCTTAAAATCAGCATGGTTGATATTAAATTGTCAGTAAATGTACCCTTAATGGCGCTCAATCAACCAATTTTTATAATATATTCCCATAGATGTAGAAACCCTCCACCCATACTATTACATAATATGTATAAAAAAATTCAGAAAATTTTATATTATCAACTTTTACCAAATTGCCTTGATTTAAACTAATAATAAATATGTTATTATTTGCCCTAAAACTATTATTAATTTTTAGTAATAATATAAGACTATATTATCAGATGAAATTATTCATATCCCGTTTGTGTTCACTGGAGTTTTGTTATTTCTGAATTGATTTAATTGGTCAAATTCCAATTAACAGGTCCGCAAAGACAGAGGGGGATAAATTTGGGATATAAAGAATACCTTTTTTTAAAAGTATATGATAGAAATAGTTGAAATTGTTATAGCTTACACAATAGTATCTACTACTTCATTTTACTTAGTGTATTTAGAACATTGGTATTTTCTTAGGAATATGGAAATAATTTCTCTATACTTTCATATATCTTGATTTTTGAAAACATTCTGTAGTATAATTTTTAACGAATTGTAATAGTGTCAAATCCGTATGTAAATTTAAGCAAATAAATTGTTAAAATATCACATTTACACACAAATGATGCATATACTCATCGTATCTCTTGTGGTTTTGGGGCGTAAATGATTTTCCAGCGCAGATAATTCTTTATGACGACTATTACAAATTAACATCGAGAAGGCAAAGTAGATTCGTGTGGTACATATTATTTGTTGGGATTTTACAATCAACAGCAATTCTATGTCACAAACGAACTGAAATGTCATTGTCTGTATTTCAATCAATTGAGTTGTCAAGCGTGCGCACTCATACACAGAAACAAATATTAAATACACTCTCCTTTGACGCCGTCCATGCTAAAATGCTTCAACGAATGCGGAAACTTACGCCAACTCGCTCTGAAAGTTTATTGGAACTGTCTTGAGTTAGTAGGGTGGTGGGGAGAAGGGACCTAATCTTTGATAGATCAAGAGAACCCTTCTCTCAAGTGGGTACTACAACTTCCCATAATGTTCATCGGATCCTAATAATGGTTATAGGATCTCAGAAGTGTCGAACAAAGATACATTCAATATCATTTATATGGAATATTATCTACTCTTGAGAACAGCATTTCTTCCAGAAATATAATTATTAAACCGCGGATCACTTCTCATAATACACAAGAATATAAAATCTGAATCGATAAAAATATAATCCATGTTAATAATGGCAAAACACTATAGGGCAAAGCTTTATAAGTTTGACATTTATATTTAAATAAATTTTATCACCGTCAACTATATTGAAACCAAAATTAAAAAATAACTCTGCATTGTCTTCTCAAGGTGTAACTTCCGTTACCATTACAAAACATGTTTTAGAAATTTAACTCTACACTTCAAAAATTTTTGCTATGGTTCTTGTAATTATTGTAAAATAATTTTAGGATCAAGATAGAACTAATGTAAAAAAATAAATATTTTTTACATTTTATTAATTCGATTAACGTCTACTATTAAATAACAAATTAAATGATTTCCGACCGATTTTTACAGACAGTTGTCGGAAATGATTTAATTTGGCATTTTTTACATTGTTATCACTACCTACAGTAATATTTCTCTTTTATTTGTAATTGATTCATATAAATCAATTATAAAATTGTCCTCCGCGAAATAAATTAGTCATTAAAATAAAAGGTACGTTATAAAATGTCAGTGGCTACTTAAAAAATATATAATTAGGTTTAATTATAAGTGAATTATGGTAAACATCCCATCATCGGTTCTGAAGAAATATCGACCACGGGAGAGCTTGAACTAAGATCAAAATAACTGGAGTCGGAGCCTGACGGAGGGGAAGAAACGGAATGTAATTAAAACTAGCTCACTTTTGAAAAGAGCCATTAAATTTTATTGGACATTGAAATGCTTGGCATCTGCTATCTTCATAGTTTAAAGAAGCCTTCATATTCTTTCACTAATATAAAGCTATCACGGATTAATTTCTTTCATATTACAGCCTTAAATGTAAGGCATGCAATTTCAAGTCAAGTATGAAAAGTTTTTAATTTTAATTTTTTATTTTCAAAATCAGGATCAAATAACACCCTATTTCATTCCAAAATTCAATAAAATTCGATTCGGCCGTTTATCCATATTTGAGAAAGTCGAAGAAAATGTTTTGATGTAACGTTAGAATTTGAAGTAAATGGTGACTTCATCGTAGAAATTTCATCGGATCACATTGTAGAGCATATACGAGTTAAAAGACTGAATCTTAAATTTTGAGATATATACTCTTTTGTGACATAAATATTATATTAATATTCTTGCTCCGCACGAAATTTTAAAATTTTGTTTGTGTAATATTGCTATCTCAATGTATCTTGATATGTAATACATTGTTATATTTTATTTATTTACATCAAAAACATACGATTGATACGGATTTCTAAATACTTAAGTTTTAGTTAGAAAATGGATTATAAATTATGAAAATATGTAACACAACTACAACATAGTTTTATCACTTTAAAATTTACAGTAAATAAAATGACGGCCAATAAGTCAGCATATAAATATATCACTATTTATTCAAAAGCTATGTTTCATCTCCTTTTTGAGTCTTGCTCAGGCGTAAAATTATGTAATTCACCATATTTACTCCTTGACGCCCTCAGCCGAAAAGATTATTTAATATACATGAGAAGAATTTAGTGTCGTGGACCATTAACAATAATGAAGTCTCAGACGGTTGGAGAAATGCGATCGTAGGCGCTATATACGAAGCGAGTTCGCTGTCTGAAACTAGTAACTACAGACCGGTTAGTCTCACTTCAGTGGTATGCAAATTGTTGGAGTATTTACGAAAAGGGGTGGTTACATAGTGGGCAGCACGGTTTTAGGCTAGGATATTATTGGAGAGCCAGTTAGTGACAGTATTGCAGATGAGGGGGGAAGAATTGATGCTGTTATAATTGACTTTTCAAAGACTTTTGACCTTGTACCGCATCATATTCTTTTAGTGAAGTTGGAAAAATCAGGCATTGAGATACGCATATTAAACTGGATTCGCGAGTTTCTGGATAACAGAAAGCTCAGTGTTCGGATAAATAGAGAATTATCTGAACCAGTTGAAGTCACGTCATCGTAATCGGGCCAATGTTTCTAGCGCTTATAAATGATTTGACGATAGGAATTTAGTCTCAGATAAAATTATTTTCCTATGACTGTATCATTTACAGAAAAATTGGAAACGTCCAAGATGCAAATATTCTTCAATCTGATCTAAATAGAATTCAACGTTGGTCGGACGAAAATGAGATGAAAGTAAACGCGGTAAAAAGTAAATCGATTGTATTTACAAAAATGAGAAACGTCTTTCAAGTTGAATATAAATTAGGCGATGAAAATATAATACAAGTAGACACTTGTAAATACCTGGACGTAACTTTGAGCAAAGACTTAAATTGGGGAGAACACATAAATTCAGTAACTGGGAAAGAGTGGAGGGCTCTTCACTTTGTCAATATAATACTGCGGAAAAGTACCCGAAAGACATCGCTTATAGGTCTTTGGTTCGGCCTATCATTGAGTATGAGGCGGTGTGTTGGGATCCCTACAGATACACGCGTTATACAGGCTTCAAACCAGGGCAGCAAAGCAAACATTTCTAGAAGCACGGGTAACCTGGAGGAGAAAGAGGGCCAGGCTTTGTGCACTGTACAAAGCGTATACAAACATACCGCCCTGGAGTCATATCAAAACTCGTATTCATTTACCAACATATGTAGCAAGAAATGATCATCCATTTAAAATTAATCAGAGAAGACAACGAACGGACGTGGGTGAATACTCCTTCGTAAATAGGACCGTTAAAGACTGGAATGATTTGCCTGCAAGTCTACTAGCGAATTTTCCGAAGAGTTTAAAATTATTTAGGGACAGAATTAGGGACATTGTTTAACTTAATTCATTCATGCTTCAAATTAGTGTTAAAACATTTGTATATTCAATGTTTATATTAGTATATTTTTTTAAAACTTAAATTCCCTTATTGGAATATAAATGTATGTTGTCAGCGGACTCAACCCATTGTAACGAAATAATCTATCTCCAGCGACGGTTACGACCGAAAACATAACATCGCAATCTAATTACATTAATGACACAATATTTGTATTATACATACATTTGTGAGCTAAGGAATAAAGGTTAAACAGGAATATTTAAATAAACTTTAGTTTTTTATATGAATAAAAAATAAACTTACTTGTGGCTTTGTTCGTAAATACATCCGTACCACTCGTGAACTTGATTCTTTTGACCGCTGACGGAATGTGCCAGTACAGTATGTGGCAAAACAGTCATAGTAATACATCATGCAATACAAGACGAATGGTCACAGTTCTCTAAAGCGAGTGTGAACACACGGAATCGTTGATCACAGGATACCTTAGCCAGTTTGTTATCAAAACTAAACGATACACATCGTTAGCAAAGTTTTTGTGAACATTGATTTGAGCACGTGCGACACACATTTCTCAGTAAAGGTTAAGTTGAGGAAATTTTGCAACACGTTCGTCCAATTAAATGACAAGAACAAATATTTATCGTATTCTATAAGGCAGGGTGTTTCAAAAAAGTCATACCATTTCAAAAAATGTACTATTAAAATGAGGAAACTTAAGTTTAACGTGAACCCCATTACATAGTAGTAGCGCGAATCGGTCAATATTGAGTCTACACAACAACAGAATAATTTTTTTTCATAGAAAAAACTTTTATATTTAAGATTATCAGTTAGTACCATAATTGTTCTAGTAGATACAATAGAAATAATTTTGTGCCCTACGCTTCGCGAAGTCCAAATATTTTAATAATTGTTTAGCATGACTTTCGTACTACATATACTGGTGTTTCTCATACAGCCCAGAGAATAAGAATATGGTATGATACATTTCTAGATACCGGTTGCCTATTTCAATTAAAATTCCCTGGTCGTCCCCGATGACAGGCGCATTTACCAAAGTTTTTCTTACACTTGTATAAAATCATGCATATCCTCCTTAATCAAAAGCTCCATCAATCGCTCCAATGGCACCATAGCCCTCTTCCACAGTAATTCACCTCCTCCTCCACATAACCGCAGACTCAAAAGAAAACTACTAATCGACTCCATCCTTCACTCTCTCACTCCGGTATGACCTAACAATAATTTCTCTCACAACCTCCGCTTTTCAAATAACTATTCCTTTATTTCTCTTCATCTGATTCCCGCTACTACCCCTACTCTATTAATATTCACCACCAATACTAAGTCAATCAAATATTATTAACTACAATAACATGATTATGTTCACAGCTCTGTCGTTTCTCTCGCTTTTAAATTGATTATCAATGGACTTAACAATTTATTCAAGTAAACATGTAAAATTCAGCGACTGAATATCTATATGCCTTGTAATAATAACTGTACTATCATCAGATAAAAGCTTTCGCAATAAAATACTTGTCGTGTCCGTAGAGAACTAAATGTTCCCTCGCTGTAAGTCTGGTGTGTTTTGTATCATCGTTTACAAACGGGATATTTCTCGTTTAACAATTTTTGTAAAATTATTGAAAAAGAAAAATCACTTCATAAAAGTATAAAACATTGGCTTCTTCAATTATTTACTTCATCTAATATCAATGTTACTTAAAACACCACATTTAGATTTTTTTATGAATTTTAAAAAGAAACTTAAAAATTTCCCTTTCAGCCCCACCCCCTGGAGCAGAACAGGACAGGATGTCTTTTAATTACAATTAATACAACAAAATTTAATTAAAAAAATCTTAACAACTTTTGTGTTTATTTTGCGCATGATTGACGACTTTATCAATTTTTCCTTTCGCAAAAAGCATTTTTCCGTTTCCCCCGTTTCTTTTCTTTCTAAATCAATTCTTTTTCGGTACAGCGTCCTGTAACTCATTCTTACAAGGTGAGTCCTGCCAGCTTTTCCTTTTCATCACGAGGACCACATTACATTTTGCTTCATACAGTAGTATTCCGCAAGTTCAGTTTAAGGTTTTTATCAAGTCTTAAGACAAGATGATGTATACCTTATACGAAACCTATATGCAGCTAAAGACACCTATTTTATGAATATATACTATAAAAGAGTTAAAAACGACGATTTTTGTACATTACCTTCACAAGACTTAGCCAGAACTTGATCAAGTCGACTGCCGGGATATTTTCCTTGAACAGTTACAGTGTTCCACCCCTATTTACTAAACTCCAGCTCTACCCAATAAAAAAGGGTATCCCGTTCTACCCCGCTATCCCGTTCCATCGCGACTTTCCCTATAGCATAAGATAACGATTTTTAATCATATAATGTCATATAAAAAGAATCCATAAAATAAAGATAATATATATATATATATATATAAAGCGCGGAAACGGAAACATTTAGCCTAAATTACAGAACTAACAAATTAACTTGGAATAATAGTTTATTGGATAATTTGGCTTTGAAATATCAGATTTTCCTTAACGTCACTCCAAACGTCCACAATAATAGTGAATTTGAGTAGAAATATTTTTGCTACAATGTACCCCCGTCTATAGATATAAATAACTTATGGCTTGTTACTTTCAAAAACATATTCGGAAAAATAGTAGCTAGTTACTTTTTAATTTTCTTTTGTACTTTTTTGTCAATATATCTGAAGGTTGTCGTCCGTTTTTATCGTTAAAAACTCATTCTGGAAATTCTGGTTGGATTGAGTCTTCTATCAAGAATTTCGTCTGTGTTACTCAGGAGTAAAAAATATTACAAGCAGGCGTGTATATCTGATTAAGTATACAGATTATTTTGAATTTGATTTGATGATTTTACTTCAGAATTGTCACCATACAAATCGCTTATTCAAATTTAATATTTGGACGATAGAAGAAGATTATGTCGTATAGCCGAATAACTGAAATATTATAGTTTAAAACATGTATAAAAGTGTTTAATTTGAGACTGATTGAAGACTTAGTGTTGAATAGGAATCGGTACATATCAGTATTCATTAAAATTAAATTGTTAAATATTTTAGGTTTTGAAATTTTATATTTCAATTTTAACAGTTTTGACAGCAGGGATTTTGTCTGATTTGCAAAAAAGAAAAAATATATATGCCAAGTGGCTTTTCTTAATACAGAGGAGAATATGAAACTGACATACATCATTTACATGTTAAGTTTAAAAATATAGACAGTTAAATTCGTCATTTTGTTGTGAAAACAAAATTTTAGAACTAACGAGTACAGCAATCTTTACTATTCGATGGAGTCCAGAAATAAGAAAATTTAATATGAAAATCTAGATACTGAAACAATCAATGAAAAAAAGAGAAGGAAGACCTAAGCTCATAAACTGATATCATTGATGAAATATTTTGGAAGAATTTAAGTAGAACTTTTATAACTCTGGACCAATATGTGAAAAATATATTGTGATTGTTAGACTGCTGGTGTCAAGTTATGTATTGATAATTGCAGTTTAATTGGTTTCGCACCCTCCAGAGCGCCACCGTATTGTGCGGCCTCTCAAGCTCTCTCTCTGTGTTGTTGTTTACAAGAAGGGTGGCTCGACAGCTGTGCGCAGTTGTAGGGACTCAACTCAGACAGCCGGAGGAAAACCACCTTAGCCTGCTTTGTTTTCCCCCACCCCCTCCCACGGCACACTTAAAGGAATTTCTCTTTCTGACTCTCTTCCCTGAATACTCCGCGCCGCACGCACACTTATTCCAGTAAAGGGATCACAAACGCCATGAATGTTTGCTTACGTGCATGTTTCAGTCCAGACAGAAAGACTCTACACTCGTAAAATTATTCTAAGAGATCTACATGTTGCCGTAACTTTATGTTATAGTCTTAACATAATCTTGGTTTGATAAATATTTAAAATTATCTCAGCTAGACGACCATTTAAGTTCATACATAAGAATGAAAACATTATTAATTAAAATTGATTTTTCCAGTAAGTTAGAACTAGCTTAATATAAAAACTCTACTTCAGCGGCTCCAATGAGATTGAAATAAATTTAAACGGAAAAACGGACATTTTCCCCCTAATTTAGGCCTTCAAGAGGTGAGAATACGAACTTCCTAACAGATAAAACAATAAATATTAATTGATTCCATAAATAAATTATTAAAGAGGCCGAAAAGGAATTGAAAATTATATTAATTGATTATAATATTAATGGTCTGTTTTGGCCTTTTTAATATCTCAATTTAAATTTTAAAGACGACAATGATTATTATATCTTTCATAGTTTTTATATGGACGGAATTTCATTAAGTGTCAAGATTTTAAATTACCAGGCTTCACAAAATATTTCTTTTAATAGAAAAGAATTTCACAAAATATTTCTTTTAATAGAAAATAATTTCTGAAACTTAATCGTTCGTGGTCTGTTTCAAACAAATTTTTAATACGAAAATTCAGCAACATAAAAGAGATTTTTTTGAAAAAATTATTTGGATGACATCCTTTGTCAACATTTACATTTCTCATCTCTTAAATTACCAAATTAGGGACGAAATATAGTGTTTCTCTGTTCTTGTATTTATTTCAACGTCAATGTAGCAATTGGAGATATTTGATTTTAAACTTGTTGTGACTTATTAGTATTATATATATATATTTCTACAGGTCTTATGAGGGCGATCTTGCAACAGATAACTCCCATTTAATAGCGTTGGAAAGGAATTTAAATGGGGGGATGTGAAAAGTAGAGCAAGGTAGCCAAGGACCATAGTTTATTCACCTAAAGTAGATGCAGGGTTTACCCTAGAAAAATTGAATCTTGGGAGATGAGTTTGATGTGGGGTCGCAGCATTCCCGTCTCCGTGTCTCCAACAGTTTTAGGAAGCAGCTAGCCGACTGGTCCAATGAGATCATCGAGGTCGTCGACCTCCTACAATCGATGAAGGTGCCTCGGCATGTGAGAACCTTAATATTAGACGTTGTCATGTGGAATTTTTTTAAAAAGTATAACATACAATAACAACAAAGAAATTTCCATAATGTTTCACCGCCGCTGATGTATAATAACGAATGATTGTCATTAATATTAAGTCAGAAAATTACATAATTTAACTTCTAATACACTGATTTAGTTATTAGTTTTATTTACATTAAAATTATTGACATTCTTGCTTCTGGTTTGTGTTCATTAGGATATATTTCTACAGTTATTGTCATAATTATTAACATTTAATATGGAAGTACTTGTTACCTCTAAATCAGAGTTTGCTGTGGGATCGCAGCATTCCCTTCTCTATTGTTCTACCAGTTTTAAGGAGGCAGTTGGCTGACTGATCCGTTGGGATAGGCGGACAATTCTTACCGTATAACCCCGTTACATACACCTCCTTAAAATAGACGAAGGTACCTTTTAACGTGAGAACCTTGAAAAGATCAGAGAGTACGAGGCATTAACGCAGCCTGGTGAGCCCCGCAGTCAATTTGAAGAGATATACCTGTGAGAGAAATCTCCCACAGGTATATACTACGAATTTATTTGGATATCAATCAATATCGAGAACATAACTACAGGAATGTACGTTATATCAAAAAAATTACTATCGGACTGTGTAGTTCCTCGAGTGTTTATATGAGTAATTCACCTCTTTGTTAATTTATAAAAGAATTATATCTACGCCAAAGAGCCTTCAATAAAATAAATTACACCTTTTAATAAATAATGCGTAACAAAATAATTATGAGTATGTCTTAGAAACACACGCCGCATACCAAATGATGCAATTAATGAATAAAACAAAGTTCATTTGCTTAGTAATGAATCTTATTTATTTTCTAAAGGTCGCTTGCAGAGAGTGTTAAAAGTGTGATCTGCTAATGAATAATCCGAATTATTTTGTAACTTCGTTTCTTTCACGAGCGATCGGTTGAAGTGCCAGACATTATTCTCTCCTCTCTCTCAAAAGCAAAACTACTTGAATAATAATGAATAATGCATATACAAGAGACATTTTTAAAATGTGTACTGCAGTGAAAGTAAAGACCTGTTGCATATTAATTTCCTAGATTCTCTGTGATTCTCATCATAAAGTGCTTTTTCGAAATATTTTATTTATTTTATTTTGTCAATTATTAATTGTGTTTAATAACAATCCCAAAAAAGCCACATTTAATTACTAAATTGTATACCTCTCTCACTTTATTTAATAGAATCTTGTTATGTTTGGCAACGAAAACATGCCGACTTGCTTGAGTTGAATTACAGAACTTTATATTATATATATAGAACTGAAAGCGTCGTTCCTCAGGCAGTTCCGCTCTGCGACGATTATAATTTGTCCCTAGTAAAGGAAGAAGCTAGAGTGCCAGGTATTTTTGGAAAGAAATACCAAACTTTTTTAAACAGTTAATAATAATTTAAGAATTCAGAGACACGAGGAAATATATTAATCCAGGGCATGGTCTCTTACGATCTACAGATCCAGTAATTCATCAAAAACTCAAATAACACACAAATTCGTGGAACCAAATTCCAATAAGTCACTACTACTATTCACGCTTCTACTCTACACGAATACCCGCCATGGGTCGTCCATTTGCAGCACCCGGTCACATGAACGCGATATGTCTTTGTCTCTGTGAAAATTCATCATAAAGTGCTTTTTCGAAACATTTTATTTAATTTATTTTGTCTCTTGTAGTTGGTTTGAGAAAACTAAGAATGTAATGTGGTAGCATCATGCACAGCATATCTTTCCCGCGAACCTTTTACATGTCACACAACAATTGAGTCTGGCCCCATATACCGACAATCGGCTGGGGTTGTAACATACATGTTAATATATATATATATATATATATATATACACGTCTGTAGAGTATATATTAAAGAAATGTACTGCCAAATCAAACAATTATTTAAGTAAATATTATTAAAATATGCAAAAAATATTTATCCAAATTTGGAGACTTATTAGGTATACAAAGACAAAATTATTAATTCATAGATATAAAAGGGAACAATATGGAGCACCAAGAAAAAGGATAGATAGGGATATAAAAACGAAACAGAAAGGTATTATCATAGATTGGAGCAACTTTATTTTCAACTAAATATTTAATAAAAGTAAACCATTTAGACAAAAAATGTGGAGCCTAATGTTTTAAAATTAGAATTTTATAAATACTATTACTTATTACTTAAAGAATCTTTGTTGGTTTTAACGTTAAGTGAATGTGCATCATCGTTAATATCTATCATTTTGGAAACCAATCAGGATTAATTGTTACTACATATATCTTAAATTTTGGAAACTGTCCAAATTGATAGTGAAAGTGGTGTCTATAACATTTTTATAAATCACTGACATTTTGACTTTCAGAAGATTAGTGTTATATCTATGTTCTTTATTTATTTGTAATTATAAACAGACATATTATAGTTTTGAATATCGTTTATTTAAATATATTTTACTTCTCTGTTCTTATATTATATTATTATATATTTATATCGCCCACTAATAGTATTTTATTAGCTGCTTGGAGTGAAACGTGACATAATTTGTGTACAAAATAGAGTCAGCGAAGCATATCGCATCTAATACAAAACACCTTCAAAGAGACCTATTGCCATTTTAAATTGGAAGCTGGTCTGAGACGCAGGAGTGAGAAATGAACTTTTCCTAATCCTCTTACCGAGCAGTGATTTTTTCTATTAGTTGAATGCTTTTCTAAGCGATCTTAACATTCATTATGGTATTTTTAAGGCTCCAGTCACTAAATTGCCGAAGTACATACGTTATAAAGAGTAATTACACTTCAGAAAAGAAAGAATTTTATGATGGAAAAAGTATTTTGAAATATTTCCTTAATTTATTCCTGTTATTTATAAAAATAATTTATTAGACATATACACATATTTTCTAAAGTCTCATGTATCTCGGTACATGAGCAAGAAACATAAAATTATACAAAGTAAAGTGGAAATCCTTTAAAGAGCTAGGTTGTTCTCAAATAGAAATACTATTGAAATAATAAGCATTGATGAGACAAAGCGTTATTACCACGAGTCGTGGCGCGCATAGAAAAGCAGAAATGAATGAGAAATCATTACAGCTGAGCATAAGAAAATTTACTAACATACGTGCCTTACATAAAAGGCAGACTGTTAAAACCTAGGAACGAGCTTCCTGGGAACGGCGAAGGTGGTCGGCTGCTTACGTGCTACTGTCGTGATCATCTCGAGATATTCTTTAAAAGACAGTAAAACGGTGAGTAATTAACAATGTGTTGTAGATCAAAGTGCGTGGAACACAGTTCAAAGCACATTTTTTAATATCTCTCGATATTTTTAATCCGTTTCAAGACAGAATAACTTCTCGTATTAGATGTCCAGAATCGTACTACAGCGGTTTCAGGAGAATGACAGTAAACTCACGTTGATGTCTCAGAAAACCAATTTCCCTGATGTTAACTTCATGGAAAACATTCATAATTTAAGGGAATTGTGGGTCGTTGTGTGTAGAAGATACCTATGAAAAGCTACCAAGATCTTGTGGAATAAACGCTACGATAAATCACTGCTGTGTTGCGTACCAAAGGTTAACCAGCACGTTATTAATTATATAAACACAAAGTTTAAGTTCATAAGTTAATTACATTGCACAATAAATAAATAAAGAACCTGAAACATATATAGATGTGAAAAGAGTTATCCCAGCCTGAGTATTAGTTGGAAATGTTTATTTCAAGAGTTAGCCACCCCACCCCATACTCGTTTCCTGTTGAAGATGGTGGTGGGAAGTGTTGAAACGTTCCATTTTTCTAACTACGGCGCTGCACGGGTTTTTATCCGTGATGTGATTGTTCGACCAGTTCACCACGAAAGCCACCATTATATGTTCGTAAAAATTTATGTAATTACTTTGTATATAATATTTAAGTAACCGCAGTTTACTTATAAATATTGACTGGTAATTAGGAAATATATTACGTTTTATATTTATTTTAAAATTTGATGTTGCTGATTTAAAATACACTAAAAAGTATCACAAAAATACGTGACTGATCAATAATTGCGCTTAATAGTTTCTTAAATTGAAAATTTATCGCAATATTCAATTTTACAAATAGTATAACTTAATGACGTACGTTTATACAAAAGACGATCGTTGGTTTCAGTATTGAGTAAGTATATGAGCAGAGAAATAATCAAAAGGAACGGATTTATTCGTCCTCAAATTAATTAGCGATATTGTCATTGAAAAGAGCTTTAATGTATCTAAATACTTTATTGTCATAAATATAATAAACTTGAGTTATAGATCAAATAGACAACATACACTATTCTTATTCGCTAAGTTTCAAAAGTTTCTGAAGCTAGTTGGAACCGTGGTTCGAATTCAGATAAACACTGTGAATTTTTGTAAAAACAGTAGTCGGCATATTCCACGTAATTTAATATTTCTAAGTGTCACACGCTGTCAACAATATTACCCATGCATGTCAATTGAAATAATAAAGAAGATAGTGATTTTCAAAAACGATAAAACATTTGTTTCATATCTACACGATGAAACCTCACATGATATAACTACATGAGGACTAAGCATCATTTATATAAAATTTGTTTTCGCAGAAAATTCTAAAATTAACCTCTGATCGAGCACCAGAAATTATCACAAATATTTAGTACAAGTGTAATGAATCTTACTCAATGAATTACGAGTAATATTCATGAACGACAGCGAACGTTACTGTTCTGTAAAGTGCATTTTGCGTCACAAAAAATTTACTGCCCATTATAATGCAACTTGCAACACACATATTAGCCAGTTGGCTTAATCGACCACGATTCGCTCTCCCGTTATAAGGTATGGCACTTTTCTGTCAGTTTCTTAGTTTGAATATTCTATCGACTGTACTTATTTTGGACATAAATTTAGCTTTCGAATATTGTTGCCTATAAGAAAACAGATACTTGAAGTTACTAACTCAAAAATTGAGTGCTACAACACCTGCCTTACTTATGACAGCTTATAGACAGCCATTTGTACACAGGTTCAAATCTAACCACCAAATACTAAAAGGGGTATCCAAAGAGAAATATGATGGTTAGTATTTATTAAAATACGTTAAACAGGTAAAATAGTTTTATGAAGTACCTGTATGAAATTGAAGACAAAAATTATTTTAAGTATAATTGAACTATTGTCAAAACTTCGCATATATGTATCAAATAAATAACAGTATTCTGGTGTTCAATATAACTCCCAAAAATCCACTCGTCCTTTATTCATTTTTCTTTCAGCATTATGTTTATTACTATTCGTGAATTCTCCTGTTTATCCAATTAGTCAATGGAAAATTCTGTTTGGAAGTTAAACTGAACATTTTATTGTATCTATGACGAATAGTTCGAAAATATAGACAAAGAAGTTATATAATTAAAGATATGTGGTGAAAAACTTTTCTTTAAAAAATTTATTTATAACGGTCGTATTGACATTAGTGGTCATTAGCGACCACAGTGACAACTACTTACATATTATTATACAATTATATACACATTTTTGTTACACGTCTTGTTATTTTATATCATAGGGAACCGGCGTCGAAAAAATCAATGGGATAACATTTGTATCGAGTATTGCATCCAGGAAGAGGCGCTTAGTTTTTGTGACGACTTATGTTCACTGCAGTGCTGAATACTAATCATCTGCTTCATGTTTATCGAGTTCTTTCGTCTTCTCAGTTTTTCTATTGGAATGATTGATGAATCGGATGAATGTAGAATTCTGTTACAGAGATCTAAGGTTTTCTGTAAGAATATAAATTTCAGTAACGCGATAAAAATTCACTTGAACGCCGTGAAATTTCATCGTTGGCCGTGATTTACTTTAGATCAAATGTTACATTTCCTAAATTTCAAATATAATCATTGCAGATAAATTAATTTACAATTTACAATTTTTCGCTAAACCGTAGTTGTAGGAGTTATTCTTCAAATTACATCAAATCCAGTTGGATTTGGTGTTCCTCCGATATAAGAAGATTTGTTATCCTAATCACTAAAATGTGAAATATTAACCGGATAATATTGCAAGTAAGAAACCCAATCTATACTTCGAACGAAGCAAACGCTATGCAGAATACGCGACGAGAAAAGATAATGTGAAGTATTATATTTCTTCACGTTTTAAGAACTCATTTAAGAATATACGTATAAAATTTATACATACAGGAAGTAACAATACAAAGACGGTAAAATTTTAGGAATGAATTTCTCATATTGAGAAAAAAGTGTAAGACAACTTGAGTCTGTAAATGCTTAATTACAGCGTTATCCAAACTTATATGACGACATGCCTTGTTATGCAGACTAATACGTGAGACTCTGGTTACAGTTGTCACATGAGGGCACATTTTTCGAATTAAATAGATATTGGTACGAATAGTTCTTAGATTCCGCAAATGATTACCCGTCGTGTCTAAACAAATTTGAAGTATCTTATCGATTTTATGTTGTTTAAGTGACAAGTTGGGTTACTCGTTTACATATCAGGTGAAATTTTCAAAGTGACTGGAATAGAGACACCTGCTGTTCTTCACATCGAGTTTCTAAGACGATGCCTGGTGTAGTGCGTATTGTCTGACTGGCTACGCCAAGGCTTGCGTGGAGAGTAATTATGGCGGGTAATTATTTCCGGGTGCTAGGAAGTATTCGGTCGAGAAGACCGGGATTAAGACGCTGACCACGTGCCACTCCAAATTCGGAATGTGCCATGCAAGATGACAGTCCGCAGTCTACTCGGTAGGCCTCAATGGGCTGTAGAGCCGTGGAGAAAGAAAAAAAAGAAGTATTCAGGCCATCATTAATTTTATTCACACACGTTTCCTCTAATAACAATTGTAAACAGAGTCTACAAGGATTTTTTTGTATTGAATGGTTGATTTTAATTATGATGATAATGATGAAAACCCCTTAGTTTTAAATCAGTAACAAATTTAATAAAATCCTAAATTATATTTTAATTTTGATTAAAATTTGGGGAGCTATCGGCATAGGCCGCAGTTACATTCATTAGTTAAAATGAATGTTTTAGGTTATATAATCTGTAGTACCGCTCACACAATCGGCACGAGAGAGACGCAAAATTTTGCGACGTGAATAAATGTATTGTTATGGATTCATTGAAATAATTTTCAATGTGATTTTTCGATGGCTCGTGGATGCATTATGAACAGAGTCTACCATTTTAGTCCAGATAACAATGCATTTCGAAATACAAAGTTCGTATAACTCTGTAATTGCGTATTTACAGACACTCGTTGTCACACTCTGACTATGACAAATACATTAACTTACTGAAAATTTGCGTCGATCTTAGTTACATTCCGCATTATACAAATAATTTTACATCTCGTTACAAACCTGACACTATCAATATAATAATGTTTGTGATTTTATACGTACATTGGAATTATTATAAAAATGAGATATTTGTACAAAAAATAATTAGTGAGCTGGAATAATAATGATGTATAAACCGTTTGTTAAATGTACTAATTCACTATAAAGACAGGTAACACTGATACTTTTTTGAGTCCTGTATTAGCCTGTCAACAATCTATTCCCACGAATATCTTGATCGCCAAAATATAAACACAAGAGATTTCAACTATATAAGGACGTATTCGTCTGTAACCTATATATAATTAAAAAAAACAGCTCCATCTCATCAAATCATCGACAGACTAATAAAGGTTTTTAAAAAACCGAAAGTAAAATGAACATTTGACTTGATAACCATATTAGAATCCAATTAAAATTGTGATATTTAATGTCACTATACAAATAATGTGAAGAAAGGAGAATTAAAATATAAAAGCTGGTGCTCTGACTGATAACCGTTTACACAATTTTTCTAAATTTATGTTAAAGCATTTTTATTCCAGTCAAATTTAACAAGAGACGCAGTAGCAACGTATTTCGAGTAATAATTAAGAGGTGTCAGTCTTGAGTGAGGAAGAACACCTTTGACGACCAGCTGGACGGAAATCACCAGCAGCTGGGTCAAAGGTGCCACAGCGGTGCGGGGTCGGAACGTGCCATATCTGGAGGGATCTGCCATGGCCCACCATCAACAGTTGTCACTCGTCAAGAGAAGGAACAGTTTCGCAACTTGTCTTCCTCTTTTCCATTCATACTCTGTACGAAAAAAAAGGTTTTACTTGAAATTATGAGTCAATTCTGTTTATTTTTATTTATAAAAGCCATTGTATCCTGCCCTTTAAACTGATTCCCTTTGTAACAGCAGCAGAATACCTTGCTGTCTAAAAAGTTCAAATTTTGGAAGCCATTATCACAATGGAAGGAATATGGAGATGATCTATCCCGTTGGGGTATTTGCTTATACTTACCTGGGGGTCATTTGTGGAAAATTTAAGTGGTTCGCGTTTCTCAGCAAAGTATAGATACAAAAAGAATTGTGTGAATTGTCAAACAGCTCCGGAGTTATTCAGGAAATTTGTTTCCAAGTAATTTAGACCTATCAAACGTGTAAACAATATGTATTACTAGTCTTTTTTCAAATGAGAGGCTATTTGACCTTGAAACTGTTACTTGTGCCATCCAAACAAATTATTTCTTCATTGTCACATACTATACGGGCTGTTTAAAAAATAGGTGGCATAATTTGAGGCATGTATCCTCTTATAGGCAAAAAAAAAGTTCATTGCCACGGGAGCTTAGCTCTCCCCAGAGCGGGAATAGGAATTCGGGAATTTATCATTTATTTTTGAAACTCCCGTATATGTCTATATCTATATATCTAAGCCGATGGTGGGATAGTATTTATTTTAGAACACTAATTGTTGGTGGCGATGACCACTGTGGCATTTAGTTTATAGTTTTGAGGGACTCGTAGGTGGATAATGACCGGAACCTTTGAACTCATTCAAGCGGCACAGCTTCTGGAACTTCTACCATCCAGTGTTTTGACGTCCATTCAACAACTTAAATAACTTTATTCCCTTTTATAACTTCCCCTTTCTTGTTCCTTCGATACTTTCCCTTACTGAAATATTGTTAACCGCTTCAACTACTGTCTCTCTGTATAAAATCTTATTAATCACTTCTCAATAAAATTATTCCCTTAACCATTCACTAAAATCTTAACCACAACTTCAACAACCGCTCTTTCTGAATTATTCATCTTAACCTAACAATTACGTAACAACAACCTAATCACCACTCCTACTTTACGTCTCCTTACAACAGCCTGACAGCAACTAACTACCCAATATTTTTTCACTAACCTTGAAACCTCCGATGCCCCTCCCTGATCCGAATTACTTACGACTTTAGACAATAGGAACTCATTTTACATTCTTGAGTTCCCAATGCAGCGTTCACACGTCTTGGCCCAAAGTCGCGAAAACTCAAGCATACACTGTTGAACTTTTGGTGGGAAAACTCCGTTCCTATCAAAATGTTGAGATTGAAGCTTATCCTGCCTACAGATTTACGATCCTGGCTGGGCAGGCGCGGCGCTTCTTAATAATGTTACTTCAATAGATGCTGTGATGCCAAGTCTCCACTACCTGAAGAGCAACGACTCCTCGACTTTCGCAGCTAGGACAATTTAGTTTAACAAAATTATACAATTAAAATGAAATAAAAATAATCCCCTAATAATTTATTAAATATGTGTACACTACACCGTAGTTTAGTGAAATATGCCATTTTAAAAACCGGTTCAAAAACTCTAGACATTCAGCCCCCCTCACGGCCCAAGTTTTTAAAATCTATTTCTTTAAATCTATATAAAGAATATACAAACAAATATACGTACATTTTTTATTATAAATTATTACGTAACACAAAAAGTGAGACACCGTACTTCTTTTTGGTAACGTGCTTCTCTACATCTATATTTTATGACATGAATGTGAAAAATACTTATTTAAAATTTATACAATACATAGAGGTATATTTTAACAATGCGACACGCTAATTCCACGTTAAAAATAACGGAGGAGCTGAATTATCTCAATTATTTTAGTACAGTACATTTATTTATTACGATTAATGGTATTTTCTTTCATGAGCGTCCATCCCTTGATTCCACAACTTCTGATTGATGCTATTAATTATTTTTCCTTTGAATACACTTCAATCAATTTATCCTGCTTACGCCAATAGTTTCGAATTGTGTTTGACGTTTTCAATTTCCCTTCTTTCATCCCCATACATTTGCTGATAGCAGCTATTTACATTTTTTATCGCGTATTTACGCTTCATGTAACCGATACTTTGATCACCTACTGAATGTTTATGTGCTATCAAATTTCAATTATATATGCACGACAAAACGTCCCAGTGTTTTTCAGGTTGTACTTTACAACAAAACAAATTGTTTGCTTGTGATATCATATTTTGATGTCTTATTTACTGAGATCTTAACAAATAGGTTAGAAACTAGCAGGTCCAATCGCTATCAGAATATTTTGGTGCTACCTTCTAGAATGTGTATGTTCTATACCATTCAACCGATTGCTATGAAATGTTGGTGAGCAGTAGTGTTCTCTCAAGAATAGTTTTCAATCTTCCGAAGATGTTCCTTCCTTCCCTCTATAAAAAGTTCCCATTCTTAAGATAGTTTCAAAAACTACTTAAGACCTGACCATCACCGGCCAGGACCGCCGAGTTCCATGCCCAAGTCAGTTATCTGTTGAATTTTGATAAAGTTGAATTCATTGAATGTATAAAAAGTAGGGTATCATTTATTTGTGATCGCTTCAGGGCATACCTTATTACTCGGAGTTGGTTTTAAACAGGTCCCGCTGTCATACGATTAGGAAACAATAAAAATGAGCAATTACTAAATATTAAAATTTACCAGACGCGACAAATAAAACCAATCTACGTATACAGCGTAGCGACGATCCAAAGAAGTTTATTATTATTTCACAGGGAGTTAGCTTTCTACCAACAATAGGTTACTTACGGTGCTAATCTTACTGCAACAATAGTTGGAGTGATCGCCCCCTCCCCCTATCTCATGCCGCCAACATTACGCTTATAATAACACAATAAGTGGGATGAATGGTGTGGTACTTGTATAGGGCTTATAACTCGCAGTCGGTTTTCACGCCGCCAATACAATGGATTAATAAATATTTACATTAATATCTTCTGAACTATGTAAGATATAAATGAAGCATACACGAAAATTTAAGTTTAAATTTTTGTTTCAATCCCATAAATTTTCATTGAAATACTTTAAGCCGTTTTGGAGCATAAACCCGCATTCACATTAGAGACTTGATTGCACGTATATTTGTATATATTATATTAATATCTTCTCCAATATATTGAAATGATATATACACGAATATTTAAGTTAAATATCCTGTTTTTAAACCCTCAAATTTTCACTGAATTACGTTGAGGCGTTCCGGAGCGTATTCGAGACAAACATACAGAGAGACAGACAAACACTTCAATTTTATTTATTGGTATAGATTTCTTCTTCGTAAATTCCAGGTATTACAAAATTTCCTCAGCTGCTGACAGAAATGTTTGGCTCTGGTATCTCCTTATTGCACAGTGATTTTCCTATTATAATAACAGTTTTCTGATTGTGTTGTACAATCAGAAAAGATGGCCTTTTTTACACTAAACGAATGAAATTGTCAGCAACTGAAGTTAGTGACTTATAATTAACATATCCCAAAGTTAAGAAATTTTTTTACGGGCGAATTAATAATGTCTACAGTAAATTAAACAAATGGATATGCAACATAGAAATTTTCATTTAGAACTCATCAGAGATTTTCTATTTGGAATACATAGATACCAATTTAAGTTATTGAAACAAATTATTATCTTGATAATAAATATGGCGCTAAATCCAAAATCGTCTATGAAAGATTACTTTTCTATAGAATAGACCGCAAAGGGATAAATAAACAATTGATAAAGTAATAGATTTACTTTCACTCACTGTTAGCTTTCCTTTTCCTCAAATACTTCCTCTAAATTTGTTGGTGGTTTTAGTAATGTCGTTTTCAATTTTTAGAAATAATTAATTGAACGGGAATTCAATATTCTCCCTCAGTTTTTCGTTTTGTTCGAGATTCATGAATCCAGTAGCGTCTCGCAGAAATTTTTTCGTTTTCCTCTTCCGCGTCCAAATAATGGCAATCACTGCCAATTCTCGTAACGCTATTTTTTTTAATAGGGTTGTTTTAGTAAATTTTCATTGATCACAAGTTGTAGCTATCTCATAGACTCCTCTGAAAACAGCGACCGGAGCCGAATGGCTATGGTACGGTATGGTAGGGTGTCATACACGTTGTATACGGGTATAGAAGGGTGTTGATCTGTTGTAGTGGGCAAAGTACAGACCGGAGCGGTCGTTTTTGTTCCTGGCAAGTCCTAGTACGGTACGGTGTAGAGGTCAGAGACAATCAACGGTTACTACGCGATTCTCATTAAGTTTTCGAATAACGTTTTTCCATCTTCCACCAGAATTTGTAACACGAGATAGTGTAACTCTCATGTAACCTGTCAACCGATTATGTATCTGTAAGCGTGAAATTATATTTAAAATTAATTACCTTTAATTAAATTAAGTAATGATATTTGTAATAAATAAAAATACAGCTAATTTTGTCAACATAAATTTAATCAATATTTATTTAGTATAATAACGACGTTGGATACAAATCTATCCCCCTCTGTAACAGTTTTATCCATTTAAAAATTTATAAGATGAATACCACAAAGATGGTAAGATCGTAATTATTTTTAAAAAATATTAATTAAGTTTATGTTGCCAAATGGCTGTATTTTTTATTTATCATACCTAATTGATAATTGATTTTTGAACTACATTTTTATTATTTAATAAATACAAAACAAGTTTATAAGTCGCAGAGCAGTCGATTGAGGCTGAGTATATAAAGGAAGGACCTGGGCGGCTCACATACATTTTTAAATTTACTGTGCTTATTTAATGTATCAGGATATTTCGTGACTCGATTAAGATATTGTCAGTCATCGCACTGGATATGATGAAATTAATATATACTTACAGCTCTCATAAGTTAGGGGAAGTGATAAGGTAAATTGTTAAAAATGGTCCTTTTCACTTATGGCCAATTCAGGTGCTAACAAAGAGGTTATCGTCGAATTAAATACTGCACCAGGTCTCTGTGGTCTAGTGGCTTGCGTCTCTGCCTAGTACCAAAGAGGTCCCGGGTTCGACTCCTGGCAAGGATTTAGGTGTTTGTGTTCTTAAATTCAGTAACCCTAACAATGAAGATAAGATCCCCAATAATGTCGCAAATGAACTTAGCTGTTGATGCGACTTTTAAAAAATAACAGAAATGAATAAGTACTGTAGCCGTCTAATGTAAATTAATTTTCGAGCAACGTCGGGTAGTTAGGTAGTTTACAATAAATACAAGGCGTATGACGCTTATAAAAGTTTCATGTAAGATGACAGTTTTTATGTATCCCACTTGTCATTCCTTTTCCGTGGACATTAAAAGAAGAGAAAAAATCTTTTAAAATCAATGACGTCAATGAAATATCTGATATTTCACAAAACGATCATCTCAAGTCTTGATTAGTGATTACCATCAATTCTTGGGAAAGTACTCATTATATTTGAACATAATGCAGTGAACTGTTGAGCTGCTCTTTACGATTTAATGTTTGGGTTTATACATATATCAATTGCGTTAGTTTCCATGCATTTATTTTTATAATCACATAAACAGTCGCTTCAGTGTTGTGAAAACCTCTCGTCCAACAACTGGCTTGAGATGTCGCAACGGCAACATTCCACACAAGCCATAGCCATAATCTGAGTGTTGTAAGAGCGGACACGCCTTCACAGTCCTGCAAGGAAAAGAAGCTAGACACATTCATCATAGAGCCAGTCACTTGTTAGCCTTCTACAGGCCATCTGTCACAGTACTTAACGATCTTGCACGTGTTGTCGATGTGATTGACTTTAACATTCCTGGTATCCAGAAGCCTATATCATTCGTTCGTGCGTCAAGAACTGTCATTACTTAACATTAAAAACAAGCCGTATTTATCTTGTAAATCAATTTGAACAAGCCTGTTTATTTAATTGACTTCTTAAACCATAAAACAACAGTTGAACAATGATACAACAACAGAAATTAAAATAATATTTTTGTCAGAAATTATATCTGTTTAAATCCAAAATATATGCTTGGTCAAATCAAGTAATAAGAATTATTAATATTTATACTGTTTGGTAGATGGGACAGTGTATCACATAAATGTAACTGTGAGAAAATTTTTAATACCTTTCTATTAAATTCTTATCCGCTACATTTTATTTACAATGCATCAAAATTAAATACCAAATTAATAATTAAGCGTTTAAAAAGTCTACTATTAAATTGATTTTGTAGTTCTATCGTTATTGTAATTTTCAAATGATCAAATAATTTAAATTTAGTCGTAAACCTATAAGACGAAATCATCATTTCAGAGGAACATGTTACATACAAAATTAAATGTTCAGGTTGTAATGCTATTTACATCGGAAAATGCTCTCTAAAAATAATAGCATCGAAGAAAACTAAAAGGAAATTCAGTCTTCTCCAAATTATTTATTTAAATAATCAAAAATTTATCAAAGATAGAATATATTCTCGCTGTATATTCTAGACTAAACAGTTCTTGGGATTCCACCCTGGTTAACGAAAGTTTAAGCCACGACAGTCTTTCTCGAGTGAAGTTCACGTGGCGTCGAAACGTCGTGGCTCAAGCTTTCCTTAACCGGGACCGAAACTCAATAACTCTTTATACAATCATAAATTTGGTCGGATAATCGTCAAAATCTTAGATAAAGAATGTAATTATTATTCGAGATAAATAAACATCAGATACAACAATTCAGTCATTAATGTGAAGTATGGTACCAATAATTTTAAGAAATTTTATGATCCTTTTTATTATAGTGAACATTTTATCATTCAATGTGTCATATTGCGACCAATATTTTCCGTTTCCTTAACTTAACGTATCCAAAAATCTGTAAATTTCCATTAGATGTGGCTGTTTGGAAATAACGCCATGATAAGCAACAAAGGCGTCTTGTTTCATGATGAAATTTGTAAAATTAAGGCCGCGTTCAGTTACAAAGATAAACTTGCATAAAAGCATAGTAAAGTAGGGGCCCTTCAGGTCCACACGTGATTAAATTTTGATTAGCTATCTCCCACTTTATTACATTGAAAAAACGGGGCGAGATGGGGGGGGGGGATTAGCCACTGAAGCATTTCAAACCGCTAAAGAAGTAAGCCTATGTTCGAACATCCTTTCCGGAAACATGGCTAGATTCCTGGACTCTCTTCAGTTTCTAATTTATTAAGCTTAATATTGAAAACCATTCTAGCGTCTTTGATTCCGTTCAGGTTTCAGGTTAGTAAACGAACCTCACTTACCGAATCTTTCCTATTATCTATCCTCAATTCTCTTTACTTCTACCGCTGAAGAAGATTCAACGATGGAAATATGATATGCCCAAAATCCTAATAATTCCTATAATAAGTTACCATAAATCTAAAAAACTAAGGAAACTATAATTTACAAGATATATATATATATTGTAATGTAAGTTACATTTGCTCTTCACACTTTCGCAGTATCTCCACTTCCGATGTTCGAAGTCCAAATTCATGTCCTTGGATGATAACTTAAATTTCAACATCCATCTTTTTTTTCCCTCAAGTTTTGGGCAGGAAAGACATTTAAAATATAATAAATTTATTCATTGATCATTTTTGATTGTCAACAATTAACGTAAAAGAAGAACGTTTATAACAGGAATTTTGGTTGTACTTGTGAGTTGAGAATACTCAACATTAATATAGATTGTGTCTCTTGAATTTGTAAATAATGTTCCATAAAATTTTGTATAGTTGCATTATATATATATATATATTGTAACATGTAAAGTTACAACCCCAGCCGGCTGGTGGTATAGGCGGCCAGCCGCAATTGTTGAGCACGTGATGTCGATGGCTGACGCAAGTGAACGCGAGAAAGATAAGCTGTGCATTCACTTTACGCGTGATATGGTGTGGCAAATGGCCGACGCAGCGCGGTGCGCTTGCATACTTGCCATTGGTGGAAGAGGTCATGTGATCGTGGTTCTGCAGGTTGCGCAAGCCAGGAGGAAACCTGTATGGGAGTCGGCAGCGCGAGGCACTGGAGGACGGATGTGTTGTGGCCCACAAATTTCTTCGTGTCTACGTTTGTGTGAGTTGTTGAAGCGTATAACGGCTAGCAAGTAATCCGCGAATAAGTGGTACTAGGCCTAGATTAGAATCGCGATTAGTAACGAATTGTAGTTACTGACGTTCGTGATGTAAAATGAGTTATAGAGGGAGTTGATTGGAATGACCGCGCACCGTTTAGATGATCGAACTCATGTTCTGATTTAAATTAAACTGATTTATTTGAACTTTGGTGTTTTTCTGTGGAAAAATACCTGGCCCCATACTATTCCTTGTCCGAGGAGTAAATCCTATAGCTCAGCGCCCGGTAGAAACGATGGAACATTACATTTGACGCCGGAACGTTGTGGCTTAGAAAATCACTCAAAGTGTGAAGAGCGAATGTAACTTATAACATATATATATATACATATCAAGCTTGTACATTATATTTTTATTAGTATTTTTAGAATTATGGTACTTATTATAGCACCTGAAGAGAGAGGGAATGAAAGGAACACAACGTCGTGATGAAGTAAATTTTTATTACTAAAATCAATTTCAATATAAATGATTGATATAACAGCAAAGTACCTGTATATATTACATATAAAATAGAAGTTCGGAGATAAATATTATATTAGTCATAGTAATATAAAAAATAGATATATAGCCATGGGAACAAATATAAAGCCAGTACTGACCTTAATTTGACTACGACGAATAAAGCTACGAATTTGGTCAGCATTAATTTGTAATTAATACTTAAATTCACAAATTCATCCAAGATATTTATTATAAAAATGAAAATCACACAAGACAAACACAATCTTAAATTAAATTATTAGAGTTAATTTGTATGTTTAAAAATATTAAGAAAAGACTTTTAAAAATAAATTGTAACGTCTTATGCAAAATTTTTGGAACAGTAAATTAGGTAAAATGTTTTGAAGCATAACAATTTTAAAATAATTTGACAACCTGGCAACAGTTTGAAATTTGATATGTTGAAATTTAATGTTTATATATTTATAACTTTTTACTTTCACGTAATTGAAAATTATATCAAAGTAAAGTTAACTCTTGGTATGTCACTGTAAATTTTCTTGTTGAAATTTAAGTTATCTTTATCTGACTTCAGGACAGCAGAGGACAGAAGATTAAGGAATGACAGATAAAGCCGACGGATTTAAATTTGACTACGGCGAATAAAGCTACGAATTTAGTCAGCATTAAATTGTAATTAAAACAAAAACAGCACAATGTCGCATTCCTTTCATCTTCTGGTTTAAGAAAGTTGTTTATAAATCTGCTTTCTGTAGATACATTACAGTAGAAAATATTTTCTGATTATATTTATGGAATAAAATATTTATAATTATTTATATAATGTTTTCTTGCACCTTAAGAGGTTTGGCATGGTTTCTCATTTATGCAACTTTAATGTTTTTAAGATTTGGTGTTTGAATAAAAATTTGACAATTTTTATAGTATATATTGGATAATTAATAAAATTTAATGTATATCTGGACCATAAATTACGGTAAGACACACTCAAAATTTAACTACACTATGTTAAGTAAATATTTAAAGAAACATCTTGATAGGTACATAGTTCGGTTTTTATAAATATATAAACTGAAAAATTCATCAATGTTTATATTTTATAATACAGGCTATGGTGATTTACAAAACTAACTGCAGAATGAAATTAAAGAAATATCTTGAATAAATTAATTAAAATATATATTGTCGTCTGTCCAAATATCGGAGTATATAATATAAAATTAAATTTTTTACATATTTCTTTAATTATATAGTACATTTTATGAAACAATCAGGACGTTTTACAAGTTCTAAATGGTCATAATTAGAAGCAACTGATATAATACTCAAAAGGAAATCACCATGTAACATAGAATATATAGTGTATTCCAGAAACTACTTATATAATCTGATTACAATATTTTTAATGCGATTACTGAAGTCATTTTAATATTAATAAAATTACAATATAACTAAATTGATCTGTCACAGTTTCACAAAAACTTTTGGCACATATTGGTAGATTACTGTGGTAAGTATATATAGATTGCATTTGATTATATACGTCCACTAAAACTGACACACGTTGGCACATTCATGTACGTAAAAGATGCGAAATCAAAATGACATTGTGTAAATGCAGTTTTAAACAGGATTCTATATTTAGAAGTGATTACTGTAAAATTGTTCTTTAAATTGAATACAATAGGGTACCCGAGTCGTTACGTAGCGTTCGACTGAAACAATGAACCTTGATCCAGCATTCTGCGCTTGCTAAATAATTAAAATCTGTTCCATTTACTACAAAGACTCAGTACTACACAGAAAAAAATGTCAACTCTGTCCTTTAGTGAAGTGAAAAATATTATACGTAGATAGGACCGGGTCACGGTAATAGTAAACAATTAAAAAATATATCTGTGAAATCAGTAAAATGCATAATTAAAGTAGGTGAAGTTTCATTGGCGTAAACTTCGTGTAATGATTTTATATAATTCCTAGCTGGGAACTCGCCGTTGGCAGTGTATTTATTTATATTACCTCGTACATTATTTAATTCTTGATCAACACATGACACTTGAAATATACTCCCAGTATCTCGAGAGAGTAAAACATAGCAGAGCTAAAAGTATTTTCAGTAAACTAACTAAAAAAATTTATAAGAGCACAAAATAATCCGGTTATATTAAAGAAATAAAAATAGACACCCTTAATCTACGAATGTAAAAAGTATTTCCGGTAACCGAATACAGTTAGTAACACTCACTGAATCTTAAGAATGGCAAAATTACGTCCAGTATCTTAGGATGGTAATATTTAGCTTCGGTAACAAAACAGTAAGATATGCGTCCGAGCCATACAATTAAGGAGCTAGGGGTTACTTTATCTATCACGTGTTCAAACTGGACCTAAGTGACATATAAACTTGATTTACCCCCATGATAATAACCAAAATTCAACTTTCGCAGAAATGTTTTACCCTGTGCCACCTTCCTGTTACGGGATGAAGTGCAATTTAAATCGCACGCTAAATGTCAGAATAAAACTCAAAGATTTGCGTAGCAACATTTAGATACCAAACTTGACTGTTTCCTTTTTCTTTTCATATATTCCACTTCGACGCTGAATGGAGTTGAAATTATATGCAAAAAATTATGCGAAAACGCTATCAAATAATTGACCCAAAAAGTATATATTGGAAGGAAATAACGGCTTTTATGAATATTCGCAAATTTCCTCCCCCTCCAACCCCGCCCAGATGGGGATTGCCGTATCTTACCCCAACAGTTTTCAACATTTGGTCGAAATTGTTCTATCCTTTAAAATTAGTAAGAGCAAGTTTGTTTTACCCCCTTTCATCCCCTTTTAGGAGATGAACTATAACTTAAATTGAATTTATACTGTCAAAACTACAAAAAATATATTGAAGTCAGTTAATAAAACTTAATATTTTCATAAATTGCTAATGCATTTACAGAGAGTCAAACAAACTCAAACTAAGTAGAAAGTAGCAGAATAATTGCCATGGAAACAGACGATAAAAAACTGCTGCCAAACGTGAAATCTTTGATGCGCACCAGATTTAAATATAATATTAGCTAAAGACCGCTACAGATTCCCCTCCACCTCTACCCCTAAATACTCTCCTTCGATTATGGATGGGGTTGAAATCATACGCTAACAGTATCGGAGGACACTCTATCAAATTAATTGGCCCAAGAATGTATTTATATGATGGAAATATTGGTCGTTTTTGCTTATTATAATTTTCAACCCCCTCCACACCCGCCCCTAGGGGTGGTAAACGAGTCATACCTTGAAAATACTCATTTTAGATTCGCAAAAAGCACTTGTGCCAAATTTGGACGATCTTGGGCCTCTTGTTTAGATTTGTATGCGGAACATACATACAGGCAATTTTATTATAGAGATAAGTTGCCAGAATAATATTAAAAAACACACATCCTTTCTCACTATGAAGGATTCCCATGGTTTATTATTAATAATATATTTTTATTAATTTATATAAAAACTTTCACCTTTACGATTATGAGTTGATATAATAATTGATTCAAGTACATACACTATTAAAATAATGAATTTACAAAATTAAAATAGAGTATATAATTAACATGTAGACATGGAGGTAGGTTAATCCATTGTATATATAATTTTTCAATCCTTCTCTAAATAAATTCAATAGTGAAAATAATTACGACGTAAAAAACTCTTTAGTCTTAAAAGGAATACTGAAAAATATTAAGCTCGATACTGATGAAATCTTAGTTACGATGTTGTCTCGTTATACACTAACACACCCTTACAACTAGCCTTTAAACTCATCAGTGATAAATTGGTCCCCAAAAGTTCTTTAAACTGCTCATTAGACGTACTATGAGCAAAAGCTTGAACCATATACTCTTATAAAAAGTAAATCCATATATATATATATATATATATAGAAGGACTCAAATTAATTCTAGAAAATGGCTTCTTTGTATATAAAAGCCAATGGCATAAACAAATTTATGGATTACCAATGGGAGGATGCTTTAGTGTGAATATAGCCTGTATCGTAATGAACCACATCCTGACGTATAACCTCACTTATACTGAGGTTTACCGCCCGTTTGTAACGGACGACGTGTAGGAAAACACAAATATTTTATATATTAACAACGTACGTAAAATAGCGTATAAGTACAAGGTATGTAAAAATGTTTATATCCTTTTTATGAGTTTTTAGATGTGATATTGTATAAAGCTTTTTAATAACTGACTTATAAACAATATATTGATTGATTTGCATATTATTAGGATGAATATGGCAGATGAACTGTCGAAAGCTGCCTCTTTTAAAATACAATAACTTGCAAAGCAGTGACCTTAGACAAATTTATTCCATACGACGATTTTCTTTACCGTCTTGCCACTTGTGGATCCAGTGTTTTTCTTTTGAGCACGTTTCAAACGGGTCTGCGTGTAAAATATTTTCGTTATTGATGACAGCGTTGAGAGTAAATAAAACTGTCTACAAAATATATCGGAAGGCACTACCAGTTGCATCTTACGAACATCTGTATGGTTTGTATCTAGAGGATTCCCAAGCCGCAGCCCCTTGTATTTTTTTCGAGTTTTTAAGTATATGTGTACAGGTTTTGTTCCAGTTTTGTGCAAGCCTTAGAATTTCTTTAAAATGTATACAAACAAAGAAAAGTTAAAACTCCCAATTGACCTCATCCTTTTTTTATACTTTACATCAACATTTAAACGGTCAAAGAACGCAATAAATTTGTGTAAATAAATACATTGCCTACAGAATTTGAAACAAGGAATTGTTATATAGACTGGACTATACAATATAATACAAAACATGCTGATAGGCAATGAATGTACTTACCCGAAAATTTTTTGTGTAGAATATCTTCTTTTACACACATTATAGATGTCGCTACCGTCGCCTACTTTACAATGTTATACCTTTTCTTGATATAGTTCTTAAATGAACAGTTATGTATACATAGAATTATTCACCAGGGATAGTCTTGTCCAGTTATGTAAATGTATCTGAATATGCAATGTGAAGTATAACGCAGAATAAAAACCAAAAAGTATAACGTCTAATAGTAAAAAAAGGAAAATAATGTTTAATGTTGAGTTAAACATTTGGTAATATCTGCTCAGATTGAAACGAAGATCAGATTTAATTTTTAGGAAATTAAATAAATGTTTCGTTTTGTTTACGTTTCGCATTTATACAATTATTTGACGTACACGAGTGGCTGACACCGTTCACAGATTCGGATTTTAAAAATATTGTTCTATAGAGTATTTTAATGTTCGTACGGTGAAATGAGTTTCTTACTTAAGTACGATCTGGAAACATGTGGCGCGTTTTTAATAAGTTATAGGTTGCTGTAGAAAATTATTGACTTTTCCCCGACAGAGTGGGCAATGACAATAAAAATTAATTGGGAATTTGTTTACGGTTAACTGTTGTGTATCTTCGTAATATAAGTATCGGCCATAAACTTTGATTTGATAAGGAGGAGTGCCGTAATTTGTTACAAATATTAGCATATCCAATTAGTATACATCAAAAGAATGGTATAGATAACGAAATTTGAATAACGACTCCGATAAAGGATTAACGCACCAAAAGGCGCGACCCGTCTCTTTGACATTCCAAGATATTCTACACCATACGCACAGAGATAAAAAATATCGAAGTGAATATATGTTTACGAAAACATATCTCCGTGTTTAATTTTTTCAGCGTTGAGCTATTAAAAGTACCTTTTTTTTTAATCTTCGCCGAAATCGAAAAATTTCCGTACAATTTGCAAGTAGCGTATTTTAATTACAGTTATAAATATTTATATTCCACATATTTATATTATCAATCTGGAATTTGTGATGTGAAAACTATTTCTGATAAGGCTATCAGGCTGTCATATCACAAACACCACATTGATAAAATAAATGAAATTACTAATATTCTTTTACATAAATTCTTACCCAACAAAGGTCATGTTGATATTTGACTATGACAGTATACCAATTAAAAGTTAAATGAAAAGAAAATGAGTTTTATAGTTTAGTTTTAAATTGAAACCAGAAAATATAAATTAATCGACTTCTTTAAAAATGATAACTGAATTTTGTAAAAAATATGAAAGGCAAAGTTTGGACACAAACATAATGTGAGTTATAAAATTAACTGTGTTATCTGTCATACACTTTATATAGGTCAAACCAAGAGAGCCCTAAATGGCGAAAATTTTAATTTCATATTTAATTCATACAGTTCTGTCCCAGAAAATTTATCTACAATTTCGATTGGCCAAATTTTTTGAATCTTGGATGAAGAAATCAATTATTTCTCAAGGCTGACGAGCGAATTGCTCCATCTCCAATGTAATCGTCAAAAATGGTACAAATAATTTGAACAAAATTGACAATATCCTTGAGGTACGGTGATTTAATTTCTTGATATCCTACAATACCAACATCACTTGACTCCTGGACGTTGAGCAGACAACACGCGTGTTTTAGGCAGCGGTGTTTAAAGTGGTGTTTGCTGTCAGGGTCTTGCCCCAGTGTACCAGCTGTGAGTGACTTATCGAAGTTTTATTAATCAGAAACAGAATTAATGAGCATAGCAGAATCGTGCTATCCGCTTCTGACCAAGACCACTACTAGGACCTTTCCTAAGATGAGCCACGAAACTACAAAAAAGAGCACCTGCACTGGAATCGCGTCAACTGGAACTACCGGACAAATCACATGCGATCAACCTAGATGCAGTACCAGAAATCAATACAGATGAGTACTCAACAGCAAAAACTAATTATATCTGTCCCAGCAAAATAAGATTCATTTCTAAGATTGTAAAGAAAGAATATGCAGTTTCTTCAGCTCGAAAGCCAACGTCTAACATATAGCATCATAATCTAAATCCCTGTGTATTAATAACCATGAAGTAAATATTATACCGCTGATAATAAAACATACCAGAGTAATAATGTCAAATGTCTGCCTAATAATACCGGATAAACATATAGAAACGGATTGGGAAAAACACAAATTAGCCCCATCATACAAAATCACAGGCATTCGCGCAAATACTTCAGACTGCCGATTTTCTCATATACTTAGTTTCCGCAGACAATTCTTCACTGAACTATAGTCCATTCACTATCTTCCGGAATCCACGCTAATCTGCTATGACAACACAAACTACAGAATTTCCCTTGCCCCTGATAACAACAACTGCTACCTCTGCAGAAGACGAGGCCACTTTTCAGAAGATTGCCTGTTAGCATCTCTAAATAACGTAAGTCACATCAACCTGGAGGCCGAAACCAATAGTAAACCCATCCAGCCAAATTAAACCGAAATACAACACCAAACGGAAAATAACATCTCGTAAGGCATCATCCACCCTATCCTCGCCGAAATCTGATGTTTACGGAGACGCTGACAAATAACTCAGCTAACCCAAACCGATGTTCAACCAAAGAATGAAAATGACAACACACAATCAACAAAGAAAAGACCGTCCTCATCTCTCTTCTCAAATGTCTGTTAATTCCGTAGAAGAGAACTTCCCAACACTAGAATTTACAGTCTCCAATAACCCAAAAAAGAAAAATAAACAGATTCGAAACAAAAAAGGAGTCTCTAGAACTAGCGCCAACAACATACGAATTCACTCAATATAACTTCCCAATTACATTTGTCCCAGCAAAAAATCTAATCACTAGCTGATTCATTACTTAAGATAGAAACCTAGAGAATTAACTAACCAGATTATTAAAATCGTAAGGAAGCAACCATTCACGGACCCAGATTCATTCACGTAGAAAATCCAGAACATTATGATCCTCTTGCAGTGGAACTGCAACGGCCTCAATAGAAGACTAGCCGAATTGAAAAGTTTAAACTTGACGAGCTACCAGGGGTTCCATCCCATCAGGACCACAACAACTCATGCAAGTGGAGGGGTATCAATATACACTAGAGATAGGATCCCAACTGAACAGATAAAAATAAAAACAAATTTGGAAGCCACAGTCGTAAAGCTACATTTACGCATAAACACACGCACATATGTATCTGCCTCCCTCCTTATAAAATCTCAACCAATTAGTTTAAGTAATTTGGGACTAACTATCTAATCCTAGAGGACTTGAACTGTCATAACTCAGATGGGACTCAGATGCTACCAATTCACGAGGACAAACCGTCGAAGATTTCGCCTCCAACAAAAACCATGCCATACTCAAATACTGTAGCCTCATTCACTTAAATTCCTCAAATGGCAAAACTTCTTATATAGATCTAACGGGATGCTCAATTAACATCACGGATAAATATAAATGGATCACTATCGACTCTCCTTACGACGGTGACCACTATCCGATTATAACTACGTTGCACATAGATTCCTAAGACATTCAGTTTTCTACCTACTACCAAAATCACAGATGGCGCGCAAACGTCTGGTCCAAGTATGAGGAAGCTATAATTAAACAAATAAACGTACAATCATGTGGCATTAGTACTGACGTAGACAATAACCTTAAGATTTTCTGCAGTGTAATCACCAAGACGGTGGATGAAACATTAAAAAGGAAACACTTGAATAATATTGTACATATAATATCAAACCATGGAGGAATAAATCCTGCTCCTCTGCTCACAAAATATACAAACACAGTCTCAACAAGTATCGGAAACAACCCACTGTTAACTTCATGAAAGCCAGAGGATGTTTCAGAAAACAGACAAAAGCGGCTTGTAGAACGGCGTGAACTGAAAGAATGGGACAGCTAAATTATAGTACCAGCTGCACGGATTAATGTAGCCTAATCAAGAATATTAAAAGAAACAAGGCCAATTTGAACATTAACCTTATAAGTCGCAGTTCATTTTTAACAGGTATAGCTTTCTCATGTTTACAACAATAGATCGAGTGATATTGTTCGCCATACTCATCTCTCCCCCCTCATGCTGCAATAATTACGCTTACAATAATACAGTAAATGGGATGAGTGGTATAGAAACTCATAATATGGCTTTTAACTGGCTGTTGATATTTACGCTGCTTTTCGCGCGGATCAATGGATTTATAAATATTTACATTAATATCTTTTGAACTCTGCAAGATACCGAAATGAAACATACACGAAACTTTAAGCTAAATTTTCTGTTTCAATCCCTGAAATTTTCATTGAATCCGTTGAGCCGCTTAGGAACATACCACATTGAGTATAGGCAATCCACATTCACATGGAGATTCAAACACGCGGATGTAAGGCAGCTTTCCCGTAGAATTTTTTCATATTATCAGATTTTGAAACTTTTCCGTACGATTTAAAAATTCTTTTATGCAAAATTTATCCTGATAATAACGAACACAACAAAAAAGAATTATACAATTTGGTACAGCCGTTCGGTAGTTAAACGCATACATAAATTACAGCGATTTATATATATATATATATATATTCAAGCTTATAATTGTTTATTTATATTACGTCTTCAGTTAACTAATGTTGCAAATTTATTATTTCATGTACCTGAAGAAATCCAAAAATCTTGTCGAAACGTCGCAGAGAACTTGTTTTGCTGATCTACCGGCTGATTTGTTTATTTGTAGCCAATGATTATTTATTCGTTAACTAATATAATTGTTTCCTTACAGATATTTTATTATATAGGGTTTCCATAAAAAATATACAAGTTTTAATGTATTTTATAACAGTTTAATTTGGCTATTTCTAACAAATCATACATCAAATTGATGGTAAACTAATCTAGTTTCTCTAAAAAAATGTTCAGTATGTGTTCCCTTAGTGAAACGGCACACATCCAACCTGAAATCAAATTCTTCCCACACTTTCATCTACAAGTCCTGAGTAATGGAAGATATCTGGAATATCATTAGGCATTCGCGGAACGAAGACACTATATCTAATATTATCACAAAGGTAAAACTGATAGTGAAGAGGGTAATTTTGTGAAACGATCAAGCTTTTTTATCGCGCATGTCTTTATCTTAAAATGTTTGAGTTACTCTTTAATTATGACCTTGAAACAACAACTTACAACGCTTACATTTGATACAATTAACTTTTTTAACTGGGACATTACTGTATAAACACACTGTGTTTGATGGTTCTGTCGCGGAAAATATGATGAGGGAAGCGCATGTCCTCATGATTAAATTCCTTGCTTTTAATTAAAATTTTTTCTCTTTTTTGTAATGTGTTGCTTCTAGTTCGGTTTTCTGATTATGTGGATTCCTATGAATTTGCTGACGTTTGGGGCATATTAAAGTTGTTTAATTTTACTTTGGGACTCGTATCATTGCGTAGATTAATTGTTCGTGCGTTGATTTCTTTCGTCTTCTTTCATAATATTTTTTGTATCAATTATTATAGATCATGATCATGCTGCTATTTAGGTGTCTTAATGTCTAGATAAAATGGCAGTATCATCGGAAAACGTTCCTGTTACAGAGATTTGGAATCAGTAGGGTACAGAACATAAAGTAGTGGGCAGAGCCACGACTTATCGTCATTTACATTTATCTAAAACATTCGATTTGTTAAGTTCGTGAAAATTTTTCTTGATTTTGCAGTCTAAAATTTTGTCATTATTTCGAAGAATACTGCAGAGAAGTTTTCTTTTCGTTTGTTTGTTTGTGTTTGCTTGTGTAATGAAATTCACTTATTGAACTATTGAGTGTTTATATCGGAACCCAAAGTATTTTAAGAAGTCTATTGTTTAGGCGGAAAGATTCACATATTCTTCAAAATAGTTGTCTGTATAGTATATGATCAAGTATAGATTGGGTCTTTTGCAGGTTTGTTAATCATTTTAATGTAGACAACTTTAAATTATTTTGGTCATTACCTAAGTCTTCTACTTGCGTTGTAGAAGCATGTTAACATGACTATCCTGTTTCTCAGTAATTATTTTCTTATTCTTGCTGTAGTTATATGAATACTTGATGCTTTATTTATTTGTACTTTGTCGCAAGGAGGATAATCGAGATTTTCTGTGGGCTGAAAATGGCGGTACTCATTTTCAATAGTTGTAATTTTAAAATTGTTTAATCTCGGTTTAAAGTTTCAGATTCCGTTAAAAGCAGTTTCTTACTAATTAACCAACAGTCGCATGTTACGTTAAGTGTGGCAATTTAACCGTGACTATCTTAACATCCTCTTGAAAACACGTTTAAAAGCTGAGCATTCGAAAATATTTTGAAACTTTTCATTAATTGAACAGGATTCTTCAGTTATCTTAGCGAAGTACAGTCAAGTTAAACCACAAGAGTAAGAACTGTGGCCATCTCACAACAAATTCATTATCTTCGAGTATTACATTATTATTTATTTGTCTGCAGAGACAAACAATCTTATGAATTACATTTTATGAAATTGACGAAGTTATTTTCTTAACTCTACAAAAGACATTAAAATGTACAAACATGGAAAATACGTCACTTTACAGACGTTTTATCCAAATAATCATAAAATTTTAACCTATAAAATATATCTTCTTCTTCTTTGGATCTACAGCTCATTAAGAGCCTTGGCCTACAGGGTCGACTGCGGACTGTCATCTTGCATAACATATTTCGAATTTGGAATGACACAGAAAATATATGAAGTATGAATATATACAGCTGCATGTCCAATTGAATATATTTCTATCGTCTAAATTATTATAATTGCAGAAAAATACGTTTACAGACGTTATACCGGCGAATGTGGGAAATAAGGAGAATTTATAGATTGAACATGTGTAAGTCTACTTTACGTTCGAGGAGATGAGACTGTTGCCAAGCAGGAAAAATAGAGTACTGAAACTGAAATATTTTACCCATAAAAGGTAAATATGGAAGGAATTTATATTTTGTGGTTATTTTTAAGTCTCCGGCTACATAAATCAGCAAAAATATGTCATAATTAAAATCTTGGTTTGCCTCAATTATTATGATAAATCCGTATTTCAGATAAGAATATATGTACAAATCTCCATTTAGTTTCCACGTCCTTTTAAAATCTGAACACTGAAACAAGAAGTACATCTATTAATTTACATATGATTTATGAATAGAGGTTAATGTACTTCGGAAAGGATAAATTTTTTAATTAGAAAATATATATAATGCTGCCAACTTATTTAATAAAGTGTTTAATTTAGCACATTCCAATGGATTCCTGTAGTCAGGTACACGCGAATAAGGAAGGACATTAAATTTTAAGGACTGTAGATAAAAATATGTCCCATCCGTAAATACTTTTTGCTTCGATAAAAAATATTAAACTTTCAACCTCGTTATAGCATAATCTTTTATAATGTTAATGAATGCAGCACGCCCAGGCCATAAAAATATTTATTTTTGTAAACTTAATGAGGAACTTGAAATTGCATACTTGATATATGGGCAATAATATTCTAATCGTTACTATAACGATGGATTGCACATTTATATAAAGTCAATGTTCATCAGGTGAAATTAAATCTTTAAACTAAACACATGTATTTAATTACCTATCAAATATAAGAACAATTAACGTCTGTATTAAATAAATTGCATAAGAATTAACGACACGTATAACAGACAATTATTAAATTTTATTCAAGAATTTAAAACTTAATACTAAGTAGCCGTTTTGACCAAATTTCTGTGGTACTGGGAAATATTTGTAACACACTGGAGTAATAATAGAAAAGATAATGTAAACCAAAAAATTCCAAAATATGAAACTAAGAATGATAATTTAATGAACCATGGTATATTGAGAACTTCCATGTTTTATATTAACAGAAAAATTATTGGATTGGATTTGTAAGATTCCAGGACTTAAACTTTCTTAAAATTTATTTCCTTTTTTAAAATAACAGTAGTATCAAAAATGAACGAATTTTACATAATTAAGCCCCCTGAATATGGGGCAATAATTTTAATAATTACAACATAGCTTTCTGACTTTAAAATTTATAATAAATGAAAACGGCCAAAAAGTCAGCATATAAATTTTTCACTATTTATGAAAAGCGATGTTTCTTCTCCATTTTGAAACTTCCTCAGGCGTAAAATTTAGCAATTAATCATATTTACTCCTTGACTCCCTCAGCCGAAAAGATTATTGAATGTTCATGTAGAGAATTACATGCAAAGTCTCACGCATGGACAATCTCCAGCGACGGTTACATCCAAAATAATTATTTATTGTAAAAATTAATAATCATGCATAATATAAAATATGTAAAATTGTGTTTAACAATAATTTATAGACAATTTTCTAGATATTCAAAGCAAAATAATAAAGGTAGAATACTTAAGAAAAATGAGTAAATTACATTATTTTTACGTGTTTGTTTTATGTAAGATGTAACGTTACTCGTAAGTGTAAGTTAATTGTTGTAAAATTAATTATAAAATAAATCATTGGCAGTTGTTGTGTTGATCTGTTTAAGTCAACCAAATAAATTATTTATTTATAATACCGTAATAATACGGTAACTGAAACACATTTTGTAGGTTATCCAATTATTTTAAGTATGATGGTTATTTAATGAAATAATAATTATGGAACACACAGGAATGCGTTTCTCAACTTGTTTGAAAATATTGTTAATTTATATCTTCTTGTGCTTTACTGTTTCTATTTATGATATAATTTTTTTTACGAATTGTGCTAGTTACTGACTGAATTATAACATCTTTGTTGATTCGATTCACCAATTCAGGAATTAAACCTAAAAGTCCTTTCCATCAGGTAAAATTGTTGTTGTGCGCACATAGCGTCAACCTGCCAGTAGAGTATTCCTGTAGTGTAGAGCACTCTACGTCGAGTTGGAGAGCGAGTAACCGTACTCGACGTCGACCGTGTGAGGCAGCTTCTAACGTTCTGTGTGTCAGGAACACTCCAATCTCCTGGAAATGCGAGATTTTCAGTCCAACAGGGGCTGTAATTTAATAGGATAATTTAGCAACACCGCTTAACTCCCAAATCCGGCTGCCGAGTGAATATTGCCCTAATAACTCATTATTATCCAGCGCTTGTAAATGAACCTCTTGATGAATTTTTCGCTTATCCTAACTATAACACATGTAGGTTATCGAACTAGTAAATATATTAATGGCATGAGTAAACTTTTTGGAAAGTATGTATTTAAAGAAATTAAGTTACCAAGTTCACATAAAGGGTCATATTCTGCTCACAAAGTGTAGAAACGGTGATTATTTAGCAACGGAGGAAGGATTTTGCAACATTTAAACAAAAAATTATTTTAAAATCCTAATTGAAAATAAATAAAATAAATAGAAAACGAAAGTTGAATAATTGTGCCACTGATTTTAGGCAATGCTGGTCCTTTACTCTGGAATAATTTTCTTGCTACTTATCTACATTGAGCTGCTTTCATTAGTCTCCTCCGTCCCTCTTAAAGTCTTTCCTCTCTATCAAAAGATTGATCTCTACGCCGCTTGTGGCATAATGTATTACTAAATACAACTCTTGACCTTTCAGATTTATTATGCGTTCTACTATATATTTCTCACTCAACTTCTATTTACATTTTACGCTTTGTAGCCGAACTTGCCACTAACGTTTCATCTACACGTTCATTTTAGAACCATTTTCGTAATAAGTCTCATATAAAAATGGAAAATTCACTTCTTACAAAGGAACAATTGATATCTAATCTGACATTTAATTATCTTTATTGATCGCTCAGAAGATATATATAAGGTAACTATACAGCAAACGTATATTGTTTTTTTATATTTTAAAGGTTCCTTTATGATTAGGATAATTTGTTTAGTTATTTTAGTACTTTATTTAACAAAAAAACGAGAATACAAGTTTAATTAATTTTTTCATTATTTAATTGAAATGAAATATTCTCCCAAAGTATTTCGTGGGGAGATATAGGCGAAAGTTTGAGTGGCAAATATGCGACCAAGTTTCTGTAATCGAAAATTTATTTTTGATTGACTTCTTGTAGTCCAGAATGTAATTCAATTTCCTCCCTTCCTTCATTTTCGGAGATCGTTTCCACTGTCACACAATAAACAATTAAACACTTTTCTCTGCTTGTATTTACTTCCCCATTCTTTTTCTTTTAATCAATATACTCGTTCCGCTTTACTTGTTGCTTCTAAAGAAGTACCACTTGTCTTTATATTTGTCTATTTCGTTCGCTGTCAGCTCGGTTACTGTCCCTCCCAACAACATTTTACCTTCTTCCTAAAAGACTTACTTGTTTTCATATTTTGTCCGTTCTTCATGGTCAGAATAATACTACTCTCGAAATCTTAATAACATTCTGTGTAACACTCCGGCACTGCTCGTCATTTTCACTCAACACTCGGCAAATAAGGACGACCAGCCATAAATTATGTCAAACTCTCCCTCGTCAACCTTCAGAAACCCCTATTTACAGAGCCAGAAGTAGCAAAATACGCCACTTTGCTCAGATTTTAATTTCCAAACACTATCTTGGGTTTTTTCAGTTTTACCTCATTACAATATCTGATATGTTCCTCTCCAATTCTGTAAATTATACATTTTTTGGTATTATTTTTCTTGTAATGGTTCGTAAAATTGATATACGTATAAATTTTAAAATAAAATGTGAGATAAAATAAACTGAAGTTTGATCGACAGAAGTCCACTATAAGGCGTGAACATGGATTTTCCTACTCCTCAAGGCAAGCTCGGTGCTGGCTATCAGAGTTTACGACAGCCCAGCTGAAACCCTAGTTGTATTATAAGATGATAATTTGCCGTTGAAAATAAATTAAGCGAAAAATAATCATGTGTGAGCATACGGAGGCACTATATTGTTGTGGCAAATGAAAAGTATTTATCTACAGAATTATAAATTGGACGAGGTAAATAGTTTCACACATTTGGTATATATCTTTGGTAACAAAGCCAGATATTTAAAATAAAACTGAAAAAAATGTTCTATAAGATTTGCTTGGATGAACACCGTGCGGAAAAAAAGACTGCTAATACAAATAGAAGAATTTTAATACACATGTAAAATCGGTGGTTCTACACGAATCAGAAACATGACATTGCAATTGTCCATTACAGAGCTATACGGCTTGTCAATAAATGACTCGGAAAGATTTTGAACGTAAAATAACAAGTATTGAGTCTCTAAAATGTAGAACAAGGAGTCAAAATAAAAATTGGCGCTAGATAGGCCCGAAAAATTTTAACTAAGACAAGCGATGGGAAAAAGAGAAAGAGGAAGGCCATGAAAAACAATTAACGATGAAATAAAGAAAATTGATGGATAGCTATAACAAAGGTAGTGTGCTCCATATGGAGTAATGGGGACTAATGATATTAATGAATGAGATTTGCATACGAGCCCGTTCAATAAATAGGTCACCTTAAAGTTGTAGATGTTTCTAACAGCACACGAATTGCACGTTGCTTTTGACGAATGTTAAGTTCAGCAGCGATCTTGAAGACTCGTAATGACGGCTTGAATAGAATTTGAACACAAGTGAGAAAAATGTATATATGAACTCCATAATTGCAAAAATGTATTTTGAAAAATAAATTTAAATAATAGTGTGCACTACTTTTACAGTGACCGTCGTAATTGATGTTCAGTGATACATTTCTAGACAATTAAGAGCAATTCCTGTTTCATGTTATTGATCGTCGAAAACTATTTTTTTATTGGAACGTCACTGTGTTAGTAGCCCAACAGTTACTTATTAAAGTTTAAATTAAATGTTACTATATCTCGCGCTGAATGTTTGACTGTGATACATATTGTAGCGTGAGTGTTGGTTGGAAGTGTTTGCCAATGCAACAGGCAAGAGTCGTCTGCCACATATAACGGTACTCATGAACAGCTACAGCAATAAACGCCCAGTAATTGTCAACTTATACAAGTCCTATCACGCAAAGACGAGTACTCCATACACAACGCGAAAATGTCTGCACATTTAAGTTACTGAGTCCGTAACTGTATCGTGACTGATCTCAGTTTTTAAAAACGAACAAGCAGTTCAGGTTCGCCAGAATGCAAATGGCGCGACTTAGAAAAAATTTTAAGTTGTTGGACACAAGGGTATGTTGAAAATAAAAACAATTACATTATATTTTAAAAACGTATTTTTATTACGAAATATACCCTATAAATAGTTTAATCAAACTGATAGAAAAATTAAAGGAAAAACAATGAGGAAACACTAATTTTTTTATTTTTATATCTGCAGGTAGTCTCATTGATCCTATAATTAATGTTAATAAATATTACAATCAATGAAAGATTCATCGATTTTAAATAACCAATTATTAACACAATTACCTTAATAAACAAATCACTCTCTGATTAAACAGTTTCTTCACTTTAAATGTAATAAACTGTAGCGCAGTAGAAACCGCGTCCAATTTTTTATTATTATTTAAGGAGATTATCGACGCTTGTGGCGCGCCATCAACAATACCTTCCTGTCGGCAAGTCTCAAAAGAAGCCGACAACAAAGGAGTAACTTTATGTTACAATACTTTATACCGAAATTTTTAAAACATATACAGTTCTTAGGGCATTGTGTACTTAGAGAGCGAGTTGGATGGTTGAGTGAGACTGGCGATAGGGAACGGATGAGCTCCCGTGAAGGTTGTACTTAGAGAGCGGCGAAGGACATGGTTGAGTGAAGATGTGTTTTTAGAGAGCTGGTTGGACGAGTAAGGAGGGTGTGCATCCCTGTGTTATGAGCAGAGCAAATTGTGAATCAAGTAACTTTTAAAGATCGTGATACAAGGTGATGGCGAGAGTATGTTGAAGGAGAGTGGTGGACAGATTTCTGGTGATACAAGGAGGTGGAGAGAGGAGATTGGCAGCAGAGAAGTTACGGCGAGAGCAGATTTGTGAGGTGGCAGCGGAGAGGTGGACCATGCTTTGATCAGTCCAGGAAGCTACACGTGGTCACCCAAACCATTAATACCCTGAGATCTTTAATACAATCCCATTTTAATAAATTATTTTTGTACGTAATATATACACGCACGACTCGTATTAAAATTATTGTGTTTACAATTAATAAATGTATATATTTAAACCCAATTAATTAATTAAATTAATTAATATCCCCCAATTCATTTACAAAACAATTGGTGACCGCAATGTTTTTATAAGAATAGCGGAGAATATACCTATTATAACAATAAAAAGTACGATCAGACAGTCTTTAGAAAGAAGAATAATTACAAACAAGATATAGAAATGCCGGACGTTCGACGCAGCATCGCATCTGTATCAAACGTCGATTAAAATAGGACTGGAAATTAAAAAAGATATAAAACTACAGTTAAATACAGAAAATAATCAATTACTTAAAATAAGACGTTATACAATTTTTAAGATTTTCAGTGTGATTCTAAACATTCACAATATTTGGATAATTTTTTTAATGTAGAACATTTTAGAAATCGTTCTCTGACATTAATAAGATTTATTATTTAAAATGATGGCGTTGTTGAAATAAAAATTATGTCTAAATTTAATAACCTTTTTAGTGATAGGAATGTGTTTACATGCTGAAATTAGATTTATATTTTTCAATTCATGTATTCTAAATACTTTTCGTTTGGCTGATGTAAGTCATAGAAGTCGAATAATACAATAGTATTGGTTTTGGTGTAGTGACCGCGTCACTGTTAAATATAGTGACGCAATCTGCGGAAGAGTTTTTTGTTTTCTTTTACAGTTTAAATAACTACTACAAATGTTGAAAGCGATCTGAAATGTGTTTCACATACATTCTATTGGTTCATAATTTCTCATTTATTACATCCTTCTCTATGTACAGGTAGTTGCATTAAAGTTGTAGTGTTACTTGAAATTGCAACAACATTCTGTAAGATTAAATCTAAGATTCCAAACTGTAATATATATTGTGACGTTCCGTCACATTTCAGAATGTCTCCGCCTTCATTTGCTAATTTATTTTTGTTAGTTTCGTTATTTTAAAACTAAAAAGAGATATTTAAGGTATCCTTGAGGAAATTGATCTCTGGTGGAGGTATATTGCATACTGCATGTCCAATGTTAATGATAAGTTCAATTATTTCCTTAAAACTTTACATCTACACTATGAATCTTGCTTTCCTGAGAAACAAATTGTTTCTAAAAATAATGTCAGTACTCCATGGATAACAAAGGGGATAAAAATATCTTGCAAACACAAACGAGAACTATATTTGGCAACTAAAAACAATAATTGTTTAAAAACTCACTACAAAAATTATTGTAGAGTATTAAACAAGGTCATAGCTGCAGCTAAAAATATGTATTTCAATAAGGTTATCAGCAATTCCAGTAACAAAATTAAAACAGTTTGGAAGATAATTAAAAATGAAACAAACAAACATCACTTATGCTCAATGGAAAGTGAGATTAATTCTGAGTTAGTGACAAAATCTAATCAATTTAATAACTACTTTTTAACTGCATCCCAACAATTAGTCGGGTATAAGAGTAAATCAAATACAGAGGCAGAACACTTACTTCGAGGAACTATATCTAGCGACATAAGTGATCTCTATCTTACGATGACAACTGAATTTGAAATTAAAAAAATTATAAGATCATTAAAAAATAAACATTCCTCAGGTTATGATGGAATAACAAGTATTGTCTTAAAAAACATAGCTAACACCATCACCCCCATAGTAACTTACCTATGTAATCAGTCATTGTGCAGTGGAATTTTTCCTGATAGGCTAAAATATGCAACAGTTACTCCTATCTTTAAGAAAGGAAGTTTGGAAGACTTTGGCAATTACAGACCAATATCCCTCCTGCCAGTATTCTCTAAAATATTTGAAAAAGTAGTCTATAATAGAGTAGTTGATCACTTAAATAAATATAATCTACTTACCACCTCACAATTTGGCTTCAGGAAAAAATGTTCAACAGACATTGCTATTTTCACTCTCACTCATGAAATTTTGGAACAACTAAACAAAAAAAGATACCCATTAGGAATTTTTTGTGACCTATCCAAAGCTTTTGATTGTGTAGACCATAATATCCTTCTAAACAAAATGAAGTTTTATGGAATAACAGGAATTTCCCATAATTGGCTCTCCTCTTACCTAACAAATAGGAAACAGAGGGTTACATTAAAAGACTCTAACTCTGGACAAATCATTAACTCAGACTGGGGACAAATAAAGACTGGGGTTCCACAGGGTTCCATTCTAGGTCCATTGCTCTTCTTAATATATATAAATGACTTACCTAGATCCATAAATTCTTCTTCTAAAACTATACTTTTTGCTGATGATACTAGTATTTTGGTTACAAATAAACAAAATAGTCTGGAAAATGCTGCCAGTGTTACATTAAGTCAGATGCTTCACTGGTTTTCAGCCAATGGCTTGTCAGTCAATTGTGATAAAACTCACTTCATGCAGTTTCAGACAAAGAATGCCAATTTGAACTCAATAAAAGTAGCAACAAATAATTGTGAAATAACTGAAGTTGAATGTACAAAATTTTTAGGTATATCCATGGACAATAAATTAAACTGGAAGGATCATATTAATATTCTCCTACGAAAATTAGGCTCGGCAACCTTTGCTCTTAGAATTATGTCAAGTTGTAGTGATCCTAACATAAGAAAATTAGTTTATTTTGCATATTTCCACTCTATAATGACATATGGTATAATATTCTGGGGCAATGCATCAGGGAAAGATAAAATATTTACACTTCAAAAAAAGGCTGTTAGAATATTATGTCAGGTCTCACCAAAAACATCTTGTAGGGGACTTTTCAAGAAAACTGGAATACTGACACTCACTTGCCAGCATATTCAATCACTCATGTTATTTGTTATTAATAACAGTAACCTCTTCACACTAAACTCAGATATACATGACTTTGATACCAGAAGTAAAAACAATTTACACAAGGAAGGGAAGTCTCTAACCATAATACAAAAGGGTGTACATTACAATGCTATTAGCATATTTAATAAACTTCCCACCTCCATTAAACAATTAAAAATAAATCCAAACAAGTTCAAATATGAACTAACTAAGTTCTTACTAAGCCACTCCTTCTACTCTGTTGAAGAATTTATGAAGCTGAATGTATCATAGGGTAGATATTTATAATTATGTAAGAACATTATTAGAACACTAATTTTTTAGTATAGGATGTAAAAATATTTATCAATTTTATATATAAGGTACAAATTGTATGTCTTCTGTATAGAACTTAAGAAAATCTTATTATAAGTTAAAAGTAATCAATAGTTACAGTATATTCTAATATTAATAAAGCAACCTATGTAAAATCTCTGACTCGTTCCACATCCTTGAAGCTTGTGCTTCTCTATAGGATTTATGGAATATGATTTTATACCTATACCTACCTACCTATTGTGTGGCGTAGAGATGGGGGCGCATTAGCCCAAATCAACACAGCGGAGGACTGGCTGAGGAAGCCAGTACACGTTGCAAAAAACAGCGCTTGCTGCGAGGTATCGTTCAAATCAAGGTCGCGATGTTGGGGGTAAATCGAAGCACGCGTTGAGTCGTCTCCACAAAGTCGGTGCCAGTCACGGATATCGAAGAATTGCGGCTGCCGAGACGAAGTCAACTCCCGGAATCGTGCGTCAGGGAGGAGAAACCTCTATTTCCATCTCCGGATCATCTGCAGCGACAAGCAGCTAGTGTGGTATGGAAGTCATAAAAAATTGCCAGGTATTACGTTTTGGTCACAAACGGAATAAAATGTGGCAATTATTGCCAATTTATGTACAAAAATAAAAGTTAATGTGAACTGCAAATGTTATCAACGGATATTCTCCATTCCAATCTCTTTTTCTTTTTAATTAAAAAAATAAAGGGCATTATAACAGAACTGATTTTATTAAAAAATATAAAAATAGAGAACATTTAATTTATGTAGTTCACGTGACATTGAATCAAATATGTTGATAACTTGTGCCATTATTGTTAGTATTATTTTAATGTAAAAATATTATAAATAAATGAAAAAGGCAGTTGCATTCTACGTATTTATAAGATGTATTTAGATATTAGCATTCTCCTGGTAATTTTCAACGAGAACAGCCAGGAGGTTGCTATGAGTGGTGACGCCCATAATGTATTTTTTTTCCCAACCAAAGCAAGTAAGTTTATTCGAGTTGAAACCCCGAATTATTTTAAAGTTCTGTCGTGTGGCATTAGGTCCGGTAAAAGTAATTTGTGTCATTACTATTGACTTATTATATATATATATATATATATGTTTATATTTTTGTCGTGTTTCAGATGAAATGGATTTCACAGTGTAAAAATACTTTAAACGTCAAATTTGTACTTATATTCAAAGACAGACTACTATTATATATTTTGAGTTGTTAGTTTTGGATATATTTGATCATTTTCAAGTGATACATCTTCTTTTCGTTCATGTTAAACTTTCCTTGAAATGTCTGAAAACGCATTTCTCCTGTTTGTATTACTATTACTCTTCGCCAAAATGCTTAACTAAATTTCTTGTTACTATTCAGGCTATGGAAAGTACTTAATGAGTGATACAATGGTCAACTCCACCAATCGCTTAACCCCCGCTCTTTTATATCTTCAAATCATTGCCTCGTTAACATTATTAATTTATATCATTAGGAACTGATATAACATATTTTAAAACGTTCCGTCTCTTAGTTTAACTTGCCGTCAGAAATTATTTTAGTAGTTATCTTAAGCATATTTCCTGAACTGCATCTTCATCATTATATAAAAGGAATTCAGTACCTTCAAGGGTGTTCAAATCAATTATGTTACGTATATAGAGATAATTATAATTTTAGACTACATACAATAAACTATCGGCAACTTAAATTGTTAAATATTCATTTTGAAACCTACACTAATTTCATGTAAATTGATTAAATATTTACGATCCAAGTTAAACTGATCGAATACTTTAAATTCGTCACGAGCGGTTAATTTAGCGTTATAAATGAGACTATAATTTGTCGCTCAGGTAGACCTGATTTTAATCGCCATCATCAATGAATCTCATAATCGTTTGTGTTTGACATAGGTTTTCCACTATAAATTAACCAATACTTATGGCCAATGAATATTTAAAGTTTCTCATTATGTAAATAAAGTACTATGAAAAGTCGTGGAGAGTCGAGTAGGTCGTACTGTCTGATACAAAAGGCACAAAATTGAACAGTGTGGTTCAGAAATTAAATATAACATTTTGTTATAGCTATTAATAGAATTACACGTTAATAAAACAATTATAAAACAGTTAATTTCATTCAAATATTGAAATAAAAACATATACAGAAAGAAAATATTGTAGTGAAGATAAACCAGAAAAACAATTAATAAATTGATAAAAACATAACTACACAATGCTTTTCCCTCAGTTTATGACTTCAAAAGATGTACATTGATGTATTAATACTTATATTTATCCGACTTTCTAATAAATAGAATTTTATAACTCTACTCCTTTTTTTAAAATCTTGCTGCATAAACTCATTGGTTTCTTTAGTAATTATAGTATTCGTGTCATTTAGAAAACTTATAATAATTTAAATTTAGAGGAACATAATATTATACACAAATTAATTGTTCGGATTGTAAAGCTTGTCACATAGACCAGTCAAAACGCTCTCTAAAAACTGATGTCAGTGAACACAAAAGTAAATTGAAATTTCACTGCTCAAAATTATTCGGTCGTGTCCAAACATATTTATTTAAATAATCATATATTATATTTGGAAAAATATCAAAATATTAGACGAATGTAATGGTTGCCGACCTCTGTGGTCTAATAGCGTCGCTGCCTCGCACCATAGGGGTCCCGGATTCGATTCCTGCAATGGGCTTTGACATTGTCTGCGTTTGTTTGAGTGCAACAAATTAAGGTCCCGAAATGGGAGAATAGTCCCTAATCACCTTAGTTTAAATGTTAAAATAAAGATATTTAATTGTTATTAGAGAACAATGAGTGAAATGTTACACATCATTAAAAAAAAGAATTATCCTTCTGCCTCGTATCGTTCACTAGCTGGACTATAGTGTATTTTGAAACAAGCTTAAGTTTCAAATTGGAAACAAATGACAGTAAATATTGACAGAAAACTGGAGAAGAACAACTGGATTAAAATTATTACTTAGTCATTGACAGAATGATTCTGTCTGTAGAAGTGACCGAGATCTTCCATTGTCCACCTTGTGGAGAAAGTAGAGTTATCCATAACCTCTGCATAAGGCAGTCAGCTGTAATTAGAATTGAAGGGCAAGAGAAGAAAACAGAAATCAAGAAAGGAGAAGACAAGGATGCAGTCCGTCGCCAATGCTGTTTAACTTATATATAGAACAGGCGATGAAGAAAGTTAAAACGGAATATGGAAAAGGAATCATACTGCAAGAATAATAAATAAAACCCCTATGGTTTACCGATGATATTGTAGTATTAGGGGAATCAGAAGAAGGCTTCGAAACTATGATAAATGGCATGAACGGAATCCTAGAGGAAGAGTTCAATATGAGGATTAATAGAGGGAAAAACAAGGTAATGGAGTGTAGTATGGGAAACAGTGGAATAATAAAGGGTGTTAGATTGGGAAGGGATATTTTGACGGAAGTTAATGAATTCTGTTACTTGGGAAGCATAATAACTAGGGATGGTAGAAGTATAGTAGACATAAAGAGTGGGATAGCACAGGCGAGGAAGGCTTTCGCGAAAAATCGGAATTTACTTGAGGGGAATATAAGTCTGAATATTAGAAAATCGTTGCGAGAAATGTTCATAAGGAGCGTGGCGTTATATAGGTGCGAAACGTGGACGATGGGAGGTGCAGGAAAATAATAGAATCCTGTGTTGCTAAAGGAGAATGCTGAAAATCAGATAGTTGGATGAAATCGCTAACGAGGAAATTCTAAACAGAATAGGGGAAGAGCGAACAATATGAAGGACGTTGACCAAGAGGAGGGATAGATTAATAGGCCACGTTCTAATGCACGAGGGTCTCGTAAAATTAGCATTAGAGGGAAGTGTGAGGGGTAATAACAGAAGAGGGAGACCAGGTATGTAATACGCTAAGCAGATTAGGGAGGATGTGGTAGTTATGCGGTAATGAAACCGCTTGTACAAGGAAAGTTAGCATGAGGGTTTCTTCAGACCACTCTTAGGACTGAATACCACAACAACAACATTTGGATATTTGCTGAGAATATTGGAAGTTACGTTTAAAATATTTATCAAACTAGAAATTGTATTTTTTTGAATGTTTAATTTCTAAATGGGCACAAATAGAAACCAGTAACCAAATAAACTAAATTAAACATTTCTGCGGAGAATTTGCGGGTATAGTGTGTGAATATATAAAAATTTTCACTAATGTTATAACATGGCACGTCACATGCCCTGCTTCTAAATTAATAACTTAGTTTTTATTTTTTCTGAAAAATGTATTTGTGAGTTGCGCCTAGGGTGTAATGATTCGGTATCTGCAGAAAAGTATTACTTTACTCAGTACTAGTAGCGAATTCCCGGTTTCGATATCTGCAAATGTATCGGTTTTAAAGTATACCTGAGAGTAAGAAATATATACCTGAAATTATTTTATTCGTAAAACTTTTTGAACTCCTACTATTATTAAGTTTATCTCCTTTTTAGTTTTGTATGCTTTCAAAAAGGGAACAGGTATCTGCCAATTAAAAGACTAAGTTTATTAAAAATTCATTTTATTGATTAAACATTTAAAAAAAATTAAATCGGAAATTTTAAAAATAATTCGTATAATGAAGTTGGCCTAATTATTTTTATTTATTTGACACGTTAGAAAATATTTTCAACATATTTGAATTATCATTAATTCATTTTAACAAACAAGCGCACTTCTTGCATTTAAAATGTCTGCATGCCAAAAGAAGCTTAAAGGATTCCAAGTAAAATATATAAATAAATAACAAAAATATAAGAAAATGCTTTTTCGCTTAGCTCTCCCTAGAATAAATTCTTTACCAATCGTTTGTGGTTCAAAAGATTCCGTGCTTTTGAAAGGACTCTCCCAGCTTTAGAAAATAGTTTTTCACTGAATCGGACGTCGTGGGAAGAATATCGTATTCTCTGTCAGTTGGCGAAGGGAAGGATGACCTTTTGCCATATATTCTCTTAATGGAACCTTATATTAAATAGTTTATCTGACAATTTAATAAACATTAATGAGTTAAATCAGCCTCTTTGTCAGTATTTAAAATTTAAATATTAAACATTACAACGTTTCGTCTTTCATTTGAGACATTTTCAGGTAAAAAATTAATTGTACATGGTACTTCACTCCGTGACTCCTTCTGCCGAAGGAGAGAGGTTCCGTGTGCAGCTAAATTTTTACTTGAAAAGTCTCAGATGACAGACGAAACGTTGTAATGTTTAGTTTTTAAATTTTAAAAAAACTTACAAAGTGTCTCTTTATTCAACAGTATATTGTATATTGTTCTAAGCGGGAAGACGAGTTCCCTTAAATAGAAAGTGCGGTCGTCATCAATAGTTACCTGTAAAGATCGAGCCTATATTATGGTCATCGTAAGTACGCCTTGCGTTTTATTGGCCTCGATTCAAAAGAGCCTCTGGGACGAAAACCATGTTGGCCTTTGAATAGAAATCCATTTTCATCCCAGAACTTCCGTACATATTCTGACATTAGACGCTCTAAGACATTACACGTGACTGACGGAAAACTTTACATTTAGATTTAGATTTATTATGATTCAATCCATTAGTCCTCGGTTGAGGAAAAAGGATACGTCAAATATAATATTACAAGAAATATACAAAATTTTACAACTAAGAATTGAATGACAAAAAGAGGAAAGATAAAATTCAATCTTCAATTTTCAGTCGACGGAGGTAGCAGCGTAGGTTCCCGTCGAACATGAAAAAGAAAATAAGTCAGTAGTTAAATTCTAGTAGAGTATAGTTATAAAATAATAGGCCTGTGGTTGATAGTATCTAATATTGGACCCGATTTGTAAGTAGGAGTAACGGAAGTAATTTTCCAGTACTCTCGATCCATGGAATTATTAATAGAAATTAGAAACTGCCGTGGATTCCCCTCCCAGCTTTAGAACTTCTGCTGTAATACCATCTGGCTCGACCAATCGGCAATTATTTATTTTTCTCGCAATGTATTTAAGGTGGCGCTGAGGGAGTTTTCTCGCAGGCGCTTCACTCCAGAGTGACTACGGGGCTCACCTGATTATGTCGGGAATGCCTCGCGCTCTCTCTGTTTTTTTTATATCAAAGTTCTCACATGCCGTGACACCTTCACCTACCTTAGGAGGTATATATACTGTGGTCGAAGACCTTGGGCATGTAGCAAGAGTTGTCCGCTGATCCCATTGGATCAGTCGGCTAACTGCCTCCTGAAACTGGTGGAGACATGGAGAAGGGAATGCTGCGACCCCGCAGCAAACTCGTTTCCCGTCATTCGGAAGGGCGTGAGAATAGTACTTAATACCCGACCTACCTGATGCAGATTTTCTAGGATTTTCCCTGCATCTCTTTGGGTTAAACGCCGGGTAGGATCCTTAAACGACAGCCTGGGGGCCCTGGCTAACCCTTGGATACCTTGCTCTACCTTTCGCATCCCACCTTTTCAATTCCCTTCCTATGCTATTAAACGGGAGTTGTATGTTGCAGGTTCACCCTCATGTAGCCTGTTAACCCCCTCTAAAGAATCAATTCTGATTCCTGGATGGAAGGGAAAGTTTAGTGTTACCTAACGCCATGAAGCATAAAATGCAGGCGAAAATATACGGCCAAAATTAAAATTATTTACTTATTACATTATAACACGACGTTTCGTTCCTTTGTTTGGAACCACCTCAGGTGTGACAACAAAACTAGATTATTCGAGGTACAGTTAGAACAATTGTAAAAATTTGCTACTGTTATTCCTATTTACAACACAAAGGAACGACCGCCACAAAAGTTTCGAAACTAATAAGTATTGGTACTCGAAAAGTATCCCAAGGAAAAGCACCGATTATTTAAAATACCGGTCTCCAAAGCCGAATACCGATGTCAGCAAATTATCGATACTTTGTACGGGACCCAGCACAGGGCTTTTCTTTTCCACCGAGTCGGTGCTCTAATTTACTTGAAACGCGTGAATAATGCTAGTTTCGACGGACTGGGTGTTATTAAGCTAGGGGCAGTGTTAAGGTAAACCATTACCGTCCTGACGCGGGCTATTACGACGGCTATGTGGCTATCACTGTTTCAGAACGCGGATTCATAATTACCGTTTCTCATTTGCAAGTCGTCCGACAGGATTCCATAATTACTTGTTTGTGTAAAAAGGTTGTAAATCTCGAAGAAAAATTACGTTCCCTTATCACCATAAATCAGCGCTCCTAAATACTTAACAGCTTTCACTAAGAACGGGAACAAGTTAATTGGCTGCGGCGTTCTAATCTTGTCATCTCGCGCGTGGGCGTAACAGCGGCGGCTGTCTCCCCGCAATTTTCGAGGGAAATGGAGACAGTAGCCCCTGATGACCTTCGCCCCCCTCGGTGAAAGAGCGCGATTGTGCGATCGCACTGGAGAGGGTGCGCATGCGCGGCCAGGGGGCGGGGTACGCGGGGGGGGGGGGGTTACGCGGTCCACAGACTTTCTTAGTGTTGATGCTGCGTGCGGTCCATGGAGCAACGGCGAGCCGGCATGGGACTTCGGCGCAAGAGGCGCGACTCGGGCAAGTACACACCTTACGGCCGTACACACTATTTTCGCTATTTTCAAAAATAGCTTTTCCCGGTTACTAAACGAAAGTCGCGTGCTCGATTTACAGTCACGCAGAATTTGATAACTGGCATGGTTACCACAGACTTTTAAATTTAGTTTGCACGATGGACCCCGGACTGCAGAGTGAAAACTTGTCTGTAATACTACACACTAAGTGAATGTCAAATCCTGTATCAAATTTCCGAATTACAAAAGTGGTGTAATTTGGAATAGCAGAATCTTTAAGTAACGCCGCTGAGATTCAGATTCTTCTGCTTATTTTTGCTATAGTTCTACGAAACCAGCGCATGTCAGTAAAATAAATTTAACAGTGGTACTTTTACATTTAATTAGAAACGCGGAGGACGTGAAACATTTCTAACGTATTTGTGAGCTGATTTCTGATGTGATCTCGCTTTTTGGAATTGGAATCTGTCTTGTGACATTTATACAACAGCTTGGCTTCAAATTACAAAATGTCTTACTTTTCACGCTAGAAATCACGCTTTTCACTCGAAATCATTATCGAAGCGCCAAATTCAGGATTGATGGTTAAAAGCGGCTTGTTTTCGTATGTTCCGCATCATTAGGCTTCGTTTGAATGACTTAGTAAAACTAAATTTTATGGTAGACTTTTTATTTGTTGTGCAATTATTTACGGGAAACGAAAATTTAGTTAACGGATTAGGAGGGAAGAATATTGACCTACCGGGAATCGAAATCCGGACCGCGTTGCTCTTGCCACCTAAGCTATCCAGGTGGGTCTGGTCCAAATTTTTCTATCATAAACCATTTATCAGTTTCTTAGCCCTTTTTGAAAAAACTTGGTCCGTTTAAAAAAAAGATAATTTAACAGTAGGAGATATAGACAAGCATGACGTAAATAATTTATTCATTTTATTATATTTCCAGTGATCGCCGTTTTGTAAGGCGTAATGAGAGTTCCGTTTCTAAACTGGAGGAATGGACAGTTTCCGTTGCACGTATCTCACCGACACGGCCATCGAGATTACCATATCGAGTGTCAACACATTCAAGTCTGCCTTCACAAATACTTGTCCGTCGTTAACTGAGATTCTTGTCTCAATATACTTTCCAACCACTGCGATAATTCCGTATTATCTGCAATGTAGGAAGTGAGGAGACGCCTCTAATTTCACAATATGTCTTATCAGTGTCCCCGGCTTACAGGTTACACATCACAAGAGTTGTATGCAACTGTCTCCAGGCTTTAAATTCGCACAAAAACTTGCCTCGCAACATCAGATTTACAGTTTGTTTAAATAGGCCTACTGCTTGCCAGTGAACGTGTGCTGTGCTCTCGTTTTTTTATGATAAAATATTTTATCTGTCTCTGTAATGTGACCACTTTACTTCCAGAAGATTCTTGATTTCCAGTAGAATTACTTAGATCAAGAAAAAACTGAAAATATCTACTTTATTAATGACTCGTGCAAAGGAAAACTCGCTTGATATTGTTTCGTGTATCTTGCTGCAACTAGTCTAAAAATGCAAATAAGCAAGGAAGCTTTTTCTTTGTTTCTTCATGGCTCCACAGCCCATTGAGGGTCTGGGCCTACCGAGTCGACTGCGGACTGTCACTTTGCATGACACATTCCGAATTTGGAGCGACACGTGGTCAGCGTATCGATCCTCCAACAGTCTTAATCTCGGTCTTCTCGACCATGACAACACAAACATCCAAGCCCACGCCAGGATTGGAACCCGGGACCTGTGGGTTGTGAGGCAGCAACGCTAGCCACTACACCACAGAAAGCTTTATTTTATGATAAATAATAATTTATGAATGGCCATCTATTCCTCATATCCACGCACTCTGTATTTGGTTGTGTTTCTGGTTTAAAGAAATACAATATTTATAAACTTCAGGACAAACCGACGCGAACAGCCAACACGAAATTTTAGCATAACTTACGTGTTTGAACGTATAATATATGTAAATTATTGTTATAGTGTAAAGTATTAGTGTCTACACGGATCGATCTAGAGAGCTCATATGCCCACATTCCTCCATGAGATCAAAAAATTAACCACTTACCGTTGGTCACTCGTACGGCAACATCAAACTAATTATAAGAAGTACAGCGAGCTATTTTTAAGCTGTAATATATCATGTATCAACATCCAAAGATTATCGCGGCAGATAACGTATAATTGTAACGGCTATTTTGTATGCATAAGCTAACTGTACAGTGCAAATATAATTTTAGTTAAATTGAAATTCTCTCATAGTAGTAAAATTCAGTTGTTTATTGACAAGTAACCAAAAGAGCCTACTGACACCATGTTCAGCCCACACATACTCTTTGGCTTTCCGCGTACGTTTTGGTGAGTCGATCGCAGATAGTTCAAGTGTGAACACATCTCGATTACACTGCCTCAAATTGTAAGACACTAGCGACTGTCAGCCCATAACGTATGTATTTGAAGATCAGTAGAGGATCCAAAGAAGTTTAGTGTGAGGTGAAGGGGGAACAGTTTTGCAAAATATATATTAGATTAGTATAATAATTAATTAATACAACTAACAAATCATTTCAGTCTATTTTATTTGACATCTGTTACTGTCTATTAAACATTTAATTGGTAGATCATATGATTTGGAAAAATTATTTTTTTAACATTAATTAGCATTAGATAATTAGAATGAACATCGAGCACACAATTCCAAACATATGTGGCAAGTTCTGTATGATTTATAACAATATGGAGGACGTTGACTAAGAAAAGGAATAGATTAATAGGCCACGTTTTAAGACACGAGGGTCTTGTAAAATTAGCATTAGAGGGAACTGTGTGAGGTAAGAACAGAATAGGGAGGCAAAGGATGGAATACGCTAAGCAGATTAGGGAGGTTGTGGGCTGTGCTAGTAATAAGGAAATAAAAAGGCTTTCGCAAGATTGGTTACCATGGACGGTTGCATGAAACCAGTCTTAGGACTGAATACCACAACACACAACATGATTTATAAATTTAAATTATTAAGAACCAAAAGGTTGTCCGTGTTGTTATCATAATGTGATTATACCAATATAAGAACGACCAACATTTTATGGTGGTATTCAGTACATTTTAGTCAATTTTTGTATCTTCTGCGAATAAACGATCCGGTATAAATATAAATTGTTTGAAATACCTTAATACCTCAATTATTAGTTATAATATAGAAAAAACAAAAACATCATGAAAGTTGTTAGTTTCCTTTGAATAATACTAACTGTCCTAAAAATGCATTAATTTTTTAAGAATTACATTTCTTTACCTAGCATGTGGGGGTGAACATTCCTCCTATTTTCCCCATCCTGAACCCGCCATGAAAATATACAAAGTAATGTAGTATTTATGACAGCTAACTTAAGGTCATACAAGTCAGATGAATCCTCACCTTTCTTTTCTATTTCTTCTGTTTTAAAATAACTTCATTTTGAAAAATATGCTGTTGCTTTCACGTTCATCATATTGTACTGAAGGATGCTGTATAATTTTATAAATGGCGTTCTTCTAAAGTGTTTCTTAAGATGGCAATTAACTTTCTGAAGAATTACTAAATTAAGTATAGCTGCGGTACGTTTTTTCTCGTGTTCCATTTACGTTACATGTCAGTGAGGCCTGGAATTTATGACAAGTCCTACATTTTTCTGAATCTATGGGTGATTTTTATATTTGATTAGTATAATAATTAATTAATACAACTCTAAATCAATTCAATAGTGTCGAAAATGATTTTCTACTGTGCACATTAGGTCATATTTACACCTTGTTGAGTAGAGGCCATACTTTCCCAACTTTTTCCATAATCTATAATACTTTTAGGATTACGCGAGTAGAAAGGTTAAGTCTACCTCGTGCGGCGTAGTGGTCAGCGTCGCTGCCTCGCATCACACAGGTCCCCGGATGGATTCTTGGCTAGGGCTTGGACGACTTGTTGCTTGACTTCCCCCGAATCGTTTACTATTAGCAGATTGTACGGCTATAAATAATTTGAAAAAATATATAAAAATGTTTTTCCCTCCTGACGACGTTTTGGATTATATTGTTGCGAATGAACACAACAATCACACTACAAGCCTTTATTTCAAACATCAAAATCTTTGATGTGCGGTGACGATAAAACTATTCCGTTTGAAAACTATAGTCCTTTACAAATGGGAGCCGGTTTCACCTTGAAGCTGTTTATTGCGCCGTCCAATCAAATTTTTCACACTAAAGTAAGGGTTTGTTGCGGGTGAAGTGAGACGATGTAACAATGTTTGTCTATTTCTCTACTGTAATTCGCTGAACGCCAGTACGGCTACCATTTGACAAGGACTATATGTTAAGTTAACCTGGTTCAACTTGCCGAAAGTAAAGCGTTCCTACAGCATGAAGTTCCCAGGTTATGTTTGTGATTCTAGGAAGAAATTCTTCAGCAATGAAAGGTGAAATATTTTTTTGTAAACTGTGTGAAGTTAAAGTTAGGGCAGAAACACATTGTAATGTGCAACATTACTGTAATATTGCTAAAAACAACAGCTGTGTGATGAGGAGTGACAGCAGGCAAAGGTTGTTCATCCGTGCACTGTGTGAGACGACAGTGTCTTAGAAAATCCGATTGGAGAAGCTGAAGATTCCACGCTTCAGACAGTTATACAACACATTCAGTTCCAGATAAATCAACACTGAGAGGAGACTATTTATCCACGTATTACGAGGAGATGTTGAACAAAATACGAATGAGAGTTGTTGGGCGAAAGACCTGGTATCCACAGGTGAAACCACAGATGCCCGCCACATTATGCTGCGTTATGTTATTTCTTTAAAAATGGACGGTCTTGGAGAAATTTTCCTCCGAATGTTTGACGCTGACGAGGGATTTAACAACACTACCATTTTGCTTGGCAATTAATTGTATGAAGCTACTGCGCCGGATGGTGAAGCACCGTTGTCTCAACGGATGGTGCTTCAAACATGGTTAAATCAGCCGAGAAACTATAGATTTTCTACCCCAGTTATAGAAGAAGTGCGGTCACATTATTTTACTGTGCGAAGAATCACTAAAAGCTCCGACACGGCTGCAGAAATTCAAGGAACAAGCCAAGTAATTGCCTGTTCTGTTTCGTAGAAGGTTCCGTCGATTCCGCAGTGAGATCGGAACTAACTTTCTGTTTATTTATAGTACTTTGAATGCAGCTAAATATTTCTTCTCCTTTTATATTCCATTTAAATCTCAAAGTACCTACGCTTTCCAATAAAAATAGCCAAATTTACAATTTAATTTTACCGCTCGTTGACCCCCTCGTTTGTAAATAATCACTCGAGTTCCTTCATTAAGCTCGGAAAAATTATGTGATCTTTTGTCGATAAATGAAAATGCTTGTTGTTTTGAAAAAAAATCATAGGTCGTTAGTGTGCGTTGATTTTTCTGGGTTCCGTTTCCTTCGTCCGTCGTTTCTCAGCGTTGCGACACTGACGTGATTCATTGAAGGGCCACAGCTGAAAGAACGGGCACAGGTCTGAATGTCATCGACTTTCTGTGCCTCTTCGGAAGCGGACGCCTGTTAACAAAACGCGATGTTAAATTATCCGGACTGGTTTGAGGACAGTCGACTCCAAGCGTTTCTCACGGGAATGTTGTTAGTCATTAAAAAAAAAAAAAAAGTATCTTATGCAGTGCTTATCGCCTTTAATTCACATTAAATAAAGCTTTTCTGCAAAACATTTTGTTAGCATACGCCTACCATAAAAATTAAAACCTGTTCCAGCAATAGTCAATATATGTTTCAAATTTTAAAGTAAAGAAAAAACTTCAGCCGTGTCGGAACAGAAATTTTTTCAAAGAAGCTCGGGCATATAGTTGATGAAACTGAATTAAAGGATCACGATGGGAAATCTCGACCGCACCGGGAATAGGACCAAGAACCACTGCTTTGTAAGTGGTAGCTATACATCTGAACTGTCCTAGTCGACTCTCCGCCAGGTACGAGACTTCTCCATCTTCTGAATTGCCGGAACCCAGGCTCAAATACAATTTATTACACCACATTCTTCACGTAATAATTTTTTAGGTGTTCGGGGACGAATGGATATTACTTGTAAATTGATCAAAGGTGAAATGAATTAATTCAAGAAGAGAATAAATTCTTTCAAGAAACTGAATTAAAGGATCACGAGGGAGAAATCTGCAGCGGACCGGCAATAGAAACTGCAACCAACGCTGGATACACAACTCTAATTAAATAGTGAAATAATAATAAAATGTAAAAAATTTGAATAATTAACAATTTACTATGTTTCTGAAATATTATTGCTATTATCAGGAGTGGAAAAAACTTTGTAACAACATAAGTAATCGTCGTAAACAAATAGCGTAACGAAATATGAAGAACCATTACGCAGTCTTTTTTCATTTCAGATCACTTTTGGTCTAGCATTATTGGCAGTTTTAAAATATCATTGCTAATTCTTACAAACAATAAAAATTTTTTGCCAACGAATTTAAAATAAATAAAATACAAAGAATGGCCAAAAGTCCGAATTGGAGTAATTTAATTACAGAATGTTTCTTCATTTGCCCCCAGACGTTGCAGGAACAACATGAAATTTTGTAATTTTTTAAATAATAAGATGAGGAGGTCCCGAAATTTTTTGACTTTTGACCATTATTTGTATTTTATTTATAATATTAAGTCAGATTAATTTAATTAATTTTTTTACATATTTTATCGTCGCCTGGTGGAGTGACAATTGTTAACTATGAATAAGTGATTTAAAAGTCTTTTATCTGACATTGAGTAAATTCATAAATAAAAGTAAGTGATTAAGAAAAAAGTTAGTACTCGTTCTATATTTCTAGTTATGATAAATGTATAAATAACTAAATTTTACGTAGAGACAATTTCGATTCTCATGCCTCAATCTAGTTCATGATTCTGTCACTGTATTTTAAATTTGACTATAAATGGGAGAAAAGACTGAAGTGCGTGTAGTTTCATTTAGCTCAATGGTATTTCCTAGTTCATTCACTTTCTGTTTACGTGTTATTAATATTTGACTGCTGTTAAAATCGATTCCACAATAAGCTGTTAACTTGCCAGTATATGATACGTAGTAGAAAAACATTGTGAGAAAACATCGGCACGGTGCTAAAAGACGTATGTAACTCTTTTCACAATTTCCTTGCACGGTCATAAACGGCCTTCACAAAGAAATTGTAACAATTAGGTCTGTGCTGCATAACGGAGCTCTGATATTTCCTGGAATGTCGCACAAGACGATAATCAATCAATGTGATCAAGTGCCCATTATTTTATAAAAACACGATTATTCACGTAATATGGTGTGGAAGAAAGTAATGGCTGTGGACTCAGCGTGCCTCTCAGAAGTACAAAACAGTTGTTTTACAACGAAAATAATATGAAGAATAGTTTCCATTCTATTTTATCAATTTTTATGAAACAAAATAGGGTGAAATAAGCCAAAAATTAATTTATATTTTAGGGCATGTCAATGATAATGTAGGAAATGTATAAAATATAATGTTCCAATGTGTTGTTTCAATTTTCATGAAAATTGTTGATAAGAAATATATCGATTTGACAGTACCAACGATTTCTCGCAGCAGTCGATTCAGCGGCTTGTTTGACATCCTTTCGTTACAATCCTGACGAGTTTCTACGTCGATGCATAACTTTTGATGAGGATGGGTGCAATAACGAATTCCAGACGCAATATACCAGCCCCAACTATAGGCTTTTGCAGCTGAAGCCTTTGAGATGTTTGCGATGAAGGTGAAAGATTGCAAAATACAGTAAAGGCTTAGATTATTTAGAAAAAAGCGAATGATACATTAATGCTATTGTACATCGTTACTGGACAGCTCGAGACGGGAAATTAATTCAAAACACCACATTTGTCAGAGATGAACGTGTTTGTAGATTAAAAGCAATCTACCGTTGCACAGCGCAAATATCAGCCGTTTATTCATGTTATAAAATATCCACCCCTGGTCCCTACAGATGCTAGTCATGTCTTACAACCACAATATTTGTTTATGAATCGCAAAGAACACGTGTACAAAATTTTGTAAAAATTTCTCCTCGTGTTTAAATCCGTATAAAAATAGACAAAAATAAAAACAAATATATATATACACAGATTTTTTATAAATAATTATTTGTAGCTTTAATCTTAATCCTATTTCAACTTTGGATGATACACTAATATCAGACCGGAAATTAACTGTAAAACAAATCCAAATAAGACGAAGAAGGATGACGAAAAAAAACAAATTAAGGGGAGAAAAACATTTAATTAACAGAATAATCAATATATAAATAATAAACGGCCAAAAAGTCAACATGAAATATATTACTATTATTAACAAAAGCTAAGATTCATCTCCATATGGAGACTTCTTCAGGCTTACTACAAACATAATAATTCAATAAATTAATTCTGAGTTCCATGTTACAATTTTGAATTTATATATAAATAATTTCGTTGAAAACTTACAAATTTGGCAATTTCTACTTCCTTATTACAGTTTTTACATCACACTGCCCTTCAATCCTTTAAGAAATGTCAAATGTTTATCATGTAATAATACACATTCCTTCTTTGAAAGAAAAACACTACGACGTATAGCAAACTTTTAGAAATTTACAATATTCCTTTCTTGATTGTTATTTATGCCACATTGTCAATCTCCACATTGACGAAGCCTATCAAAAATTAGAAATATTTATATGATTGACAATGATAACAGTTAATTATAGACATCAGATACTATTCCAGAATTATATCCGAAATAGTTTATATTGCATCTAACCCCAAATCAATTTTTGTCGAAAAACATACTATGAAACGGAACAGTGGCTATGATCCTTTATTTTTCTTTAGCTTTATATTAATTTATTTACATTTAGGCTCGTTTTAGCTTTGCTTTTAAGTTCATGACCTGGTTTATGCGTTGTGTCGTTTTTATGGGTCTTACAAAAGTAAAAAAGGTGTGGGATATTTATTTTATTCTTAATTTTTGTTCGTTAATTGGTTAATCCTTTACCTAATTAGTATTATGTTCCTGTGATAGAAGTTGAATGAGCCTTGTGGTTCTTCAAGCCCTTGAATTTACAGTTAACGGGAGTGTTCCACAGTTATTCTTGCGGCTCTGCTCGTCTCGTAGGCTGTATTTTTGACCGTTGTCGAGACGAGGATTGGCAAGCAACACTGTGCAAGGTGGCCGCAGCTGTCGATACGTCACGTAAACAAGCTCTTGTGATAGCGGAGGCGGCAATTGCTATTCAACAGACTTGCCAAAGTCAATTATGTTCATTTCGAGTCCCCAAAGCCCTGGTATAACTAACGTCTAGACTAACATCACATATTCAACGCAAACGATCAAAATTTATTACCTTAAATAAACATTAGAAAAATAATATCCCTCCAAAAAGGTGGTTCAACAGTTAATACGAAGTATTGAACATCGTAAAACACAAAACTTTCTAACCTGCGTGTTGTGAAGTGACCGAAAACGCACGAATCAACTCAATACATTCTGAAATTGCAGGGAAATTTGCAGTGTAAAACAAATTATCAGGGCAGTATCCTCCATTTCATTGAAAGGAAGACAGTATTTTGGGCAAGGATGATGATAAAAGGCCATAAAAGTACCTCCAGGCAAGCGTAACGCCTAAAAGTTAGACCACGAGCCTGTCATTGTTTAGCCTTACTTGATTTTTGAACTGGAACTTCTTATGCCATCGGTGGGTACGTTGGCGTGTTAAGAAATATGAGCGAAATGTCACTGTAATAAATAACATCTCGGTCAGGTTTGATCGTACATCTTTGCATACAAATCGAGTAAAGCGTATTTTGTAACGCGACGTCCCCATAGAAAATCCCATATTCAGCTCACTTAATCCCATATTCAGTTTTTGGAATAGTGTGTAACAAATACAGATAGCCAAATTTGCATTAAGTAGGTTTCTCTGAGTTTCTTCTCCTGAATGACATGCAGGCAAACTATATTCAGAGAGTCCTTGTCCAATTTGTAAAGTGTATAAAATTTTAACAATCATTAATAGGGAGAGTTAAAAACCTCACGTTTAGAATAGTAAAACCAATTGACGGTATAGGAGAGATTCTAAGAAAAAGGAGTAAATAGTAATAAAAATTAGTATCAAATACTACAACATAGATTTCTGACTAAAAAGTTACAATAAATAAAAAGCCAAAAAATGAGCATATAAATTTATCACTATTTATTCAAAGCAACGTTTCGTCTCTAATTTGAGACTTCCTAGGGCGTAATATTTAGGAATACATCATATTAACTCCTCGAGTCCCTCAGCCGAAAAGATTGTTGAATTTACATGTGAATAATTTAGTGTCACGCATGGACCATCTCCGGCGACGGTCCGAAATGAGGAATAAATAGTGATAAATTTATATGCTGACTTTTTGGCCGTCTTTTTATTTATTGTAATATCCCATACTATGTGTTGTACAAAGAAATGGAGTTTTTAAAGAGAGAATAGCACAGTAATGATTTTTGAAGAAGATGTATTTGGTGTAATTGACTGTAATTACGAGAAAAAGGAAAAGCAGAAAGAAATAGACGGGAAGCTTAAAAAAGATGGGTCTACAAACGAAGATCAAATACACTGACGATGATGATAGGAATCAGAAAGCTCTTCAATACATATATGAATGAACAAATCTTTTGAGACAAGTTTGAGGGACAAATAATATCCACGTTTGATCAAATCAGGGTCGAGAATAGTAAGGAACGGTTGAGATTACTGTATTATTAACGATTTCCGATGTAGGAGAGCGAGAAAAGTCGTCGACCTTCTGTGGTCTAGCGACTAGCGTCGCTTCCTCACAGCACAATGGTCCCGGGTTCCAATCGTGGCATGGGCTTGGGTGTTTATGCCGTCGGAGACTGGGATTAAGACTGCTGAAGAACCTATAGGCTGACCACGAATCACTCCAATTTCGGAATGTGTCAGGTAAGCTGACAGTCCGCTCTCGACCCGGTAGGCCAAGGTCCTGAATAGATTGCAGAGCCGAGGAAGCAGACGAGAAAAGATGGAGCGCTTTAATAAACTAGTCATAGGAAATGAAAGAAAAACTTCATATCATTCTTAGATGTGGAGTAATTATGTACACTAATGACTAAATAAAAAAAGAGTATATGTTAGATATGTAAATGTAAACCTTCTTAATTAACTTTGCAGCCTACATTGGCTTATTGGGTCGTCTGCGGACTGTGAGCTTACATGAAACATTCCGAATCTGGTGTGACACGTGTTCGGCTTATCGATTTTTCCGGCAGTAAAATGACATATATTAAATTCAATTTTAAAATCGACCACTAACTTTTACAATCGTCAAATATTTTGGACTCAAAGTACCTTTATAAATTTTTAATTACTGAGGCTACAAAGTTATTATATTTGTCGTGAGCACGCGCCCTTTAATTTGAACTCGAGGCATGGAGACGGGAATGCTGCACCTCCACGGGAAATACCACTTCAGACATCGTTAAGGGCGTGGGACCATTCCAAGAGCTCAAACTATCTGATACAGGTTACTCTATGATTTCATGCATCGCATTTTGGGGAACTACGGGGTAGGATCCTTAAACTATAGCCCGGGAGTCAAAGTTAACTTCTGTCTGCTTTCATTTCACCCTAAGTTCCTGCATACGCTGTTAAAGGGAGACGTCACCAAGTTGCCGATTACTAATAGAATTAATGTTTTGATTAATCTTAAAGGGTATATAATCACAAAGGGTATAAGTGACATTATAAGCTAAGTATTGGCCATGGCCCGGGGAAACTAAACTCTGCATTGGAATCAAGAAACGATTCCAAATTGATTCCGATTGTACCTAAAATTAGAGTTTCCTCTGAAGAGCGAAGAACTCATACAATCATCCAGTGGTTTGAACACCCAATACCTTTATAAATTTATACTTACCTAGTCTTCAAATTTCCTATTCCTGTCCGCTGTAAGCATTACTTGTACCGCTTATGGCAAGCACTCTCCCCTTAACACCATGATGCTGTGCCTTCGACATGATTGGATTCACAAATATTGTGGACACGCCTCCAAGAATACAGTTTTCAGGCTACACTTATTTTCTCTGTTTGATATTTAGGGTTATTAAAATAATTAATATCGGACAAAACGTCTTTTTTCAGAATAAGTTGAGATTTCAGGAATTCATAAATTTATTTTTAGTAATATGGCACATAAGGTATTAATATTTACTCTCTTCTCTGTCTCTCCGACTGAATGAGATTACTAAGCGACGTCTCTTCTGTCGAGAGCAAGAAGAGGATCTCATAAAGGATATAAGTGACGTTAGAAGCAACGTATTGGCCAGGGCCTGGGGAAACCAAACTTTGATGCCAAAAGGCGAACTTGATTAACCGTCGTTGAAGGAGTCCTAAGGGAACACCATCGCACGATATTAAACTTAACCTGTTCGGTAAGAGAGCTTTTTTATGTTTCTTCTTCATGGCAGATGAAGAGGAAAACAGTTTTTTTGTAGATATTAATAGTTTAATAGCGTTAAAATAGTCTTAATTGAATGTGTTTTATTGCGAGTGACGTTAATTAAAGGGACGCATTCCTGTGTATGCTTTATTATTCTTGTTTCAAGTAGTTGGTACAAACCCATTTCAGATAGTTTAGTTATGTAATATAAAATCATTAGACATAACAATTATAACGTTGCGTATCATAGGCAATCTCCTTCAGTTGATTGCTAATCAGATTATTGAAGATAAACGACTTCCCATAATTGCCCATCACACTAACAGCTCTTTTAATCCTTCGCCATAATATGTGAGTAAATTTATACAAAGACTTCGTGTTTGCTGACCAAACCTACGGATTAGTACTCGGAAGCGTACGTTTATTTTACGTTGAGATATACAGATATTGTTTCTCCAAATTACTGTTTGTATAAATGCTTTGAGGGGCACCGTTATAATTAGACCACTGAAAATTAATTATCTGAAACAAACAACCACAAAACCTACTCGCATCTTTGTCTTCACGTAACGGTAAAATTTAATCCTGACGTTCAGTGGTCTACTATAAAAACTTACGGACTATTCAGCCTAAAGAGCGACAGATCAGAATTATTTTCTTTCCCTTCAGTGTTATTTTTCAACCAACCTTTTTTTTAATTTCAGTATTCAAATTCAACTTTATGTCCCCTACTCGACGTAATTCTATTTTTCTAAGCAATGTAGATACATTACACATTTAACATTATTAAAAATCTCTAATAACAAATTTGTAACGTATTCGACACATTTGATTTAGATGAGAAAGAAAATTGAGCAGACCTTCTTAACGAAAAGAAAGGTATGGAATTCAATCTTGTAGAACATTGGTCTCCAAACTATTTTGGTTCCTGACGCTCTTTATATATCACATTTTTTCCGCGATGCTCCAATCAAAACATTGATCTATTGAACGCATTTTGGCTATGAATGAATAATAAGCCCAAAGTGTATGCAAACGTCATACCCCCGTTGCGAACAAGCCACGCCCATTACTCACAGTGACTTCCAAATAATCACAGCGGCATTTGCCGCGAATAGATAATAATAACAATTAATGTAAAAGTTTGTAGTTAAGTAAAATTTTCAAAATTGATTTAAAGATTTTATATATGAATATTGCTGATCTCCGGTGGGGTCTAGTGGCTAGCGTCGCTGCCTTGTAACACAGAGGTTCAGGGTCGAATCTTGGCATGGATGTTTATGCTGTCATGGTCACGGATACTGGAATTAAGACTGTTGTTGTAGAATCGATACGCTGACCTTATATCACTCCGTATTCGAAATGTGTCACGTAAGATGACAGCCCGCAGTCGACCCGATATGCCAAGACCCTAAATGGTCTGCAGAGCCAAGGAAACCGATGTGAATTATTTCTCATTTTTGTAAACGATTTTACTTAATTTTATATACAGTTTAGTTATTTATTTATAGGCCTTATCATTTCACTATTTACAATTTATTAAAATACATTCCTTCATTTTATACAACTTTGAAATTAATTTAACGATTTTATCATTCAAATAATTGATATTAAATTAAAGATTTTCCTTCATTTCATATACAGTTTTCAAGTTAATTTTCAGATTTTATGATTGAAATATTTTAAATTTTGTACAATATTTTCCTTCATTTGACATAGCGTTTATAGTTAATTTAATGATAATACGAGAGATCTATTACTGCACCAGTTCCATCTCTAAATCAAAGTGGATACAGTTACCCTCATCTTACGTTTCATTTCAATTTCCGCACGATGCTTACTTTTTAATACAAAAACTTCCGAGAACTCAGGTTCGTACATATCGGAAGTTGCTAGTGGAATTTATGTGCTTTGAGTTTTACCGTGGAACTGCGAATATTCGTCTTTTAGTATATATAAAAATCAGAGAGTTATACCTTGCCAAATTTTGTGCTTAATGAATCGACGCAAGACAACATTTTCTTCATCAAAAGATTTAGTGGTAGGCAGGACTCGAAATGGGCCTGAAGATACCATTTAATATTATTATTATTATTATTTGTGGTAGATGTGATATTCGGTTCTAAACTGGTCTGATGCAACTCTCCATACTACCTACTTTGCGCAAGCCTTTTCATTGTGGCATAACTACCACATCCTTCCTAATGTGCTTAGCCGATTCCATTCTTAGCCTCCCTCTTCTGTTCTTACCCCACGCACTTCCCTCTAATTCTAATTTTGCAAGAACTTGAAACGTGGCCTACTAATCTATCCCTTCTCTTGGTCAACGTCCCCCATATTGTTCGCTCTTCCAATATTCCGTTTATAACTTCCTAGTTAATGACTATCCACCCATCTTATTTTGAGAATTCTCCTGTAGCATCACGTTTCGCACCCATATAACGTCACGCTCCATAAGAACGTTTTTAGCAATGATTTCCTAATGTTCACACTGATATTACACATAAGTAAATTCCTCTTTCCGCGAAAGCCTTCCTTTTATGTGCTATCCTACTCTTTATGTCTACTATATTTATGTCATCCCTAGTTGTTCCACTTCCCAATAAGCAGAATTTCTTAACTTCCGTCAAAATATCCCTTCCCAATCTAACACACTTTGTTATTCCACTTTTTCCCTTACTACACTCCATTACCTCGGTGTTGCCTCTATTAATCCTCATATTAAAATCTTTCTCCAGGGCCACGTTCATGCCATTTATTATGTTTTCCAAATATTATTTTGACTCCTCTAATACTACAATATCGTCGGATGATTGTAAGGTTTTTATTTCTTCTCCTTGCAGTATGATTCATTTTCCATATTCCGTTTTAACTTTCTTCATCGCCTGTTCTATATATAAGTTAAACAGCATGGGCGACAGACTGCATCCTTGTCTTATACCTTTCTTGATTTCTGCTTTCTTTTCTTGATCTTCAATTCTAATTACTGCTGACTGCCTTCTGTAGAGGTTATGTATAAGCCTTCTTTCTTGATATTTTATTCCTGTGCTCTTAAAAATCCTCAATAGTGTGTTCCAGTTCAGTTTATCAAACGCTTTTCGTAAATCTACAAATGCCATGAACGGAGGCTGGTTTTTATTTATCCTGTCTTCTAAAATCATACGCAAAGTCAATATTGCTTCTCTTGCCACTGCATTCTTCCTTAAACCAAATTGATCTTCTCCTAACTCGCATTCTGTTTGACTTTGAACCCTCCCATATACTATTTTCGTTAATATTTTGCATTGAAGTGATACTAAACTAACTGTCTTGTGCTGTACGCATCTATCAGTCCCAGTCTACTTCAGTATGGGTATAATTATGTTGTTACTTAAATATTCTGGTATTCTTCCTGTTTCATAGATTTCGGAAACTATCCATGATATTGCTTCTTCTCTGGATGCTCTTATCAATTCCTTGCGCTTTACAATTGCTTAGGTCTATCAGCGCCCTATCAAACTCAGACCTTATAATTTTGTCCCCCAACTCTTTATCATCCACCTCCTCCTCTTCTTCAATTGCTGACTGATCTAGATTCCCACCGTGATACACCTCTTCTAGATATTTCTTCGATCTTTCTGCTCATTCCTCTTTATCCAGAATTAGCTTCCCAGCCGCTCTCCTGGTGTTCTCTCTCTCTCTCTCTCTCTCTCTCTCTCTCTCTCTCTATCTCTATCTCTCTCTTTCCCTCTCTCGAATGTTTCGTTGATTTTCCTATAAGATGCGTCTATTTTCCATTTCACCATAATATCTTCAACCGCTTTGCTATCCTCTTGTAACCAAGCTGCATTGCACTTTGCATCTATCCTATTCTTCAAGCATCTGTACTTTTCTTTACCATTTCCATCTCTCGCGTTTTTATATTTACGCCTTTCATCAATCATTATTATTTCTTGTGTTATCCATGACTTCCTATTGACCTGAGCTATTCTTCCCTATTTTTTCGACTGCTATGTTTTTCTATGAAAATATTTTTCAAGCCGTTTGATAAGTTGTGATGCTGATCTTCAAAAATAGATTTCATATTAAATCACAAACGTACTTCATTGGAGATTACAGATTGGTGCAACAAGGGAAAAATCATTGATACCATATTTATTACCTTATAACGAGTTGTTTAGCACAAGAACTCTTGAAATAAACGGCGGCAGAAGAAATGGTTATCCAACCCGCATCAGCGCATTCAGACCACTTCTTATAAGAAACGAGAAAATAAAAGTGTACTACTTAAATACTTACTAAGGTTTAACACCTTTGTTTGTAAAAAAATTAAAAAATCGATAACAATTGTGGAGTTAAATGTTGTGTCAATTTCGTTATTAAGGGAGTTCTTCGCGTCACACACATTAAATTAATGTTGAGTTCCCAAAGCGTTGTTATGGGCAGTAATCTATAATAAATCTATATGGAATATTTAATACAATATACAGAACTAATGCAATACATAATTTTGTATCATATTAAAGCACGAATACATGTGAAGAGACTTTTAATTAATCTGTGTAAACCTTTTACTGGGATGAATATATCTAGTGTTGAAATATTTTCGTGGCGCCCCTGTAACAGATCCGCGACGCATAGTTTAGGAATCATTGTTGTAGACAGAGCTGTATTACTTCCTCTTAAAGTTCCATCAACACAACACGCATAATATCCGTGCCATTTTAATTTCTACTGAGTTCCCTTTAAATTTTATAAATTAAGACATAAATACGAGGCGTGTACGGAAGGTAAGTACCGTTTATAAAAAAAATTTTCAAAAATAATTTATTTTGCATGAAAAAGCATTTATTGAACTAATTGCCACCATTGCTCAGACACTTGTCATATCGGGATACCAACTTTTATTTGCCTTCATCACGGAAAGATGCCGCCAATGCAGACAGCCACTGTTGAACACGATTTGCAATAATTTAAGCAATTTCTGACAATCTGGTGCAAAACAGTTTTTGAAATTTGTGAAAAGTCATCACAGAGTATTCTAATTGTAAACCGTCTGTTTTCACGAATTTTCTCATTCACTTTTTCAACCAAACCATCATTGAAGGCCGCCACAACGTACTTCGACATGAACATTTGTTCGTTTATCATTGAATTGCCTTACTCTTTTTATCGCCATTTCATCTTTGATTACATTTTCAGCATAAATCTACATGTTGACGACGAATTTCAAGTTATTTAACCTTTTTTTATATTCAAAAACCTTTTTACGGAACGCACTTTGCAGTCAGTGAGATTAGAAAGTGTCTTCAACATTTTGAACGATCACTAACAAATTTAAACAAACACAATCCGGCTGTAATGGCGTCAGTGGAAAGAGAATGGATCATAGAGAGATGTGTGCATGCGGTAGAACGAAACGGTACTTTCTTTTCCGAAACACGTCGTAATAGATTGAACAAAATACAATAGTCTCCCCAAACCACCCCAATCTAAATTTTTCTTGTTCTCCCTTGCAAAAAAATTTTACATAAGAAGTTTGTCCGAATTTTTAAGGAATAGAAAATACTCTTCATTTCTTTTTTGTTGAAAGACACTATTATTCACTTTAAACCTACAAAAACATTGAGTAGCTTACAAAATCTCTTGTTCTCATTGTAAGTTCTGCTACATTTGGCAAGGCCAGACAATACCCGTATCAAAGACCAAGTCTCTCTTATCAATCATTCCATTAACAAAAATTCTATAGTTACAAACATATAAATTCGAAGCATTCATTGTATTGGCAAAATGATAAGAAATATTGTTGACACTAGGTAATATATCGGAATTACATCCGAAATCTTTATATTAAAACCAACCTTTTTGCAATTAAAGTACTGAGTGGTACTGTGAAACTCAGTCATGGCTCTGATCCCTCATCGTTAGGCTTTATACTAATTTCATGTTTAAATTCATTTTAGCGTTGCTTTTGAGGTTAGATAACTTGTGTGATGTGTCATCGTTGGGTTCTCGAATTACCTGACCAAAGCGACAAGAATGGTAGCAACGTTCGTTATGTGTTGCTTATTTTATCACTTTATTTTGTGTGTAATTCGCCTACTTATTTGGCTAACTGGTATATAAATGGTAATTACTAAACAATTAAAAAATATTAGATTAACATAAAGAATGCATTAAAAAATGTATTTTTACGTGCGTATGTGGTCTCTTATTTAATCGAAAACTGCAATCTTAAGTACTCAATGATTGCCATGACAAAATTTTAAAAATACTATAATGGATGTGTTGCATTATGTAGCGATTGTTGTTCGTATTTGAGAGTTTAATCTTCGAGCACGGAACAATCGCGTCTAACACACTTCGAGTGAAATGGGCGGAAAGAACGATATTTATTTGGTTCCAGAAGAATCACCGGCTACTTGTTGAGAAAAACGATTAGGAACGAATGTGGCGTATAATGTACACCGAAAGTAAAGTGGGAATAAACTACAATCTCGAAAAAAGACAAATACGGCGTTGTGCTGAACGAGCGCGAATGAACGTACTCAGGCCAAGGAAGAGTAAGAATAGGGACCAAGATAGAATTTAGGGAGGCTTCTTGTTTTTAAAGTGGCATGTTACTGTTGCGTTTGGGCATTTAGTATGGCCCTGTGATTAATGGAGTTCTTCTCGGAGTTTTACAAGTAGCACAGTCTCTATCCACAGAGGGGGGAATGTTCGGGTGGACGTAAGATAACATTACCGAGGAGCAGGAGAAGTCGCTGCATTATTATGATCATCACAGATTTATAGACAAGTCAAGCTTCCTGAGTGTTAAGAAAAGTAAATAAATAAATTTCACCCATGTCCACATATATCTTACCAAACTGTATATAAATTTGTCTCAACGTGAAAGTTTATTTTGAACAGTCGGTTAAATGAATATATACTTTAAAAAGTAATCCCGATGTTAAAACTAAGCCAATGACACTAAGCACAGAATCAAGGTAAGAGTTTAGTAAAGTTCTTTTTTGTTTGAAAGTGAGAAAAATATTTAGTATATTTAATTAAATTAATATATTTTGCAAACTATTAACTTTTTTATAAATTATAAATGCCCTAATGAGCTTCATGTGACTTAAGTTTTATAAATAAAATACAATTGGACGAAAGTTATAAAGGAACATAAATCAAAAAGAAAATACAAGAGTTTTGTCTCCAACTTTCGGTCGTTTCTTCAAAAATAAATTAAAAATAAATACATATACATTGACAATTGGGCTTAACATCGGGGATGCTTCGTTTTAAAAAGGATACAAGTGGGAGCTTTCTCTCGCAAGTATTTCTCCACTGCGTGACAATAGTGCTTACCTTCGGGGATGCCTCGTTCTCTATCTGATTTTTAAGGTTATCACATGCACCTTCATCTATTTTAAGGAGGTCAACTGCCTCCTGAAACTTGTGGAGACAAGTAGAAGGGAATGCTGCGACCCCACAGCAAAGTCACCTCTCGTCATTCGGATGGGCGTTAGAATAGTACCAAAAAACCCGAACTACCTTATGCATAACACGTTATGAATTTGGAGTGTCACGTAGTATTTCTTTGAGATGAATCAGCGGGTAGGATCCTTAAACTATAGTCCGGGAGCCCTAGTCAACCCTTGTATCCGTTCTTATGCCTTTTCAATTCCCTTCCCATTCTATTAAAGGGGAAACGCCTTCCAAAAAATTGATATCAAAACAAAAAATAAATTTTGCATGATATGGTTACTAACAATTAAAACCTTAACAGAAAAATATGTGCTACTACCACAACATTTTATTTTGAATTAAATTTCTATTTATGACTTCTGGCCAATTATGTGTTTCTTTTATAATTAAATACCACTGATCATCCCACCAAGAATGAACTATTTCAATTTGATGCTACACGACTTAGGGCATTAGAAATCATCCCCGTAACAGTGAAATAGTTATTCTTCGGCTTCACCGCTTATTGAGGGCGGACGATCATCTTGCATAACACGTTACGAATTTGGAGTGTCACGTGGTCAGCGTATCGATTGTCCAGCAGTCTTGATCCAGGTCTTCACGACCATGACGGCACAAACATCCAAGCCCATGCGAGCGAGGATTGGAACCCGGGACACCTGGGTTGTGAGGCAGCGACCATAGCCACTAGACCACAGAAGGTCGGCACTAAGACTATAGCTACATCTGTTATTGATATTTATAAACCTAACTATATTGTAATGCAATAATGTGCAAGGAATAAAATATTTAGGAAGAAGGCTTATAAATAACCTCAACAGAAGGCAGTCAACTGTAATTAGAATTGAAGATCAAGAAAAGAAACAATGAAACTCTAGAAAGGAGTAAGACAAGGATGCAGTCTGTCAACCATGCTTTATAACTTATATATCTGGAACAGGTCATGTAGAAAGTTAAAACGAATTATGGAAAAGGAATCATACTGCAAAGAGAAGAAATTAAAACCCTACGCTTTGCCGTCGATATTGTAGTATTAGGGGAGTCAGAAGAAGACTTGGAAACCATAATGTCATGATCAGAGTCCTGGAGAAAGAGTTCAATATGAGGATTGATAGATTTAAAACCAAGTTAATGAAGTTTTGTTTGGGAAGCAGTGGACTAACAAAGGTTGTTAGATTTGGAAAGGATAGTTTGAAGGAAGCTAAGGAATTCCGCTACTGAGGAAGCGTAATAACTAGGGATGGTGGAAGTATAGTAGACATAAACAGTAGGATAACACAGGCAAGAAAGGCTTTCACGAATAATGGGAATTTACTTACGGGTAATATAAGTGGGCATATTAGGAAATCGTTGTTAAAAATGCTCGTATGGAGCGTGGCTTTATTTAGGTGCGAAACATAGACGATAAAAGTTGTGGAAAGAAAAAGAATAGAATCCTTTTAAATATGATGCTATAGGAGAATGCTGAAAATCAGATGGCTGGATAAAATCACTAACGAGGAAGTTATAAACAGAATAGGGTAGAACGAACAATATGGAGAATGTTGACTAAGGGAATAGATAGATTAATAGACTACGTTTTGAGACACGAGGGTCTTGTAAAATTAGCAATAGAGGTATGTGTGTGTGTGTGTGTGTGGTAAGAACAGAAGAGGACGCTAAGCAGATTACGGAGGATGTAGAATGTTGTTCTTATGCGGAAATGAAAAGGCTTGCGCAAGATAGGTTAGCATGGAGGGTTGCATCAGACCAGTCTTAAGACTGAATACCTCAGCAACAACAACATAATGTGCAACACTGAAAAATGTATGGAATAGATTTATATTATTTACTATAGATATGAGCCATCTTTTCATTTATGTCTAGCGTCGTTAGTTTTTTTTTCAATTATATTTTGTTATATTGAATTCGGAGACAACTTTGGTTGTGTGTTAAATATAAGTAAACAATGCTCTGCTTTAATGCCTCCTCAAGTCATGACCTCATCTATATTCGGTAAGAGGGTCGAATAGGAATGGATTCAGCGTCTACCATGGTGGTATTTATTCGTCACAATGCGGCAGTTAAGCGCATAGTTGAGCTTGCACACAGGGAAATTCTATTGCATCGTCTGTGAAGAGACCATATCGATTGTGTCCGATTCGTTCCTTTGCTGGCACTCGCCGAAGGCGCCGGTCGCCGTGACTCACTGGGACGCCAACATCAGCGCCAACGTCAGCTCCAGCCACGCGCTCAGCTGCTGCATCGCGACAGGAGGTACAGGCACAATACAAGGGAAAAACTTGATAACCCTCTCATATGATTCACAGAGTTGTGATCATGGTTGACACTTATATAATTGCATTACGCAACGATTGAGTAAATAGTGAACCTATAGATCGATACTTTAAGCGATAGCCTCAAAGAAGGCACAGACTATGTTTTGTAAGACATTTGACTTAATTTTAATATTTCTGCAATGAAAAATGACTTGACTAATTGGTTGAACCGCTCTCTCTAAAAACACGAGTTGCGTTTATCGATGGGCAACGATGAACGGTGTCCGACTCGACAGTAAAATTTGTCAATGAGAATACCAAGCATCTATTAACAGAAGACAATAATTCTAAGTGTGTGCATTAAGAGTTTTGTTACTGACCACACAAGTATGTTATCCTAAAATCTCGGTACTATTCTTGAGTATGAGTTGATTCGTCATCTTATTCGAACGCTACAGACCAAACGTTTCATGTGAATTAAATAGAGACCAAAATTGCCACTAGGAGCGCTAGCTGCAACCTGGAGCTAACAACCTATCTTTTACAAGACATTTCGACCGTCCCAAACATGCTTTCTCGTTCAGGTTGCCCTGAATTATGACTCTTTTTAATTCATACCTTTAATGAGGTCAATAAGAGGAAATTGTTAAATTATTTGTTATTGAGACGAGTCATTCGTATTCAGTTTGGCTAAGGAATAATCTGCTGTATTTTAAAATGCCGTGTTGGTGGTTATGATAGCCTCTCTGAGATTAAACGTTGGTGCGAATATATTATACCATCAATCATATATAAAAATTGGAATAATTCAAAATTTATTTGTAGAAAACTAACATTGGAAAAGTTTTTTAACTTTTAGTTCTTGAAATGACTTGAATCTATATAATGTAGCATATAAGGAAGCCATTCAGTAATTTAATAGAATTAAATTTACAACCAATTTACAGACAAACCAAGTACGGTTTGTCCAAATATTTGGGATTTCTTCCGGTACAGGAAAACATAATCAAATTCCTTTCGACGTTAGCCGTCACTGGGCGGAGTCCATGAAGCAAAATTTTCGCTTTTTGGACCTCTAATATTTGTATCCATTCAAAGATTACCTTTGAAGGAATTCTATTATGTTTGACAAGATTGTGTACGAAACGTCGTATGAATAAAATAATAAAATTTGTTTGCCAATGAACTGGTCGTTAATTTAATTCTTTTAAAAAATAGACGTTAAGTGCTATATTATTCAATAATTGCTCAAATGTGATATTTATTTCGATGTCGTTAGAGGTGAAAATCAATAATTACATGAATAATTAAATGTTATTTCTATATTTCATGTACTTTGTGTACATTTTCGGGCTGGCGGAAGCGTGGGTTCTGTCTCGGAGCAGGATATGGAACTCCCTAGGTCTTTTGCAGGTCTTTGATTTTTTTAAAAAATTTATTCATACCATTTACTTTTTCATAATTACGACCCACATTGTGGATATATTTGTATTCAGATAATTCCATATCCTTGATATCTCAACTTCTTTAACATTACTTGATAACTTAAAAAAAATTGAAAATGGGAGAAAATTTATACTGTAACACTTTTCCTAACTTATTCTTCCTTTTCAATTTATATAGTGATAATGGTATTCTAAAAAAAATTTAAATGTTAACTATATCCTTTATTTTTTATTGTTTGACAATTCATTGCACGTTTCTTAAACGTGTATAGTAATGCATTAAATTATAGCAGTGAACCGCATTCTCCTCAATTTCACTATCCTTAATACTATTGTTTTACGTGTTTCAATTACGAATCTTAGGTAGACCAGCCATATTAGTGCTGCTTTTTGTTTTCATTATTTTTTCCCCCAAGTCTCTCTCAGAATTATTTACTGTTTTTGCATCACTTCCTGCAAAAGGAAACAAATATCTTAATCTTATAACTTAAGCAAATGTTGTGAACATTCTTATATTTCTTTTTTATATGGAGTAACCTAAATGACGAGCAAAAATAAGAATAATTATTTACCTACTAATATAATTCTGTTTGTTATTTAATTTTACTTTTACTATTTTAACGTTTTAATGACGAATAAGTTATTCGAATTATGGAAAGAAGCTAAATTTAAGATGTGTCGTTGTATCATAAACGTGCAATTACCGGCTTTCATATTATCAAATTTAAAAATGAGATTGTCTATATTATTATAATTTTTTTGTTGAAAACAAGAAAAAATAGTAGAACATGGTACAGTGGCAACCTCGCCGAATCTGTGCAAGTTAGGACCTGAGCGTCTGATACCACGACCACGTATAAAAGGCGACAGCATCGTCTCGATTCGTCAGTTTGCGCTTGAACATGGTGCTAATAGTTCCTACAAATCTGAAAGGATAGAGTTTAGTGCTACAATCCAACTTGTGGTGTCCGACGTAGTTCGTAAATCTTTGAAAACATGGTACAGGACGCTCTTTTTGTGAACTGTGGTGCTAATAACGAAAAGGTGTCATTCGTGAGTATTAATTAAAAATATTTGAAGACTTTATACGCTAAGACCCATCTTCTTTCATGAAACGTGGACAATTGTAATAAAGAAATACAAATTAATGAAAAAGACGGTAATACAGGCCAATTTTGGATACTTATAAATTTCCGCCCCCTCCCCACCCCCGCCACTATGGGTGGTTGCCCTGTCTTACCCCAACACTGCTGATTTCCGAGTCGCAAAGAACATGTGTGCAGAATTTGCTTGAAATTAGATTTGAATGTGGAACATACATACAAATACACGTACGGAATTTGAGCTTTTTTATACTCATAAACAATGAATTTCATTTATAAGACAAAGGCAGCTGATCTATCTCTTTGTGTCTTTTAAGCGCGAAATTACTTGTAAATCTAAAGAACGTTTTATTTAAGTAACAATATATTTTAATTACTTAAGAATTATACAAAAATGTTTACGTCTCGAGAGGGGCGCCCACACGCCGCGCTATATAAATACGACTCGTTTGGCCGCTCACAGTCAATTTTATTTTGTTAAAGTTACAGAATACAATAATATAGTTTAACGAAATGAATCGTACGACAAATAAATACAAAAAAACAGCCAATTAGTCAGAAACTTCTATATTAATCTAGGCATTACATACGTTACAACGATTCGTTAACAATTAGAGGTACAGAATCAAATTTCTCCTGGTATTAACTACAGTCAAAAAAATTGACGCAATTACATTTTGACTTCTATTTCCTAATTGTTATATTTGCATACATTCAAAAAATATAAGTTTGTATTTCTTATATACTTAAATCATCAAATCAGACTGAATGTTTAACATTTTAACAAAATTTAAATTTCTGATTTGAAGATTCCTCACTTATTGGCTATTTTTGAGTTTATTTACTAGTTCGATAAATGCGATGAATTTAAATATTGAATCGTTGGACATCGGGGCAGATACTTCTTTCCCTGGCTTGGTTGGTCTGCACAGTTACATTAACAATGTACAGTTTAAAATGGGCGACTGCCAAATAAACCCTAACTATCAAATTAGCATTAACTAAAAGAAGAGTTACTAGTTTTTTTATTTACGTCTTCAATCGTAAAAAAATAATCAATCATTTGATTTGAAAACTGACAGTATTAGTCCAGAATGTTGTTAACGGTCGCATTTAATAAAGTTTGCAAAAACTTTAGTGTCTGTACTGGTCTTACATAACGTTAACTATTTTTGTTTAAATGTTAATTCGCATTGAATTCGTAATAGCTCGCAGTGTTGGTCGAAGAGAAGGTGAGTGTTAATTGTTTCCGAGATTTAGAACGTGTGAAGGGATACTATAAAGCAAAGTAAGTTCACGATCTGTAATTAAGCAGCAATTCGATACACGTGCACTGCCCACATGAAGGCATTATATTCTGGCCTCTGCACACCCGTATCTTTATTTAATTAACTGCGCCACTCCCTTTGTGAATTTACAATGGCGCCCTTCAAGGTATAAGCACGCTCAGGAAGGATCCCTCAGACCAACTTTCGAATCGGCTCATCGATCACTTCTCTGAGCACTCGGAGTAACTATATGCTAAACTAAGAATATAATTTAAATCGGATCTTCTTTAACCTCCAATGTCGTTTTGTATCAGACGCAGGTTCTAAATAGGCATTATCCATTACTGTACTCGAAAAAATTAAAAATTCTTTGGTTAATAAATGATTTTTCTGATCAAAATTTAATCCGTGATGTTGTACGTTTAGGTTTTTTGTTTTTAAAAAATCCACTTTTCACCACATGTCACAATTAGATGGAGAATGACTTTCTTGTGACATGTGGTCTAGTGGCTAGCGTCGCTGCCTCACGACATAGAGGTCCCGTCTCGGCATAGGCTTGGATGTTTGTACCATAAAGGTGTGGAAACTGGCATTAAGACATCTGGACCACGTATCAATCCAATTCGAAATGTGTCATGTAAGATGACAGTCAAGGAAGAAGGATAACTTCCTTTTGTAACTGGCGTGCAGCATTTGTCAAGTGGTTTTTCTGATTTCTTGTTGTCTTTCATTTAGCTCATGTGGAACGTTCTGAACCTTTCCTATGACTTTCAAACGTATGTACACTTCCTAGTGGAGGCTTTTTACATTTAATTGATCCAGGAGTCCTAGTTGGATTTGAGCGTTACTCAATTCACTGTCTTCAAAGTTTTTCGGCTGTCTTCCACTTTCTTCGTTTATAACGTAAAAATCGCCACTTCTGAATTTCTTAACCCACCCAGAGCCCTGTGATTTACCAAGAGAATGCTATCGTAAACTTCGACAAGCATTTGATGCGATTCTGTAACAGTTTTTATCTAAATGGCAACAGAATATCAATGCTAACCGCAAAGCGTGGTTTGTAGGCACAAAGCTCAACATGATCAACACTATTAAAATCACTGTTAAATGAAACGTGTTTTCTTTTTATTTATAAAGGTCGTATCGACTGCCTGGTCGTTAGTGACAATTATTTACATATTATTTTACAATTATTTATTTACATATTATTTACAATTATGAATTTCCATAATAATATACTGGTAATGTCCATTTTTTATCGTTAACCACTAATTACTTATATGTCTTCATTTCATTTGATTTGTAAACTTAAAAAACAAAATACAATACATTTAAATTAAATCAAAAATTTTACTATCCTTACAAAACTTAATGTCTTTTTCATATTCCAAGATGGATTTGTAATTTTTTCTGCGTAGGTATTTTAGTCTGTTTGTGATATTTGGGATATTGATTGACGACATGGTCTATATTTAAGGCAGTATTTCACAGATCACATGACGGTGGGATGGATCTATCAAATAGATAAGTCTGGTTTAATTTGAAGTGTCGAGTTCTTATTCTGATAATAGCAACCTGTTATTTTTTTCCAAGATGTGTGTTGTTACTTAGATTATAGAAGTCTCTGACGCTTTCGTGAAGATCATTGTATTTTAAGGTTTTTCATATATATATATCATATTGTTACAGGTATGTTTCAACATATCGTAATGAAACTTTGTATTGTAGTGAAACGAAACTCTTTGCCAGCTGTGTGAAAGAACTAAAATGCCGCCAAAGATGCGGTTTGACAGTAACTACATTGACAGCTGTGGCCATCAATGAGCAAATTCCGGTTACATATATACACACCTGATAGTTACTTTCAATATCGTACTTTGCTATCACACGGAGTTCGTGACTTACTACAATAAATGCTCAAAATTGCGACCTCCAACATTAATGCATGCTACGTATCTTCGAATGAGTGATTGGAAAACAGTTCCAAAGATGCCAGTTATTTTGCGCACACCTAAGGCCGCAATGGATAGGTAAGCAACGAGGTTCTCAATTAAGTCGACTGGGGTCTCGTAAATGATTTACTTCAGAAGTCCCCATAAGAAATTATCGATAAGTCTGGCGATCGAGGTGACTATCGGACTAGTCGACTATGCCCAATCTTTCACCGCGTATAACTGGCATCAAGGTAATTGTGGACAACGACTTTGAAATGCGATGCTCTGCCAATCACATTAGCAACACCGTACATTAGATGCATGTCTGCCTTGTCACTATTCATAAAATTACCCCCTAAAGTACACATGTAAATGATGTTTTCCTGCAAATGCATCAGATCACGGATGTCCAGGCGCACGACTTCCCTCTACTTACAATATTGCCAGCCAATCACTGCTGCATAGTTTGTGGTCGCAATTTTTAGCATTCATTGTAAATATTTCTGGAAACAAACTCTTTCCTATAAATTTGTATACAACAACGTTTAAATGCTCATGTCTCAGTTTTTGTGTTCAAGTGTAAACGGGTCATTTCGGACAATATATTCCTACACAAAAAATGGATGTTCCGTAATCTGAATCATCCTTCAAAGTTTGTCGCATGACCGTGGAATCACTCTGTACATTTTTTTGTTGAAGTCGTATTATAACTTTTATTGTCATTAATATTTATTATTATACCCCTTTGTACTCGTATTACAGTTTCATAACAAACTTCCAAGGGACTTTAAGTTGGGTCTTACAAATAAACTTAGGCTTACGTTAATGCTATAATATATCTGAATTGTATATTATATCAAAAAATAATTAAAAATTGTATTTTATGTACGACTTAATAAAACTCTTAATAAATTTATTATTGCTTAACTATACGAAGTGAGGTTCATGAAGTCATGATTAATTATTGCGGGGAGAAGGCAGAAGATCAAAATGAATATTTCGCCGATGGGCTCGTTCAAAAATTTCTAATAATTTAATGAGAGAAAATATATAGATTTAAATTTATCAAGGGTTCAGGTTAAATTTGTGTATTAAATACCAAAGCAATGTAATCTTCCCGATCGAAATACGTTTTCATAATAAGAATTTTCTCTCTCCAGAAATAAATATGAATAATTCACATTGTGTCACAGTGTTAAGCACAATACGCCACAACCTGTATTAATATACAGATGTTAGGCAGAAGTAAATGCTCATAACCACAATTTTTGCATTAAAGATTTCCACCTTCTCAGTCGGAACAAGTCCCTATCAGTTTCACTTGTGGGTAATACAAACGTGACATCTTAATCTAGGAAGATAACAATATCAAGTCTTAGTATGAAATATTCACGTATGAACGTATATGTATATCTACAGATCGTTGCTCGTCTGTGAGTGGATACACAAAAATCGAGTGTTTATTTTCTCTTCTCAATGCGACAGTAGCAATCATATCATGTCAAGAAGATGACGACGCCTCAACGAACTTCTCATACGGCACGACCAAATATCGTTACGAACCCTCTTTTACATTATAAGAGAACATTTCTCCCACAACTGCACATCAAATTGGGTTTATTTGGAAAATATTTTTAAAAACTATGAACGGAAAACTACCCACAGGTTAATAAATTATCATTAAATAGGGCTTTCCGTACAATTAGCATTGTTTTGATTGCTTCCTAATAATATAATGATGAAAGAAATGTAATTTATTTCCGCTCCAATGACTTTAATTCCAAATATGCTCTTCGATTCACCAACTAAAACGTTTTTTTAATAATATTAAATAAAAGTTCATTACTTACACAAAATAATATACATATTAGTATGTTCTGTTTTATAGACATGTTGAATGTTTATTTGTATTTTTGACTTTCAAATTAACAATAAAAATTAAATAAAAAAACGGCCACAAGTCAGAATTAAATAAATCACTATTTATTAACAAAAGCAGCGACGTTTCATCTCCATTTTGAGACTTTCTCAAGCTTAAAATTTAGCAATAAATCCTATTTACTCCTTGACTGACTTACTGGGCCGACAAGTTTATTTCGCGAGAAACTAAAAGTATCATAACTTACGTAAAATGTTAGTTATTCTTAAGAATTAATATCACCGAGATAGTAGTGTAATAAATATAGTGCTCTAATTATAAATTACAATCTATTTATAGAATTGAAACAAATCGCAACCACTCATACATTGCTCTATTTGAAGTTGCAGATTTTTTATGTTACATATTAAGTTATTATATAATTTTTAAAAGTTTCCAATGATAAAAAAATTGTCTGCATGAAAACTAACTCGTTTTTCTTGCTAAAGTGTTTGAACCTTCAACTTGGAATGCTGGGAAACTATTTAATTTTGAAAGAAAATGTACAGATTAAAAGTATTTAAATGTAATAATTTTCGCAAATATCCTGATTATTTCCTTTTTAGAAAAAAAATGAGACTTTTTAAGTTCATACTTTCAGATAAATTAACAGGATCTATTGCCTCTTTTTGTTGGAGGATTCATTTAGCCATTCATGGTTGAAAATGAACCGCACTTTTATTGAAATTGCGATAGAGATGGTGTGACCAACAAAATTTTAATATCAGAATAAAAATAACTCTGCGTTACTTCCACCTGTATAGCTCAATGATCATTAACATGTTCAATTCAGAAAAGAATGTTAATAACTCATAGGCTGTGTTTCGAACAGCTTAAACTTGTTGAATAGCACTATTTAAATATCCAGTTTAATACTACTTTAATTTTGATTCCGTAAGAAAATGTCAACGCCAAAGGTGGTTATCACAGACGTGGGTCCTCGTTTAACCATAATCCCGAAGTTTTATTAACACCATTAACGGAAAACCTACATTTCCGAAACCGTAACAGCGCGAAATGTTTGCTATGCTTCTCCATTCAGGTTTAATGTCAGAAGCACTCGGACGGAAGTTTTCACTCGCGGTTGTGACGTTTTAATCACTGCCAGGTTTCTGGCGAAGGCTTTAAAGGCCAAGTATGATTCAACACGTCTCCTCCTGACACACAATACCGTAATTTTGAAGTTTGTTGACAATTGTGAGTTAATTTCATTATTGATTTTTATCTGTTTATTCCATTGACTGAATAAAAAAGGAGAAAAATATAGATGAGAAGCGAATCAGAGAAGAAAAAAACCTCAAACTATCTAGTTCCATTTTATTTTCGAGAGTGAGAGAGAGAGAAAGAGATGAAGAATAGCAAAAATAGAAACAAACGAGAGAGAAGGATATCAGAGATGAAAACAAGCAAACAGGTTAGGTTTATCCGAGTGAAAGTGACGCAGAGATATGTATAGCAGGAAAGGGGATTAAGGAAGAAATTAAAATAAGAAATCAGAGTAAGAAAAGAAATTAGAAAATTACTCTAAAAATGCCTATAAATTTTAAATCTCTAAAATTACACCATATTTTGTTAAAAACAAAATTTATAAATATTTTTGATTCCCTTAATGTTGTTTACAAAATTAGTTACATTAATTGCTCATTATGTTGATATTGGCCAGATTTAACGATCTGCCTTAACAAAAATTAAGGAACTTAAAATTAATGTAAAATTTTCATCTTGTTAACATTTTCCTATTGCTAAAAATGGTTTGGAGCTCAATTATTTCTTTAACTTTAACACTACTGTTGTTCTATATAAAGCAGTGGAAGTTAGAAAAAGATTACTCTCTGAAATGCTCCATATTAAGTCAAAAAAAGTTTCTTTAAATCTAAAGCAGGACACCTCATATATAAACACTATTAACGATGGTTCAATAAAAATCGTTGTGTTTATATTATTTGTAAATATTTCGGTTGCATTTTTCAGCCTGAATTTATTATTGATAAAGATCACAACTGTTGACTGAAACGTCTGTTCACTTAAAAAAATAAGTACAGTTAAAGTAATTAGGGTCGTTAATCAGTTTTGTTCTTATAAGTTTTTATAGTTGTTATTGTGTTACTCTAATAATAAAAATCTCTGAAGTTAGTATGAAAATAGTGAAGTGAAATCCGCGTCGTTACTGACTTCTTTTAGGGTCAAAAACTTTCATAAAGTATAATAATACAGTTTAGTGTTAGTCATATATATATCGTAGTTATTATTGTAATATGTGCAAACGTAGCTGGCACCAGACATTTTTCCAATAGTAGCTAAATAATAAATAAAATTCCTGAAAGGACCGCTAATGAGCAATGTGAGTCAACCTGCTATAATTTATGTGATACGAGAAATTCTGCAACAAGCCGGAGATCCGTCTGTTTTTATTAATTTAATTTAATTGGCTACCGGCATGAACTTTATACAACTTTAATCAAAATATTCATTGCTGTTTCCAATTCAAACTATTCATGCGCTTAGCATAAACATTTCATTTAATTAAAAATTGATTCGAATACAAAATATCAAAAACTACTTGGTGTTTTTGAAGAGATTAATACGTTTATCACATGAATTAAAATCAGGCCATCAATTGCACGAACGTATAAAATACATCGAGTTATTGCACGAAGGATTATAACTGTGTTCGAGTTGAATTCCTGTCATTCTCTTGCTCCTTTATGAATTATCTTGGTACTAAAATATCACTTGTTTATGTATTTAGGATTCATTCCTTATCTTTATTTTCTAAGGACAAGTTATTTGTTTACTACAGAGTTCATCAACATGATAAGAATTTATTAGCGTGTACAAATTAAGATTACAAAGCCGCCACGAGATAAAACAACTACAGACACGCGCGTTCTCGATCTCTCTCATCCTGTCTTTCCTCGTTCTTCCGCACACATTTTCATACTCACCGAAAGTATTCAGTTTCATTTGAGTATTAGTACAGCAACAAATGATAGTTGGGGTTTTGTCTTTTATATCAAAAGTAAGTACTGCTGTCAAATAATATTTACTTAAAATGTTTGTTTCCCAGGTCTTTATTTTAACCATGGGGCACCAAAATCAGTTTACTGTAATGGTTAGAGAAAGTGACGCGTGTACTGATCCGCCAAGAATGGAGACAAAGATAAATTAATTTTGGAAAAAAAAAATCATTTCTAAAAGAACCTACCTGCCCGTTGTGTTCCATTATTGGATATAAAGCTACTCCTTTTTAGTGGCTTCAGTCTGGGGAAATACTGTTAGTTGTTATTTAATCCACAGAGAAAAGAAAAGCAATCTTAAACAGTTTTATTCGTTGTCAGAATTGTTGAACGTAAGAAACGAATTCATTAGTTTAAGCAACCAATATTATTTAAACAATCAAAAATATTTCAATTCAATTTGTTTCTCAAAAGAACTAAGAATGTTTTAAATAACAAATTTTATATTTATCAAATAGCATTACCATTTAATAAAAAATTGTTTCTACTATAGAAGAATGGAACATCAGACAATGGGTTTCGAATCAAACGAAATGCGGAATATATTCAAATGTAAAAGCGAAACGCGAAGTAGCATTGGATTGTGGTTCCGGAGGTTTAAATTGACACTTAAATGTGAAATTCGCGTCACATGAAAAGTTCTCATGGCCGTTCTTCCGATTACCATGAAATATTAACCGTGTATTCGAACCACTGCTGTTTCTTAATTAACATAGATAAGAAATGTTTGCTAATAAAAAGGAAATATACCTGAGTTTTTTATTAAAATATATTTAGTGAAGAGAATTTCATTAACATTTTGATAAAGAAGCAAATTTATTGTGTATTAGACTGACAACGAAGAAATGAATATTGGGTCATGAAGCAACAATGCTAACCCATTTTAGGCAGAGAAGGAATCAAAGTGAAGATGTAATGTATAAAGGAAGTCCATAAAATTTCTTTAACACTATTATAGATAAAATTTGACATGGGAAAACTCATGAGTTTTAGATTTTCACTAGTTATATTAAAAATTTTTTGTAAGGAAATTACATATTTCAAAATTATTCACATATTCAGGATGTAACAAGACTTACCTTATCGACAACCTGATAGGAATGTTAAAGCATGACGAGATCATTTTTTTGTGAAGCAATGTACACCCCCAAACGCGTAATTTATGAGTTATAGGAAGTTATCAAGATGCGCGCCCCACTCCGTAACCAACCCGTACGTTTTTCATGTGTGACGTCAGTCCTCTCTTTTGCAGCAATACGCATCTGTAGCTTTTCTTGTTTGCTGTTGATGTAAATTTATGGTTGTGAGACGTTAGTGAACATGGAGTATTTTTCCAATAAAATGCTATTTTTATGCAATTGATTGTATTCAATTCCGATCCTTCGAGCTAACGCACGTGAGTATCTGAACCTAGCATGAGACTTTCAGGGGTCGTGATTTGGTTGATTCTGGGAGAAAAGAGAAGTTATCTAATAATTAAGTTTATGATTATGTTTAAAATAAATTCTATTGACGTAAAAGGGTATTTAAAAATCGCGGTAAATGCTCAGATGCTCAATCGTTGCTTTTTACTAATATATTCATGCTCTCATGTATTTCAATCTAGATTCTTCTATGAATACTAATTAGTTAAAAAATTTAGCCAAAATTCATTAAGTATAGAACGTCCTTATGGAGGACTGCCAGTCATTCAAATATAAAGTACAAGGCTCAGAAACACGTCACCAACTTCTCACATGGAAATAATAGGGAATGGCTTACATTTTGAAGACCTCGACGTTGCGCCCGTTGTAACAGATGCCATGTTCGAACCCTTATCACATAGGTGAAGGCGGCTGTTCCTTGTCTATATACTCACGGCTGTTTCCGACCACTCTTATAATTTATTCATCTCCAAACTTCGCTGCTTCCCAAACCTCAATCCTCTTCGAGAGGGTTTTAAAAATTTGTTCAAACACTAGGTCCATTACAGCCGCTATTGTTTCCCGTGCCGCTTAACGTACCTGATATTGTCATGTCACAACAACACATATTACAGTCAATAACAGGGACCTCTATTTAACATACACCGAATTTCCGTCACAATTTACAGTTTCCGTTGCAATGACTGACGTGATAACAGTTAGTTAACGAAAATATTTATAAATTTAAAAAGAACCTTATGGTCATTTTCACGTAGTACTCACATACACAAAACACACAAACACACACACATCTATATAATATATAGAAGGTGTATAAAAAATATGACCTCCTAATATCTCAAGAAATAAACTTCTAATAATAAATCGCAATCACGTGTGACTAGTTCTAATAGTCATTGAATGGTGATAAGTTTGTAGGCAAACTCTTAAATTGAATCCCTCGCATATTATAGTTGTTTCAGATTTTGAACCCATAATTAAATACGCGTTGTATGAAAATTTATTTTCAAACGACGACAAATTGTTCTGGAACTGGGATACGAGCTTTTGCAAGTAGGAATATTCCGGGAAATATTTGAAGTGAAATCCAAACAAATCGTATTGAATTAACTGAAGACTAAATGGAATAATTAGAATCAGGATAGATTTACTGAAATGCAGTATAATAAATTTAGATGGCAACGTTCATAATACATAAAAAAATACTAAATACGTACAAATCAGAACATTAATTAAAAAGGGAAAATTTGTTCTATAACATCTATAAAATTTATTTCTTATTACTTCATCGAAAATATTAATGACTCCCTTCTGTTCCCTGTACTCCTCACAACACTTCGCTGAAATTACTTAAACATTAGATTTAAATATCTTAAAATATTGTTTTATTTTCCACTTCATTCAAGTTTGTTAATTTTACAAGTAATTTCTGTCACAATCCGTTAATCTTATTTTGAATTGTTTTCTACTCTTTGAGCAGATCACTTACTCTTATCCCATGTGATTCTATTTAAGAGTCAAAATTCCCTGTAGCAGTTTGCTCATGCATCTGCCTAATCTTTAATCTTGTTCAAATGATAGCTCTTAGATGCCGATTCGTTATTGTGAGTCCTTATTTTTAAGTTAACGTTTCTAAATTAGAATCCCTACTTTTAATTTTATTCAATAACACTCAGAACAATATTTAACTTTCTTGACAACGTTAAAAATAATTTTGTACAAAATATATAAAAAATAATACAAAACGGATCGAAGGGCTATTTTTCGTAGCAGTATGACTGATAGGTCCACAGATAAGTGTTAAATGTTGCTATGCCTAAAACGTGTACTAAGCCTGTTAAAGTTGTGAGATGTGACGCATTTATCACGTTGTGTGCGTCCCGGTTGTGTCCGCAGGCCACTACCATCAATTAACAGTTCGTAAATCTCTCTGACAGCTTAGCAAAACCACCTCAACGCTAATTAAGTTCGTTTTGCATTACAGATTTATATTAGCCGTTTAATAAAACACCGCAAATATCTGACACGTTCCGCGAGTCGTAAAATTTTATTGCGTAACTAAATGATTTACTGCAATGTACCGCTAATGCAGTAATTGTCAAAGTTATCCGACAAGTAATAAAAGTAATTAAATACGTCATTGTTGGAGTGCTTCAATTTATTCAAATATATCTGGTCTCGTCATTCTGTTTCCACGGATTGCAACTAAATATTATAGACACCGTCCTCGATAGTCTAACAAAATAAGTGTCATTCCTGTCATCAGATAATTATAACGATAACTCAACTATAACATTTTAAAATAGTTGTGATGTGTTAGTTGCCATTACTCTTAGACAAGCAAACAACTAAAAAATCAAGTAAATTTCACAGATTAAGAATTTTTTTCAAGGGACACAATTTATAAACTAATTGGACAGAGATTTTATAGGAGAGCCAAGAAAATGTTTTGGGTTTTCAAGGATACTTTTATAAATTTGAGATTCTGTGCTGGAAGTGAGAATTTTTGTGTTCCACAACATCAAAATCATATTTTATTCAACAAGAAAAAAAAACAAATAAATTGAATAAAAACAATTTACCAATGAAAACATACATCTACTCATGATGACGACATGTCTATATAAAAAAGGCAATGTAAGCTGAGCGTATTCGTGTTATATAAAGTGGCTCAAACAATTATAATGTTTCTCCTGATGCGTTCCCATACAAATTCATGCGATTACCCTAAAATTTTCGTATATTGCAATGCTTTAGCCAGAGAATATTTCTTCTGCCCTCTCAAGCCTTAAAACGTACTTCCCTAAAAACAAATAGAACTTGCAAGAGGATAGATTATGCCCTCCCCTAGCCTGTCAAGCGGAATGATTAAATAAATTTAACATAACTATCATTTTATTTAAGTAATGATACCTTTAATTGTTTTTCGCGATCGTCGTCAACGCCACCGCCTCACGTACGCAGTTCCTTATCCGCTGCGTACGTGCGTATGTGGCGGCCGGGGTTACGGTCGCGAAAAACAGCTAAAAATGCCATTATTAGAAAAAATGTTCGTTATAATTAAGCATTATTTAACGCTTGCCAGACTACGTAACGGTATACACATTATTGCTTGCTATTCATACCGAAGACAATATTTCCGTTAAGCGTGAAATAATGCTTAAATTCAACTAACATTATATTTAAGTAATGATACTTTTTAATTAGTGATTAATCATGCAAAATGTTTTATAAGTCGCGGTGATTGAGGCATGTTATGAAAAGACGAAGGCCGCAGATCCCAACTTTTGCCTGTATAAGCAGTAACATCAGGAGGATATCCTGATGGGAAATGAGTGAGAGCCAGGTGGAGGTAAACTTCCTCCTTCCTGCTTTTCCTCTTTCCCTCCACCCTTGGTCCATGGCCAAGGTAGCTAATTTAAGACTCCTGCAGGCTGAGACGACCTTGGGCAGTTTCAGAGGTGTATGTACGGGGGTCGAAGACCTTCGGCATACGGTAAGAGTTGTTCGCTGATCCCATTGGACCAGTCGGCCAACTGCCTCTCAATACTGAACAAGGCACGGAGGCGGGTTTGTTGCGTTCCCACAGCAATCCAGTCTCCCGTCATCAGAAGGGCGCAGAAGTAGTACCCACTAGCCCGACCTACCTGATGCAGGATTTCTAGGGTTTTCCCTACATCACCTTTAGGTGAAACACCGGATAGGATCCTTACACTATAGCCTGGGGGCCCTAGTCAACCCTGGGCTACCTTACTCTACCATACACAACCCCCTTCCTATGCTATTAAATGGGAGTTGCCTGCTTCAAGATCACCCTCCTGTAGCCTGTTACACACAAAAAAATATACTCAACTTTATATATATATATATATAAATAAGAATCAACACCAATTATTTCACGCAATCAGACCGAAGAGATTTCAAGTATCTTCTACTTATAAATATAATTGAGTGTTTCTGTGTGTATGTGCTAATTTAAAGTATAAATAGATTTCTTGTCTGGATTAAGATACCGAGTCATCGCGGTGTTCATGGTAAAATTGAATTCTCATAAAATAGGAGGCCTAAAAAAGTAAACTATCAAAATAATAACCCTCTCGCTGCTGGTTTAACCAAGTGTTGACAAAAAGATTACTATTCGAATTAAATACTGAAGCCGGCTAATATATAGTATGGAACTCAGGTGGTTTGAAATAATAAAATAAAATGACTGTCAATATTATAAATTATGAGTTTGCCTGTACTCGTAGAGAACACAATTTTACTATAGAGAGACTTCATCTGATTCGCTGTAATTCAGTACGTTGCTTCCAATTAGTCGACTAATCGTGCGCGTTCATTATGCTCTCTCAAATAGTCCTCTGCAGTACGTGACTACATTGCTGTGCATTCTAAATACTACCTGTGGCAGCGATAGTTCAGATTAAATCGTAAATTCGTTATCCATGTTGAGATTGACTGATCTACGTTACTAATGAGCAGTACTTCATTTTCATACCTACGGTATTCTCCACCAAAAAAACAAAAACAAAAAACAGATGACTACCACTTTTACACAAACCACTGGTGTTTAATTACGAGCTCTGCGAGAATATTGCACTTGAAGCGTATTATTCTTTTTTAACGACCAGATAAATGCACTTGACGAGAAATATGTTGCTCGACATTTAAGTGGTTGAATTTAATGCGACTTCGTATTGTAATGAGTGTATGTGGCAATCGCGCGTCCCTTTCCATAAATGAGGGAGGGAAACCTAGGGCCAAATTGTATTTTAATTGGAGGCTGAGGTTCAGATAATCCACCATGCATCTCATGGTGGGGTGAATGAACGAGATGACTTGCGAGGACGGATGGGAGAAATTTCGGCAGTCGGTCATGGACATTTGAAGAAAGAAGAAGTCTGGAGGATATGTGTGTGATGAGTGATCCACAGCACGGCATTCGAACATGAACATTTGAAGGAGGAAGAAGTTGGGCAGTAATGGAATATAAGTTGATTCATTCGGGAATGAAACTTGGAAGGAGAAAGGCGGAGATGAGAGATAGAGTTTGGAGATAAACATTAGAAATTAGGAAGAAGTATGTTGAGAGCGAGGGAAGTTTGCAATATAAGAGGGGGACAAACTGAATAGAAAAAAAAACGACAGCGAGCAGAAGGTAATCCGTGCTACAGAATTCCTATAAAGAATACTAGGTACCGAGGGCAGACTTCATCACTGGAAGGAGTCGCCTGATGAACGCGGAAACAGACTGAATTACGAAAAGGAAGGAGGAAGCCGCCGTTTCACAAAGAAAAACAGGTGCGTGTCCGTGCTACAGTCTGAAATGTGTCATGACTATCGTTCTGCTGCAAAAATCTCAGCAAAATGACCTGTATGAGATTGATTATAAGCTGAGCTAGTATTGGTAAATTTTTTAATTGGACCCTAAGTTTTGTAATTGTTTTTTGTTTTCTCTTAATAAATTTAAATTTTTTATATTTAATTAAACCAAATAATTTGTTTAGCATTAAAAAGAAAAACCCAAATCCCCCCAGTTCATTATAGTATATTGATTCACTTTCGCTGAAAGATGCGCTACATTTAGTTCATCATTATTGTGTGTATATTTAGCGCAGTAATCTTCAAACAGTTTTCCGCGGAAGTCCGGGGTTTCGCGGCACATTTCCGAGGGTTCCGCGACTGAAGAAAAAAGCGTGTTTACTAGCTAGGACATTAGTTGAATAAATTTTTTTGTGACAAAACGAATGACGAATTCATGAAAGAACGTTTTAAATTACGTGAAAATAGTATATTTTATAGGAGTCTGAGAATTAAATTCGAGATTATGGAAATAATTATCCAGGAACATTAGAACCCTGCTTTTACATTCATAAGTCAGAAGACTTTCGAAAGGAAATGTATTGAACCTATTTCTCAAGTTATAAACAGCTATAATTAAGTTTTTCAATAAAAAATACTACGCTAGTCTTTAATTCTCTTTAAAGAGATCTATTTCGAAGATTATTTTTAAGGGTTCTGTAAGTCGTCGAAATTTAAAGACCTTTACTTTCTATGGATTTTTATGCAATATATTGTATTTAAATATTTTAATTTAGTTTATACTTTTAAATTTAAGTATTTGAAATTTTCTAAATCGCAAATTATGAGACTGTTTAAGCGTTCCACTATCATATGGCCCCGTTGAGCTGAAGAAAATCTATGTCTTACTCGATGGACGTAACCGGTTAACATTCCAATGGAAACGTTTTCTCGTTCGATTCGGAATTGAAGGAAGAAATTACTTTGCCCTCAGTGTGCGGTCACTTACTATGCAACCCAAGTTTCCAATTACGAGAGCGATATTTCTGGTCGCCGCTCTGCAATTAGAGACACCCGCCAGCGCCAGAGCAGAACTGCGTATTTGCGGCAGACGCATTGTTCAATACCTCCACGGAGACGAGGGAGACGAGATCGCTCCCACGCCGCTTTCCATTAAAGGATTTAGTATTAATTATTTTCCGCGATACACAGTCGCGATGACGTCACGCGTCTCACTTACCTGCCGCCTGCCCACTCCCAATGGCGGTAGAGAAATTTCTCCTTAATTGAAAACCTGAGTGTTACTGGTGAAACAAACAGCTTTCTGTGCTGGGGACAAATAAGTATTTTAAGCTTCCTATATACCCGCAAGAAATTTTCGGAAGAAAATACGACGAAGTTAGGCTTTAGATAAAGGAGACTGGAGCTTTTTCATTCTTCGTTTGTACATTAACCTTTACAAATGGATGCACGAGTAAGACAACTTTGATAACGTTGCTTTCTTTTAAAATCCTGACTTAAATGAAAAAAATCTCTTTCCATTACGCTTTCCCCAATTCGGACAATTACGTGCCACCCTTGATCTTATTTATACCAATAAACGAAATTGAAGTGTCTGTCTATCTATCAGTATCTGTCCACATGTTTGTCTCGAATAGGCTCCGAAACGGCTCAACGAATTTCAATGAAAAGTTGAGGATTTAAAAAGACCTAATTTAAATATTCGTGCATATATAATTTTGATATACTGCAGAAAATATTAATATAATATAACTAAAAGTATTAATTCTAGGGGAAGATTTCTTGGAATTGCCGGACGAAAGCCAACTATTAAGCGTTCTCATATCATTCAACTCACTATCTATTGTTGCAGCAGGCTGAGAAAAAATGAACTTCTTTGAATCGTCGATACAATACATTGGTTTTATTTTTCACGTCAGGTAAATTTTAAAATTGAGCAATTGCTAATATAAAAATAAAAAGTAAACTATCGAGTTCTGTAATGCAAGTCGCTGTGTTACATTTAACCATTAAGGAGGAGAAAATTTTTATTCTGTTAGAATACTGAAAATATATTCCTGTTATTGTACTAGTGGTATTTTGGACTCTCTCGAGATACTGCGAGTATATTTGAGGTTCATATTGTGACGTTTTCGATGTCAGTTTTTTTATGTATTGACCAAGGATTAAATAATGTACCGGGATAATACAAATAAATACCTGGACAACGCTAGTTTTAAATATTTACAGAATAAATACTCAGATAATTCACGTTATGTAGCCTGTAAGGAATTGTTATTTGCTATCTAAACAGTTAGCTATTTAACAAGACTGCTTTCATAGCTGATTGAGGCGTGTCAAACACAATAATATGCTCGCTAATTCACATCTTTCCCGAAAATTTTTCCCTTTTAATTTCTCAACAGTTAAATATTGAAGTAAAACAGTATTTTTCTTAAAAATGTATGCTGATGTGACAACGTTAAAGTAAAAAGTTAGGAAACTGTTTATTAATGTAAACGAACAAAAGATTCCTATGGTAACCCAAACACAAATAACACAATTTATTTATCCTTATTAGAATTAGAATATAAATAATTTCAGTGGTGAAGTGAAATACCGTCAAACACTCGCGATATGTCAATATATGAATGTATTATGTATTTAAGTGTTTGAATGAGATACGGTCTTTTCAGTAATTAGTGTTTGTAAAACAAACCAGAGATATTCCATCCATTTGCTTTTTTCACGTCCACATTTAGTACCCCACTGACCATCTTTAATTTAAATGCATTTTACGTATGTTCTAGAATTTTACGAGTATATATGATGCATATGCGTAGTTAATACAAAAACAAGGAAGGCAAGTTAATATTTAATTTAGTCAAAAATATAACCATAGTTCAGACTTCACAAATTGTATTAATTTATTGAGCAAAACTCTTGTCATACACCATCGTCTGAAAAAACTGTAGAAAATAACAAACAGTTAAACTTCTTTAACAATCCGGTAAAGTATTACAAAAGGTGCCAACAAACATAAATTACAATTCAATTTTACCCTTAGACGACAAAGTTGTCGCTTCACCACAACATAAACCATGTCATTTCTCCAGTCATATATATATATATATATATATATATATATATATATATATATATATCGGCATACAATACAAAGATAATAGTATACAGACAACAACTTTCTTATTAGCTTACAAAATTCGCTGATATAAATAAATTCTCAAAATACGTAATCATTTATGAATAATATTAAAATTATAATACTAGCATTTAATAATTTTATCCAAAATTCCCGCATATCCCCAATTTTATTTTTATTGTTCATTATAATTTCTTAGTAACATACATACTCCTTCCAAATCTTCCCTTTTAAGTTTACGCTTCTCATTCTGTAAAATTCTAACCTCTTCCCAAAAAATGTCGTGATTTAATTCCTTAACATGTTCGGATAAAGAAGTTTTCGTCTTTAACTTCTCCTTTAAACTATTTTTATGATAATATAATCTTTTTTCTACTGACATAGACGTGTGCCCTATATACGCTTTCTTACATTGCTTACATTTTAATGCATGATATGCTTCTGAAAAAAGTATTGCTGGTCAAAATAGATTATAGTATTGTACATTAGAATGTAGGGCTTAAGAATACAACATAATCATAAAAAATAGTTATTGGGGCTGTTGGTAAACGGTTGAAAGTCGCCTATTACAGTGAGAATGAATAATAGGGTGAAACGAGTAGTAAATATTATAGAAGTTATGAGACGCCACAATATTAATAAATGAAATATTTGCAATTTATACAAACGCCATTTGCAAAGGATTTAGGTTATGAATACGTATTCACGTACAGCACGTGCCTGTACTATTGCAGTTCCAACCTTTCCTTCCTTCGTTATAACTTCGGTTGAAATTTTATTTCCACCAATCTGATTAAGTAGAAATAATTTAAAACTTTCTCCAATAATTTTAATGGAAGTATACGTAAAAAGTTCTCTTTATGAAAGTTTGTTACTTAAGCATCTTAATAGAAACTTTATATCCGGTCTCCTGTACGCAACATTCTGTCAGGCTCATATTTGAAAGTTTTATGTGAAATGAATTCAAAACATTTTGTCAGGTACTACTACAGTGCCGAGGAACTAGAATAATTGGTAACCATAATGTTGTTATTCTGCATTCCAGAATTTAGTGGAAAACCAAGTATATTTTTGTGATGAAGATAGGCTACATGAAGGTACACGTTTTTATTACTCCTTTCTAACAATATGCAAAGAGAATTTGAAAGGTACGATGCTAGGAAAGGAGGAAGGCAGCCCGGCCATAATTCAATTTTGCGAAATATAAAGCTTTTTACACTCATACGACTTCAGTAAAACCGAAAAAAATCTTCTAAGGGTGTTCACTGGCCCTAACACGAAGGAGAATAAATGTGGTTTGATAATATTCGAAACTTTAAAAACACTGTCAGTTTATTCAAGAGGCTTTCTATCAAATTAAATCTACTGCGCAAAGGAATTGCGGTGAAAGGTTAGATTGCCATAAGTGAATAAACCTTGGCATAGAAACGCATGACAATTTAATTTCTTTTGGTCAGGCAGCAACAGAAGGCCCACAAGAGCTGCTCGTCTTCTCGGAAGACTTGTGAAGGAGTCTTCTGTCCTCGGTCACTAGCGTGAATCGCATATCAGGGCATCTCGGGGAGGAAACGGGTACTTCTCAATGAAACGAAGGACAAGGACGACAGCTTCTACGAAATACACTAAGCTTTTATTCAAATAAAATTCTGAATAAGACATTACGAATTTAGCTCCTTCGTGTTTAACATCGCAACATAAATAAAGCCTACCTAAGTGAAGGTGGTGATTTATTTGTCCTTTAATTTCGTGAAAAAAAAGTTTTATTTATGACTCTTACTTGTGAAAGAAAAAATAATTTAAAATCATTCGGAGAAATATCAAGACGATATTTTTTGCTCTTGCTGATGTTTTTTTTACGAAAAACTTTATCAAATTTTCCTATGCTAGTTTGACGCGACACGTACTACGGGATAATAAAACACAGTCTTCTTTATAGCCCTGGAAACACATAAACACCTCAGGGAAGGACGTGTTTCTCTACGTTTTCTTACCGTGTCCCACCTGAGTTTCTTTATGCCCTCAAACAGTGAATAATTCCATAAAAGAATCCTAATTACAACTTGTTTCATAAGCAGTTACCAGGAGATTATTAAGAAAAAACAGTAAGTACATATTCAAAACATTTAATAGAGAACTAAAATTATATTACAAAATTATTTATATGAAATGTTTTTTAATATTTTAAATTGTAGTAATTATTTAATTGCTTAATAATTTCATCAATCAATGAGAGGTCACTTTTGGATTAGTGAGATCCTTGTGTTTGATGCACAGAGATTATTATATTATTCAGCTGGAAATGAGACGATATTGCAACTGTCCAATACAGTACGTACTATTACTTCATTAATACTTCCAGTAAATGGTCAAAATTCAACCGTAATTCATTAAAGTTTTAATTTTGAACGTTATTAAAAAATAAATCCATGAATCCACAATCAGAAGTATTAAAAATTCTAGGAACGACATTTGGAGAGCATTTAAATGTATCTCTCAAAATTATTTCATAAGTTTGTATACGCTATTTAAATTCTTCTTTGTCCCTCACTTCGACCCGTCATTGTTTAATGTCGAGGCATAGTGAAAATCAGTACGAATACCTCAATGTACTTAATTTTTCAAATAATAATAATAGCTGTATTTTACTAATATATATAAAGCACACATATACAATGACTGCACGTTTTATTTAATTTAGTTTAATGTATTCATAATACGTCAGTGACATTTATAATCAGTGGGATTGTTTGACCAAAGACTTTTATGTGCTTGACATTCAGTATGAACGTAAACAATGACTGTTATTTATTTCATTAAATGTATTTATAACACATATTATAAATAAATTTAATATTTCTGGACAGGTTCTCCATATTAACTTTACCTGTGAGAAATCTCTTACTTCTCCGCGCTTCAAAAGTGTTTTCTTTACGTATTACTATATACTAGAATTCTCAAGAGTATACAGTACTTCCAAACTTAAAAGCGTAGCTCTTTCTACTGCATAACACTTAACAAATACTTATTTAAAATTAAGGTAGGAACTACTTTTCTTTTTGTACTAGTATAATCATAAATTATAAATGAGCTACTTTTTGAACACTCTTCCTGTGGGGCGCTGAGAAACGTCGGTGTAGACTATGAATCAATTCTCAAGGCGGGACACTGTATTCTGAACAGCGATAGAATCAATAGTAGTCACATTACCAGCGTCTCTTTACTGTTACTGAAATAAATTAAAAGTTATATCCCTCTTAGGTATGGTTGGTATAAGCAACCCACATATATTCTGAAGTTTCAACAGAATAAAAGTAAGCATTCTTTACCTAATAATTTGGAAGACTATGACGGGTGAAGATATGAAGCTACATGAATCTATTATGGAGCTAATTAAGGGGATACGGTAGGTCCTATGTTGACAATGTTTAAACAGCTACATTTTTTGTAAACCGTAATAGCTTCTTTGTTACATTCTAATATATGTGTGTGTAAGGAGAAAAAATTATTTGAATAACAAGTAATGGACAAAGAACTTCTAAAATATTCCATATAACGCATATATCGATAAATAAATGACTTCTTAAAATTCCAATTATAATAAATCATTTATTCAAATACCAAAAAGTTATAAATAAGCTGTGAAAATTTCATTGCAATATCCATAACTTTTTGAGAAAAATGTAAAAAACACGAATTTAACAAGGTAGGGTCTTTCAACTCCAATTAAAAGTTTCCGAGTTTCCATGATAATGTTTATATCCTGAGCTGATAATATTTTGAGTAAAATGAATTTTAATGTCTTGATCGAAGAAATTAAAATACTAAATTGCATCAACGAGTTTTGTGGACCAAAATACATAAAATGGAAAACATAAATTATGGTACGTTTACACCAAATGTATTGAATACTACACTGTGCGTATGTTATTCATATACATAATATTTCGCACTACGTCTGTTTTTTATACATACAATTATATAAAGTTAAATTAACGGCCATCTGTGAAGACAAAACAGAAGTATTTTTTTAATTACGAATTTTCGTCCCCAAATTTTTGACTTCAAGTAAAAATAAATTTCTTCAGGGATTTAAAATTTAGAATTACATAATTAAACATTAACATTGATAAAAAATGGAGGTCCAAGTATAAAAGTTTTCGCATTGGACTATATCCAAGGACAGTTACAACCGAAAAAGTGTATTAAAAGTGATTCGAATCCGCCATTAATCATTTTCAATACATAATTAACTGTGTAATGAAGTATGGCGATTTTTCTATTGTAAATTACGCCGATCATTGTCTTGTTTATAAAAATGGTAACTTAATCAAGTTATACAAAGAAAGTGATATGATTTGTTCTCCACTGAATTGCCAATTCGGAATTATAAATCGAAGATTGAAGTGTCATATACAACTTGTATAATGCTTTTTGGATATTCGTATCAGCATCTTAATGTACAACAATGATTTCGAGTGTAGTGGAATCGGTGGACTGAAGAGAATCTGACACTTTGAATACCGGGCAGTTGTTCATGGGATGTGACGACACCTCTCGTCCGAATAACAGAGACGGATCGTTCAGCTTCATCACAAGTCTTATTAAAACGTTGGAGCACCGCAAACATGCAGCTTTGTACTATTTCCGGACTTCTCTTCAACCAAATCATTTGACTACTGACATGTCGGGTAACAATAGGCTCGTGAACTGCGAATGCTCTATCCTTCGGATTACATTTTACAACGTCACACATACTTATCGAAGAGTGATGGTGTAGATCATTGATGGTTATTGTTCACGATTCCGGCTGCTTAGGATATCTATGCGATATATTACAAGAAAATCCCTCCGAGCTGTTGCCTTCTTCGACACACACGTACTGATCCTTCACAAAACATGTTCCCTAATGAACATACATGGTATATGATCTGTCTAGAACCTGTTGTCAACACTGTCTAGGAGACATCAGTGGACTGTGTTCTGGTATACTACCGTAATAGACTGAGAGGCCATTCAACGTCATGAATCAGCTCCCTATATTGACGAGTTACAAGTGAGGGGTACATTGAAATGAAAAACAAATTATAATGTGTACTAGAATATCAAAATATAATCATTATCGTGATAATAAGCAGAGAAATAAGACTAAAAATCGGACAAGATTAGACAGAAGAGGTTGGAATTTTTTTAAAGTTTGGCAGCAACTGACTCATGTCTTCAAATGTAATGAATATGTTAATAAGACAAGAACTGAATCAATGAGTCAATAAAACTTTTAGTAAAATGAAGAGTCTACTGTGCAATCAATTTCAAAGAGAACTGAAAGAGAGATTAGCAAAGTGCTTTGCTTGGGGTACAGATCTGTATGTGGCAGAATGAAGAGGAGGAAATACTGGCGACATTCTGAATGTGGGTGTGACGACGAAGAATAAATTGGTTACATGACATTGTCTGAGACGAGAATGCCTCCCACAGATGCAGTGTTACGTGAAGGAGGAGCCACAGAACGAAAAAAACAGATTGTGAGTGTTAGAAAGAAGAGGAGTTGCAAAATTATGAACAGAACTGCATGGGGTAGAGAAACATGGACAGCAGTCTTATGAGAACCTGCCACTTGGCAGAATACCCATCAATGTCTGTTAGTAGCAATTTAATTCTTATGACCAACTCCATAAGTACAGAAGCAGACACAATCTACAAATAGGTAGTTTGCCCGGAAGCAGATTCATGAAGTTACAATAATTGAGATTTCAATAAGTAATCCTAACGTATGACCAGTATTTCAATTATAAACAATTGTATTAATCGGAGATCAGTTCCATTTACCGGTACCCCAAGTCGCAGTCGGAAGTCCGTATTTTGCCGATGTTAAAATAGATAACTTTTTTTCGGAAACCCTTATGGACACATCAGAAAATTTTCAAAGCGTAATTTTAACGTTATGGCATGTCTGTGTAAGCAGAGTAAATTATGTTAACTATTATTTTTTAAATAAACTTCTAAAATTTTTATAACTATTTGGTAACTAAATTAATAATTATAATAAATAATTTATTCTGATTCGCTAGGCATGCCATTGCGTTAAAAATAAGACGTGAATATTTCAGTGGTGTATTTATAACGATTTACGAGAAAAAGTACCTGAAATCACTATTTTATCATGGGCAACATAGGGCCTTATGATTTTCATAAAGTAAGGAGCTGAACTTATAACTAACTTTCATTTTAGAACTGATTATAAATTGAAAATAGGATTGAATTTCGAGGTATATACTATGTAATGTTTTAATTAGGGGAAAGTTAATTGTTTAATTAAATTTGAAGTACGAAATTAAATTAATAATGAATAATTAATTTACCAAAAAGTGTAATTTAATAATCAAGGAAACAATTACACTTGCAGGGTCATGACAAAAAGCGTGGCTTTATTCTTACAAGGGACTTCAAATTTATTCAAAAAAATGTGAGCGGTGTTATGCAGCAGGTAACTGGATGCAGTAGTATTGACTCACCTGATGGTTGCATTTGTAGGAAGCACATTTCTGGAGGTGACAGGTGTTTCTCTCTGTTGTCGCTTCCTCCTTCCTTCCTGTCTGGCGGCAGGATCTTACGGAGCGGGTAATGACTCCGGATGCTGTTTACAGATATTCTTCTTCTCAATGTATTCAACCAACTACTGCCAACTCACCCATGACATCTATATCCGAAGATTTTATCCACCAATGATTTCAGATCCACCACTACCTTCTCTGAGTTCTGATCTACCTCTGTATCACCAAGGGAGTGGAGGTTTCGTCACTTGACCATTCTACTCCAATCAAATTGAAAAGTATAATTTGGGGTTCTCAGTAATTCTGCCAGAGGGAAAAGTCCTTCAGACATTCCCGGGTGAACCCCTGGTTAAAATATACTTTCCCAAGGGATGTTGTTAATCCCACATGGCTAAGATTCTTCCCGTCTTGGGCCCTTTTCCGCCGTTTGGTTTTCACAGAACTTCGGCCGTCTTGCTGTCCCGCTTCTCACCATCAAATTAATGCATTAAAACTAACCTATATTCACTAGACAGACTTCAGTTTGTCTCAATTTATTTCAGTTAGATGCCATTCTTCAAACACTTCGGCAGGTACATTATTACAGACATGTAATACAATGTTTAAGAATGATAGTTTGCCAACATCTATGTTTTGCAGTCTAGCCTTTACTTTGGAAAACGAATCCGAACTCCCGCACATTTCTGTCCAGAATTTTCTGTAAATGTTTTTGACTTGCAAAGGCTTTACAGAAAATGTGCCTGCTTCGCAGAACTTCTGTTCGAAATATAGTTTTTTACATTTTAAATAATATATCAACGTATATTGTAAATAATAATGCATATACTAGCACAAACGAATACATTACACATAATTTAAATTTAATTCGAAGATTGCCACTGCAAAGTTCAGCTAACCTATTCTAATTTGGCACATAAATCGAAGTTTCAGTTTTTACATTTTGGTCCAAATGAGCATCAGTGAGGGATTTATTATTTTTTGGTTAACAGGCTACATTAGGGTGATCCAGAAACAGGGACCTCCACTTAAATAGCATTAAAGGGCATTAAGAAAAGAGATATGTGGAAGGAAGAGCAAGGGTTGCTCGGTACTTCGATTTTATGTACTTCCTGCTTGAAAATATTTCAAAAGACATATAGATTCGTCTAACAGCAGTAAAGAGAACACATTTTCTTGAATTTCATTATTCCCAACTGCGGTTCAATGTCAATTTTTGAGGTTCATGTTCTCGCTTATAATTGGACCGTATTTCGTATTGGTTTTTGTAGTCTACAGATGAGGCTTGCCTGTGCGAGGCTTCTCTCGCTAGTATTTTTCCCCGGACTTATTGATTTATTGTGGGACTGATCTGAAACCATAGCCCGGGGGCCCTAGTTAACCCTTGGCTACCTTGCTCTACCTTCCGCATCCCCCCTTTTCAATTCCCTTCCTATGCTATTAAAGGGGAGTTGCCTGTTTCAGGATCACCCTCATGTAGCCTGTTAACCAAAAAAAACTCCATCGGGAATGCCTCGAACTGTCTCTGTTAATTTTTCAAAGTTCCCACATGCCGGAATCGTCAGCTATTTTAGGAGGTGCATGTACCAGGGTAGAAGACCTTGGGCATACGGTAAGAGTTGTTCGATGATCCCATCGGATCAGTCGTCCAACTGTCTTTTTGGAGAAACGAATGCTGTGACCCCACAGCAGACTCGTCTCCCGTCATTCGTAAGGACGTAATGTTACCCAATGCCCGACCTAACTGATGCAGCTTTTCTAGGATTTTCCCTGCATCACTTTAGGTAAAACACCGGGTATGACCCTTAAAATATAGCACGGAGGCCCTAGTCAACCCTTGGCTATCTTTCTCTACCTTCCACATCATCCTTCTCAATTCCCTTCCTATACTATTAAAGAGGAATTACCTGTTTAAGGATCACAGTCATGTAGCGGTTAAAAAAAAATGTAGTTGACAGAAAGAGTTTCTGCATACCTTGTTAAATAATGTCACCATCCACAAATGGTTTATTTTCTTTGCCAATAAATGTGATATTTTAGAGCGCCAGGAATTGCTGTTTTGATTAATAAATTGGTTTGTTAAGTAGGCTCTTCAGTTTAGATAAGTTTAAATTTAAGTCCGATAGTTTTCTTTTAAATATCCGAGATAATTGGAATATTCGTATTAATATTTGTATAACTAGTGTTCAATGTGTCTTTCCATGATACACTTTTCAGCATTAGCTTCAATGGAATTGCACATTAAGCATAATTTTTTATTTATAATAAATAAATTCGTGACGAACCTCTTTTAATCTTTTTTAGGGCTTGTCTCGTGCAGGTACAACGTGATTTCTTCCTTCCAGGAAATTCCTCGTGGTTGAAGGCAGCTAGCAAGCTGTGGCAATACCTTCCTCCCACAGGGTGTTATGCGGTGTCTGAAACTGAGACTTCACGTCTTTGAGGTCTGGGTGGGTCGTTCACGCCTCAGCACAGTTTTGGCTTGAATATCGTAATTTGTTATGTAGCTCTGGTGTTTGCTTTGTACAGACCATCGAAAGCGTCTTCTTTTTCTTCTTAAATTACTCCACATAACAAATTTCCACCTTACACTGATAACATTATCTCCTAACCTAACTCCTCTTCCTTTCAACTGCAAACCAATACTGACTATTTAATTGTTCATGTTCCTTCTCCTCTCCTGAGCTTATCTCTCTTAACTTCAGACACACACTGATCATGTCACCACCCAGACAATCTCTCCATTATCCCTCTCTGCGCGTCTTCACCAATCGTTATTAATTTTTTGCCAAGCGTAGGATTTTGCTCTTACGAAGGAAAGGATTGGTCTTGTTAAAGTTTCGAGGTTAACGTCTCCTGGTTAACCAGCAGCTCTGATCCCCTGTACCTTGCAAGCAGATACGGTTTCTTCGTGACAGTCTGGCGCCTTTTTAATCCTGGGATTGCCACTTCTTACTGCTTTTCTCCGAATATCCTTACTGAATTTATTTCGTTATAAAATATTAATTAAATTGGGGATAGTTCTTACTGAGCTACAAAATATTTAAATAAGGGCGAGGAAAATTTGACTTACGCCCCGAACGGCTGAAACCACGCTACGCCACTAATTTTTACTCAAACGTTTTTGAATACTATGACAGGTATTCATTACCACAAAAATAAAAAATTGAATAGCTTAAGGTTTGACCATATTCATAAATATTTAATAGTATTTAGAATTTAGATATTTGAATGCAGGCACTTTAAAATTGTCTCGCGGGCACAATGTTGTCGACTTCTGATCTATAACTTTAGAAATAATTTGGGTCAATGACCAATATATGTTCTCAGCCCCGAAGTTTATTTAAAAATTGCATAATTTACAAACTTAAGCCATATCATAACTAATTCACTACAATCAAACTACATCTTGATCTGAGAAATTGCTCGTATTAGTGGAGGAAAGCATGAGTGCGGAGTGCGGAATGTTCACGCATTCCGTGTGCTCTCTTGGAAACACCAGTTAATGCCCTTTGTTGACAGTGTTTTAGTTTACGCGTTGGCCTTGTGTTAAGTGCTTAGCACGGCAGGTAGCGCAAACATGGTTAGCCTGTATGACGGGGCGGGCGTCGCGTGGGGAGTGCCGGACCTAATTAGCGCAAGACTGCTTCCCGCTTCTCGCTTCTCGCTTACACGCTCGACCGGATTCCTCCGCACTTCGGCGCAGCGCGGAGGCTTAAGACCATTGTATGTTAAACCGGAGTCCTGCTTCCAAATATTCATGTGGCCGTACTTTCGGACCCGACAAAGACTCAACGATAACCGTAAGAGGTTAAACAAAAATGTGACGATCAGAATTGTGAGGATTTCATATTATTCGTTTTCAGATTACCTTTTATGAATCGGATATTGAATGGCGCATGAGATCTTACCTCAGACTGAATATATTTGGGTGTCCTTTTCCTGATTCGGAGATTGAACTGAGAAGGATGATAAAGAGAATTAAAATCACGTACGTAATAGATAATACACGAATAATAATTTGAGATGTGAGGGCGGACCTGATATGGCTAACGCAGAGACCCCGGGTTCCAATCCTCGCACATGTATGTATGATTGTGTAGTCCATGAACAAGAAAATTGATGTTAAGACTCAATGCAAATAAGATTTCAGAATGTGTCCTCTAAGGAATTTAGAAGCACGTAGAGTCTTATAAGGAGGTAGGAAACAATGATGCGGAGGTCTACATTCGATATTTTGTCACACACTAGACTGAAAACTAGTTTAAGATTATTGCAGCTACAATTATAATAAAATACTAAAGAATAAAAACCAATGTAGAGCAATGAGAATTAAGCATATGCATACAATGAAAAGCATTCAATTTATTCATTCCTGTCAGTAAAAGTAACTTGTAACTTTTCATTATTCAAGCCGGAGCATATAAAGACTAAGTTATGTTTTACATGCAAAACTTCGCATTATTCAATCCGGAGCATATAAAGACTAAAGTGAATATATTTTAAATACGTAACGTCGCATTATTAAATATTGGCGCCCAACGTGGGGTTCGATTCAGAGTCTTTTGCTCCATAGATTCTACGGCTCACATTAATTATAGATTATAAAAATAAGTTTGGAAATGGGCAGGTGTCATTTATTTGTTACTTTTTTCCTACTGCGAAAGGTATTTCCGAAAATAATTTTCTGAAACATGGGTTCTGGATTATTGAAATAGTTTCGTTGCTATGAAATAAAGCTTGTATCTTCCACTTAGAGCGTCCAAATTTCTCTTGGAATAAAGTAAAAAGCATGACTTCTTACTTTTAATTATTATTGCTCCCCATTTGATTATGTAAGACTAGAATTTTCCTCTTCCTTCAAGAAACTCGACTTTAATTTTCTACTAGGATGCAAGTTGATCCAACGATCAAAAGGAAAGGGATATTTTGAGCTCCTTCTTTGTTTCTAGTAGGGCTCCTTTTTAATGTCCTCATTAGTAAGTTCTGTCCGAGTTCCTGTTTGTGCACGTGCTTCGCAAACAATGCTACTCTTCATTGGCATATATCCAAGTATTTGCAAGAACCTTGCTTTTCCAGCTTTTATAGTAACTGCCATAATTTTAATTTAATTTAATATTATTCATAATATATATTGGCTATCATAATTGAAACAAGGTCGAAGAACAACCCAAACTTTTGCATGTGTTATAAGTCATTACTAGTGAATAAGAATAAGTTAAATTGTCAAACATTATCTAGCCAGCTGCAGAAGCTCACTTATCGACAAAATGATTATATTAAAAGACTGGGAATACATTAAATTTATAATTATTAGTTGATAAGGTACAATTTATTAACGAAACTCTTTTCATGAGGTCGGCCTTTTGTTAAAATCGACAATAAACTTTATAAAACATTTACAAAAAATTGTATAACTTAAAAACTAACGTTTAAAAACATGAGATCTATTCTCAGGTTGTATTTAAGGGCCTTCTCATACAAAAAGATTAAAAAAAAACATAAATCGGTACAAGAAAATCGAAAGAAAGTTTACAAGCAAAGAAGTTACCATCTTCTGCTTTGCCTGGAATACGTCACTGGAACCGCCGTTCGGTTCCAGATGTCTTCTTATATGCCGGCACGAGAAAGCAATTCTAGATAACTCCACAGATTCAAATAGTTTCTCAATCCTGCTCCTAGTTACCACACACATTCTCTGTATCAATCACATTCCAAGTCTCTCTCCTTTCATCATTGTAATCACACAATACATTGCCAATTTCAAATTGCCAAATTCTCCGATATTCAGCTTCTTAATTTTTAATGTCAGGTTTCTTCATTTTCAATAATTTCCCCCCATCCCATTATTGATTTCCTTCGTTAGCGGGGATGAAATCCTCTCCAATAAAAATTATTTAACTCAAGTATTGGGAAGAGTCTTCCACTTTCTCTTACAACCAATATTTGGGGAAAATACTAGGTCTCTTCAAAGACAGGCGTCCTGGAGTATTAACGAATTTTGATAACCCAGACCGGTGCAAAACTGTCTGCGTTTTAGTGCCATGTATGCAACCTTCTTTAGTTTCTCTGAAGTCAAGTGCCTTTGAATTTGTACCGCCAAATTCCGTATTTCGTTATGTTTTACCATTACCAGTTAACCGTGACGATGAAATGTACGATCTTCACACTTAACCTCCCACAATATATTGACTTGATAGGTGAATTCCTACAGAAAATACTTCGCAAATAGTGATGCTCTTGAAAATCATATTGAACACTATGGAAGGACTTGACACTAATGGAGGTGTTTAAATATTCAACTTCTCATCGGTTCACTGTTGGAGTTTATGGTATAAGTTTTTATTTCTATTCTGGGTAACGATTTAACGAAACCAGGTTATTAATTATTTGAAAACGAAACTCTGAGCAACAATACTGGCTAATTTAGGTTCATTTGAAATCGAAGGTAGTTTCAGTTAAAACCAAGTGTATTTAATTGATATTGGGTTACGTTATAACGTAACATTATTTTGAAACCAGTGATAAATGTAGGTCATTCGGCTTTTGCATCGGACGTTTAGTGGAATGTACTATGGCTTTGGCTATAATTTAATTCTTGGTTTGCTGAGATCTTTGTCGATTAAAATACGAAGATCGTTTGATAAGTTCTCGGAATCACCACCAAAGGTGGCGCAACGAGTTGTTCACGTGATATCAATTGGACCGTTACCAGTAAACACGTGCCACCTCAGTGCTCTTGGAAGAAAGTTGTAACGTGGCTTTGGTGTTGTTCCAGTACAGTGATTGGCGAATATGGAAAAATCGAGATTCGAGCAGTGATTAAGTACCTCGTAAGGAAGGGTATGAAAGCAAAGGACATTCATGCCGATGTCCAGAATACACTGGGGGACTCTGTTCCTTCATATTCAAAACATTGCAAAGGTGCACATAATGGTCATGGAGGATCGCCGATTGAACGTGCGGGAAATTTCTCACGCTTGCCAGATGTCATCTGAAGGAGTATATCACATTTTAACTGAAGAATTAGAAATGAAAAAATATCTGCAAGGTGGGTTCCGCGACTCTTGACCTTGGATCAAAAACGCATGAGAATGGACATATCGGAACAATAGCCCGTTTTAGGAGAAACAAACAAGATTGTATGCGCCGGTTTGTGACCACAGATGAAGCTTGGATGCACTACTATACCCCAGAGACAAAACAACAGTCAAAGCAGTGGAAACTTGCTGATTCTCTGCCACCAAAGAAAGCAAAGACAATTCTTTCGGCTGGAAAGGTCATTGCATCAGTGTTCTTGGATGTGAAGGGGATTCTGTTTTAAGATTATCTCCCCACTGGGCAAACAGTTACTGGAAAATCTATGCAAACCTCCTGGACAAATTTGCAACAAAAGATACGCGAAAGAAGGTCAGGTTTAGCAAGGAAGACCTTCATGTTCCATGAAGACAATGCGCGCCCGCACACATGTGCAGTCTCCAAGGCAAACTTTCACGAACCAAGGTATGAATTGTTGCCAGACCCGCCTTATTCACCTGATATGGCTCCGACAACTTCCATCTCTTCCCAAAACTGAAAATTTTTCTTGGTGGACGAAGATTCACTTCAGACGAAGAACTGATAGCCGAAGTTGACAAATATTTCGCAGGCCTGGAGGAATCTCTTTTTCGAGATGGGATCAAGGCACTGCAACATCGTTGGACCAAGTGCATTAGCGTACAGGAAGACTACAGTGAAAAATAAAAAAGTTTCAGTGATGTAAGTACTTTTTTTCTATTCCGTTTCGAGAACTTTTTAAACCACCCTCGTATTCGTTCCGTTGTCTATAATATGCACGAATATTTGAAAACATTCGAAATATTATATGCTGATATAAAAAGTTACCTATTCAAATGGCAGAATACAACCCGTTCTATAATAATCAAGTGACATAATAGGTTTCATATCTGTCACCAGTGCTGAAGGCACGTTTCAGAGGAGCACGCATATGATTTACATAAGAATGAAGCAACTGTGAACGATACATGCGGTAGATTTATCGTCGACACGGCAGCGGCAGGTTCGCTACGTCAACACTGGGTGGGGAAGGCGCTTAAATCACGCGGACCGCGTGGGAATAGAACTCGGCTTCCGCATAAGAAGTGCACCCGCGGTCACTCCAAGGTCTTCCACCCACGATTACAAACTAATCGATCGATACTACGATTTGTTGTAAGTGTGAAGGAGACGAGCTTCAATACCTAGGCACTTAATGAAAATTTCAAACTATTTCTACTAGATGAATTCATTTTTCCGCTTTTCAGATCTTCAAATAAAGTTTATTTCCATTCCAGTTAAAATTTAAACAGAGAACACTACAACCAGAATAGAAAAAAATTCCGTTTGATTTACTTAAAAAGCGTGGATTATTGGATTATAGAAATTTCATAAACTAATCTGATATGGAAGGCAAATTCGACTCCTAGTTAAATTTTGATGGTCAGTGAGTTTAAACTATTCTTCGTAGTTATTAGTAAAAATCGTAATAGCTATTCTTCGATTTTATTCTTGCAGGTTTCTAGAGTTTTCCTTGCATCTCTTTAGGTGAAACACCGGGTAGGATCCTTAAACTATAGCTCGGGAGCTCTAGTCAACCCTTGGCCACCTTGCTCTACCTTTCACATTCCCCCTTTTCATTTTCCTACCTATGCTATTAAAGGATCACCATCATGTAACCCGTTAACTAAAAAATAGATATATTGGACCGGAAAACTCTTTACTATTCTCTAAGTGTTCGTAATTTCTAATTACCCTGCTTGTCTACTCTTTAAGGTGTTATTGATAAAATTAGTGACTTTGAATATGAGTAAAAATTTTTGTTTTATCCCAACGCATTTACAAATGTCACAAGACGAGGATTCGAATAAAACAGGGAAATTAATTGACTCATCAGACTCCAATATTTTCCAACAATTTTACTTGTAATCGAGACAGAGAAAGGTGTTTACGGAAATATAATAGGTTTTTCGCTTTTAAAACTTTAATTCAAATTTGTTTTCTATAGTAAATTTATTTCTAAGATTAACTCACCACATTATTACGAAACATACATAAGTGGATCAGGATAAGTAAATCTTGAGCGGAATTAGCATCAAACCCAGGAAATCCGCTCCGGTCTTAGTTTTTCTATCCCAATCAGTTAATTCAGTTTCACGGCCGTAGTACTGAGTTCTGATTGAAAGTATTTCTTCCGTTGTACCAAATTATAACACTGGTGAATATAGTTAAACTTATTTGAAACTATGCCACATCGTATTATTAAACACATTAGTCCAGTACTCTAAGTGGTCTATGGACATTCGCTCCTTTCTTAAACATTACGCTTTGTTTAAACTGCCAGTCCAGTCTGCTCGTCCTAAATACACGGTCACAGGATTCGGACACAATTACAAGTTTTTTTACTGCAGATAAACCATTATAAAACCACGATTGTCCTAAAAATTATATATAAATTTTTAACGAGAATCTAGATAACTTTCGTGTGAAATATAAGTTGAACAGTCACACTGGTTGACTAAAAATATCAATTCCACGCCGAAATAAAAGAGCATGGTTCATTGGTTCATCTGACAACGTTTTGAAGTCAACTAACAACAGGACAAATAAATGTTTCCCAGGTGAATTTTACTCCAGAAATTTTTCGTTCAACTCAGTTTCCAAACTAAGTTATTTTGAATTGGGAGTTTTCGGGAATATAATGGGAATAAACAAAGATATTATTCAATTTGATGATGTATTACAAAGCGGGGAATGATATTATGTTGTAGTACTAAGTTCTTAAACTATCTCTTTTAAATCTTTCGTAATTAATTGGAGACATAACATGGGTAATGACTTGAAATTCATCAATGCTCAATTAAGAATTGTTAAACGAAATAAAACTAAGACGATTGTTAAATGTCGTTTTTGTTTTATTATCATCATGTACATGCTTAAGTAACTCTTCCCTTGAACATTATATTACTTGATTAAATTACTTCTTATTGCATCTACTAGGATTCTTCCTAAGGTCCTTAACTCGTTTGTTAATAATTCACTCCGTATTCACGCAGTTCCAATACACGGAATATAACAGAACACAGGAATCCGAAATTTTAAAATAATGTCAAGCTATGACGCAATGAACTGGCGCATGTATTGATGCTAAAGTCATAAGTCGGGCTGAAAATTTGGGTTATATGCTTTCATGTGACAAATACAAATCAATATCAACAAAAAAATTTTGGTCGCAAAACAAAGCATTCTGGATCTCGACATAAGCTCCACCTGTTAAGTTTAACTGCAAAGAAACATCCAGATGACCCCTTAAATACAAGAAAAACAATGTAATCAGAATCGGAGGAGCATAATTACGAAAACACCCAATAGTTTGGGGTAGCAGGCTACATGAGATTGATCCTGAAGCAGGCATTTCCTATTTTATAACATAGGAAGGAAATTTAAAAGGAGGGATGTGGAAGGTAGAGAAAGGTAGCCAAGGGTTACTTTGGCCCCTGGGCTATAGTTTTAGGATCCTATCCGGTCTTTCACCTATAGAGATGCAGCGAAAATCATAGAAAACTGGCATTAGGTAGGTCGGGTTTTTAGGTGCCATTCTCACGCCCTTCCAATGGCGGGAAGCGAGTTTACTATGGGGACGCAGCATTCCCTTCTCCGTGTCTCTACAATTTTTAGGATGCAGCTGGCCGACTGATCAAATGAGGTGAGCGGACAGCTCTTACCGTATGCGCAAGGTCTTCGACCCCCTCCCAAAATAGCATGCGACAACCCTGGAAAATTCAGAGAAAGTATAAGGCATTCTTAAAGGTGAAAACACGCACAGCGGAATGCTGTATAAAATGATTCAATTGAACAAATATTACTGTGAGGTGATATTTTGTACATATTTCGATTTATCGGTATATAATTGTTTCCTATTGAGAAAGAAATGGGCTTACAGAGGAATTTGACGAGTCTATTTGGGATTCCATTCGGCCACTCATTTTGCCTTAATGATCTATACAAAAAGAATATTTTGTTTCATAAAAAATCATTTTACAACTACAAAAGCGTATATATATATATATATTGTAAATATTAAAACTTTCTTTTTAATGAATTAAAATTCAATAATTTAAATGAATAAATATTTGGTTTACTCTCAACAGCCAAATCAACCACAACGGTTAAGAAACAACACTACACAGCTTGCTTTGAAATGGGCTGAAGTCCGTAATGTGGAAAAAATTCGTTAGTAGCATGATAATCAACCTAAAACTTAAAATTCACTGTATCACTTGAAATTTACGTCATTGTGAACGGAATTAATGAAATTAATTAAAAATTTCGATACAGTTTCATGAATTGGAAATTATTTTCTGTAAATGTATGTAGCCCGACAACTTGACTATTAATTACCATCCATACAAAATAAAAACTTCCTCAATGAAGCTGATATTAACGTATAATGAAACTTGGTACACTTCTTGAAGCTTCATATATTTTTATTTTCAGTTTTGAATGTGTTCTAATACGTGCCAGTGTTTGTTTGCGCATTGGAGAGAAAATATTTTCCAGAATGACATTGGGCATGATAAATTGCTGTTTCACGTTTGGTGATTGTGAGTTGGAGAGACGGACCTTAACAGTAGCTTGGTACGGACCAACTGAAGAAAAACCCGTTTGGGTCAGAAAGGTTACTGAGATCGGCGCCTTCTTCGAGACGGAGAGAAACCGTCACTTTTATTGCTTCCCCAATTAAAATCGACAGTCTCATTATACTGTTCGTAATTTTATTACGCTGGAGGCTTCTGTCCCATGAATGGATTCTTCTCATTCCCAGCCACTTTGCATGGATGACATTGTAATATCAAAAAGAAAAGCAGAGCTTTTGTGAAATATGAACCAATAGGTCTACACGACTCGATAAAGAGAGAGAGGAAATGGCTTCTCTGTGTAAGTTACAAAATATGTTTTGCGCGTCTGACCAAGGACGATCAGCCTTCTTTTTAATATTCCATTATTTAGACTGTAGAAGTTAACATAGTTGTAAATGAAAAATTTTGATTCAATTAAAATTTATAGAAACAAAAAGTGATGTAAGGTCGGAATGAAAGTGGGGCTATTGACGAATTGTATGCCGATATTTTAATACAATTTCGATTTAGTAGAAAAACAAGAACGGAAAAATGTGGACCGGACCAGGGGCTCGAATCCCGGACCTCCCGTTTTCCGGGCTGGCGTCCTACCATTGAGCTAATCCGAGTCGACGTCCAATGACCGATTCAACATTCCTCCATTCGCGAAAACCTAAGCCAGGCTACCTACAATTCACTTATCACATTCTTCACACCCTAATTCTAGGAAATTCGTGAAGAGTAGACATTGCGTAAACTGATAATAGGTTCACGGAATTCAAGTCAAAGGCTGTATAAATGCTTCAATTGAAGCTCAATTAGAAGCGTGTAGCTAATTTAGAAAGAAGGCCTGGGTTCGACAATTTTCCATTCTTGTCGTTTTTCTAAATGAGCTACTGGCTCCTACTTGAGCTTGAATTGAAGCATTTCTACTTGCTTTGAATTCAATTTCAGTTTTGAATTAATATCGCCGAGAATTTCTCAAAGAATTATTTACATGTTATTATAAAAACAAAACATATGTGTAAGTTTGAATAGTAAAATAGGAAATATATCCAATCTATAGTTCCGTTGATAACATAGCTATGTAAAACAAGTGTTAATTGGTTTTTGTCAACAAATAATATTATAACGGTTTTTGTAGAACATATGGCGAATGAAGTCGAGGCTTCTAGTACTGATTCTGGAAAGTAACGGCGAAAAATCGATGTCATATATGAATTCGGGAGATAAATACTGTCACAAATCATATGTTTTTGTTTGTCAGTCTTAAAAATGTATTGTTTGCTGCATAGTGAAATGGGGAAAACACGTTTATTTCAAAAGATATAGATTTGAAAAAATTGTGGGTGATAGAGAAATTGCGATCGTTTGAAAACACGCTAAGGATTGGATTGATTACAAGTTTTGGTACTCCTGATACAAAAATAATGTCAACTAGTGACATTTATCCAATTATCTGACACAGATTCGTCCAACTAAAGAATGAGATGATAAACATTAATGTTACTTGTATTCTTTTATTATAAACAATTTTCTTAAAATTCTGACAGTAAATGAAGGCAACTGAGAAATACTATATTCGTACAGTTACATATTAGAGTCCTACAGATAATACTGAAGTCCCAATGCCCGTCCTACCTGATGCAGGTTTTCTAGGGTTTTCCCTGCGTCTCTTTAGGTGAAACACCGGGTAGGATCCTTAAACCATAGCCCGGGGGCCCTAGTCAACCCTTGACTAACTTGCTCTACCTTCCCCTTTTCAATTCCCTTCCTATGCTATTAAAGGGGAGTTGCATCTTTCAGGACCACCCTCATGTAGCTTGTTAACCCCCCAAAAAATGGCTTCATGCTGTCTCATATAAACGTAATATAGAACTTTTTGTCGAGTCGATTCCAACTTTGTTATCGCACAAAGAGAGGAGCACTACACAGCATGGGAAATCGCTTGCTATAGTAACGACAGCTGTGTTGTCAAAAATAACCTATGTTATAATGTCAAACGTTTCGAGAGAAAAGGGAATTACAAAAAAGAATTATTCTTTCCTTTTGCGTGTCGCTCGAATACATATATAAAGCTTATTTCTTATGCCATTTTACTGATTTTCTCATCTAGTTTACTGAGAATCATATCAGTTGTATCCACAGAAACCATGTTTTCATTATAATTTTGAATACATTTTGGCTTGGGAATAGCCACTCTATCCACGTTTTGAGTTTTATCGCTAACATTTTCAATAAACACATAACCAGAAACATTATTTACCAAAAACTCAATTTCACCCTTTTTAGTAACCCACGTCTTCTTTAAGCAGCCATGTTGACTGCAGAATCATGAAAGATATCACACTCCAAAAAAACACATTAAAATTCCATTGTTATCAGAATTTGGGATGTATTAGAAGTGGTATATCATTGATATACCAGTTCAGCGGGAACTGAAATCATATAAGTTTAAAACGCATATATTTTGTTTTGGAAACGTGGACACTTCGCAGAAAAAGTAAATATACGAGTTTGGCATTTTAGGCACGAAATTTTGAAACGTATATATACGGGTTTGGCACTGAGTAGGTTAAAACGACGTATACGATATAAGCCGAAGTTCCCGCCACGTTTGTTTTAATAGTATTTGCGAGGTGGTGTGTCGTGCATCTAGGGAAATGGCCGGCCACGTGTCTGATTGGAGGAGCGTCACACAGACCGCATGGCCCACGTCTACGCGCTTCGGTAAAACAACGGACTTGGGTGTCTTTGTAGAACCGTTGTTATGACAGAGAGGTGGTATTTCTGGCGCGAAGCCCTGCTCCCGCCCGCTCCATTCTTCAAAATACCATCTGCTTCAAAGCGAATAACACCGGGTCGTTAGTTAAACGCGCTATCGGCTGAAAACCTTAATTTATTTATATTTGCTATTGACGGCTTCATTCTCACAGCAATTAGAATCTTTTTAAAGAAATAAACGCTTTATGATATATGCGCTTCGTAAAGATCATGCATAACTTAAGATAAAGTATAAAATAAAGGAAATACTAAGTGATTAGCTGAACGCTGAAATTTTAATGGGCATCGAATAGAATCGATAGCTTCTTTGCTACTGACAAAAGCTGCGTATTCATTGCTAAATTCTCTAGGGAATACCCGAAGATTAAATCCACGGAAAAATAAATAATTTATAAATTATTAAAATTAGTCTCACAACTCGGCGTCGTCGAACATGAAGTAAAATTTCTCATTAACAGCAATAAACTAATTCAAGCTCAATTTTGGAATTCTGTTACGAATGGAGTTCGGATGTGGGAGAATATGTTACGGTCGGTGGATTGTGAACTCAATGAAGTGAGAAAACCTGCTTACACCTACTATAACGTGTTTACGAGTGCAATAAAACTGCGAGCTTGGATATTATTGACGAAATCATTCTATGAAAGGTAATTTGGTAGAAGAAGTAACAAGCGCAATGATGTGGTGGACAAGTTAGAAAGCCACTGAAGATCCGTTTTTTAGAGAATGGTAGGGAAAACGTTACTAGTTAATGGGAGAAAGTGTTTGAAGTGAGCGAGAAATATTAGCAAGGTTTAGTGAAATAAATAATCGTAATTATGTAATGTAGCATTAAATTGAAATGATATAAACTACAGTTGATGAAGTTAATTAAAATTTAATTTATTCATATTTTGTGAAACAATAATAATTTTTTAAAAATCCATGTTCGGCTCGCCTGAAGACCTTATACAAGCAGAATGTGGCGGGCCATTATCAATAATGTACGTAGTCTTAGTTTCATGGGCTACTGTAATTGTTTACCGTGTTGTGGTGTCTGCTAGTTAGGCGCTAAGGAAGTCGCAGGTAATGGTTCGGCAGATATCAGTAAGCTGGACGATATTCTCTCTCTCAAAGAGTTTCTGAAATAGAGAGTCAATGCCAGACATTGCCCACAGGGGGCAGCGTGTCGGCCATCCCCTCCCCTTCCCCTTCCCTTACCATCCCTCTAGGTGTAACTCGCTCGTAGGCCCATAACAGACCATGTAAATGCAGCGCTTTTTGAATCCGCTAAAATCCTTCTTGAAGCAGCAAAAGACAAATTTAAGTGGATTTTTTATTTACACCATATATTAGTATTTCCAAATATATAAGGCAAAATAATCAATATTAAAAATATTGAGCGACTTTCGAAATCGGTATTGCGAGTTGGATGCGAAGTTATATCAATATATTTCTCAAATAAACATTAAAAATATATAATTTTCTATTCGCAAATGTTGGTGGAGAATGGAAATTGTTTCTCTCTGCTCTTAATTCTGATTAAAAGGAATTTTCTATATGCTTGGGCCGATTGGACTTTAAAAATGAAACACTATCTCATTAAATTATTGAAATGTCACATTTTTATGTAATAATCTTTAACATAACAATGAGTTTTTTAAAATTTTGATAGAAAATAATTATAAAAATTCTAATTACGAACACGTTATTTTTAAACTATTTATGTATGCGCGACTTATTCAGCGCGATTAAATAATAATAAAAAGACCTAAAAAGTCCTGTTGATATATTTTTAATTTAATCGAATAATTAACTATAAAATTAATTTGAAAAGTAAGGATTATAAATTTTAATTTCATAGTGACAACACGGCTATTTGTTCGTTTCTCGTTTGAATTTAGGTGTATTTTCGGAAATAATCGATGATGTAGCGAAATCAGATAGTGAATAAACTTCTAAACAAGGTCCCTTCTAAGACAAATTAGTGCTGGATCGATCCTAAGTCACCTGAGATACATAGATAAATGGAGCACTCAGTCGTCAACAATTCAGCGTGCATTATTATACTCACGCAATACTTGGCTTTTGACACTAGCCTTAGTTATTAACACAAGATATACGACTTTATTTAACAGAGGGAGCTTAAGAAAGATGCCAATGTCGCATCGAAACGTCGGCCTATCTAAAGTATACTATAAAAATACTTTATTTTCCGAATTCAGATCCTAGGCAAAATAATTTACATTCTCCAACATTTGCGAATAGAAAATTTTATATTTTTAACATTTAATTGAGAAATATACTGATATAACTTCGCATCCAACTCGCAATACCGATTTCGAAACATGCTCAATATTTTTAATATTTCATTTGAATTGATTCTTTTGCCTTATATATTTGGAAATACTAATATCTCAAAAAGCGCTGGTCTGTTATGGGCTTACGAGCGAGTTACACCTACGGGGGATGGAAGGGAATGGCCGTCACGCTGCCGCCTGTAGGCAAGGCCTGGCATTGCCTCTCTAGCTCTCTATACCACCAGACTCTGGCTACTTTTCTGTCTCGCTTCACTGACCTTCTGAGACACAGTTCTGCAGAATAATCATCTCTTCTCACCCCGCCTTCTGAATTAGTTTCTCGTTCGCAGGGTGGCTTCCCCGACCTTGTGGGCCGTCGCCATCTGGTCAGGGATATACGAGTATATGCCTGAGATCTTAGGAGCCGGCAAACGAACCAACATCTGCCAATCTTCTAGCCCTCAAATCCCTTTCCCACACTAAATGGAGTTAGCCAATTTTTTACTAAACATCCCCTTTATGTATATAAATGTATTTAATTCTATCCGATTGCAAAATTACGTGGAGATAGGTGTCTCGGGGATTGTAAATTATCTCAAAATATGCATATTAATACGAAAAATAAGGTGAATGTACCTTTCGAGTATTTAATTGAAACTATACCTGCCGCCAGACTGCAAGAATTATAGGAACTCGAGGTTAACTTCTTACAAAGGAAAGTTAGCATTATCTAAATTTGTATTATATCTCAACAGTAGCTAAAGAATTCCAGAAATTTCATTTGACTGTAGATGTTAAATTAATAATAATAAATATAACCAACCAGATATTATAATATAAAATTCATCCGGGTATAACTTTTTTACATTAGCTTTGGCGATACACACCTGACTGATAAAAAGGTTAATTCAGAATGGTAATTATTTCGATAATAATGACTCTGGAATTGACTAAAATTGATCAACCGGTTTGAGAAGTAACTGGATTGAAATTTTTTTGTAAGCGGATTGTTACTTTATTTCTTACAGATAATTTGTTACAAGCAACTGGTGTTAAAGGTCAATAGAGTTCTGTTTTATGGTGAGGTATTCTTATATTTCTTGGACTCGTCTAGGAAACTTTAAAATTAATTACATTGTGTTAAGTGATATTAGAGACGATGCAGTCGGTATGATAACTTTTACAATTTTTTTTATAATTTTTAGAGATTATTGAGAAGCTTTGTGTGACCCGCGTAATAATAAATCTCAATCTGGACATCTAGATTGGATCGTATTCCACCAATAATAACACTTCGAATTACATCTCTACCCCGTTGGGTGCATTTGATGAATTAATTATGATAATGATGACAACGTAAATGGCAGTACTTTTTTGAACAGAGTAATATCCTTTTCTAAATAACCGCAGCGAGGAAATAGGAGCTGTGGTAAATGGACTTTATCTGCTGGATATTTCAAGACATAAGATGCCTCCCAGAAGGCTTCCGTAGTCTGAGAGGCTGGGATGATAACATTCAGATAAAACCTGTAGTAAATTAGTTTAGAATCTTGGGCAACAAAGAGAAATAGCCTCGAAGGACATGAAAATTCAGTATGCAAATGCGTGGTATGTCCAAGTGCCACGAAAACGAGTTGAAATATATGTTTATGTACAGTATAGGAGACAGAGATTTACCGTGAATAAATATTAATGCTGTTTGGTCTGGGTCAAGTGGCAGGTGCCTGTTTTTGCTTCGCACATTGATTTTACCATCAGCAAATGTCACGGTGGATGCATAACTGGGCCACCAAAGTGGGGCGCGAATTTACTGTAGGCATCGTTGTTGTCTCCGATTATTAACAGCTAGCCACGCAGCTGTGTGATCGATTCTGGCTTCCAGACGCTGCTAATTACGGTTTAGCTCGTTACGGGCTGTGATAGCCTTTCTGGAGCTGACCCTTCGCAGTTATCGTCCTCCGATAGCAGCACCAGTGTTGCCAGCGCGTTTTCCAATTTACAGCTCTTGGGGTTCTCGCTTACAGAAATTTAGGTTGATATACGCTTCTATCGATAGAAAGCTTCCGCTGTTCTTTTATCGGCTGTACATAATTATCGGCAGCGTTACTAGGGGCGTTATAGTTTTCTTTCTTGATAATCATTTCTTGGATATTGGAACATTGGATCTTGTTATAAATTTCGTTAACACAGATTTTTAAAAAACGTTTTACATATATGATACCTGTCGCTTCTGAAAGGACGATTTCAGTATTTTAAATGATTTTTTTGGGGGGTGGGGTTTCGTGCAGGCTAATGAGGGTGATCCTGAAACAGGCAACTCCTCCGTAATAGTATAAGACGGGAATTGAAAAGGGAACAAAGAACGGAATAAAATTCATCCTTCCTTCCTCCTTGACTCTATATCCCATTCAGGGCCTTGGCCTACCGAGCCGACTGTGGACTGTCTTCTTGCATGACATATTCCGAATTTGGAGTGACACGTGGTCAGCGTATCGATCCTCCAACAGCCTTAATCTCGGTGTTCGCGTCCGTGACGACACAAACATCCAAGCCCATGCCAGGATTTGAACCCGGGACCTCTGGGTTGTGAGGCAGGAACTCCAGTCCCAAACCACAGAGGGTCGGCGAATTAAATTCATGGGAATTAAAGAATTCAGAGCCGGCGTCCTGTGGTGTACAGAGATACCGAGTTAGAAACCTGCCATTGGCATGGAGGTTGCGTCTTTCTGAATTTACATACCGTGAAACGCCAACAAATAAATGAGCTCCCCAAATTATAGAAATTCGCTATTGCCCACTAGCATTAAAACTAAGAAAGAAATACGTTTATAGGGAAACTATTTCCATCGTTAGAAACAACAGCGGAGAGTGACTTGATACAGCAAAGTCCCATCCATACAGATGTGCTACTGAATGGTCAGGTTAAATATTTTTTTCCATAACAGTTTTTGCCTATGTAGATATCTTAATATACTTTATACTTTTTCGATTTGAGGAAGTAATGCACAGTTACACATCTGATAAATGAAATAAACGGAATAGTGGTAATATTTATATGATTTCAATTAAATGAATAAATACAGCATACTAATTAGCCATAAATAAATTTTAATAAAATAAAAACCTTCTGAACATATTATTTCTTTGGAACGTATTCAAGTGCAATTTTTATCTAAAAATTGAACAAAAAATAATTTACAAATATGAATATTTATAATACATTTATATGAAAAGTATTCAACGTTACTTAAAAATTACTTAATGGATAAAATTTCGAATATTTCTTATTGAACACACGTTGAAATCGAAAGGACTGATTGTAAAATCTTGCAATTTTCGATTCATAAAAATTAATAATTGCACCTGAAGGGACTCTCAAAAAGGAACCATACGTAGTGCTATTTTTATTCATATGTTTTAATCGTTTCTGAATTTTATTGAATTTATTAGATATTGCATTTATTTATCTAAATAGTAGTAGCTTTAAAGAATTTTTCTACGGCTTATTCGTCCGGAATCACTCTTTCTAAAAGTTACACTTTCTTAAATCTAACGTACTTCGATTCTACTGTAATATTGCCAATCCGATGCAGAGGTCTTTGGTAAAGTGAAGTGACTGTTTTACGCTCTCCATTATCAATATATTTGTTTTCCGTGAATAGAATAGAGTCGTTTTACATAGATCCCTATAAGACGCAAAGCTTTAGAGATGGCATAACTTTTGCATTGTATTTGGTCTATAATTTTTAGATCAATGCGTTTATTAATAATTATTTAAATACAATGTAAATAATTCTGGAAAGTCCGTCAGGGCTGACTTCCTCATTCCTGTCTCCCCTCACCTTCCCCCTCCCCCCGTTGACCTGCACCAAGGTATTTAAGTATCCTGCAAGCTGAGGCAACCTGCCTCGAGCAGTTTGAGGGGTGTATGCAGGGGAGTCAAAGACCTTCGGCATACGGTAAGAGTTGTTTTCTGATCGCATTGGACCAGTTGGTCAACCGCTCCTCAAAATTGATCTAGGCATGGATTCGGCTTTGCTTGCGTTCCAACAACAATCCAGTCTCCCGTCATCAGAAGGGCGTGGGAGTAGTACCAAATGCCCGACCTACCTGACGCAGGTTTTCTAGGGCTTTCCTTGCATAACCTCTAGGTGAAACACCGGGTAGGATCCTTACACTACCACCCGGGGGCCCTAATCAACCCTTCGCTACTTTGAAAAGCCTTCAGCTAAACGCCACTGTGGTCATCGCCACCAACAATTAGTGTTTGAAATGATAAATACCCTTTGCAAAAGAAACAATTTGTCTACCATTACTAAATTTTAACTTTTAATATATTTTCTAAAGATTTTTATTTGTTTGTTTAATATATTATAAAACTTTAAACTTTCTTATTATTTATTCTACCTGCTCTATTAATTTAATGTAAAATAATCAAAACTCTCCTTAAAATATTACTTAATCGAAACAATATTTTGATAGAAAGTAACTCAATATTAATTTTCTCTCGCTCTTGTATAATTATTTTGTATATCTCAATGTCCTACTGTCAATGTGCGGATGTGGTAGTGACAATTCAATATTTTAAGCCAAATAAAAGTGCGCTACAACGCTAGCGAAGTAGTGAGATTTTTCTCTTTTTGTTTGACGGAAAAGCTTCTCTTTCATCTTCAGTCCTCTCAGACAGCCTGCAAAGCAGTGAAAGCGGAGAAATTGGAATGGTAGGCCCTGTTCCCGTATAAGTATCGGAAGAACTAAGGCAAAATGAACTTATCTTGAAGTGCTCGTGAAAAGGATATATAATTGGCATCAATATATGCAATTTGCAACATTTCTGTAAATTCCGTCTTTTTAGTTCCTACAGTCAGGCAACCACATCAGAAACCTCTACCAAAGCTGCAATAAGAATATTCTTTGCGTTCGAAGGGAAACTTCTATGATAGTATTACTCTTATTAACTCATTGCATTTATTTTATGGAGAATAAGCGCGTTTGAACCCAGCTTCTGGTTCTATAAGTTGTGAAAATATAGCAGCTGCCTACTCTTCAACCGTCAAATCGTTGCGAATTCCTCTTTATGAAAACAGACAAGGCATCTGAAATTACTCTCTCAAATTGTTCCACAGAAAAATGTTTCTCCCTCCAAAGCTAATTGTTTTCTAATATGAATTGCCATCTCAGAGATCCCGGCTTCGAATCCCAGCAAGAGCATGGAGGCCGGCGCTCGTCATCGTCAAGGAGCACTGACGTCAAGGCTGAACGGACCACGTGCCACTCCCGGAAATCCGGAAAGTGTCATGGAAGATGACAGTCTGGCAGTGGTCCCGGCAGGCTAATTGCCCTGAATGGTCTGTAAGCTCCGAAGGGAAAAGAGTGGCAAATGACTCAACGAGAAATACTTAAAAATCTGCAGTGTCAGTTCAATTTTTCAATAAAAAATATAGGTTTTTACAATAATAATATTCAGCAGTGGTGATATTTAAACATGAACGTCTCGTATTAGTATTAAATCATATTCCACTGATCCCATAGAGAAGTACATCTTCAGAGATGTGGAACGAGTCAGAGATTATACATAAATTGTTATGATTGCTTAGTTACTGTATGTTACTGTTTATACTCATTTGATTATGTTTAAATTACAATAAGATAAACTTAAGTACCTGATACATAATATTGATAAATATTGTTAATATCTATACTATCTATACTAAGATACACTCAACTCCATGAATTCTTCAAAAGGGTAGGAGTGGTTCAGTTAATTAGTTCATGTTTGGAGTTGTTTGTATTTACTTTTAACTGTTTAATGGAGGTTTATAAAATATGTTAATAGCATTAGAATGAACATCTTTTTGTATTATAGTTAAGAGACTTCCATTCCTTCTATAATTAATTTTTATGTCTGGTCTCAAAGTTATTCACATCTGAGTTCGTTGTGAATAGGTGACTTATTAATTACAATTAACATCAATGATTGAAAATACTGGCAAGTAAGGGTAAGTATTCCCATTTTCTTAAGTGTCCCCTACAAGAGGTTTATGGTGGAACCTGACATAATACTCTGACAGGGATTCATACTCGGTTACAAAATGTAATAATTATTCTTGCAACATTCTGAATTGCGAATGACTACAAGTTTTTAAAAATGGTGTCAATCCGCTTAATCCGCATAAAGTTTCTCCACGTTTGGAAGCCTTCCGAAGTCGTTATTCTGGGATTACTCAAATAATTTTACTAATGCAATGCTAAAAAATATTGTGTGCACAGAACGGAAAAAGCATGACTTTTGCATATAGCAAAGATAATGAATGATGGAGGAAGAATAGACGTCGTAGTTATAGATTTCTCTAAGGCTTTCCATTAGTACCACACAATACTTTGCTAGTTAAAGTTAAAGGAATCGGTAACAAATAATTGCTTAATTGAATGGATTAGGGAATTTTTGAACAATTGCGTACTTGGAGTCCGGGTAAATGAAGAACTATCCGATCCTATAGAAATTACATCCGGTGTACCGCAGGGAAGTGTAATCGGGCCCATAATGTTCTTGGCTATCGTAAATGACCTGTCGACGGAAATAGATTCCAAAATTAAATTGTTCGCGGATGACTGCATAATTTACAAAATTATAGGGAATATAGATGATGAAATCGCTTTTCAAGCAGATTTAGATAAGATATATCAAGGGACATAAATTAATAAGATGATAATAAATCTATCTAAGAGCAAACAATTATTTTTAATAGAAATGAAATGTTTATCTTTGGGGAATATAAAATAGGAAACGAAAAAGCGCCACGTATCGAAACGTGTAACTTTTAATAAGAAATTAAACTGGGGTGAACACGTAAACTTGGCAGCGCAGAAGGAAATAGGATATTGAAGAAAGGTACAAGACAGATCAAGGCAGCTGCTTACACTTCTCTAGTTAGACCTATGATAGAATACTGGGCAGTAAGTTGGGATCCTTACAGTGCGGAGCACAGTAATGCCCTGGATAAAATTCAGAAATTGGCTGGGATTTTTGTGTAGGGACGAAACTAAATGGGAAACACTCGGTGATAGGAGGAAAAAGGCTATACTTGAGGCACTCTACAAAGCTTACACGGACGAACCGGCCTGGAGAGAAATAAGGGAGAGGCTCTAAGTATACCTAAATTTTTCCCTAAAAACGACCATAATTAAAATATAAAGGAAAGAGACCAAAGAACGGCTGTGGGCAAATATTCCTTCGTAAACAAGATGATAAGGGACTGGAATGCTTTGTCTGAAAGGGTACTAGAGGCTTTCCTTAAGAATACAAATGTTTTAAAAAATAAGTAAGAAACATTGAGAAGTTAGGTGCTTATTTTGTAAAAAAGGACTTGAAATATTTTAAAACTATTTTGAATTTTTTTCTGTAATTTATCATTATTCTTTTAGTTTATCAACAATTTATCGTTGTAATTTAATGTTATCAACAAACTGCCACCGGGCAAATACCCACCTGTAGTAATAATAAATACAGTATAATAATGCTGAATATAATAGTCGCAGGAATCACTAAAACTTCCAATAAGGCACGAACCGCTTAACCAAAACTGTGTACCTGCTGTTAAAAATTTCTACTAATACAGTTAGTGACGGGTGAGTGGATAACAACATTGCTATAAACGTGGCGCGGTCTTGCTTGAGGACGCTAAAACTTTCGGGGGTCATCCCAAGCCTAAATTTGCTTATCGAACGTATCTTACTAGCTGTAAAAGTTTAAGCTGTTTTTTAGCGGTGATAAATATAAAAAAGAAAGCGTTGGAATGAAGGCACTTGGAAAACACGATGAATGAATACCTAAACAAGTGTTCCTCTCTCTGTCCCCGCCCGCGATATTCTTTGTTTGTCTGTCGGAGAGGCCCGAACAGCCGTAAATCCGAGCAGCAGTTGGCTGTGACGGCCGCCAGCCGGCGCAAAGAAAACAATTGAGGAGCGGCGCGCGGGCGGCCGCTGAGAGGGATAGAGTTGCGCACCACTCAGGAGCTGTAATGAGATGGGCATTCCTGGCCCTGGCCCGATATTCCCTGATTAATGGCCTCCTCCCCGCACGCGCTGCCTGCTAGTCACAATAAAACTCAACTTAAACAGCGCCGTGCTCGTGTCCATCATGCGTTCGTCGAAGCAAAGAAGCGAATATACTTCTCATCTTCGAAAATTCTGCTGCTTGTGGCTCGTCGCCTAGTAACAGTTGCTTTATTTAGATTGTTCCCTTAATATTAAATAAATACAATTACAAATACTGAGATAACATCTCCATGCAAATATAAACCAGAAGCAGCAAGCGGGATTTGCATACGAGCTACACAAGCTATAGCTTAGGGCCTTCATCTTCGTGGAGGCTCCGACCAATAAAAGAAAGGCATATTTCGAGTAAAAGTTTTATTATTTCACTCACAATATACTACTAAATTGTAATACAGATCAACGTTTTATATATCCGTAAAGGATATGTGTAATATCAGTATTTATAAAGGGCTCCATATTAAAAATAGCTTCAAGTCTAAATCCAGCCCTGAGGAGTAGTCTCGGTAACAAGATCTAATTACTTTGCAGGGGGTGGTACAATGAGAATTTTATGGAACTAAATTCTTCCAAGTGTTGCCATATTAGATTTACTAAGAAAAGAGAATATGGCTGTGATACTAGGAACACACATTTTTACCAGATCGTTACTAAAGTTGATAATATAAGCGACTTAGGAGTACGACTTACTAGTAATATAAGCTTTGACAAACAAGTAAATAATGTAGTAACAAGAGCCAGCCAATTACTAGGTTTCATTTATAGAAATAGTAAAAATTTTATAGATGTAAATACACTTAAATCGTGCCATCGTCCGTCCTGTTTTATAATATGCTAGTGTAGTTTGCAATCCATATTGTGATAAATCTATTGATAACATCGAAATAATTCAAAAAACGTTCCTCAGATAAGTGGAAAATAAATTAAAAATTACACATGTTGCAGGTGACTATAGCTTTGTAAGCAATTTTTTACGTTTACCTTCTTTGTATGACCGCAGTAAAACTAAGGATATTTTATTTCCGTACAGCATAACCAGTTAAATTCCCCTCAATTTCTAAGCTTCAGCTCGTCCTGTCAGAGATTGTCCTACTTTTAATGTAAGCTACTACAGATGAAATGATAGTTATTATACACCTCCTATGAGTAGGGCCATGAGAACAGCTAACTGTATAGGACAAACAGATTTTTTTCAATATTAACTATCATGATTTAAAAAATTGTAAAACCAATTACATGTCACAACATAGGTTGTAGCCCTGTCAATTATACATTGTATATCTTTTGTATATCATAATAGGCACTAGCCTGTAAATAAATATATTCCTGAGCTTTACTCACATTATTTTATTTTCATCATTAGATGAATTTTCAAAAAATTTGTACCTGTCATACCAGATTCACCAATGATACCTACTTCTTTGAATAATGTCAACTTTAACAGGCAATTCGGAAGTTTTATTCGAGATTTAGTCCTCAAATTTGGTACTTCTTCAGGTACAAAGGTGAATTAAATCAAATTTACTCATGTTTTTAAAATTTTGAATGAATGCAATTATACATATTGATAAAAAAGAAATTCCAGTCGTAGTATATAAAACTTTTGGATTGTATGAGTATGAAAAAGTGGCCATTTTATTTATCTGCTCAGGCATTTTTCAATAAAAGGACGTAAAGTAAAGTAAGCCACCAGACCCACTTAACTGAAATTCAAAAACTAATAAACGTTTAGGAGAAATTACAGTTAGTGCGCATTAATAACCGTGTTTTTAAAATGGTGCTATAAATTTTACTATCTAAATTATTTTGTTTTAAAATGATGTTCTGTTGAATATTGAAGATGCCCCTCGACTTTGTTCGTAGTTATATTATGTTACCACCTGACTCGTATAGACCTACTACTGAATACGGACATTTAAATGACACTTCGGTGAACTAAATATTTTATTTAGACAAATTGATTGTGATTATAAAAATATTAACGTAAGCACGGAAAAATTAAAAATTAAATAATTTTGAAAACTTTGAAATAATTTTCTGACTGTTTGAAACAAACCGACGATTAATTAAGAATATAACATAAATACGTCTACATAAATTTAAATATATTGAAAGAAAAACATTACTTCTTATCTGTTACACAGTGTTTTTAAAAATATATTAAACTTTTAAAGATTTGATTTCAAACTTGTCAAATATCATACAGTATGTATAACTTAGACATCATCAATATGGTGAAAAAGATACTGAAAATTGTATAAGAAAAATAAATAGATAGCCTTCAGTCAAAAAATTATTACGTTTCATCCTCCTTTTGGACCTACTCATAATTACATAAAAAGAAATGTCTAAAATATTATAGAGCAGAATATCATAAATTTCTTACATTATTATTTTTAATAGAGAATTTATTTACTTATATTACAGTATAATACAAGAAAATAAATATGTAAATCATTATGTCAACAAGGTATCATAAATTTTTATTAAGTTGTTGGTATCAGTTTTTACATTAAACACTGTTGGAGTCTAACAGATGTGCAACATCTCATTCAACAAACTAGATAAATATTATTCCTTCGTCTCAAATTTACATTGTTACAATCAAACTTGTGATTGTGTAGGTACATACATTTGGACACAAGTGAACATGTTTGACTGTTTAATTTAAAATTATTTTTATATTGCAAACTAATAATGTAACAAAATTTATGATATTATGTAATAAGTTTTAGGCACTTCTTTATATATAATAGTCGGTAGGCCCTACAGAACGATAAAACGTTATACTATTTTTCTTGTAAATTTTTGTAATAAGTAGTACTTTTCTTATCCAGGGCCATCTATTTATTAATATAGATTTCACGTTCATCGCTCTTCGCGTATATTAAAATGGCTATATTGATTTTTAAAGTCATTTTTGTTGGGGGTAAAGATATACAGATTAGTAGAAAAGTACTACTTGCATTACATTACTTTTATACTACAAGGCAATTTGATATTTCATGCTTATAAGGACATTTCTTTATTTTATTGTTAATTAACAATAAAAATTTAAAATTATTTTTGAAACATTTATAATTTTTTGTTTTACTGATATAATGGAGTTTTCTCTTTATAAATCTACATTTCCAGTTTCTTTGTACATTTATGTTGTAATTTCTTTTTTTGAATTATTGTGTTTGTTTTACTTTTTATAAATGAATTTTTTTAACTCAAGCTTACTGTACTATATAATCTCAAATAAGAAATTAAATAAATAAAAGAATTTATTGCTTCTGCTGTATTTTCGCCAGAAATAATTTATTTTAAGATTCAGTATGTAATCACTGTGGTAATAGAAGTACAGCAAGTAAAGATAGTTTCGGTAACATGACTAGTGATGTAGAATTTTTTTTGCCTCAAGGAGCTTCTATCTTATAGATTAAAAGAGCCGCCAAAGATGACCTAGGGTTAGGTCAACGACTTCTACGCACGGAAAATGACTGATTTTTTTTGGACGTAGCAAAACGTGACCGTATTTTGAGATTTTCCTAATTGTCCCGCAATTGAAACGTCGACGTGGGGTCCCCGGTGTCACTTCGTCTTTTTCGTAGTTCTAATATTAGCTTCCACATACATTAATGATATCGTACAGCAATAAATATTATTTAATTATTTCTCTGAGCCTTATGGTGCAATTAATTTTTCATCTATCACGTTTGCTTCACTTATTATAAGTATTTCTAGAGTTTATCGAATCGGTTGAATTCAAATATTCGCCTCGTACAATTAGATCTGTAACACGGTATTTTTTATATTATTATTTCGCTTTGAGTATTACAGGAATAAAATATCGAGAAAGAAGAGTTATTCATAACCTCTACAGATGGCAGTCCGTAGTAATTCGAACCGAAAGGCAAGAAAGAAAGCAGAAACCAAGGAAGGAGCAAGAAAAGTGTGGAGTCTGTCGCCCATTATTTATAGAACAGGCGATGAAGAAATTTAATAAATATGGATAGGGAATCAAACTTCAAGGAGAAGAAATAAAATTATTAAGGATTTCTGATGACATTGTGGTATTAGGGGAGTCAGAAGAAGACTTGGAAAACATAATAAAAGGTATGAACGTGATCCTGGAGGAAGAGTACAACATGACGAATAATTTACCAAGACCACTTTAAGGGATTAATGAGAGTCGGAAAGCCCTATCTTGCCAATGATCAAAAAGTGATTTTTAATAAAAATTTCTCAGAAACTGATTAAAAATAAAGCTGTGAAATGTCGGTTCTGTATTTATAATTATAATTTCTAACGAACTTTACGTAACAAAATCTTTTAATACTAAAAATTAATAATCTTCAACAGAGTTTTGAAAAAGAAGTCTGATAGAGCGAATATATTAGCATATTTAATTAGGAATGAAGATCTGTCTGCTAGGATCATTATAGAAGAGATTGGTCGTTAGCGACATTGATACAGTTCAAATTTACATTGATTTAATTTTATAAATCGAGTTCGATTGCGTCAAATAAATGATTTTAAATGAGAAATCTAGTGCACTATAAATGCATTCAGGTGACGCGTAGATATCCAATTTTGAGTGAAGGTCTGTAATTGTACAGAATCTTGCAAGAAAAACAAATTAAGTTTGTGAAAGTAGTCACTATTTCAAAATAAAATAAAGAGAGCTATGCACAAATGAGGGAACATACACATTTCTGAACTGGACGATGAGAAAAATGATAACGATTATAATTAAATAATTTTTCTGACAATTAAATATATAATAAATGATTTAATCAGCCTTTGTCAATTGTTTTATAATTTAAATGTGAAAAATTACGACGTTTCGTCTCTCAATTGAGACCTTTCCAAGTACTAAGAAATTTACATATTGATTACATTGAGTAATATGTTTTGAAATTTTTTAATAAAATACATTTAGACTTACAAAATTTAACGGTGAGGTTCCATGTACAGCTAAATTTTGTAAGTGTAAAACCATGTAATATTTCATATTTAAATTATAAAACTACTGACTAAGAGGCTAATTTAATCAAGTACTAACGATTATACCTAAGAATAGTAAAAGAATGAAACATAAGTAAGTAAAGCTAAATAAATTGGTTCAAGAAGCAGAGTAGCATTAGAAGTGTAATAAACTTTTTAGGGAGGTCTAATTACGTAATAGAGAAGTGTTGTTTCTGAAAACAAAACATTTTAGATTATGCATAAATGAAATAAAAAACAAGCGATTATTTGCCTTATTGGAATAAAGTAAAATGGTCTATACTATTGAAATAAATATAAAAATATTTTTATTTTCTATATTATATTTTAATTTACAATTAAACATCTTTGTCTTCATTTATAGCTCTCATCAAGTACGTGCTTGCTTTCAACCAATGTATCGATGCGTTTAGTCGTAAAATTACGCAAATGTTGATATGTTAGGTGACGTCTTACTCTAATACTGCAACCTACATATTTTGGCCAAATATTATAGTTATTTTTTTTCCAAAGATGAAATAAATTATCTGTATAAGTCGTTTAATAAGTTATTGACACTTGAATTTATAATTAGTAATTGTCATGTTTCGTTTAATTGATATAAAATTGGTGCTGTCTAATTTAGGAAAAAGCATCCATATTTTTAAACGTAAATTACTTGTCTAGCCCATTAATCAAAATAAAATAATTATTATCAAGAGTGAAAGATAAGGTTTCTCTTATAAATCTCTTAGTTCCATATAATCGTGCTACAAGATTTATTGGCTACACATTTGTTGAGCCTAGTTAACCTGACAGGTTCGGTGGTAATTGTAGGTGTCGATAATTAATGGGAACTGATCACACCACGCCTTTGTAATTGCTACATTAAAGTTACGGAGTAATTTTTACTTACATCGACTAAAGCTTTGACTCTAAATTGACACTCATTATATACTTTTTTTATTGTGGTATAATTTCAAGCCTATGGTCTTTTCAGTTCATAAATGTAAAAATAGAATCATCTGTTATTTTTACGAAAACAGGATATAAAAACTGGTCCGACGTACCAAAGTTGTTTAAAAATGGAAATGATATATTCCATATTACAAACAAATGATTGGAGCGAGTGTTATTCGCTAAAACAATTTTATTCTTAATTTATACGAAACAGCTTGATATGGTGGAGTAGACGTGAGGCCATGGGTCTTAATAATACGCCTCGCGTCGGTGAGAACCCGGCAGTGGAAAGGTACGCACAACTGTCACACTTTGACTGACGAGGCACAGCTTGAGGTATAATAACATCCCCTCAACGACTGGATCTTATCTGTGCAGTTTCTTTGTTTAAATCTCGACATATTTAAATTTGTGGTTAAATGGGAAGTTCACTGTGAGGAGTCAAAGCGAAACAGCACTGTTCTTTGAAATGGAAACTGAAATATTTGTGTTCTGAAGATGGCAGTAACTGTGTAATGAAAAAAGATAATAAAATAAATAGTTTTTCTGACATATAAATAAATATTAAATCAATTATAACAACCTCTTTGTCAGTTTTTATTTTACACAAATAAGGAACTGCACTAAATTTCGTCTCTCATTTGAAACTTCTTCAGGTATAATAAAATGAAAATTACTATGGATTACATTACGTAATATGATAAAAAAATAATTTCGTTTTGTCTGAACACAATAATAAATAACCACCAAATGGATTGAAACCATGTCGAACTCCTGGATGATGAACAAAATTATTTCTCAAGAATAATGAGCTAGATGCTCTACATTAGAAAATAAAAGTTCATTGTATTAACATAAAAAGCGATTACAACAACACAAATTGTAGCCCATTGTTGTTTTAAAATTGTAACGGTACTTCACTCCGACCCTACTAAGCCGGATTTTTGATATTTTCCTGATTTTCGGCCGAAGGAGTCATGGAGTGAAGTCCATCAACAGCAACATTTTTGTAAGTTTAAAACCATGTATCATATTAAAAAATTTCTTTTACAACGTATTACCTAATGTAATCCATTGTAATTTTCATTTTAGTATACCTGAAGAAGTCTCTTGAGAGACGAAACGTAGTATAGTTCATTATTTAAATAAAATAAAAACTGACAAATAGAAAAATGATTATGATAGTCTATATATCAGCACAGTACCTAAAATACGCCAAATTTAGATTAATATGTTTCAAGCATAGGAGTAATAGCATAGGAAGGATAGAAGCTAGAGATGGGTGATCCGATCGAGATCTGATTCAAAGAACTAGCTCTTTCTGCGGAATGGGTGATCATTGAATCGATCCAAGAGCAACCAGGAATCACTCACTCACGAATCAGATCGCGGAAATCAGAATCTTTTTATTTCTTGAGACGTTATCGTGGGGCAAAATTAAATTAAATGTCAAATGCACAAAATATTGTAACCGAACGTTAATATCAAATACTCTTTTCTGACTGTGGAAATATAATACTTCCGGCACTTTAGCCTCTCAAGATCGCTTCACACTATATTATGCTTTTACTAACTTTATTAATAATAAACTTAATTTCTTATAATATTGAAGTATAATTTGGATCAAGTCCTTATTTACGTTAAATTCGTCTTAATATTAATACAAAGGACGTGTGAACAAGATTAGTATAAAAAATTAAAAATTAAACTTGTTTTATTTGCCTGGATGCTGTACAGTTGTGTAATAATTTTTATTCAGTGTCATAACAATTACAATGTAACCATATGTATATGAATATTGCCAGTAATTTTGTTCTTCTAAAGAAAAATCAAAATCCACTAGTGAGCATCCAAATACCTCAATTATTAAAATAAATTTCCTAGAGACGCTTATTTAATTTTATAACAATTTATTTCTTTATTAATTAATAAAGAAAAGTGTATATAATTTATGTCATTGACTGCTGCCAATAATCCAAATATATATCCAAAAGATTCGATCCGATCACTGAAAAGAACGGTTTTGTCCATCTCTAACAGAAACGGAGGATTCCTAGGATCTTCAGGCTATTGTTTAAGGATCCTAACATAATTCACCTAAAAATGATGCAGGGAAAACCCTAGAAATATATACGTCAGATATATCGGCCTAAAAGTACTTGCCCCACGCTTTTCGGATTATTCGATGTACAAGATCTCACCACTTAAAAGAAGAAATTCCCATTTATTATGTAAGATCATTAACTCACAGAATTAACTTGTAATAGTTAATTAAAATTGAAAAAAATAAACCACCTTTTTCCGATGACTGAAGGGCAGTTATGCGAATGTCATATTATTTCTCTTAAGACGTAACGACATTAGATCCCTTTTTTGAACAATCAACAGACGAACAACAGCAAATGCGGTACGTATGTGTCATTGCTGCAGTCTGGGCTAATAGTCCACAATTATTTCAATTTAAGCACGAAGGACGAAGAATCGGCACGAAACAATGAAATAATATACTGTTTTATGATGCCACTAGGACTGTGTAAAGTCTTTTGGTAAATGTATATAGCAAACTAAAAGAAACTTACAAATGAGGTCACACATATCACTCATGAATACGCTTACGACTGATAACCGGGGGAAAAATAGCCGCTTAATGACAAAGACAGAATACCAGATATAGACAACAAAGACAGTGATGAATTGAAACATTTACTTTATAAATTATATAACTTAGTCGGTTAATAAACAAAAATTTCATAGCATTTTTTCATTTAATATCTTCAGTAAAAACTTACCTTAATAGCATACTCACGCAGTTGGTTAAGGTAAAAGTGAAGCTGACAATTTCCTATTTGTAACAAGCGGTCATTTATCTATTGATGTCAATGCAGTTATGATTTTGAGAATTTGCGATAACATCCTTAGGAAGCAAGACGCAGCTGTGAAACATCGTCACTTCGACTATTCCTTTCGTCAGAGCTTTTCGAAATGATGCAGTGATTTCCTCAATTTCAACAGAACCTAGTATACAGTAAAAATACATCGAAGACAGCACCGTATTATCCACCTGTGCAAAACTTTAGGCACAATTGAAATGCTATACAAAATAGAAAACTGTTACGTATGTAAAGTATTATAATCAATTGTAATCAATAAAAACAGAGACAATTTTATTGTAATATCTATTATATCAGCCTATTATATTAGCCTTGAACATCATTGCATGAAACAAAAATAACAAGGAGGTTATAAGTACATGCCCACAATATTTAGTTTTTTAAATTCAGGGTTTAAGTAGGTGAAGATGTCCCCATTTTTTTAATAATTGGAAATTAATCATATATAATGATAACAGGCATATGTCTAGCTGAATCGCAAATAATATATCATAATAAAAATATTTTAAGGGATGAATATTCTTTAAAAAATTGAAAACTCCTGATTAGGCTACATATATGACTTATTTGGTGAGAAGTAAAGTCTTTGTTATAATCTTTTTCATGTGGTCCGTATCAGTTTCGAGCAAGCAAAATTTTGAATCAATCGTATTTTATTTTACTTGACATGACCAAATTATGAGTTCGACATACATTATTATTTTTATTTATAAAGTAACTACTAGATTGGTGTGGCGTTGCCCGGTAATTCATTTATATTATCCTGTTTCACTTTTTAATTCGACAGTAATATTTTTGTCAACGCCTGATTAAACCATCAGATAAATCGTCACATTTTTTAAAAATTCATCTTTTCACATCCCTTATCATCAAAATCACACAAATGAACGCTGAAATAAAATGTTTTATTTAGATTAGATGGAATGCCACAGAATGAACATGCATATAAATTGAAATCTAAGCACATTTACATGCTTCATTTGACCAATGTTGAATTAATAGTTAAATATTACTCTCAGTATGTACACAATTACCATACACAGAATTTATAAGAACTCAGAAATCCGAAATAAAAATGTCAAACAATGCCAAGCTACGACTTAATGAACTTGATGAGTCAGCCATTGCTACAAATTATTCAAACGGCCAGACTCAAAATTTGGGATTCTTTCTTTTTTAGTGCAAAATTCTAAAATTGTAAAAATTGAAAAATAAGCATGATGGATCTCGACAATCGGGTCCAACTATAGCTTATAACCTTCTAGGTGACCCCAGAAATGCTATAAAAAATTTCAGCAATATTGGTAAAGTCGTTTAGGAGGAGAAGGATTACGAACACACGAACACCGGAATTTTATGTATAAAGATATGACTGCTCGTCATTCGTACTGGTTTAAAACGTTATTAACATTTGCATTGTTAGTTTTTGGCATGAAGTTTCGTCTGTAATATATACTATTAATAAGTATATTTTTCTAATTTTTAAAATACTTATATCGTGGAGGGCCATTCTCTATTTGCTGAAAGCAATTAAACCACCAAGATTGAATGTGTTTCCTTTAAAAGAATCAACAAAATTATTGGTAACTTTAAGAATTAAATAGTGTTGTTTAGTGCACCTCAAAAGAAATGAACAAATTTATCAAATGATCATTACAATGTCAGCGTTTTGCCCAATGATTTCTATTTAGTGCAGAAAGGAAGTTGGGAAATACAAGACAGGATTCCCTTTGGTATACGAATTTAAGAAACGGGTTTACAACAAATGAAAGGAATTCTCCGAGAAATTAATTTTGTTTTCCTTACCAGATACATACCGATTCCAGCTATTTTTAAATCCAGCGCAAAATCGTATGACTTGCTTAATTATTGGAAAAGCAATTTTAATCAAATTAGAGCTATTCACCGAAAGGATTTATTAACATGCGTTCATGCGGAAGCATTTTCCGATTGAATAGCGTGTTAAAATATAATAGAATACAATAATAACCCCAGAAAATTTAAGAAGAGTACCAGATTTATTTTGTATATAGACATAAAATGTAGTTTTTAAATTAAGTTTTTAACTAAAAATTTTAATCGCTCGGTATAAAGTTTTATTTTCATTTTGGAGTAATTGTTTGTATGTAAGTTATTAAAATATTATACTTGGAAATAAAATTATTTTCTTGTGAACTGTTCACGTGCACTCCGAATAATGTTTCATCTAGCAGTTTTACGATTACAGAGAAAACAATTAACATTTAGAATTGAGTGCTGATCTGTTATGTTAATGTTACATATGTGGTTTTATATGTACATTAATGCGATTGATAGGAGGGAATAAAATCTAATGAACTTTCTCTAATAATATGTTTAATTCCTCATTGAACGCTACTAGTTTTCTGCATTACCGTACTACCAGTGTTCATAGATTCATTTATTTATGTAAACGTTCTTAATGATTGCACAATTAACTACATATTTTGAGAAAATATCCATGTATACAGTATATATGAAGTTTAATTCTCTATAAAATTTTGTCTTAGAAAAAGGCATTCATTTACTTAGTATGAATGCGTAATTCTAAAACAAAAAGATATAGATTGATTATTTTTAAATATAATATTATATAATTTTTAAGGCATAGCGCTTCTTTACAACCAATGTATTTATATGTGCAAAATAGTGTAGTTGGAAAGTAGTTTTCATGTCCCTCGTTCCCTTTTCGCTAACACACAATATTACTACTTGAGAAGTTTTTTCCTTGTTTTCTTCTTTTATATAAGAACATTTTTGTGGGTATGCATCTCCCGTGTTGCCCTTGACAACGAGTGTATTTATATATTAGTTGCCGAAGCTCCGGACTCCGAATATGTCAGTGAGTGGGAATGATGATTATGTGAAATTGTTTTGGTGATTGATTTAATTTTACAAAATTGGAACATTTTTTGTATCTTGTTCCATGTAGAGTCAATGTTTTTCTTTTGGTCAGACTTCGAAAAAAATTCTGGAGAATAATATTTTGGCTAGTAGTTGGCAGCGCCAAGAGGTTAAAATGTGGACTCCGTTCAAACCATAAATCGTAAAACAGAAAGTCGTCACGACCACGGCCAGCTGAATAATATTAAATTCGTTGTAATTTGGTTCTCGATGGAAGTAATTTGTTATTTGCATCTGTTCTCTATTAATTACACGGCGAATAACTTCGTATGTTCCGTGTTCCTTGAAACCGCCGAAGGTTGCCGAAGATGCCCGAAAGTTTGTTCTGTAGTCTGCTAGAGAGAGGTTTACGAATAAAGAATAACCCAGGCAACAACACTGATAAATTATCTATCCACAGATAACATATGACTTCTGTTTGGTGCTTAAAATGGGGTGAAACCTAGTATCAGTTACAGGGTGTAACAGAAGTGTACAGACTTGACTGTGGATAAAGGAGATCAATACAAAACTTTTTTCATATTGTCAATTTTATCAGAGACGCTTCGTTACTGAGCATTTTGAGAGAAGAAAACTGAGATATAGAACTCGAAAACCGCGCCTCCCGCTTTACCGCTGTCATCAGACATTAAGGGCAAGAGGAATGGTCCGAATTAAACACATTAAGAGCAAATGTTTTTGGAAGTTGATCGTGTGCGTGACACGCGGTTTTGCATCAACCCAGAAGCGCGGGTGTGGACTTGTCATAAAGCCTGTTGCTGAAGAAACCATTGGCAGTGGAAACCTTTTCAAATTCTATACCTCAGTTTTATTTTCTCAAATTTCAAACATTGTTCCGTATTGTATGTAACCAAGTAACAAAAATACCACACAGGAAAAGTGCTTGTATTGCCTCCTTTATTCCTCCCTTGATTTGTATGTTTACTACAGTTACGCCTGTATGTATGAGTGGGAGTTTTGAGATCAAAGCACGATAAAGACATTAACATAAAAAGACATTGAATTTACTTTTAGCCCTGTCATAATTATGTTTTCGAAATAATAAGTCGTATAACAGTTTGAGTGAAAATACATGAAAGTGTTACAACGGTATACACAGAACTCTTTTAGTTTATTTATTAATGTGGCATCATCTTCATGGTCATTAGCGGTCACATTATTGTGTTAAATATAGGTTTAGAAATCTCGTACAATTCTAATCATTGTAACAATTATATAGTTACTTTATATCAATAACTTTGGGGCATAATACACAGCTAATGTGCATTAACATAAATAGATAAATAATAAATTTTATATGTTTTATTTTACAGTTAAGATATAACATGCACTCAACATTTTACGAGCTACTATTCTTTCTTTACAAAAAAAAGTCATATTGCAGGAAAGTGCCGAAATGGGACCATTTATCCGCTTTAATTAGTATTGATTAAAAAATTTGAATTTTATTAATTACTTAGAATATCTAAGTATGCTATACCTGTAACTCCTAACCATTTTAACTACATATTTATATATGGTGAACAAATTCGTAAGAGCTGTTCGCTGATCCAATTGGATGAGTCGGGCTGCTGCCTCCTAAAACTTGTTTAGACATGGATAGAGCAGAGCAGACTCTTCTCCCGTCATTCGGAAGAACGTGAGAATATACCCAATGCCCGGCCTATCTGATGCAGGTTTTATAGGGTTTTCCCTGCGTCTCTTCAAGTGAAACTTCGGGTAGGATCCTTAAACTATAAACTGGGGGTCCTAGTCAACCCTTGACTACCTTGGTCTACCTTCCACATCCCCCTTCTCAATTAACTTCCTATGCTATTAAATGGAAGTTGCCTTATTCAGGATCACCCTCATGTAGCCTGTTAACAAAATAATCGTGTATTCAAGTGACATAGCCAACTCAAAATATCTTTACAAGCATTTCTATTTTTAAATATTTAGTCTTCAAAGATTATTTTCAACCCCGAAGGTGTTCAGGCCCTCAGAATTTTTTTATTTTTAAATGTATTTAATTCTGAGTTCTCTGAATACCTGAAATCATTTTTGTTCGATGTTTCTTAATTAAATTTATTTGTTTGTTGTTATAAATTCTTCTTAGAGACGTTTTGCTCAAGTATCATCAACCAGACGTTTAATATTAACTGTTTCGCCATGACATAGTTAATTGTTGCAATGAAGTTTTCAGTATTTTTGTATTCCTTAACATTAAAACTGATTATGTATCAAAAACTGATTTAATTATTTTTGTTTCCAGGATGTACGCCACCATGTGGACCAGAAATGGCATGTCGCAGGTTTCACAACACTACGTCTAAATGCGTCTGTGCGCACGATTCTTCCACGCCCACGCCGGATAACAAGTGTCCCCGTCTGACAGGTAGCGTACAGATGATAACGCACTTTACTTGTGTTTCGATTAACACTTTATTGCCCGTTGAGTTTCTTTAGTCAGATTTAGGATCTAATGAGATAAACACATCGTTAAATTAATACTGAAAAGAAATTGACTGAATTGGAGAAAACTCTGCCGAAGAAAAACTGATCAATGTAATTTATACTGGCATGCTATCCAAGTTACCTCAGCCAACATCAGATAATTTCTAACAGTGATATTGGTTTGTTTATAGACAGTATATGTGACATTAGCCACCTTACACAGCAGGTAATCTCACTTGCCTGTCCCTGCCTCCACTCCTACAAAGTTTAGGGGTAACGCGACATAAGATATCAATAGCCAGACAATTTTTTTAAAAAATAACACATTTTATAATATTTATCGGTGTTAAACAAAACTTTACCATTTTCAGTGAAAACACTGTAAAAGTCTGGACAAAATGTAGGAAGTTTAATATTGGTAGTTTAATTTATCGTTTAATTAGATATTACTGTCTTTATTTTTAATTAAAATAAATATACTGACAGTTTAAAATAATGAACAATAAATCAACTAATTTATTTTACTCTATTTAATTTAAATCAATTCAATTGAAAACACAAAATATAAATTTTAAAAAATTATTTTTTAGCGCAAAAAATTAATTAATTAATGGATGAGAATGGAAAAACATCGATCGGACCGGAAATCCAACCCTGCTCCTATATAATATGAGCAATCCGATTGGACTCAGTTTTATTTTAAATTGACAGTTAATATAATATAGCAGAATGTTACTTCGGACATTAAACATGCAAATAAAATCGTAATTCAGTCCCATGGCGGGAGGAAGATGCTGCAGCGGTTTAATGTCGTTAAGTATATTCTCTTAGCCTCTATCTCTATAATGAAATTGTCTGTATATGTGCATGTATGAATGGTGTATTTACTGCTCAGTAATCTAAACGTGTGCAGCAATTATATCAACATTTCATGCACTTGTTCTTTGCGACCCAAAAACATACGCTGTGAGGGTAAAACACGAATGCCACAGGGGTGGAACCTGCGAAAAATTTTAAAAATGTAAAATCGGTCGATATATGCGTCTAATAAATATTTTTCGGCGTTAATCCCTCTGATATGCTTTCAACCCCATTCAGAATGGGAGGGGAATATTTATAAAGGTAGGGTTGCATGACGTATCAAAAGTAACAAGAAAGAAACGATATTGGTGTCAAATTCTGTCACAGTGATCGCTGAGTTGGCTTCGGACATTAAATATGCAACTCAAATCGTACTTCAGTCCCATAGCGGGAGGAGGGTGGGTGAAAGATGTTTCAGTCAAAATTACTTGAGGTTTGTGCCTATTCCGAGGTTATAGAAGTCGCTAAGTATAATCATGACTCTCAACATGCAATTTAAATTATTATTCTAACGACGGTTGTGGAATAAAAGGAGGTAAAAGCAAAAAAAAACGAAATCAACTCAGATAGATTCCTGTCTATTGCGAGGTAATGGAAATCGCCGAGTTTCATTCTGACATTCAAAATGCCGTTTAAGTTGAGTTTCAGATGTAAGTGGAGGAGAGGGGATAGTAAAAGTTACACTTACAATTGGAGTAATATCTATTAAACTTTGGACATACATCAGTCAAGATCCAATTTGAACGCGGATGGGTAAAACAACCCCTAGCATCTACATGGCTGCGGGTCGTGCTCGTTTTTTACTATCATAAGGTTCCGGAGATAATATTTGCCTTTTAATATATCGGTCGTAATTTTTCCTTGCTTAAAAGAACTGTTTTTCTTACTCTATTAGGTTACCGGAAATATTTTTATTTCTTTATTGTACCGGGAGTATTTTTACTACTATAAAGTGTTGCGAGTATTTTTACTGAAGTAAAGTACCGATATTTTTGACTCTGTTATTTTACCAAAACTCTCTTGAAATACTGGGTGTATATTTGACTCTCTTAGCATAACGGGAATATTTTCACCTCTATTAACGTAATTCTTAATTAAATTATCAACAGATTTCTTGATTCTATTATGTAACTGCAAGGAGAAGAAATAAAAACTTTACGCTTTGCAGCCGATAATGTAGTATTAGGGAAGTCAGAAGAAGACTTGAAACCATAATAAATGGCATGAACGTGGTCATGGAGAAAGACTTCAATATGAGGAATAAGGCAATGGAGTGTAGTATGGGAAACAGTGGAATAACAAAGGGTGTTAGATTGGGAACGGGTATTTTAAAGAATGTTAAGGAATTCAGCTATTTGGGAAGCGTAATAACTAGGGATGGTAGAAGTATAGTAGACATAAAGAGTAGGATAGCACAGACGAAGAAGTCTTTTGCGAAAAAGAGGAATTTACTTACGGGAAATAGCGTGTATATTAGAAAATTGTTGCTGAAAATGTTCGTATCGAACGGGTGTTATATGGGTGCGAAACGTGGACAATAGGAGTTACGGAAAGTTAAGGAAATGTATTGTTATAGGAGAATACTGAAACTCAGGTGGGTTGATAAAATCACTGACGAGGAAGTTCTACACAGAATAGGGGAAGAGCGAACAATATGAAGAACCTTAACTAAGAGAAGGGATGGATTAATACGCCACGTTTTAAGACATGAGGGTCTTGTAAAATTAGTATTATAGGGAAGTGTGTGGGGTAAGAACAGAGAGCTCTCGAAGCCGGTTTAATAACTTGTTGACCAAGAATTAAATACTGTACCGGGGCTAATACAAATAAATAACCGGGCAACGCCAGAAACCCAGCTAGTACAGTATTAAGTTTCTTTCTCTAGTGAAATGCAATATTCAATCAAACATAAAAAATTTTAATATATGTATCGAATGACACTATACGTAATATAATTTCCTCTAAAAATTTACTATATTTGAAATTATTATTAAATAAAATTATGTTAATTGAATTTAAAGAGCTAATCTGTACAGGATAGAAGCAGGTCAGTGTTTTGAAGTATGTATCAAAGGGAACCATGTGTGTTGCGCAGATGTTATGCCATATGTGAATAGCGCCTGCTTGTCTCTGAGTAAACATAATATTAATGCAGCAATTTCCCATTGAATCGCCAGTGATATTGACGTCACAACTGGTAATGTAAAGTACTGGATCATTTCAGAGAAAAAATGTTTAAAATTCTTTTTATGGAATTCTTGTAAGAGTATATTCATAATAATACCTTCACTTTTTTAAGTCAAAATATTTTATATTTTAATAAAATAATAAATTAGAGGATATCATTAATAATAAATTTTTTACAAGTCCGAATATAATTTATTTATTGAAATATTAATAAGGGGAGGAAATGGCTTTATCTTACCAATGTTAAAATTGAAATATTTAGAAACATTTTTTTCTACGAAAACCATTATAGACACATCACTGAAAAAGATTTAAATAAAAAACATTAAGATACTTATGCAATGCGCCGTGAGTCGTATAAAACAAAAGTTTATAGTAATATTTGGAAATCTCAAGTTGCAATCGCCCAATCCACAATTAGTGAATATATTGGACAATAGTCTATAGACTAAAACGCAGTTATATTTTGGATTTACCATTTAGATTCTCGTAATTGTAACTTATATTTTGTAAATCATCTACGAATAGGTCCAAATGAACAGATTGTAAATTAGAAGTATGGACAATAAAGAAAACTTATGAATTTTTGCGATATTTATTTGTACATATTCAAGCATTTTGACAATGCTTAGTGTATTTAGTTAAAACGCCATATTACAGCATTTCTTATTTTATCAAGTAACTTATGCTTAATTTATGAGAATCTAAATCCATTATATTCAATTTCAATTAACACAAGGTTTCCAGGTTCTGAATATTATTCATAATGTCATCGAAAATATTTCTGAAGACGGCATTGGTAGAGTTGTTAAGAGCGTTACAGTTTATGAGGAATTTCTAGTTGCTGTCGGCCTGAACCATGCTCTGTGCAGCCCCTTTCCCAGGGCCAATCAGTCTCGCCACGTGCTACTTAAATTGGTCTTTAATAGAGCGGCAGGAGGGAGCCTGATTTCAGCAGTCCCTGAAATTTTGCAACCTATTCATTTGCCCGCATGCCCAAATCCACCACTCAAGAGGATGTTAAATTCATTGTTCTTTCTTTGTACACAAGTTTCTCTAAATGAAGCTATGTTTTTGAGTGTGTTACATCGAAGACAAGGAACGCTTTTAATTGTTCAGAACTTATTATGACAAAAAGTGGTTCATATAAGTTATACTGAGCGCAAACTCCATTTGGGTTTTTATAAAACTTTTGGGATGGGGACTCCATATGACTTCACATTCTCAGGACTTATGGCTGGCATTAAACTTGCAAGATTTTCTGCATTTCACAGTCACCAACAGCGTGGTCGAGCCTGTTCAATTATGTATAAATAAACTCATATCTTATTAAATGCGTGCATGTTTTTTCTAAACCATAACACTGATCGCCGACCCCCTGTGGTGTAGTGGCTAGCCTCTAGTTGCTGCCTCACAACCCAGAGGTTCGAATCTTGGCATGGACTTGGATGTTTGTGTCGTCATGGTCGCGAAGGGATTAAGACTATTGGAGGATCGATACGCTTACCACGTGTCAAGCCAAATTTGGAATGCGCCATGCAAGGTGACAGTCCGAGTCGACTCGGTAGGCCCAGGCCCTAACTGGGCTGTACAGCCATGGAGGAAGGAAGGAATGACACTGATAAAATTATACCATGAATGAAAGCAGCCAAAATTGTCAGAAACGTGTCGCAATACAATAACAATTACATCATATTAAAATAAGAATTGATGTACAATTTATTATTAAAAGAAATCAGATAAATATGACTGTTAACTCAAATTAGGATTTAGTGTTTAATTATTTCTTTTAAAGTTGTCATTTTTGTCCATGGTTTAATTCTTTTTATAGATGTATAAATTACTAGTTGAACGTATTATTAATAATTAAAGGTTATCAATAAATAGTAAAACAGCCTATCAGTCAGAAAAGTTTTAATATATATTTAATTTACAGAAGTTCATACACGACGTTTCCTTCCTAAATTTGGAAACTCATCTTGTGTGATTTTTCATTTTAAATATCTTTAATTATCATGTATTGAAACAAGTACATTGTATACACGATCTAGGCGTGAGGTGAGTAATTCTCTATTGATAATTCCTTAGTTATCATTGGTAGGTTTTGTTTAGTTAGTTCGTTTGTGCATCTCTCGCTTCAGGTCCATAAGCCACGTTTTTATGCGTCTTCTCTCCTCTGGACTCATTAATATTTCTGATAGTAGTTTATTATCATGCCCTTCAATACGATCTAAGTAGATTCGTGAAATAAATATATATTTTGCGTGATTTCAAAAAATTGCGAAATAAACTAATATATAAAATAAATATGCATGGGGTAAACTATTTTAATTTAACATACTTTTAAAGGCAAAACTTAATTCTCTTGGTCTCCCAACATGATTCTTAAAAACCTTGAAGAAGAAATAGAGACTATTTCTATTCACGCAAGAACTTTCACTACCTCTGTTTGCGCGGCACTACATGCTTGATGCAACTTCTTGCAACTATTAGATACGTACAGGGTGTTTAAAAATGAATATATGTATTTAGAATGCATATATTTATTAAACTTTAAGATAGAATATGAAACTTTACACACATCTAGCGGCTATTAATATAAACTAGACTATGTATTCGTTTCTCCAATAGCCGAGTCGAGGCGCAGCGATCGGTAGTTTTGATAAAATAATACTTTGTAATACGTATATTCTTTTTGAAACACCCTGCATTTTAAATTTCAATACATAAATTGTAGAAATTTCTTGGAAGTGTATATCCAGCCTTTAAGTGTCTTTATCGAAAAGTTTCACCTCTCTTCATATAAATTTTCAAGATCTCTCAAAAGTGAATCTTCAAATCGGAGAGCGCATAAGGAACTATTTCTGAAATAAGGCGTAAAACGAAACTGATTTTTAATTATTTTTGTGGGAATTGAGGAATAACTGAAATGTTGCTGCCCGGATCAAAGGGAAAATTACCAATACGACGTTATTCTGCTACGGCAACCTCCTTACAAAAGGCAAAACGTCATGCATCGTTAACAAACAACTTCACGGAAATCAAATGCAGGCTAATCTAAATTCTATAGTAGCGGGATTCAATGGAAGTAATACAGTTGTGCTAACAACAGGTAGAAGTTTGTTCTAAATCTGACAGGTAATGGCGCCACTCTAACGAACGTGACGTAACCCTTGACAACGGCCACAAACGTTGCACCGATTAAACTTCACAAATTCGTCCAAAGAAAATATAAATTGATCTTAGTTGCCATCGTGACCTCCGTTCAAAGCAGAATCTTTTCTAATTGTTGACAATAAATATAAAGTTGATTTACTCGACTGTATAAATATTTGTCTTATTTTATATACGTCAAAAATACACCATTTGAAGAAAGAAGTGAAAATAAGAACTAAATTGAAGGTTATACGGTGCGTATTAAAATATTATTATATATTTATATGAAAAGAGTAAATAATTAATGAATCTGCTAATTTTATTCTTAAGTTAATCATTAAAGCAGAGTATTTGTTATGAAATGCATCATATTGTTTAATATTTTACAAATATAATTTCCTCTAGTTTCTAAATTTAAAATTGAGTACATAAATATTACTGAAATACGGATAAAATTTTCACGGTTAACCAACCTGGTCAGGTTTATAAATACACTCAACGTTTCCGGGGACATTTTCATCATTTCCTGATGAGGGCGACAGAGAATGTCCGCGGAAACGTTGAGTGTATTTAGAAGTCTGAGCCGGTTGGTTAACCGTGAAGATTTTATCGGAATTATTCATCGTGAAAGTCTGCGTTCATCAATTACTGAAATATCTAGGTTATAACCCCTCTGCCGTTTACGGAGAAATACTTGAAATTTATTAACTTACTATCGGAAAACGTAATCTCGTACGTGAAAGAGTGTATGTGAAAGAGAGCAAAAAATTATATGCTGTGAAATTTCTAAATACCATTAATTTTTTGATCAGTTTTTAATTTTTCACTAAGTTTTACACAGTTTTATGTTTTTAATTTGTTAACGGGCTAGGCAGCATTCAAATAGTCCCCTTTACCAACACTGCAAGTAGAACTTTCCCGATTATCTGTAAGAAAAGAAATTTTAATAATATTATGTACTTTGGAAACAGCTTTGGCGGTATATTAATTAACTGTTCTTTGAATATGCCTGACGGGAGCAACATGGATTGTAAAAACGTTGTGTGGTATTTTATCAACAATTTTTGTTTGTAAATTAGATTTTTCCTTCAACACTGACGTTTTGTATTTTACGTTCTGCGATATATTGTTTATCACTTACAATTGTGCTGTTATCTTAATTTTTTCTGTAGGAAAAAGTGATAGATAAGGCGCGTTCTAAGAGGCATTGTGAACATCAATCGTAACAGTAATGTCGTCAGTTCCACAAACTTTGTCACTGACTGACACAAAACGATATTCTAGCAAATGCATTTGTTTCTGGAAATGAAAGACTTGGAGCAGAACTGGTGAGGAAATAATGTTATGGCACGTGGCAGAACGAAAGCAAAGCTTTGTCTAAATTTCTGTTACGCCTCTGCGAAATTCCACCTCCTGCTACGTCAAACAATCGAACAATACAATGATTCTTTTGTGGCTTTCATATCGTGTGTAATTAAATAAAATCACAAGTTAGGTAACTGAAGTTCTTTTAAAACATTTCATACGTATGAAGCATTAATGAACATTAATAAATGATTGCAGCAAAGATTCAGCAGTGATTAAGTAAAACGAGCTCAGTGGCTAAATTTGGATATTATTTTTTTCACGGCAAGAAACGAATGAGGTTTGACTTGGATTTTAATATTAATGATAATTAAAGAAACAACAGAAAAGAATATGTCCTTTAAGGTGAAAATTATGGCAAACAGAAGATCAAAAGGGTTTTTATGCTCCATTACACGGGAAACAAAGTGTGGAAAGACAAGGTAAATCAAATAACTTATATACGGAGGAAATTTTAAACTCAAAATCGACGGCAGCCTACAGAAAAGTAGCTTACATACTTATTCCCAAACAGATAACAAACGGCTGCAATTACATAAAATATACAGCCTTATGATCTAAACACAGTATACATTAGTATAAAAGTAATTTTTCATGACATACTACCAATTAAAATGTAATGTACATATATTACTATGAGAAAAAAATAATTAAAAGGAAATCTCGGTGAAGTTAAATGTAACTAACACTGCACTGTAATTTTAATTAAAGAAAACCAGGACCAAATTATGATACAAACTCCACTTTACAGTCTGATGTTGAGGAGGGATTGAAGGTTTAATGGATAGAATAAAATAAAACTGAAAAGGTAGGGGCTATAAAGTTCATTGCAGTAACTTATTAACGTTTTGTTCCAGTAACACTAGTCTTTAAAACAGGGTTAAAAGGTATGTAAAGTGGCTCGTTTGAACTATTCCATTATTTATATTTTACTTACATTAACATAATAAAGTAGTTGAAGCAGTATTCTTTTTATTTAAGTGAAGAGTTTAGACAGCATAATATATAAATTAAGGCCATTTCACGGAAATTTATTAATTAAACGAAAATGTAAATTATCTGCTCGTGTTACTTGATAAGTCATTTTAGAGATCTCATTTCTTGAATACAACTACAGTAACATTTATGAATTACGTAGTGAATTGGGTGGATATAACATCTTGTCTGACGAGTAGAATATAACAAGGAGTAGGATTAGAATATTCCTGATTAAAAGTTAGTTATAAATATAAATAACTAAAAAATTGTTAACAAACAAAATTATAAATCAAAAAGAGGAACAAGAGGGCAGAAACATGAATTTTTAACAGACAGCCTGAGGATCACTATAGATCTGAAATGTGCTATAATAAAAAGGAAAACGAGATTAATAATGTATCGTAGAAGAATCCATTATTAGATTTCTAGCTATGGCTTAGAAGCAGTATAATGTTTATATTTAAAACTGAGAAGTCTACTAGAAACTAAAATTTTCTATGTTTTGGACTCAAAATCTTATTTCCAACAAGCACCGGATATTGCTATATAGTGTTTATAATTAATTAATAAAATCTTAAATGAGTAATCTCTAATAAATATTGATGAAATAAAGTGTTATTTTCATATAATAATTTGTAATACAGTAATATAAACGAAATGTTATATTACCTAAGGAAAGTGGATTTGTACAAAGAAACAGTTTCATTGATTAACGTTATTTCATGGCCGTATTTATAAAGGAAAATAATCAGACTTTATTGATAACGTCGTAATGTTCACTTCTCCGAACTCTTCTGCTGACGGAATTCCAAGATTTCAATCATTTATAATGAGGAGTTCTGCTGTGCTCTTAATTTTTGTGCACAATGCAGTGTTTAGCATAAAATGTATAACATTTCAGATTGCAATTCCTTGGTTGAAGAGGCATTCATTATAATTAATCACGCAGATGAGCAGATATGCTTCAACTAAAGACGCGTGTTATAGACCGTAACTCTAAAATGAGTACTGATGAATGCGAGGTATTAACAGTGTAAATACTCTGATTTATTATGAAGGCTAGGCAAGTAAAACGAATGACACGAGAACTGAATCGTAAATGAGCTCGAAATTATCTACATATTAAGTTGTCTCGCTCGATGATTTAAGATCTCCGCACACGATAGTATAGAGCATCCATCAAACGTGCCAAGACTGCTTCTTTAAAGTACTCGTCGAGCATTAGCATCGATTAAGTATGTCGTCCACATAACAATTTAAAGCAGTTGAATTGGGGGAGTATTAGTCACCTGCATTCCTTTCGATATAGAGGCTCGCGCAATAATGCCTTGATTCGAAGATTCGCATAAGTATATAACGCATTCTAAATTTTCAGAGAAAATCATTGAATTTAGTGTATTATATTATAAAACGTAATTTTGAGATTTCTAAAGAAGAAATTTGATTTGTTTTCAAGGTTACCTCGCACGTTTGTCCAAACAGATTTAAATCTTATAGACATAGACACAACCGTCTACTTGGATGAGGTGAATTAGGTTACCCAGTTATGTGTTTATGGGTTATGACAAGTATGTCAACTATCCTTAATGCACATCGACATAGAATATAAATCACTTAAGCGTTTCTATCCCTAGCGAGATGAAGCGACATGTTGAATCAGTCCTACGTATCCAACAGGAGGGAAATGGGACGCTAAGGGTGAATGATAGGGGGTGGGGGGCATACGATAGAAAAAACATTTTTATAAAAATGAACTTTTTTGCAGGCTTATAGATTGTCGAAGACGTGACATCGGAAAGCGAACCGCGAGTTAACATCAGATTTTTCGTGAAACTTAAAATGTAAGACGAATATGGAGCCTAGTTTTTGAAATAGTTTTACCGCAGGTGAAGAGAAGTGAGATCCACAAACAAACCGGAAGAACGTTCACAGGGATTCAGACAACAAAAACAGACGCAAGGCTAGTTCCATCTTTATGGCTACTCTTACAGCTTCCTTCCATACACAGGGTATCGTTATGACAAAATCGTTACCAAGTGCTCGAAGATATTTTAAAGGAGTTTTGGAAAAAAAAATGCAAGAACGTGCTAGAAAGAAGAAATAAATACTATGATCTCATTCCAAGTCCACGTATTTGCTCACAATTTGTTTTTGTTCAAGTATTTTTTGGTAAGTTAAAGCATCGCGGTCCTGGAACATCAGTATGTTCCTGTATTAGATCTGAGAGATTTCCTCTTATTCCCATCATTCAAGTCGGATCCCATTTTTTGTACCAAGAATAGGTAGGAAAAGTCGGGGCGGAATGGGACACTTGTTATTTAACAATTTTTGTAAATTTTCCTAAAAAGAAAATTAGTTTCATAAAGGTATAAAATATTATTTTATTTTATTATTTCCCAACTCCAATATCAAAATAACTTAAACAACGAAGTTAGATTTTTGGTGAATTTTTGAAAAGGAACTTACAAATTTGTAATTACAATGTATACAATAAAATTAGATTTAAATTAAGAAGAAAATTACCATCTTTTGTGTTTTCTTTCATATATTTAATTTGCGTACGGTTGATCGCTTTATCAATTTTTTCGTTTTGCAAAGAGATTTCATTGCAACTACATAGTCTTTGCTAGTATTTTTATCTTTTCCAGGATCGTTTTCTTTCTTTATCTATTCTTTTCGGGTACAACATCCTGTGACTCATTCTTATAAGGTGAGTCTCTAAGTTTTTTCTTTTTTTCTTGAAGAACACATTACATTATGCCTTATACAGTAATTTTTATCACGTTACGTCTCACAAGAAAGTTTTAGGTTATGGTTTTTCACCAAGCCTTAATACAAGCAGATTTAAACCTAGCACGTAACTTATATGCTGATAAATATATCTACTTTATACTTTATACCAATAAAGAGCATTTAAAGTGAGGAGTTTTGTAGGCTACCTTTTATTACCTTTATTTGCTCTGAGTCAATGATTACTATTAGTTCCATTGCAGACTTTCCTCAAACTGACATAAAACTTGAACAATGTTGAAATAATACAAATCTCCATTCAAAATAATGTAAATCACGTAGTCTTTTCTAAGCTTCTTTTGACAGCAATAACCTTAGCTGTGAAAATTTACTGTTCTGTTGTATATTAAAAACGTTAAAATGTTTTAAAAAGAAATATAAAATCTATTAGTAAGCCTCGCAGTGGACGCAGCGGTCTAGAGATAAGGACAGCAACGCTTTAATGCAAGACAAGTCAGTTCGTTCAGTGGAACTCTAGCATTCGCTTTTCTCAGTATTTCACCAATCATTTAAGCTGTTTCTGTTGTGAGATAAACTTTTCGCCGAAATAATGGTGGGTGATCTCTATCTTTCTCCTATACAAAAAAGTCTCATTATCAATTCCTCGGATTTTATTAATTCATTATTACTACTAAGTTGATATAAACAAACAAAGAAACCGTTTCAAATTACGTACATTACTGTATGGATTGTGAGAAATTAATTATTAGTATTGAAGGGATAATCCGCGTTTTTGGGTTTCCAGTCGTTTATTAACTTTCTAATGACAGCTATGTTTCGAGCAGAAATAGAAGCCTATTGATTCAGTGTGATTTTTGAAATTATGATACAAAGCGAAATTTTAAGATATAGCGACTGTTTCTTTTTCAAAACGTACTCAATGAATAAACAGAATTTCTTATAGAAATTATTCATTTGTGAAAATTGTTATTGTTGGCCCACTCGGCGAGACTGCGCGAAATTGGTCGTCATTCGATCCACCATTTTCGTGGTATAGTACGAATCTCTCGTTCAGTGACTATCTTTAATTGTACTTCACTGTGTACGGCGTATTGATGTACTTATTCTATTTGAAGTAGTCCCACAAGAAAATTCACATGGACTAATATGAGGAGAGCGTGGCGTCCACTCAACATGTTTATTTGAAGGATATTATCTTTCACAATGGAATAATTTCCGTAAAACGGAAAGTAAACTGAGTTTAACTGTCTATATTTTGAAATAAAGAGAATCGCTGCATCTTTAAATTTCACAGTGTACAGTTGTTGTTGTTGTGGTATTCAGTCCTAAGACTAGTTTGGTGGAACCCTCCATGCTAACCTATCTTGCGCAAACCTTTTCATTTTCTTATAACTAGCACACCCCTCATCCTCTCTAATCTGCTTAGCGTATTCCATCATTTGTCTCCCTCTTCTGTTCTTACCCCACACACTTCCTCTAATGTTGGCTTTACAAGACCTTCATGCCTCAAAACATGACCTATTAATCTATCCATTCTCTTGGTCAACGTTCTCCATATTGTTCGCTTTTCCCCTATTCTGTTTAGTACTTCCTCGTTAGTGATTCTATCCACCCATCTGATTTTCAGCATTCGCCTATAGCACCACATTTCAAAAGATTCTATTCTTTTACTTTCCGCAACTCTTATCCTCCACGTTTCGCACCCATATAACGCCACGCTCCATACGAATATTATTAGCAATAATTTCCTAATATTCACACTTATATTACCCGTAAGTAAATTCCTCTTATCTAGCGAAAGCCTTCCTTACCTGTGCTATCCTACTCTTTATGTCTACTATGCTTCTACTTTCCCTAGTTATTACGCTTCCCAACTAGCAGAATTCCTTAACTTCCGTCAAAATATCCCTTTCCAATCTAACACCCTTTGTTATTCCTGTTTCCCATACTACACTCCATTACCTTTGTTTTCCCTCTGTTAATCCTCACAGTGTACAATAATTTGAAAAAGCATCAGGTTTTACTTTGAAGATGATCAGCAGTAATTGTGCTTATTAGGAAAATAAACGAAGTTACAGCGTCAGCCTCATTAGCTTTGTCAACAATTAACTATTATTTTCCCTGTGATGTTTGTTCCACAAACGTGAACAATTGTTGTAAATGATAATCTTTTAAGAGGACGATATTTCAGGAATTAAATTGAACAGCTGTACTTCAAATCGTAATGAGACTATATAGAATTTTGTTCTACAACCTTAACTTATTTACAGAATGAACAATAAAAATTTTAACCTGTTGATCGTTTTTCTTCTAAATCATAGTCAGCCATAGTCATATTTGATCGTTACAGAAGTGCTTATTCCGCCACATATTAACACATTTGCGCTGTAATAGCAGCAGTAGCAATGTGCAGAATGTTTGTTGGTTTACGAGATGGGGTGCACATAACGCGGGACCCGAAATTGACATTACGGAATGTCGATCTAATTGAAGCCCGGCATCCAGGCTCTCCGCTTCGGACAAGTGGTCGGCAAAAAGCAAATGCTGGGGCCTTTTTGCCTCCCCGGTCCTCTGAGGGAGATCGCATTTCTGGGCAACACACACAGCGGCTCTTGTGGAGCCACGGCGACGAGTGACGAGGAAACAGGGGTGGTTTCTCGTTACAACCTGCTTCTACAAAACCTTCAAATTATCCATTACGTAACTCTCTTCAAAGGTTCTTATACTCACGTGATCCTTTTTTCTCAACTTTTTTTTTGGCTAGACTAGCAGATTATACCATCAAATGGTGAAAGATACATATTTATATCAATTGAATCGTTATGTTGGCCTCTTAATCGTACATATGAAAACTCCATCCAACTGTTTCAGGGGCTATATTTCTTAAAAGAAATAGGATATGTGATCCTATAACTGTAATACTTTTTTTTAGTCAGAAAAAGTTATAAATTAATTTCATTATTATAAATGGTACTCAAAGTGTGACATTCTTCTCATGTGCCATGTAGATTTATCACAGACATTTCTGGACCATATCTGAAGATTCTGTGCTTCGTACGTAAGTCCTCTTCCAGTCGTAAAATTTTCTATCAAAAATGTCTAATAAAGATTACGTAATATCATACTTAAATACCTACTAATATAGTCAGTATTATTTTATATGAGATGTCTAATTCTTCCGATGATGTACAATGCAAGGCGTATTTGATCTTAACGACAAGAATTGCTTTATCTAATTTTTGAAACCAGAGTACACTAAATTATTCCTTTTATTTTCTATAACACTAGTGGTGTGGCATCGCGATGCTGTATAGATAATGTTTGCTCTCAAATACTTTACTTAATGATTGGAAACAAGGCCAATTTTAAACGAAAACTGAAGAGAAAAACTGAAGAAAATTGCCTCACTGCTCACGTGCCCCACCGAATCCAAATAGTTTCTTGTAATCAATCGTAAACGTTTCCCTTAATATGAAAGGTGAAGCCCCCTATAATCGAAAACAAACAAGTATACACTAAAAACGTATTATTGAGGAGGTTATACGAAATTTCGCCGAATAAACAGGTGTAAAAATCGTAATTCAAACAATGCAACTTTAACATTTGTACAAAATATTATTTAAATACATTTCATTTGTTCACTGTCGTATTACTCAATAAATAATTCAGTCAATATGCACTTAATTAGATTACAAGGAATATATTAGAACTCAGCAATTCTAAATGTCAAAATAATGCCAAGCTACGACGCAATGGACTTGCGCGTAAGCTAAATACCACAGATCATTCAAACGGTGAGGTTACAAATTTGGGTTCAAAATTTGTATTATATGAGAAATACAAAATATATAAAAAAGTTGCTGAGAAAAATAATTTTAAAATTATGGATCTCGACAATAGCGCCTCCCGTCAGGTGCAACGAACTATAGCTAAAAACCATACAGGTGGCCCCATAAAATATAATAAAAATCGTTTAAGCCGTTAAGGAGCAGAAGAATTACGAAATATGCACACCGGAATTTTATAGATAAATATAAAGGAAATTATTAGGATTTCCTATGCGATGTTTCATATCTATAAATAAATATCAAGAAATTTCAAAAGTTATTTGAGCCGAACATCTGTACATAGTTGAGAGATCGTAGCAGAGAAGCGCTCCTCGCTGTGGCGTAAGACAATTATTCCCCGCAGCGGAAAACATCTTAGGGGAGATGAAACAGTAGGGCGTTTTCAGTCTCCAGTCCCTGCCTAAATAATGCGTTGTATTGATAATGAAAGTAGCTCACTGTCCGGGGCAAACTGGTATCTGAGAGGAGATCAAACATATGAGATTTGACCACGCATCTGTTGACTTTACGGGTTCGTGCATCGAGCTTACTTTTTGAAGTCATGATAAGTTTCGCTTAAGTTAATAACCGCTACGAAAAATGGTATTATTCTGGCGCTTCTGAAATTATTTATCGCCATAAGTCAGTTTGAAACGTTTCCTAAGCAAATTCCTGAGCAAAAACGGACGAAAATTATTTTTAAGAAATTGATAGCCTTGGCTGTGATTCAATCAAGAAAATATCAAATAAATCAACAACATAGCTTGTCTTTTTAATTTTTCTTGAGCTCTTGTAATGCTGGGGGTGGGTTTATGGCTGTTTAATTTACTAGTGCAGCAAGCAGGTCTTCGTAAAACTACAAAAAAGTGTAATGAAAGCATAAATGTGTGCACGTTCAATTATATAATGTATAGAGTTCAAATATAAATTAAATACAGCAGCAATCAGAATGATTCTGGTTACGTGAGTTTAGTATCCATTCATATTTAACAACTTGAATTGATTAGGCCAAATAACATCTCAAATACTGAAATAAATTCCCAGTGAAAGGATTTGTGCTTCTTTGTACATATAATGCAATACTTAAAGTAAAACATAGGTCTCGAAAATGAAAAACAGCAGAAATAATTATGATACCAAAACCAGGAAAACATACAACAGACGTTAACTCATTTCGACCCATAAGCCATTTGTGGACAATAGCAAAATTATTGGAGAAATTAATTCTTCAGAAAATAAAAATATTCGAAGATATAATACCTCATCACCAGTTTGGCTTCAGACAGGAAAATTCCACTCTACAACAGTGCGACCAAATAGTTCAAGATATCTATGGAGGGAAAAATACTGCACATCAGTATCGTTAGACGTCAGTCAAGCGTCTGATTAAGCTTGACACGATGGACTGCACTTCAAAATCATAAATTTCCTACCTATACAATATTATTTTCTAATTAAATCAAATCTATGCAAGCGATACTTCAGAAGGAAAGTCATTGAGGAAACATCGGAATTCTATCCGATCCTATCTGAAATGCTATAAGGCGGTGTTCTGGGCCCGTTCTTATGTTTGCTGTTCACATCAGATTTTCCAACGACGACAACCACGATAACTGGAACATTTGATGATGATACAATTATCCTAGCAAAACATATAGATCCAGAGATTTCATAATCAGACACAGAACCTCGTAACCGTAATCAAAGAATTGTTAGGAAAGTAGAAAATAAACACAAATACAACTATATCAAAACTTGTTACTTTCACACAGACTCAATCAATTGTCTAGGAATGTGTGACAGTAAACTGAACTAAAAAAATGAAACAAATAGACCTAAAATATAAGTAACTTCAATGGCTATTAGGAGGAAGATCAACAATTTCACTTGAAAATAAACTTCTAGTCTATGAAACAACAACCATACAGACTTGGCGTTATAATATAGAGCCACGGTGATGGGCCAACAAATCAAACATCCTAAGAGATATTATCGGAGCCCTCTGGTATGTTTCTAGTACAACAATACCTGGAGATTTGGGCATAAATTTAAACATGAAATTATTCAAGAAAGCAGAAATAAGCACCATGCCAATGCACGAGTCCACTACTGCAGCCACTTCTGGCGAACAGAATATTGAAGAACCTAAAGACAGAAAATGGTAAGTAAATATTGGATTTTAATATAGATTCATCACGCTGGAGTGGTCCTCAATCCCCTCACGTAATGATAATTGAATAAATTTAAGAAGTACTTGCATTGAGATATGTAAATTTGTTTATTTCTTACATAAAACTGATATTTTGTAATTGAAAAGCAAGGCATAATGAAAAGCATTCAATCAAAAAATTTGCATAATTAAAACTAAGACTCTGACATTATAAGAGTACTTTTTGCTGTTCTACATTATGTTAAATCAAGAGGTTTGAATCTCTTGAGCTTTGACACCACGTTACGCGAGTTTAATACATATGGATAATGGATGAATACTTATTCTGTCATGATAGCCCACCCTGCTATGTATTTATTCAATTGTTAAACATCAGATAGGCTCAAATCTTGCCGAATTACTTCGTTCGATACGAGCCATGGGACGTAGACATTCTTTTTTTTATCAATATTATACTTGACCTGCGATATATAGGCATTTTAGAGGGAAAGTGAAAGGAATTCCAAAACGAAGAAAATTCTATAAACTTACTTATTAGCTTTACAGAGAAGCTAACTTTTGCAAGGAGCTCTTAATTAACCTACCTTCGTAATTACAAATTCTTGTAAGATAGCTCATATACAGACTTCCACGAATCCTAAAGTCAGCGCTGTATTACAAAAACAGGGACTACAGTTTTTACAGGTATCGATAAGCTGGAAACGGAAGAAGTAGAATCAGAAAAATAAGACAAACAGTGGGAGTATAGTTTAATTAAGCAAGCTTCCTATATTTCTGTTTATTCCTTTAGCAATCAATATTTCACAATTTTGATATTTTCATAGATAATTTCTTATATTATATCTGTGTTATTAATGTATATATATATATAATGTACACTGTTAATAATTGCGTTGCAGTTCCTGTGACTCCACAGCCCATACCCGTCATCGTACCCACGAGTCGCACCCTCATAACGGCCTTCCCACCATCCACCAGCGAGGTAAGTAAATACTGGATTTTAATACAGATTCATCTTTCTACTTTCATTGTGAATGTTACGAAACATTCAAAGCATTCCGTAATGAAATAAATGATTACGTTTATGATGTCGAAATAATTCTGTCAGATTAAATTCCTTCAAGACATGGACGATGGATTGCTGCATGTTAAGTGCTGTCAGATTTCTATTCCATCTTAACATTCCTTTTACCGTGCACGTTATTTGGTGATGTGGTTTAGTTATCAAACTTCCCTATTAATGGGATGCTTAGCTTATGTGCTGAGAATAGTTTCTCAATTGCTGTGTAGTGTATCTAGATTAATTAGGGTCTTGTTCTGTAAGTGTTGTATAAATTTACAGTGTTGGTTTACTGCATTCGTTGTCCAATCTTTGAACTGATTTCACCAGTCACAATTCAATTAGTAAGTTACTCGCCAGAGGTGTACAAAATGGTTAATTAAAGTACTTAAAAACAAAATGCAAATACTACTTCGATTTTCTGTTTGAAATGTAAAATTAAAAAATTGTATTGTAAATACTAAATACAAATTACTTTTTTAATTATCTTCATTTATTTAATCAAAGTATTTTAATATTATAATTTGTTGGAAGAAACTGGTGCTCATTTTCGATGAGGTCTCATTATCGTGCAACTATATGAAAACAACCTTTCGTCGGGTGCAGAGCTACTCGTTGATAGGAAAGTATTGCGTTTTAAGAAGATTTTTTACAGTTGGGTATTGCTGGGTTTTTTAATTCATTACCTCCCTTAAAATTGGGCCTACATTCAGCATTGTTTTTAAAAACTTTGTAACGCTTCACATAACTGTTGCTACGAGCAAAAAAGCTTTCCTAATTTTAAGATAAAAATAATTAGCCACTGAATATAAATAATACACGAAACAGATCTGAAGGAAGGTATTTGCGATTTTTCATGAAGAAAGAGAGAATATTAAATTAAGTTTAGACAATTTAGATTATTTACCTAATTATGTTTTATATGTATATTTAAATTGTCTGAAGATAGTATTTACCAGTATAAATTTTATTACTCATATTCGTTATCATCATCATAATTGGCGCGACAACTCATTTCTGAGTGTTGGCCTCCTCAAGGAGCGACCCGGTGCCTCCTCCACCAGTTTCTCAGTCCCAACTCTCTAGCATCTCTATCCACCTCATCCCTCCATGTAAGTCTTGCTACCCTCTGGCTGTGTGGACCTTATCCTCTTACATATTTCAGAATCCTCTTTTCCCTTCACGTGCCCAGACCATCTGAATCTACTTATCTTAATGAATCTTCCAACTTCCATATCTTTAAATAGGGCATACAATTCCTGGTTATAACGTTCCCGCCAGATCCCGTTATCACATATGGGGCCATACACACTTCTCAATATTTTTCTTTTGAAGCACTGTAAGATGTGTTCATCGTTTTTTCCAGTGGTCCATGTTTCACATGCATATGCCAAAACGGGTCTTATTAGGGTCTTATGTAGCAGGATATTCACCGATCTTGACAGAATTTAGCTTTTTATGCTCTTTAAGAGCCCATAATAACATTTATTGGCCATATTTATTCTGTGCTTTATTTCATACGTTGTGTCATTACCCATCTGTACTATTGCCCCCTAATATGTGAACCGATCAACTCTTTAGAATGTGTACTCTCCTATTTAAACCTCCTTTACTTTAGCATACTTTCTATCTGGCTTCATGCATTTGTATTTTTTCGTTAATTATGACACCGATCTTCTTTGGACCTTCTAATTATGTCCACACAATCTGCATAACTACACGGATTTGGGGACAATAGTTCTCTCATTTTATCAATATTACCACTGTTACTCATTCCAATGTTTGCAAGTGCCTCCTGTAATCTTGTTTTATATGAGATTGCCATTTCGGCTTCTTCCAATTTATTTACATCATACTTTTTCGCCTTGGGTTCCTATCACTTTCTTGACATTTGATAACCTTTGTCTAATACGGGCTATCACTAGGTGGGGATCAGAAACAATATTTGCCCCTCTGAAAGTTCTGATATTCATTAGGTTAGATATTCATTGTCGTTAGTTCATTAAAAAAGTTAATTTTGAATTCCAATAAATCAATGTCCGTAAATTTATATTTTATTATTGTTTTCGTAATTCAAATTTATCTTTCGTCTTGTTAACATTCTCTTTTAAATAGCATAGCATATTCCATATTTGTATGGTCTGTGTATTAAATGGCAACATTTCCGGGTTACGTGTTTAGTTAATCTAGAATCAGATATTCTTGTGATAACGTTTCAGAAATTTTCGTAACAAAGTACGTATGTTCCGCTTCTTATTGATTCCTTTAAACATTGCTCTAAATTCCGAAGAGTTTTCCAAACCTAAGTTATCTCCTCAGACAAAAATTTCGCTCTAAAAGTATTGTCGTTTGAGTCTTAAATATGGCAAACTTCTCCGTCTATTAATCGTTATCAAAATTGTTGGCTGAATTTTCGTTGCAAGTTCTTTGTTTGATTACATGTTTGTTGTTTTCGATTGTAACTATATCCCCCGACCGTTCGTGACCACGCAATGACGAAGTGAAGAATGACTGCTTATGATGTCTATGGCAGTGTTCTAAGAAAGGCATGCATAAAATATCGAACATAACCTTATTATAGGAAGATGACTATCGCAAGAATTTAAATAAATCAACAGTTTTTCATAAATTATTTGAAATTTTAATTTTAAAATTTATAGTCGTTGAATATTAAGGTTACATAGTAAATAATCCAAACAAAATACTCTGACGAACTAAAAAAATTCCACGAATAAGAAATGTTACATTTCAAGGTGGAATTGTTAAAAGCTGAGGCTTTTATCTCAGACTGAATACTGTGTTTCCGGGAATACAGTAAAGCCGGAAGTTCTTTAAGACACGATGTCACTGCACATTTAAGCTCCCGACCCGCAGCGCCAAATCCACATCTTATAGTTGAGCTCAATTCTTACTGAAAAAGGGAGTTCGTCGATAAAATGATACATTTATTTAGTTTACTACTTGTGGTAATATGTTTATAGTAATATACCTTTGTATAAATATTACAATAACAAGAGATAAAATGGCCCTATAAATACAACGAATTATGCTGTATGAATAATATACCGGAAAAGTTACTTCAAATATTAACTTATCGTACTTGTAACATTTTAAAACATTTTTCTCAAACACTTAATTCGGTTACATTCCTAAGCATATTATTATATTTCCAAAACAAAACATACCAAAGTTTATATTTTTTACGTGTAATTTTCGGCAACTTCCATTGTTCAGCGGTGTATCTGATTTCATTTAATAAATATGGATATCCCACAATTATTGTCAAATAATACATGCTATTTAGATCAAAAAAGTATAGATCTGATATTGGGCTAATGTCTTGGCTCATTATTTTACTTTGTATATAATAATTTATCCTGAAAATTATGTACAGCAAGTAAATTAATAATGCATATACCTAGTTGTCTACAATAATTCTATTTCTAATATATAATATGAAATTGCAGAAACCCCAGATTTGGGGTCTAACGACGGGGTTGTTTGTCACACATAAATCAATGTCATAATTAAAACATAATATCAAGTTGTAATACTCTTACCGTACTCGTTCCACATTATAAACTATTTTAGTATGTCTGCCATTTACTCTAATATTAATGTGTTTTGCCAACGGTCACTTCAGTCCTTTCATTTTGTTCATAACAGTCACAACTTCCTCTTTACTTCTCAAAAAGTATTAAGGGATCGATCGCTTCCACTACAGGCCCCAACGTGATTCATTCAATTTTAGTTAATGAATTACGGAACTAGTCTGACGCCAACATAATAATTTAACATTAGTTAACTACCAGTGTGTTTGTCCCAATTACATGTTCCAATTGAAATGCTATTGAATATCTTTAAAATTGTGCTCCAGTTCACTTTTCATTCTGGTATTAAGTAGCATTCTCGTATCGTATGAGCAGTTCTAGGTATACAGTAATGGAACTATTTCCCCAAAGATTAGGCGCGTAAAGCTATGTGCTACTCACTTTAATTATTGGAATAAGTTAAAAATTTTTAATTTTTCAAATGAACTTACTTTTTAATACAAAAATTCAAACTGGCTCATTGTAGGGCCTCTGGTGGAATTTTACACTGTATGAAGCCTGAATCAACCAATTAAAATGAGTTTCAGTTGGAATTCTAAAGAAGCCCCATAAATATTAATCCACTTTCTTAAAACGCCCTTTTTTGGGTTAAATATTTATTTCATGCTCCCTCTCATTAATTTCTAAAGGGAGGATGATGGCCTATCTTGCCAATGTTAAAATAGGTACCTTTTTCTAGGAATCTGTTATACATACATAACTGAATTTTTTTCATCTTACTTTTAATCTTATGTTAAGATTATGGATGTAGAATTAATTATTTGATTATTTAATTACTTAAATAATAGCGTTGATGCAAAACATGAAAAATAAGTATTAGTCTAAAGACAATGATCTAAATGTGACGAAACAGTTGAGACCAAACACTCCATACTGGCAATAAAATGAAGCAAATTGTCGATTCGCCAACTCATTCATTCTTCTGAACTTAATATTTCATTTTCATGACTAAAACGGAAGGATATTTTAAGAAACAGCTACACGAGGAAACAGGAAGAAGGATGCAGCTAACTAGAGCCCCTGAATAATACTCCCAACTGGTGATGCAGGGAACCCAATACAGAAACCTGCATCAGATTGTTAGGCCGGGTTCTTCATACTTATCGCATCGCAAAGCCTGAAGAAGGAGATCCAAGTATGCCGCGCAACATACCTCGATTGTTCCAATAAGGACAGACATACCTTTTGTAGCAGCCAATTCCGACTCATATACCTATCAAAACTGACTGAGAGTCTTGAGTTGTAAGGGCCTTGATTCGAAATGTGAGAGCCATTATGTAGCCTCCTCGCACTTTCTTGTAAGGTTCCACTTGCGAGTTGCGAGAGCTTGCCATTTAAAGGCTATATCATACAGATGTAGTATTTTCCTCCATTGTATTATTTAAAAGTGATGTATGATATGAGGGTATTCCATGTGCAACAACTTCCCGTTAGTAGCATGTGAAATGAATTGAAAGGGGAGATGCTGAAGCGAGAGCAAGGCAACTAATGATTAATAGGACACCACGAATTACAGTTTCAGAATCCCACCCTGCATCGTCTTAAAGTATTGCAGAGAAAAAGCTAGAAAATTACATCTTGGTACGTCTCCCTTGGCAGGTATTTGGATTGTTGCGAGGTCCGTAGCATTCCCTTTCTGCCTTATGGCCAAGATCTACGACCCTAGATTTTACATCTATTCAAACAGACCGAGGTGCCTCTGTTAATGAAAACCTTAGTTTAATCCCAGAAAGAGAAGAATGCGACCCCGAAAGTAGCCACGTTCCGTCTCTCCAGAAATATTGAACCCTGTTTGTGGCTGACAGGTACATGAAAGTATCCACTTGTTGACAACTACCCAACAAAGGAAACTGAGAAAAAGGAGAGGAGGCACAGAAGGAGGATCAAGGCAGCCAATGTTTAACTAGTACCCAATATCTGTTACAGATTTTCTAGGGTTTGGCCCTGCATCACTTTTAGGTGAATACCGGGTACGATTCTTATACTAGTTCAGGGACCCTACTTAACCCGTATCTTGCTTCCTCTATCTTTCACATTCCCCTTTTAAAATTCCCCTCCTGTATTTTAGAGGAGTTGCCACAATGTAGATTATCTACACTAGAAAAAATACTACTTTGTTCTTTGGGTAACAGGCTACATAAGGGAGATCCTTAAACAGGCAAATTCCCTTTAATATAGTATAGGAAAGGAATTGAAAAGCTTTTTTGTTTAACAGGTTACATAAAGATGATCCTTAAACAAGCAACACACCTTTAATAGCACAGGAAGAAAATTGAAAAGGGGGGATGTGTTGTTTTAGTATGACTAAATATTTAGTTCGTTTTATTTCAGGCACGAGTTCCGGGATCTTCGGTGTCGTGGGATGGCCCTGTGTTGATGGTAGTGGCACTGGCGCTGGTGGCGGCGCTGCTGGGCGGCGTCGGCGTCGTGTGCCTCTGGAGGCGACACCAGGTGGCGCGCTGCGTCAACAGGACGCGCAAGCATCGAAAGGATTCATGCAACGTGAGTCCAACACACGTTCGTTAATTCATTAGTGGTAATGGTACGTGCACGGCTTCACGCGCCGTAGGAGCCGATCTCGAAAGCGATCCGGGGGGGGGGAATCTAATTGGCTCTAGCGAAGTCATCCTGCAGAAACGAACAGATGTTCTCGTAGATCCGACTCATTAAGCCAATTTATACTCGAAATTCTGTTAGAATTTCATCATTATAGTAATCATTATCAATATATAAAACAAATATATTACAGTGTTCCCAAAACAACTGAAATAGAACATACTCCTTTATTTATTATTCACTTCGAATATTGTCGACTCATTATACTCCATCATATATAAGCTTCAATGACTTATATTAAATACAAGTCAATATTAAGAATTATTGCACTTGCCATATTACACAAAAGAGATTACAGTCTTTAGTCGCATGACGGAATCATTAAATAAAAGTATTTTGGAACCTATTTAATTACCACAGTATTGAAAATATTTTTAAAACATTATCACCTGATTTAGGGGATGTATGTACTTTGTGCATATGGTAAGAGCTGTCCGAATATGCTATTTAATTTGTCTCATGAGTGCCAAAAATGTACTTGTTGTAGTTACAATCGTATCTTGAAATATGTATTCCCAATTTATCCAACAACGACAGATTTCTTTAATTTAAATTTCATTTTTTAAAGTAAACGTTTTTTTTGTCCATTGCACTAAGGAACAAAAATAACAGGAAAATATGTGATTATGTAGGATTATTTCTCCTTAATTCAAATATGATGTCGGTTATTGCCCATAACGTTAAGTTTCCAAGATACAAGTATTTATAGTTAAATAACATTTTATACATTCTTAACAATATTCCAAGGTTCTAGCTGACGATGAAAGGAGTGAATATTGCTGCATTTCGCCTATAGAGTACGTCTGTTTATGATTAATCAATAACAAGAAAATGTGCTAACAGAATCACATTTTATCATCCTACTGATACAAAACAAGTATATGCTTTTTTGTTCTTTAGTCTGGTACTCATATTTTATTCTGTTTGAATTTCATATAAATATATTATTAATTTCGGGAATATGTTGATTAAAGTAGCATTAACTTACTTGTAGTTGCTAAATATTTTCGCTGAATAACGAGTATTGTTTGAAGAAAGGAAGTTACGTTCACAAATCTGAGAAGGAGTATATTCTCACCATTCCTTAAATTGTAAATGAATTTATTTGATTATTTTCACGAAGTAATGAATCCAATGAAATGACCAATTTAGTATATAATTTATGAATTTTTATTTTAATGTATTCTGCAGCAAACGAGGTGACGTCGTTGTGGAGGATAATCCTATTAACGCTTTATCTGGTTAACCGGAATTATTCAAACGAATGCCGGTATGAAGTTGCACCCGCGTCATTCCCAATCACTTAATATTTGTGGAAGAAAATCGAGGATAGGATAATCTGTTAGTCTTAGTTTTGAGGATGATCGGAAGTGTGGAGCGAAACGTCGCCAAAGAATGAATTTGAATTTATTTATTTATTTATTGAGTCACATCAACAGCTAAGGTCATTAATGACTACTTCACTATCTTATTTTCTTGTAAGGGTTACTCGAGTTGGTAACACAAAGCCCCTTGCTAAGAATCGAGCTGGGGACTTCTGTGGTACGAGGCAATGACGCTACCCACAAGAACACACAGGCCGGCTGAAGACGGAATTAAACGTGTCAAAAAATCTCGATGCATAAATTTGATATTGCAACAGCTTGAAAGTCATTTCCCGGTTGCAACCATTTCCTGTGCATTTCAGAGAACTTGTATCAATTATTTAATGAGTTGTGATTTCTTCGCTGCTAAATTTACAGTCATGAATTCAAAAAATACATATTTAACTATTTCTTTCGTCTTAAAAGAGTTGGAAAAGCAAAAGAAACGAAACCACAGCTTGACGTTTCGGTGGCCTTCATAGCGATTTGCTCCTACCACATTGAAAAATTAATGAACGGGCGTATTTGTTGAAAGTTTAGTTTCAAAACCTATATTAACTGGATTTATTGCATTTGTTTTCTGCTGGAAACCCGTACAATATTGGTATGAAAATTAATATTGCGGAATTACTTCATGTGATTTTACAAACACTCAACTTATTTGACAAGCATCCGTTTACTACGAAACCAGCTTATTTGATGTAGGGGCGCAGGGCGTTTGTTTGACCAAGCGTAATAAGTGGAAATGGGAATTGGATTTGCGGTCTCTTTGTACATTCCCTACAGTTTGATTCATTAGCAATGACAAATAAATTGATGATATTGTAATGAACAAGTCAAAATATAAATCTGTAATATTTGTCGAAGTTAACACCGATTCGAGACACACGAATAAGTTACTGTGGTAGCTAATGACCATTATGTTTTATAGTAGTAAAATGATCATACTATCATCAGTTATGTAATAATATTTGCTTATCCGTTTGTAAATTATTTATAATGAGTCTCTAAAGTAATGTTTTAATCGGATATTTTTGCATTGTAGTTGTATATAATGCCTCCTCGGGAAATAAACCGGGTGTATTGTTGATACTCTATGACGTTTAGCAACTGACACCGTCGGCATCTTCAGGAGGTGACCAGCCAGCCAGAACACGGAGCAGCCATGTCACCTGGAGATAGGAATGGTGCCATTCGAGGCGTATCAACAATACCTCCGGTAGATTTCCCGTGAAAACTTTGTATTTAAAATAATAATTGACGTTGGCTAAGATTAACAATGATGCTGACCATGAAAGGAAAGGTGGAAAATTTTATTATGAATTTGTTAATAGTATTATTAGGCAGAAATTTATGGGAGTGCATATCATATATATATATATATATATATATATATATAATTAATGGGGAAAGGACAGATAGATAGAAAGAAGGTGACTTTCCTGAGGTGCATAGATGGTAGACGCCTTGTGAGGTTTAGAGTACTTGAATTTTCGGAGGCACCGCCCCCCTTCATCAGAAAGTTGGGAAGACATTTCCTGATTTCGTCGGCTAGCGTGGGTGGAAATGAGTCATATGAAAATAACAAAGAAATTATCAACTTTGGGGTCGAAACTGGTGTAAAGAGGATCGCTGTATTATATTCATGACCTTTAATCTGCGATTTAAGTAAAAATTCATCCCTTAAGTGGGGAAGAAATTTTATTCTGTCATAGTACTGAAAAAGTTTTAGTCCTGTTATTGTTACCGGGAATATTTTCGACTCTTTCGAGATACTGGGGGTATATTTGAGATTCATATTGTGACGTTTTCGATTCCGGTTTAGTCGTGTGTTGATCAACAATTAAGTAATGTACCGGGATAATATAAATAAATACCAGGGCAACGCCGGGTCTTCTGCTAGTAAAAATATTTCTTCACTTATGATAATGCTTGTTTGTCCACTGAAATACGCGTGTATCTATAGAAAGTAATTACGGGAAGAAAGTAGAAGTCAAGAAACGAGTAAGCAAGGCTGCAGTCGGTCACTCATACTGTTTAACTTATATATATATATATATATATATATATATATATAACTGGAAATAAAGAAAGCTAAAACGGAATATGGAAAAGTAATCATACTTCAAGGAGATTACATAAAACCCAACGGTTTGCCAATGATATTGTGCTGTTAGGGGAGTCATAAGAATACTTGACATGACATGAACGTAGTCTTGGGGAAAGAGATCAACACGAGGACGAATAGAGGGAAAACCAAGGTGTAGTATGGGAAACAGTGGACTAACAAAGGGTGATAGGTTGGGAAGGGATATTTTGAAGGAAGTTAAGGAATTCAGCTGATTGAGAAGCATAATAACTAGTGATGGTAGAAGTATAATAGAAAGAAGGAATAGTATAGCACAGGCAAGGAATATTATCGCATAAAAAGAGAATTTTACTTGCGGGTAATAAGAGTCTGATTATTAGAAACCATAGCCAACCATGTTCGTATGGAGCGTGGCGTTATATGGGTGCGAAACGTGGACAGTAGGAGTTACAGAAAGGAAATGAGGTGTTATTGGAGATAGAATCACTAACGAAGACGTTCTAAGCAGAATAGGGGAAGACCGAACTATATGGAGGACGTTGACCACGAGAAGGGATGGATTAATAGCCCACGTTTTGAGGCATGAGGGTCTAGTAAACGTAGTATTTAATGGAAGCGTGTGGGTTAAGACCAGAAGAGGGAGAGAAGGATGGAATACGCTAAGCAGATTAAGGAGGATGTTAGATATTGTAGTTATCCGGAAATGAAAAAAAACATAGAGGGTTGCATCAGGTCAGTATTAGAACTGAATACCACAACAACAATATGGTCCATTAAGATTGTTGGGAATGCAACTTATCAATGTAAAAAAATTATAAGCCCATTTTTAATGACTAATACGTATGTATCGATAACGAGCATCGTGAATCCGATGAATGCTTAGTGACTACAGTGAATACAGGAGAAACACATTCATGCTACTTTCCGCGATGAATCAATAATGCCTCTAAAAACAATCATCGTTGAAATCAATTCATCAAATTATTCAATTTCTGACTTTCGGCCATTCCCTTTATTTCAAATATAATTTTTTTTATAAAGGTCCATTGAGTTACTTGATAACTCTCCACCACGATTAATATTGGTCTCGTCTCACAGCCTAATGCACTTAATGACTCCTAACACTACGGAACTAATTATTATATTTTAAAACTTGTGTTTTCCGATTTACTAAAACAAGACCTTCGGCCATATGCCCACAAACAATTTACTGCACAAAACTTTTATCATCCATCGTTTATTTCAGGGTACAATTAATATTTTTTTTACTTAGTTGTAATACCTGTTTTCATAATCACTTCGCCTTTGTGGAATTTCATGCATCAATTACTTTTACAGTGCTTAGGGGCTGATTTAAAAGATATAAAAGTTTTCTCAACCCCATCCGAATCGAAATTGTGCGGTAGTAAATATAATATTTTAACGTATGACGTGCAATTTTAGGGACAAGATAGAATTTTTCTGTTGTGGGAAGCAAGGAATTTCCAAAGGGTGGAGAAGAAAATATACAAATATACCCTGGAGGTTAGATTTTGCGCCATCCTGAATGGACTAGAGTCTAAAGATTGACTACTAGAGATTAAGGGATTATAATTTGAGATTCTACGATGACATCTGACAATGAGCACCCGCCAGAGAAAATATGTGACGACGATTGGGCAGACACATTTTGAGAAAGGGTAAATCTAAAAAAAAAATAGTTAGAGGAGGAGAGAAGAATAAGTAGGTGAGTTTGACGTCACAATGCTTTAAAAGGAACTGCAGACAGAGCTGACAATCTTGGAAGAGTTTTTGAACAATCAGGAAGCAGATTTTGTGACAAAAGTTATCGAATTGAGTGATGCATTAATATTTGGAGGAGATAGTACGATGAATAATTATGAAATAATTTTTGGAGGGAAGGAAATAGTTTATGAAAGGAGAGTTGGTACAGTTTGAAAATTTGTTTGTGATAATTTTTGAGGATAGCGATCTGGATCATTTTCGACAGAACTCTGAAAGAGTATTTGTGGAGTTGTCGGAAAGATAGAGTCGAAGTTAACCCACTGCTGCAATTGGCATTATGGAGATTGTCATGTCTAAGGGGCGGAAACTACAAATAAAGTCATGACGAGTAAAATGTATGTACATTCGAACGTATTTATTTAACGAGATCGTTAATCTGATATTAGGCCCCGTAAGTATTTTTATATTTTCTCATGATTGGGTTGTGTGCATGAATAAAAGTGACACTTGAATTAAACCAATTTTATAATATAAAAAATTCAACCATTTGTTTTATTATCGTATTCTAGGAAATGATCACTACTTGTGGTGTAGTGGCTAGCGTTGCTACCTCACAACCCGGATGTCCCGGGTTCGAATCCTGGCATGGGCTTGGATGTTTGTGTTGTCATGGTTGAGATTAAGACTGTTGGAGGATCGATACGCTGACCACGTGTCACTCCAAATTCCGAATGTGTCATGCAAGATGACAGTCCGCAGTCGACTCGGTAGGCCCAGGCGCTCAATGGGCTGTAGAGCCATGGAGAAAGAAAATAAAAGGGATATGATCAACTCGTTTCATTTTACGTTTGACGACAACAGTCGCTTTCGAACAGTTAATACGCGCTTTTGTTTCAAAAACAACAGAGGAAATTACTCTGCTAATAACTCTTTCCTCGAAATTTCGGGAATTTCAGAGATGTGGCAAATATATATTACTCAATTAAATCGCAGATGGTAATGCAGACGTACAATTTCAAATAAAGTAAACGAATTTGTAATTAATTTAAATATTTCATTCGTGAATTTAATTGTTAGAGTAATATGAACATATGGAAATATTATTCTTTTCGATTTGTATAATTCTAAATTGTTTATCGTGGTGCTGGGTAAATGATAGTTGAACTAATTGTGAGAAATTAGCCGGTAATGAAGCAGTGTACACGGGATTAGGCACAAGAATTTAGAGCTGGTAATCCAGCGGCGGTCTGAAGAAGTTGGAATTCACAAAGGACCAGAGCGACAAGGCGAGCAAATGAATCTGCCGCGGAAGTGCGTCATCATGGAGAGTAACGAGCAGCGGCGTACAACGGAATTACAGCTTTCTCGGGGCCACGGACCTGAGCGTCCGATAATACTCACTCCTACTCCTACTCCTATGCTCACAAATCACGCCGCATCGAACTCGTCAATTTGCTTCTGTAATAGAATGTTAAAAAAACGTATTAACGAATTCCATTAATTTTACGTTTGCATACGTAAGCAAACACGTTACTTTACATTTTCAAATTTCATGGCCGCGTTTCGAGCCGAGTAAATAACTTTGTAGTATTATAAATTAATTTACTTGGTGTTCATTCCCCCGCAAAAAAACTCTCTCTCTCAAAACTGATGTTGAACTACATTTATTGACCCTAAGTATTCCATGGAAGACCTGGTCGGGTCTTGTTTATTTTCTTTGTTCCAAATTATCTCTCGCCTCAGTGTTGCATACATAACAGGCAAAGACTACGTTGTAATATACATCTTCTAAATAATTATAATTGTACCACAAAGAGTGATAATTTAAATACGAGGTTTCTTTAGCAGAGTAAGGTATTATCAACTAGAAGTTACTGGAATGTCTAGTGTGTATGGAGTCCATGTCGCCCAGAAGAGTTCTGGATATCAAAAACTATTTATTTTATTTACACGTTATATATATATATATATATATATATATAATTATAAGGAAAATGGAACCAAACTATTTCCTAAATTTGAGTCAAGCATATAAGCTAAGTTTGTCTACAATATATGTAATGGATGCAACATGGATCATCGTCATAACAGTATAGAACACGGATGAACTGACGACTCGGTGAAATGTGCCCTGGGTTCACAATGGAAAGAACCTGGTCATTTGCTATTTATAATGTTGCAGTGGTTTGATTAAATCGCCTCCGTTGGTACTTCATCGAAAAGGGAGGGAGATTAGCACGAAGACATGGACAATACCGTGTCTGAAAAGTTGTTCTTTAGCACATTAATTCAACTTCTCCGTTACGGTGCAACAATAACACCACTAAAGATAATTTGTCCCGAAATCTCTAATCATCTGTCTCGAAATCTGTTTCAAAAATCTCACGTCAAGCCTTTTTAATACATCTTCCCTATTTATTTAGTTCATATCCGGAAAGTGGCTGGGATGGATATTAACAAATCAAATTTATGGCTACTCTTCTCTGGGAGAAACAGTTTGTCCCTCTCTCACAACTTTTTTGGGGAAAAACACTATCCGATGCCGCCAAATCTCACCAGGCGCGCCGTGATGTCTGGGTTTTATTACCCCTTGCTCAAATACTGTGTCCTTTCTTTTGACTCCGCATTGCCAAAGTCCGAGCAGATGTTACATACTCATAACTATTAAATATTTTTAATCAGTCTGCTGCTGTCAATCACACTACTTACGTGACGAAAAAATAATGTAAAAATAAAGTACGCATGAGGAAGGTAACCCTCAAGATAGACTGAAAAGATTCTCGGAAGTATGACGGAATAATAACGAGTGAGTAAATAACTGCCGAGTGTTAAATAAAGTCATCAAACTGTGACAGTCTGTTTCGGACTAATTTTAGTATCTTCTGTATTCATATACAATTCTTCTCCTTCTGAGCACAAGTTCCTGCTTTTCAAGATGGTCGTTGTAATGAGACTACAGTCATTGGTTTTTATTTTTTTTTTCCTGGCAGACGCAACCATCTCAGCAGCAGCAACAACAGACGCATCAGCAACATCAACAGCAGCAACAGCAGCAGCAGTCTGCGGCACTGAGTGTGAGCAAGGGCTTGCTGGAGCCGGAGCGCTACACGCCCAACCCCCAGTACACGGTCTGCCCCTCGCCCGTGCTGCAGCTCACGAGGGACAGCATTCGCTTCGTGCAGGAGATTGGCGAGGGTTGCTTCGGCAAGGTCTACAAAGGTAAACCTCAACACATGCACGTGCATTTAACGTTCAAGTCAAATCGAGTATAAACATTCAGGAACAAACACAACTTTCAGAAACTGTATGAATAGCAAGGGAAAAAATTTCTAATTATACGCGTAGGTCGCATGCTGTAAGGTGAAAAACTGAAAGTAAAATTTGTTTAAATTGGTTTATGTGAAATGTAGAAATGATGTATTATACTTTGGTAATTTTAATAAATTTTATTTTATACATTGCAGAGTAAAAGTAAAAAAAAAATTATAATGCTACAAAATTATTTACTCACCTGGGAACGCGGCCATGAAATTTGAAAATCTAAAGCAACTTGTTTACTTACGTATGCAAAGTAAAATTAATGGAATTCGTTAATAGTTTTTTAACATTCAAATCATATGAATTATTGTCAAATGATCGGATTAATTTTATTTGCTGGTTTCAAAACCATGTTGTGTAACTTGGACTTCTCCGTTAATCTTCAACTGTACGCGTTGCTGTTGTTGTGGTATTCAGTCGTAAGACTGGTCTGATGCAACCCTCCGTGCTAGCCTAGCTTGCGCAAGCCTTTTCATTATCGAATAACTACCACAAAGTCTACTTAGCCTATTCCATCCTTTGCCTCCCTCTCTCGTTGCCTTCCTTCTAATGCTAATTTTACAAGACTCTCATGTCTTAAAACGTGGCCTATTAACTTGTCGCCTCCCCTGGTCAAAGTCCTCCAAATTTTTCTCTCTTTCACTATTCTGTTTAGAACGTCCTGGTTCGTTACCCTATCCACCCATCTGATTTTCAGCATTCTCCTATAGCACCACATTTCGAAACCTTCTACTCTTTTTCTGTCTGCATCACCTATCGTCCACGTTTCGCACTCATATAACGCCACGGTCCATACGAAAATTTTGAATAATGATTTCCTAATATTCATACTTATATTAATTGTCAATAAATTCCTCTCTTTTGCGAAAGCCTTCCTTGGCTTTGCTATACTTCTACTATCCCTAGTTATTATGCTTCCCAAGAAGCAGAATTCATAAACTTGCTTCATAATATCCTTTCCCAATGGGCCTCCCTCTGTTATCCCAAACTACACTCCATACCTTGGTTTTCACTCTATTAGTTGTTCTGTTCCTCCAGGATCACGTTCATACCATTTATTATATTTTCCAAGTCTTCCTTGGAAGACTCCCCACTATATCGTCAGAAAATCTTAGGGTTTTAATATCTTTTCTCTTTGCATATTAATTTTAACTTACTTCATCGCTTGTTTTATATATAAACGAGCTGTACGCAATGCTATTGTATTCAGGGCACCGCGGCACACAGTTAGTGTCGTTTTTTCTCAATTACTTTCCGTTTCTATTTGCCGTTCATTGTTTTTGTAATATTAAAATATTTATACAAACCGTTTATTTCTCCTTTTATTTCCATATTCTCACTGTCTTTCTGTATTCAATTATTTCTCTTTTCTTGGCTAATACAACTCTGTTACGTCCTAACTATTTTTTATCTTCTCCTGACACATCTATGCATTGTGAATTTATTTATGGGAATTTCTACAAATGTACAATTTACTTGAGGACTAAGAGATGAATATTGTATATATTGTTTATTAAATTTTGGCTTAGACTATGCTTTCTTATAGATAAACAGCAGTGGGTTCTAAAGGGGAGTGTAGATCTCTTTATTTGCTGTGAAAAGAACAATAAAATAGCAGAAACACTAATAATTGCAAACCAAATCGTTTCTGTTGTATCATGTAGTTGACGAAATGTTTAAAAAAAACACTTGTATGAGTTGTGAAAGACGTCTTGATATTACAGATAATTAATTATTTGATAATTCAGTTGTGTAATGCCTCTAACAACGAATAAATGACAGACTTGGAGATATGTCTCCTTAGAGGAGAGCCGCCGGCGCCGCTCGGTGCAAAGGGCAAGAGTTTCTCCCGCCGTCCTGGTCCCGGGCGATGGCAATCACTCTGGGTCGTCCGCCAGCCTTGCGTGCTCTTGTACGTACTTTGGCGACTTGAGATAGTTTACGGGCAATAAAATCCTTAATTTACAACGGGACTCAAGTGGTGAATTAGTTGATGCTAAATTCTAACTCGAGTGAATAATTCGGACTAAAAGAAATTCGCCCTTCAGCTATCATTATGTGTAAACAGATTTGTATTACAATTACTTAATTTGAGAAACAAACCAGCATAAGCTTAACTGACATGTACATAATTTCATTTCTATTCTGAAACTTCAGTTAATAGCTGGGTCATTCTCTTTTTTACCCTAATAATGGAAAAATACATATTTAATCACACGTAAATTTTGATTTGTGTATATCATTCAAAACGTTGTGCATTATTTGCGACAGATTTCTTAGCTCTCCTTTGGATTGGATGCAATAGAGTAGTTCGTTTATATTAATAGATCATTGCCTTCTTTTCCTTCAACTGCCATTGTTATTTATTTTATACAAATACATTATTATATCCGCTAATTGACATTATTGACCATTATAAATTTATTACTGTCTACAACGTAGTTCTGTGACTATAGTTTCTGACAAAGTTTTCATAATTTCGGCCGCAACCGTCGCTCGAGATGGTCCGCGGCACTAAATTCTTCACACGTAATTCATGTAATTCTTTATATGTACATTCAATAATATTTTCGGCTGAGTCAATGAGTAAATATGATGAATTTATAAATTTTACAGCTGGCGAAAAGTCGTTCTTGAATAAATAGTGATAAATTTATATGCTGAATTTTTTATTATTACTGTCTACTTATTATTAGATAGTAAACATTGTGAAATAATTTCAAAAGTGCGCAGGATTATTCTGAAATATTTTCAAATATTATTTTTCAAAGCTTTTTTGATTAGTTTTGTAGTTGTGGTATTCAGTCCTAAGACTGGTCTGATGCTAACTATATTGCGCAAGCCTTTTACTTCACATAACTACCACATCCCACATCATGCCTAATCCGCGTATCGTATTCCATCCTTGGCCTCCCTCTTCTGTTCTTACACATTTCCCTCAAATGCTAATATTAAAAGACCCTCAACAGATGATAAAACGCGTGTATAAGTTAGAATTTTCAATTTATTTCTTACTACTTAATTACGATATTTTTATCTTACCTTACACTTACACGTCAGTCACGGACAGAGCTCTCTTCGAGATTGAATTTCATGGCGGCCAGCGCACTCTATCAATACCATTGCTCACCAACAATAGTCGACCTGGCCGCGACTGTCATGTTATAGTATATAATAATAGATTACTAATAGATGGGTTTAAGATAAATCAATTAAAATGAAATATTTTAATATAATATATATTAACAATATATTATAATCCATTCTAATAATTTTTAAGTTAGTCTAAAAAATTATGATTCAGGAGATTAATCTCCATGCAGCAGACATATTTAGAAATTTTTAGAATCATGCTCCTCCTTCGCCGATGTTTCATATCTCTTTTCTGTCATCCACCACCACGGCAGGTCTCTCTCAGCTACACGACCTTCTTTATTTTCTCCATCATTTGTCGGTCCTCTACTCGACCTCTATATCGGGACCTTCCCTTCTGTCGACTGATCACTAACGCTTCCAAAAGTAAACTTGTAATACTATGCGTAACTATTATATTAAAACGCCGACCTGCTGTGATGTAGTGGTCACGTTACAGAATTACCATCCTGGCCGTGAAAACTGGGGCAAGCCTGAAGGAGATTCCATATACCTACTAGTCCAAATCAGGAATGTGTCATGGAAGATGACAGTCTGTCGCCCGGTAGGTCAACGTTCTCACTATGGCTTTAGCACCAATGGATATATATATATATATATATGAAAAAATAAAATTAAATTTCTGACCTCCTGCAGTGTAGGAATCGGAGACACTGACTCGTATCACAAAGGTCCCGCGTTCGAATCCCGGGGAGGGCATGTATGTTGTGTTTCAATAATGAGAAACCTTACAATCAAATAAGAAATCACTAATGAAAAAATACCAACATCTTGCCTAATTACAAATTGCAAACTAAATTTTATTTAAAATGAAAAATTAATTTAATCGATTATAAAGTCTATGACTTGTAAAATGCAAATGACTCCTTAGTAAATCGAGTCCGAGAGTCCTATTTCAACTAAATATGGTGAACTGTAAGATGTGACTACCTACTATCAAACATTCGCTGTAACAATGGTCTTGTATTGACAGAATGGTAAAAATAACCATGTTCTCAGTTTTCACAGACATTCTTCAAAATCGACTTCTTTTTCGCATTTCTAGGTGAGCCAGAATGTTTGAATATGGTGTAATATTGTAATAAATATTACATTGTTTGAAATTTTAAATGTCTGTATGTTAAAACTTTGTTTTATAAGGAAACCCCGATATCATACTTGAATTCAGGAGAAAAATACTACCACGATCACATAGTTTTCTGTGCCATCGTGCATGAACAAAAAAATTTTATTATAAAAAGTTGTAATGTAAATTGAAATTAAAGTGTGGCAGATGAAGAAATTCCGAATACATATTTTAAAACACACATTTACGTCCCCGTTGCTCGACCAGGTTTTATGGCAATTGCATGAAGAACAACTATTGGTACATGTGAGACAAAATCCTGTGTTCGGACAGTTGCTCAATAGATAGAGGATTTTTCTCTAGTTTGAATTACGGCTCCCATAAGATGAGACACGTGGGTCAGGTTTGTGAAGGGAATGCTCCGCTATCGCTAAGCGCTAGCTGCCTTGAAATGGAGAATAATAAAGGATGTTAGATTGGCAATGGGTATATTGAAGGAAGTTAAGGAATTCTGCTACTTGCGAAGCGCAATAACTAGGAATGGTACAATTATAGTAGACATAAAGAGTAGGATAGCACAAGCAAGGAAGGTTTTCGCTAAATAAGAGGAATTTACGTACGGGTAATATGAGTGTGAATATTAGGAAATCATTGCTAACAATATTCGTATGGAGCGTGGCGTTATATGGTTGTGAAACGTGGATGATAGGAGTTGCGGAAAGGAAAAGAATAGAAGCCTTTGAAATGTGGTGCTATAGGCAAATGCTGAAAATCAGATGGGTGGATAGAATCCCTAATGTAGAAGTTCTAAGCAGAATAGGGAAAAATTGAACAATATGGAGGACGTTGACTACGAAAAGGGATAGATTAATATGCCACGTTTTAAGACACGAGGGTCTTGTACAATTAGCATTAGTGTGTGGGGTAAGAACAGAATATGGAGGCCAAGGATGGAAACTGCTAAGAATATTAGGGGAGGATGTAGGATGTGATAGTTATGAGGAAATGAAAAGGCTTGGGCACGAAGTTTCATCAGAGCAGTCTTAGGACTGAATTTCATAACATCTCGACTTCTTGAGAGTGGCTGACGGATAAAAATTCACGCTGTCCGAAATAAGTTTTTATCTTTTTCGTTCTTTGATTAAGCATAATGTCTTACATTGCTATGAACTTGATTTCATCAGCTTAATCCTTTCAATTCACCAAAGGCAATGAATTATCCGAGAGCACGTACTCGCTTGTGAAACGTTCTCTACATAATTGTGAGATAATTGATCGCCATGTATGTGTGCAGGCTCATGTGGCGATGCGACGTGGGCGTAGGTGGGTGTAGTGAGCCCTAGCACTAACACTAGCACGAGCACTAGCACTAGCAGGAACAGGAACACGAACACGCCCACTTGTAGCAGAGTAGTTAAGATAACAACGCGCGCTGCCTGACGTCTCCCGCACGGGTAAACATATCTCGCCAGACAATCGCTTATTATTGTTCACATTCCACTGAGATCTATCGTCGGCCACGGCTCTTACTCACAGCACCTCTTTTATCCCTCTACAAGACAGCAGTCAAAAATTATTGCCTAACATATTCAAATTTTTAACTGTTGTGTTCAAAATGATACGCATAATTCTTCGTATGCAAAATAAAGGCATACGGGACATATAACAAGAACCTAACCATCGTTACGACAAAAATTGATAATGGACATGAAAAAAAACCATAAAAGGATATAGATGGCCCGTGGTAGGAAAATGACCTATTTCCAGTTCCTGCAGGAGTGTGGTCATCTTATATTTTCTGGAATATGTGGAGAAGGTCATCATATTGGAAAGTTGCCCTAAAACATCATTCTTATTGCGAGACATCAGCTGCCTATTACAGAACTAAAAATTTAAGCATTCTAACTTAGCTGGTTGCTCATGCAGACATGGATTTTTCTGAAATATGTAGAACAGTATGAACGATTTTTAACAGTGTGTTGACCAGTAATTCTTCTATTGTTTTTGTTAATATGCTACATGAGGGTGTTCCTCAAACAGGTAAGTCCCCTTTAATAGCATAGTAAGGGGGGGATAGGGAAGGTAGATCAAGGTTGTCCCCTATAGTTTAAGAATCCTGCTCGGTGTTTCACCTAAACCCTTGAACTCGGGCTTGTGTGTATTATTCTCACGCCCTTCCGAATGACGGGAGATGAGGTTGCTTTAATAAAAGAATATACGTCTTTTTGTATACTTATATGCCTTCATCTTTGGTTGGATATTTTTTAAATTTTACATTCCTTAGCACAAAAGTGAAATAATTATGTTTAAAAAATATTTGAATATATCAGAATGCGTAAGTCCGTGACGTCACTCACCATTATTTAATATATGCCTTTAGCGTACAGGGCGAATTTTTAACTCAATTAAAGTAGCAGGGATGTTTTCGCCCTCTCGGTGCACCGGGATATTTTAAACCCTTTTAAGCGACCGTCCTTATTTAATTTTTCCAGTTCATAGCAGGACTCCGACGTTATAACACGACATATTTTAAACTGGACTTTTGTTCAATTATTTCCTGTAATACAAACTTACGGAAATATTAAAGGGCCATGAAAAAGGTATTTTTTATCGTTATAATGTAATAAAATTGTTGTCCGTTGCAAAGGCTGACACAAAAATTTCAAGTGAGAATTCTTGATTATGTTTGCTGTTATAGTTGTGACGACTGGAAAATTATTTAAAGGTGTAGTCCTTGAAAATTTACAATTATGTGTGTTTTCCGAATTTGGTGTATTTGATAGTAGTCAAATAGGAAGAAAATTCAATCATACTTTAATCTTCAAATCTTATGCGTGGGTAGGTCTGTGACGTCCTGTACACATTTTAAAGTTCGCGCGCCTCGATGACTAAGTTCCCCGTTACTAAAAGTGTTTTAAAGAAATTCACGTGACTCTAAATTTATTATACTTCAGAAACGCCCAGAAAAACGGATATTAATAAAGCGGTGTATATGAATTAGCAAGTAATAACTGAAACTGCTTGCTGTTGATATTATTAATTGAATTTGAGCTCATATTCGCTTTGGAAAATTAAAGTTAATATATTATTGTGCTTTTTTTGTTGTAGTACTCAGTCCTTAGCCTGGTCTTATGCAACCCTCCATGCTAACCTATTCTGAGCTAGCCTTTTCATTTCATCCCTAACGTGCTTAGCGTATTCCATCCTTCTTCTTCTGTTCTTAACCCACACACTTCCCTCTAATATTAATTTCACAGACCCTCATGTCTCAAAACGTGGAAATATTTATAAAAATAAATCAGAGTTATTAAAAAGAATTCCTTAGGCAAATATAACAATACAACATAATTCAACGTACACTTTCACTTCTTTATCGTAATTATGTAAATCTGTAATCACTATAAGATAGCCTCATCACTAATTATTCTATTCTGTGGCCAGCACTTATTGTCTTCTAAAAACTGAAGTGTTCCACAATTAAACCAATTTATATTCGTTTTCTTCGGTTTTCCCGTTTCATTCGTCAATATTATCGCATCTAAACGTATGATTTGGTGGAATCAGCCATATTTGAGAAGTATACTCTTTATCCCCGCTAACAAAGACAGTATTCAGAAAGAAACTCTCAACGAATCGAATCGTTGAAAAGAAATTACGAAGGAAAACTTGATTTTTCCCTAAAACACTTTGAGGGACGGTCTATGCTAAAAGGAAGACTCGGAGTACTGCGGCAATTGTAATTAGAGTTGTCAGATGCAGGCAAGGAAGGAGTCTTGTCCGTGGCAAGCTCAACCCTAAAAACCTTCCTTCCTATTCCAAGGTATTAAGACAAGAGACCTAAACAATACCAAACTCATTTCAAAAACTATTTTATTTTTGTCCCAGTTGTTTGTTAATCATACATATAATTCTGCAACTAATCAAATAACTTCAATTAAAAACAAAGAATCAAAAAAGGAATTCATTAGCTACCGAGACATAAGCGTAACAGCTATTTGGGAAAATTTATGTATGGGTAATAAAGGAACGATTAGAGAAAATTACACAAACATTTATTTATTTACACTTCTTTGAATCCCGGCATGGGCTTGGACGTTTGTTTCGTTTGAGAAACCATACTAAGACACCCCTACATGGACAAAAGTTCCCCTAATGGTGCACAGTCGCTAATAACCATGCAGTTGGTGCGACTATATACAAAAATTAATCAAAAAAATCGTGAAGGATATGTTTTGTGGAATAATTTAACAAATTCAGTTGTTTATATTAAAATACGTAAAAGTGTACTACCTAATGCGATCGCAACGTTTAGACTTGCGTCTTTATTTGTAATCTCAAGAGTTGCAATTCAAGCATTTAATTTTAAGTAAAAAATTTTTCAGTCATTGTTGCCTAATTTATTTATTTTATTCAATAAGTTATCCCGTCATCAACATTGATATTAATGTGTGGATTATTCATACGAAAATAAGACATCGTCTTGTTAGTACCGAGAACGAGGAATGGTAGAAGACATTACTGTTCCTCTAAACATTCATTAGAATAGTGCGTGAAGGTATACCTTTGACGTATACGACGTGTTTCCTGGATGGCTTCGTTGTACAAGTTATTCAACAAACTACATAAAAAATTATTTGTGAAGGGTTAAGCGTTGAGAGACGCGGCAAATAATTTTTAATTATTTAATGTCAGTTATATGGGCAGAAATATTTCCTCGGATATTTGACATAGTCTGACCTAAGTAATTTACTAGTTTTAAAAGAATAGTAACGATAATAAAGTTGAAGAAAGTGGGGTGGCTTGCTTACATGCAATTTATACGGAATATAACGAATTAATTCTGAATTTATCACCACTACAGCTTTCATATACGTCCTTAATTACGTACTGGCCGGAAACTCAAACAGAAACAAAAATAGTGTGCATTTCATTTTAACACATTAGTTATAACACTTCTTCAGTATCATCCTTGTAGTTTTTTTAAAAAATTCTTATTAGTTAGGTATATCTACCTTCTCACGTATATTCAAGAACAAATATTTTGTTTTCACCGAAAAACTGTTGATAAAATACTGGCTTTCCACTGAAACATCTTGAACATCGTCTCTGGACTAAATAAAATTTTCTTCACGTGTTTAATGTATGAATAAGAATTTTCGGATCCATCATTCTATAATGATCTAAACAATAGTATTTGGTAAATTTAAAAAAAACACATATGCCCACGAGTTCGTTCACGCTGAAATAGTTCCTTTTATTTTGCCTTAAAAACGAAACAACAGGTACAGAATTTCCATAAAGTTGAACTCATTGAATATATAAAAAGTACGGTATCATCTATTTATGATCGCTTCAGGGCAAATCTTATAACTCACAGTTGGTTTTGAACAGGTCCAGCTATCAAACGTTTCAGAGCCAACGCATCCCCCATTTTCAATTCCCTTCCTATGGTATTAAAGGGGAGTTGCCTGTTTCAGGATCACCCTCATGTAGAAAAAAAGTGACAATTTACTAAATATTAAAATTTACCAGACGCGACAAATAAAAACAATTTACGTATACATCGTATCGACGATTCAAAGAAGTTTATTGTTTTTCAGAGAGTTAGCTATCTGCCATCAATAATTACGGCGTGAATCCTACTGCAACAATAGGTGGATTGATAATATTCGCCCTTCCTCTCCCTCTCTCTTGCTGCCAAAATAAGGGCTAGTAATAACACAGTAAGTGGGATGGATGGTATAGGAACGCCTAATAATAATAACTCGCAGTTGGGTTTCACGCTACCTTTCGCGCGGCAATTCAATGACTTTATAAATATTTACATTAATATATTTTGAACTCAGCACGATATCGAAATGAAGCACACGAAAATTTAAGTAAAGATTCCTGTTTCAATCCCTGAAGTTTTCAATGGAACCCCTTAAACTATTTCGGAGCATAATCAGATCAAGAATATAGGCTTTCCTCATCCACTTTTGGAGAGTCAAACGCACGTACGGAAACAAACCATTATATATATATATATATATATATATATATATATATATAATGCAATATATTGAAATGAAATAAGCAGTAATATATATCGCCTATTTTCATTGAAATGCATGCATATTTCAGGGGAGCTGTTGCACGAAGATGGTCGCCCCCCTGACGTGGTGGCCGTGAAGGTGCTCAAGGAAGCAGCAACGCGGGAAGCGGAGGACGACCTCATGAGAGAAGTCGAGATCATGAGTGCTTTTCGACATCACAACATCCTCGCACTAATCGGAGTCGTCCCTCGAGGTGAGCTTTCAACCAAGCAGAACAATAATAAACCTTGAAAAACGAAGAAGCCACAGCATAACATTTAACAGTTTCTATTAATGTCATGCGATCGTACCCCAATAATCGTGAGTGTGGGAGGGGAAGAGAGCGAGAGAGTGAGATTACACAAGATGGAGCGCCCTTCATTGTCCGAATTCGCGTACTGTCCATACGTCAACGCACTTAGTTGCGATTTTGACGGAAAAAATATCCAAAAGTAGTGAAAATAGATTTCGCGTAAAGAAACTTGTTCATTAGACTTACTGAGGCGCATAGCGTAACCAACAGACGCTCGGAGACGTTCGCGAGGCTTTTGTTCTTGGCTTTACATTTTGCGTCCTGCATCTTTGGCCTGGGCCTACCGGGTCGACTACAGATTGTCATATTGTATGACACTTTCCGAATTTGAAGTGACACGTTGTCAGCGTCTGATTAAATTTAACCAACGTAGGAAACGAGCTAAAACAACAGTAATTGTGACAAATTCTAACAGTACAACAATTATTGATTTCTTATGTATCTGGAAGGGATTACTTTCCCTACAGCGTACTGGATAGAGAATCACATTATTAAGCGAAAATTATATTACATCCAAAATTATGCATATAATTATACTTTTCTAGTTTATCTTCGGATGTATTATCCATTATAAATATAATTCAACAAAATTCAAAACGATAAGCAGCTACGTAAAATTTCCAAAATATATTATGTGCAACAGAAAGATAGATTGTGTCATTCGTCAGAGTGGTTTGGTCGAAACGTATTCTATTTTGACTCACCTGTAACTTCCCTAAACCAATTCCATATCAATAATTGACATGGACTAAATATTTCTCGTGTTCATTGTATGCTATTGTTGGTACTCAATATGTTGTTGTATTCAGTCCTTAGACTGGTCTGATGCAAACCTCCATGCTAACCTATTCTGCACAAGCCTTTTCAATCTACATAACTACAACATGCCACTGCCTACTGAATCTACTTAGTTATTTCCATTCGTGGCCTACCTCTTCTTTTCTCTATAATGTTATTTTACAAGATCTCTCAAAACGTGCCCTATTAATCTATCCCTTGTCTTCGTCAAAGTCCTCCACATTGTTCTATATCCTCTTATTCTGCTTATAACTTCCTGGTTAGTAACTCTACCTACCCGTTTGATTTACAGCATTCTTCTATAGCAACACATTTGAAGGGCTTCTATTCTATTCATTTCCGTCCACGTTTCGTACGCATTCAACGCCACACTCCATATGAACATTTTTAGTAATACTCATACTTAAATTAGCCGTAAGTAAATTACTATTTCTAGCGCAGCCTTTCTTGCCTGTACTTTCATACTCTTTATATCTACTATACATCTATGATCCCTAGTTATTGTGCTTCCCAAGTAGCAGAATTCCTTAAATCCCCTTAAAGTATGTATTGAAGTTTCTATCCCCTTTCATAAAAATTTTGCTGGTTTGTTTCATATAAAATGTTTATTTGATTTTCCTATAATCTGATTTTTCAAACTTTAAACCCTACTTATTATTCTATATCTGTAACTAAGTTGTGTATTATATGTATACAAGTCTATATAAATAAAAATGTTCGTTTGCTCAAAATCTTCAATCTCCGAAATTCTTCACGGATTGCTTGGAATTTTGACACAACACGCGTGTATAGATATCTTGAGAAAAAAACAATGCGTACTAAATATTTTTCGATTCCATTTCAGTGTTTCCGATTTACGATACATTTAAGATTTCCGATTTTACGATTTCATTTCAATGTTTCCGATTACCTTGTGTGATTATACCATAACAACAACAAATAGGGACATGTCTGCATATTGTCCGCGGAAAGGTTAATATAATATACGTTTTATATTTTTAAAGTATCCTAATTAATTAATACGTTAAAAGGTCCTGCTGTAAGTCTTGTGTAAGTCTAACAAATTTGTATTAAGAATTTTTAATTTTTTTAATAAACAATTTAATTATTTTGCCATTAACATCTATATTAAATTTTTCTTGAAAATTATTTTGCTCAGTTTCAATACAGCACATTTGAATTACTTAAATTCTTTCGCAAACAAATATATATGAATGTTCATAGTATAATGTTGAACATTATGTTCACTGATTTTGTCTAGTTTGTTATCAGCTTACGAGAACATTACCAGTATAAAATGTTCCAAGGATTGTTGGAACTTCCAACACTGTACATGCACAATCCATTTCAATAACAACACGCTCTGGATCAATGGGCTCCTGAATGATAATTTTCGGGATTATTGCTTCCCAGAATCGGGATAATTCTGCGTCTAAATTACGACTTCTTTTACATTAAGTTGAGACTGAACCTTTGAATACGACGGGAAATGAGAAACGAATTTAATTTCAGATATAACATGTTATCATAGTTATTAGAACGTGAAAACTTCTAAGAATATGTATAAAAAATTGTTGGAAGCAGAAAAATATTAAATCGTTTCTGCAATAGCCGGGAGGTTGAAACAAAATATTGGAATTTCAAACTCTGTAATACAGTTCGTTGCACAGTTATAATCCGGATCACAATAAAAAGGAAACTAAGGCAATAAAATTCGTTGTCACTTTATAAAAGCTGGTTCACGATTATTGGAATTTTGTTTTTAGAGAATTTAATTAAATGACCAATGTAGAAAATCTCGAATTCATTGAAAAAAAGTTATTTATCTTGAGCAGTTTTGATTTTATTGCCAGAAAGTTGATTGAAATGAATATTCAGACGTTTTCTTGTTGTTTGCCCGAAGCTATAAATTACAGCACATTCTTGGAAAATTATCAACACGTGCTAAACAAATTCCTTAATTTATACACTGCATAGTTAAAGATTGCTACTATATAAAAAGTTTTAGGATTTCAACTCGGTTACAACATTATTTGAACCGTGACGTTTCGGATCCTTCCATCTAGAAGGTAGTGCTGATGGCCGTCGGATCCCCGTAGTTTACTTTTCTACCCAAGTCGGAATCCGAGAAATTTTCATAATGCAAATTGTGTAATATTTCACGTTTTGACATAAATATAGTCAGTGCATTAAAACAACATACTCATATCGTAATTATTAGACTTTTAAAATTCAATAATTACGCTGCCTCTCTTGATTACACTCCAACTATTATTTTTCTCAATTCGTTTCAATTTTTTTTCCTCTTGAATTCTTATTGTCCTGTTCAGCCACTCAACTCGCAATGTCTATATCACTGGAATGTCTGAAATTTCATTAATTCCACTAAATTTTTTCTGAAGCCAAAACTAAAATCTGGAGATTACAGTACAGTAACATTTGAGGAATTTACACCATTTTTGTGCTATTTTCGTATTGTGCCTGATACTTTTTTAGGTTTAAAAATATTCTACAACCTCGCACAACGTCCATATTTAAGACTTAACTAATATTTTATTCATAATATCATTTATTTAAAATATAATAATTTTTTTATAAAATATAATGATGCATATAAATTTAAAGGATGAATGATATCTGTTTATTACATGCAGATAAATAATCTTCATTGTCTCCGTAATTATTCGAACGTATAAAGTATACAATTATTCAAAACTATTTTTTTCTTAGCACCTAGCTAAAATATGTTACGTAAGTCCCGAAATTGTATTTGCGAGTCATTTTTTATACGCGACCTCCTGTGGTATAGTGGCTAGCGTCGCTAACACACAGCACAGAGGATCTGGATTCGAAATTCAGCAAGAGAAAAAGATTTTATGCGTAGTATATTCCATCATAATACTCTGGCACTCGCCGTTCCCGTTATAACACGGGTTCAAATTCGGCAGAGGGCATCTGGCGGAAAGCAACGGGAGACCACAACTAGCAATAGTTTCTGCTTTTCATTTTATTTTCTTATTTTTATTTGTATTAGATACAAATATTTTTTAGATTCATGATAGCATAAACGCTGCATAAATTATAAGAAAAGTTAGAGTTAATTTTCATTTGTTCAATTTTGCGGGAACAATCTGTTTCAGGCGAATCATCAGGTGCCAGTCCGTGGATGGTGTTCGAATTCATGGCTCATGGCGACTTGGCGGAAGTCTTGAGAGCTAACAGTAGAGCTCTGTGGCGACCTTTGCCAGGCCTGCCACCCCTAAACAAGGTAAGTAAAAGAGCACTACTGACAAAACAATTTCTCACTCCGCGGTCGTATGATTGATAAATGAACTTTTAATAATCTTATAAGTTGATAACTTTTCTTTCCTTTTATCTAAATATATAATATTACAAGGGTAATTCCATAATTTTATATTGTATTTTATTAATTTGAGACGATTTTTTTAGTCTTTGTGGGGTGGGTTTTGGGTTCATTAATATTAATGAATGAAATTATAATTTTAATGAAAAAGGAACAATTTAATTAAGTTAAATTCAAACAATTCGGGTTAGTAAGATTACATAAAATAAAGCATTAAGTTAAAAAGATCATTGCATTTAAAATGTTGGGCCGGCTACTTGCTAAGCTCACCAGAGAGCAATAGTTCCTTCTAGGGATTAAGTGGGGTATTAAAACCAAACTTGGCATCGAAAATTTTCTAACACTCAAAATATAACCAGGGGTGAGAAACGTAAATGTACATCAGCGCTTGAAGATCCATGTGCTCGGGATGGTGGTACATCTCGTCCTTGGTCAGGCTGTGGTGGCTGGCTTCTTCTTCTAGACGTCGTGATCCCAAAATTCAGCTATTGGAATCTGAAGAGAAACCTCCAAGTCATTTTTCCTTCATATTCGGCAAAATGTTGTAGACTGTCATTAGTAGTAATACTATAAACTGACGTAAAACCAGTTGAAGTAATTAAGTAAGTAAGTAATGACCAAAAATCTGCTTTGCTCCTTTTATTAACTTATGTCCCGCCTTCGTCTGTCTGGCGCGGGTGTTGAAAAGGGCTGGTGTTTTTGGTGGCTCCTGTTTCTCTGTCCTTGCTTGGGTCTCAGGTTGAAAAATGCCCCCCACATTGTTGCAACTCGCGTTGTTTATTTCATTTGGAAGGCACATGTTGTTTATTGCGAGAGATGATTTCAAGTGACAAATTCAGGTTTGTCACAATTCCTTAAAGGTCTCAAGCGCTGACCTGCCAATCACCCTTTTCAAATAGTCTCGGCCAATCCTGTAGTGGTACTGACATTTCCGTTTCTCGTCTGGCTATCTGTATTATTTCATTGGATGTTCATTATTGCCTGCCGTTGGCTTGATAAGTAGACTAGCCCGCTTCTTAAGAATTGTACGCTATATACATACATACAAATAAAAATTAATAAAAATATGGGGGAAATTGTCACTCATATAAATATACGTCTGGGTGCAAATGCACACATCTGCACATCATGTCCACGAACAGAAAGATTTGATTTCAATGAATTCACAAGTTTGAACCAATCTTCAGGAAAATACTGAATTTAAAGTACATCAACTGGACTTTCGCCTTAATAAATCGTAAGATAATAGACTTATTTTGCATGACAGTTCTAAAAAGTTTAATAACCACCATATTTCAGGACATTTTACAGATTTTTTGCTTTCTAGCTCATGCTAACTCCTAAATTTTGCCGGCGTAGGCAGTCGCTTACCTTGCCTACCACCTTTGGCCAGCCCTGGCCGTTGTTTCGACTTACCTATTGACGATCCTATCTTGAAAGCAGATCGATTTGTCAGGAAATTTCTACTATGAATATTTTATATTTCAGTTTTTTCGATATGGAAATTAATTTTGATGGTTTATATTAATAAAAGAGGTTTTTTACAGTCTGAGAAATAAAAAGCAGAAACCTCGGTTATTACAAAAAAATCACAGTAGTTATTTTACCTTTAGTTTACAGCAGTACACTTTAGTAAATGTGCACTGATCTCATGTGGCTTTTTCAGGAGTCCCTGTTGCTGGTGGCGCAGCAAGTGGCGGAGGGCATGAACTATCTGGCAGCGCAGAGGTTCGTACACAGGGACCTCGCCGCCAGGAACTGCCTTGTGGGGGCGGGATTCGCAGTCAAGATTGCTGATTTCGGCATGAGCCGGGACGTCTACACCTGCGACTACTATAAGGTACTTACAATACAGAACAGCTCACAATAGGTCCTCTAGTAAGTAACCTTGTATGGGAGACACGAGATCATAGATTTAAAAGAAAATTCTGAAGCTAATTATACGACATAGTGCGCGATAAGAAAATTTTCGTCAGAATATTACATAGTAAGTCTCCACATTAAGATCGTGCACTATTATCAGATATTAATTATTTATATTCTATAAATTATAAATAATTGAAAAATATTTTAAAATAAATTTGTATGAAATGCAAGTGGAAATGCACCTAATTTGTCATTTTATTATGATTAAAAAGCACGTGTAGTAATGTAAGGTAATGTAATGTTGTCAGGTCGGAGGATCGCGATTGCTTCCTGTTCGCTGGATGGCTCCAGAGAGCGTGATCTACGGACGCTTCACCTTGGAGTCAGACATCTGGTCCTTTGGAGTCGTCCTGTGGGAAATCTACAGCCTAGGCAAGCAGCCCTACTACGGAAAGTCCAACGAGGAGGTGAGACGGCGCAAAACAACAATTTTCAACGGTTGAAACGTCTCAAATATTCACATGCACAACAAGTAACTGAAGCCAATTAAGGTGCTTTTATTATGCTCGACTAACTGAATACAGTCATATTTTTCAACGTCTTCTCTAGAGCTCTCGGTTCAAAGTTTGCAACTACAACTCCACAAGAAAACCGAGCGCGCTGTCACGATGTTCACGAATAATTTTCGTCATGGCTTTCATCATAATTTATTATGTAGTGTTTTTCTGTAGTAATCAGTCCTTAGACTGGTCTAGTGCTACTCTCCATGCTAAACTATTCTGCGCAAGCCATTTGTATCTACACATAATCCCTAATGTACTTAGCGTATTCCATCCTTTGCCTCCCTCTTCTGTTCATCTGTCTAATGCTAATATTAATAGAACCTCATGTCTCAAAAACGTAGCCAAATACTCTACCCCTTCTCTTCGTCAGAGTCCTTCATATTCTGCTTATAACTTATAGTTACTAACTCTATCCACCCATCTGATTGTTAGCAGTCTTCTATAGCACAACATTTCAAAGGCTTCTATTATTTTTATTTCTGAAACTCTTGCACGTCCACGTTTCACACCCATATAACGCCACACTCCATACGATCGTTTTTAGTAATGATTTTATAATATTCATACTTATATTTTCGTTTCATATAGAAAAACTTTTGAAAACAAGAGCTATTGTTTTACAAGGTTAGCTTCATTTTGGCATTGCCAGAAATTGGTTACCATTTAGTTTACATGTATGTAACAAAAATATTGCTCACCTGAGTTGGAAATGAGAATATTACGTAATTAAAAATGAACATTACACCTCAGCGGTCGCGGGATGGATTCCTGGGAAGGGCTTGGATGTTTGTGTGCATCTTTGTATTCCCAATTCGAGTAACCCTTACAATGAAGATATAATCCTTACAATAGTAAAGTAGTCGCTAATGGTCTTAGATTTAAAAAATTCTTCTTTCAACAGGTCCCATGGTATTATGGTTAGCACTCTGGACTCTGAATTCAAGATAATTAGTATTACGAAATATTTTTTCTTCCCGTATTGACGGTTAATGTTGCTACGCACTTGCCTCTTGGTGCCAACATTGATGTTGCATGAATATATTTCTCTGTGAGGGGCTAGCGGAGTCTAGCATAGTCTATTTCTTGCCTTAAATCATGCAGCTTTAGTAACATTCAGTTCAGAGATAAATAGAAAGAACTTCACAAATGTTAAATTTCTCATTTTCCTGACAGAAGTTAATTTCCTAACTGGGAAACTATGCGAAAATTGTAACAAGAGATTCTTTTTCATAAACAAATTTAATCGGAAATGCTCACCTTACACAAAGGTTTCCATTAAGGAAGGGAAGGTCAAAATTTTCATTAAAAATGTTGAGAAGTGTTAGCAGGGATTTTTAAAGTCGATAGAAATTTACATCTTAAAAAATTGATAATTATATTTCCTTATCCAGTTTCATACTCGGCAATAAACCCTCTCAAGTAATGAAGATATTTATCCAAAAATTAAAAACTTATTGTTATTCTTAGGCTCTTGCATGCAAGTAACCTGCACTGGTGTTATATTATGGATTTACTTCATTCGTAAAAACTTTTCAAATCTCAGAACAAAATAAATTAACGTATGAATCCGTCAGATTCAGTCATCAATGCACATCATGTGCATATACCCTAATATTTGAAATAGTGAATACAATTTCCGTGCAGTTAATAAGTATTAAGTATTACTTTTTCCTTCATAGCATTCGTAATATTGGCATGAAAAATACTTATCCTGGATGTCAATAATGGATTTACAATGAAGATGTATACTTACTAATACATCTACTAATTTTCTTGATGTAAATAAATACACTTTTTTGGCAATTTTACTGTACGGAATAAATAAATACTTCGGAGGTTAGAGAGGACGGACCGAATAACAATTGATTTTTATTACATAATAATGTAATTACTGGTGCAGTTTTGTCGACTGATAACACGGAAGTGGGTACCAGCACATATTAGACAGCTGGCTACGTCACATAATGTAACATTAATATCGGCTCTGGTATCTAATACTGATGCCAACAACACGTTCTACCTTGCGAACACTTTACAAAGTGTATACCGTTCAAAATATGAAATCTGTTGCATAATTTATATTTCGAACTATCATTAGTAATAAAAATAGCGCGAGTAAAAACTTGTTTTGTAACCGCATTAATGTTTGGAAAAATTATATATATATTATAAATTAATAAACCTGCTAAATTTGACTAAAATATATTTTAATAAAAAACCTAACCTAAACTTGAAGGATTTATTTCGTTTTTTATTCTTTCAATTAGTTTATAAAAGTATTGAGGAACAGTTCTGCTTAAATAAAATAAAATATATTTGAAGAACTTCAACATTTTCTCAACCTTTAAATATATTTGGCCGAGAAAACGTTTCAGTCAGACAGCTTGAAGAGGGTACAAATATGTATGCTGTTAAATAAATATTATATCAAAAATGTTAATGATTGTTAAATATATTAAAAAAACTCCGATTTTATAAAGTCTTCTTACATCGCGTTCCTTCTTCAGGGTCAGTATTAGATGCTAGTAGTTCACTATTCATTGTCAGATGGAATTTAAGTGCAGATAATTTTTTTTTCACAAACTGTTGTTAAATTAGAAAAAATGCGTTGGCAATTTTAGCGTACTTCGTAGGATTTTTTTGTCACTCAAGGATTTATAGAATCATTGATGAATTCTTTTGCATCATTTATATTACGATTTCTTGAACGATTCATACATTTTGAAAAATTAAAATAAATTTGCATTAGTTTTCTATAGCGGAAATAAATTCCTTCAAACTGAAAGCGACCTTGCGTTTAAGTTCTGTTTTGGTATTGTACTATAGTACTTTTTGTACCTCGTGAATTTAATCCAAAGAAATTGTGATTTCCCTCGATAGGTATTACTTTAGAAAACCCGGCTTGAGCAATGATTAAAAATTAATAATATTCTTCGTTTTCGTACACAATGAAAATATGCATGGTACATCATTTTTTATGTAGCTATGTCGGTTTCCCGAGCTAACACTTGTAATCTAAAGCAAATTTTGCTGAGTTTTCCCGAGAGTTTATTAATGTGGTGATTCCATTTCAAATTATTGTCAATCAGCAGACCAAGAAAAGGCGCGTACTCTGATTTTTTTTCCAAATTAGGAGATAAACTGTTTATGTTTGCTGGGAAGTTAACGATTTTAGTTTTCTCTAGTTTAAGAGAAAATTTGTTTGCAGTGAACCAAATATTCAGACGGCACGTCATAGTATCAACTTTCTCGGACAAAGTTTCAGAATCCCTGTCGTGTGATTACCAAATTTGTGTCGTCAGCGTAGAGGATTGATTTTAACGGATCTAAATAATTCAGTAAATCGTTAATGTATGTGATGAAAAGTAAAGGTCCCAAAATTGAGCCCTGAGGGACACCGCATTGTGACAGACACTAATTTCTATCCGTGTTTTCAATCGCAACATTTTGGCACTCATTTTGCAAGTACGATGTCAATAATGAATGGGGAACTCCTCTGATTTCATAGAAATATAATTTTCTGAGTAGAATATCATGTCCCACTGAATCAAACGGTATCGAAAGGCCAGCAAAAATGCCAGTCATCTTCATAGAGTTCGGGGCTTGAGCATTGTTTGAAAGCTTGTGCTTTTCTATTAAGTCGTTGGAAGAAGAATATTTCTTTCTGTAAATGGTTTCTTTAAATCAATTCGTATTTCGTTAATTATACACAACTGAAGAGGTTTTTGAACATAGGGAGCAAACGTTTGATATATAATGTAAATTTAATTTCAATAATTTCTGAGCCTTGGCCATGAACATTAATTTTATTTATTAATACAAGTCAGACTAATTTTCTAATTTTATTTTTGAATTATAAAATACATTTCTTTATAGAATCACTACACATTTGTAAAAATATGATGTGCCAGATCATCTTTTTTTTATTCCGATAACATATCCGAGGATATTACAGTTGTTTTACATGATATAGGTGTAATTGAATGTCCAGTGGCAAACAATAACTCATTATCAAAGTTCATAATTTTGTTTGTTGGCAGGCCGTTGCATTGATCCTTAACGGACAGTTGCTGTCGCCGCCAGAAGACTGTCCGGAGACGATCCGCGACCTGATGCTGCAATGTTGGCGCACTGATCCGAAGGACAGACCCCGCTTCCCGGACCTCGTGGCGCGCCTCGGGGAATCGCAGCCCGCGCGTCTGCCGCGGCCTCCAGGGGGCTTCCCCTTGCCTCGGGGGACCGACCTTCTGGACGCCGACAACTATCTGCTTCCCTCGCCCTCCACCAGAGATTACCTGCAGCCGCTGCCCGACTGAAAGTGGTGGTGGGCGCAACGACGCCACAAAATATCGCTGTTCCGAACCAGGCCCAAGCGAGATCAGCCAGCCACGGCTGACGTGTGACGTGTAACCGTGGTTTCACTGGAGAGCGACAAAATAATAAATGAAAACATATCCGCCATCCCGCGACGACGAACTTCAGCCGAATGAACGAATTGTATCTCGTCAACGAACTATACTATTTCGCAAACGTCGATTTTTATTCACGAAACGTGGACATCTACGTCACTGACAATGTCGGTACTCGTCTCGTCGTCCGTTATGTGTATTAACTTTATATAAATACTTTTAGTAGAAACCCGCCTTAACAAGAGATGTCGTTATAAAAATATATGCCAAAGTGTAATTAATAAGTTTCTCCGGACACTAAGCCATTCAATCCTAGTCAACGAACTGTAAACCCGGAATATTCTGTGCAACTCTACCAAGTACTTTACCAATATTACATGTGAAACCAGAGTGAAGTATTATTAATCCATATTTACCGTCAACACGTGTTCATTAATCTTAACAGACATTCCAAGTTCTGGTTCGCTCTCATTCATAACAAATAATGCGTATATTTTCGACAGTGAAAGTGTCATTGTATTACAAAATTATATGAACTCTGGCGTTTAAATTGTGTATAAATGTTTGTACATAAGTGTTGTAATATATATTTTGCAGTTAACATACAATTGTTTTCCATATTCACAATATTTATTGATGTTAATAAATACGGTCTTCTTGTACTTTTCTGTCTCGTATTCATTTCAGATAAGATTTGTGACCAGAAATGACAAGTATTTCCCATAAAATAAATTTTAGTACGCTTGCACGAATTATAGATATCTTAATAGTTATACAAAGCTTTTTAAAAAATAGTGTCAAAATTTATAGACGGAGACAATTTTGTTAAATATACATTTGTCGGAATGTCTTATTGTGTGAATATTGTGCAGAGGGTGATTGGCTATGATTCAGAATAAGATAATGTTACATGTTTTTCAGTAACCATTTTTCTATTTTAATATCTTAATTTCATCGAATTAAGAGTCTACGTATCGCAAGTCATTATCATCTTGTTTGCTTCATACAACACAAAGTTCTCATTATTCAATACAGAGAACTAAAACACATGTCATTCTCAAAAGTGTGTCATTGCGCACAATACTTTTCCTGGCAATTTCATAAATTTATTTTTCCCTGCTAACGATATTGTCTTCTTACGAGGATAGCTGTTATATATATTTTAGTGACATATTGCTGTAAAATAAAGCTTCAAATTCTATAAAAATTTGATCACAGATATTACATTTCCGCGGACCAACATTCTTAGGCCACCGAAACTCTCCACACAAGAAATGTGAAATACCAGCGAAATATCATAAGTTGCCGTGAGTTTTTAAAGCTATGTTCTACATCACCCCAAAGAATAATTTTTACGAGGAAAATTGCGTAAGATATTAACAGTACTACAGCAGTTACGGTGTTGATAATACTCGACGACCGTAATATGCAACATTTCTATTTTCTTCTTCATAACGTGTTAAAGGGACGAGTTTTTAAAAGCGTAAAAATATATTAACAAATTGTAACTAATTCCTAACACGAAGGTATTTTTACTTCTTTCATATTTTATATAAAAAAGTATTGTTTGCGCCGCCTGTGGTCTAGTGGCTAGCGTCGCTGCCTCACAACCCTGGGGTCCCGGGTTCTAATCCTGCCATGGGCTTGGATGTTTCTGTCGTCATGGTCATGTAGACTGGGATTAAGACTGCTGGAGAATCGACACGCTGACCTCGTATCTCTCCAAATTGGGAATGTGTCATACAAGATGAGAGTCGCAGTCGACCCGGTAGGCCAAATCCCTCAATCGGTCTAACAAAGTAGGAGAATATTGTCTACAGGGTCCTGCGTTAATTTTCTAAGAGTTATGAAATTCTTAGAAATACCGCCCCATATAGATTGTTTTTTAATAACCTTTGATTAATTTAAATAAACCTCAACAAGTCGATAATGAGTAATATTTTTATTAATTCGTCATAACAAGTTAAAAATATATCCTGATGAGGCCGCCTCTGTGTTAGCACGGTGAGTTTTTTCTAGGTGACCCTTTTTTTACCTGTTTATAGTCGCATCAACTACAAAGTCATTAGCGACTCTGCACGATTTGGGGAACTTATATCGTAGGAGTATCTTAGTAATGTTTCTCAAACAGCACAAACATCCAAGCCCATGCCAAGATTCGAACCCGGGACCTCTGTGGTACGAGGCAGCCACGCTAGCCACTAGATCACAGGACGTCGGCTTCTCACATAATTGTTACTGTGCATGCGCATTTCTCAATACAGGCAGGATTCTTGTGCTATAAATAATGTAGCACATACGTATTCCAGGAGGGAGCACGCTGGAAAGCGGGAAGTTTAAAGTTGTCGCAATCGAAGCAGAAATTCACACTCTTAAAATACTTTTGTTAAAAAGGTTCTTAAAACTTCGAAACAATTCTTCCTAAATTAACTCATGGGCACAGTCACCACAGATAAGTTGCAATGTTATAATGAAAAAAAAATGAAACCTCAAAATTATTTATTAAAATTGAAAGATATTTTAAATAATCGTATGCACTATAATGGTAATTAACGTAATATACTTTCAAGTTAACATAATTACCAATTACAATAATACAATTAAACCGATACTTAAGATAGTGATCACCACAAGGCACGATTTCAAAATCTCGTTAATAGATAGTTGCATAAGAAACAGGATGGCAAACAAAACACGTTTGTGTTGAGCAAGACACTGTGGTGGGGTTTAGGATTATATTGTTGTTATAAATTTTATATGAATAAATTGATAACTGGATTTAATCTCGGATGGGCATTTCTTACTGTGGGGGTTATCTGATAATTTACTAAAAATTAGCTGCTTAATTAAATTACTGGACGATTGGCATCTTATAATCAGGTAATCTTATGGGCATAATGATAGATTTTAACACAAAAGAATCAGATCCTAGAAACGTAGCTGTTTGTTCATCACAATTGGTCTTCTTTACTGGCTACGCTCCTTAGAAGAGGCACAAGGCGGCCCTGGTGGTGTAATGCTTCAAGAAGCGACGTCATCGTTTATCAGGATTTTAGACGAATCTCAGGCTAGAATACCAATATTTTGTGTTAAAGTCGACCAGTCATTTTAGCAGATGAATAGTCGAATCTACTGTAATACAAAACTTTTTCAGAAAACTAACTTTAACAATGAAAAGATTTCCTAAAATAGTCACAAATCTCCGTCTACCAATGCGAAAAATTGGAAAATTACTTTTCTCGTCATAAAATTAGGCGTGGCTTAAACGTGAATGGTCACGCGCTAATTTTTGTATCTTTCGCCTCTGTGGGGAATCATGTCGCCTACGATCATGTCATTCTGTCGTGTTTTCTTCTAGAAGGAGTGGATCCACGCACGATTCCTTAGTAAGATCTTATCACTGCATCCGGTAGTCTTCTGCTGTCCGGAAGGCAAAAGGTTTCCATCACTTTATTTACGAATCATAACTGTTTATGCCTCTTTTTTCGATCACTATCAACAGTAAGAAACGAAATAGATGTGGGGAAATTCTCCCCATATGCCTCTCAAAGAAACTTCGAGAAGCTTCTGTATTTATGATCTTCCCCCACTTGACCGTATTGAGTAATGTCGCCAATCAAACGATGTATAAACTTCTCGCGTCTTATTGGTCACTAGCTGGTTACCCGGCGTAGCTCGGGAATTCATTTGTATTAGCCCGGGAGAGTCTCATTTTTAAAAATTTACCTTTTTACGCCTCGTAACTTATGAGAGCCGACGGAATGTTAATTTCACCGTAACTTTCGTGATGACTCGTAGTATCTTAATCAACTCCAAAAATCGGCTGGCACTTTAAATAACCACCGAATTGAAAAAAGTGCACTTAATTCATCGGTAAGGTAAAATAGGAGAAAATATAAGAAAGACAAGGATACTCTCGCTACCTTGAGAGACTGAAAACTACTTCCGGTGCCTTAATAAAGTCAAAAATATTCCCGATACTCTAATATAGAGCCAAAAATTTCGTTTGTTTTCGCATTCCTTTTCTATTACAAATCTTTGCACATTCACACACCTTGGGACTAAACTACTACTTCCGCAACCCAGATTCAAACAGGATGCTCGATTATTTGGTACAGTAGGACTTTATTTATTAGAAGCCTGTTAGGCCGATAATTTCTCAATTGGACATACGCATCTGTCTGATTCACTCAAAATTCGAATTTTTTAAAATTTATTTATAACGGTCGCATCGACAGCCTGGTCATTAGCGACCACAGTGACAACTATTTACATATTATTATACAATTATATAAACATTATTTACTATTATGAATTTACATCATAAAATACTGGTAACATCCATTTTTCTGCTCGTTACCACTAACTAATTATTTATCTTCTTTACATTTGATTTTTAGATTTTAACAAAAGAGAACACAGAATACAATACATTTAAATTAAATCAAAAATATTACTGTCCTTACAAAATTTAATAATGTCTTTTTGGTATTCATGGGAGTCCAAAATAGATTTGTAGTTTTTGCCCTGTCGATTTGTTTACTCTATTTATCCCGTCCTCGCCTACATACAATCACATCAACACGTGGCTATCCCAACTATTGTATTTTTATTTATTTGCCAACCTATTATCTAACATTTTGCCCGTGTTTTTATTTTACATTACAAGTCACCTTTTTTTCATTAAACATATATCATTTTATTTTAAATAGTTATAAACATTTTATGTTATTTACTATTTTTATGTTATGTCTTCAACCACCTCCACCCTATGGATACTCCTTTTCCATGTAGAAGGTGGTTCAGATTATACAAAAACGATTTCGTGAGAACCGCTATGGTTCTCTCTGAGGATGAAAAATATTTATTCCCCGAAAATATCGTTCGTTTGTTACCTTTTCAATTTAAGTTCCCTCTATCCCAGCTTCCAGGGGTGGTAGTAGAGACTCACCCCGACAGTTCGTGTTTCCGGAGAGTGAGGAATACGTGTTCAAAATTTGGTCTAAATTTCGCCACGCGTTTATTTATTTTAGATTACGATCATACTTTTGGCAGGGAAACCCACAAAATTTTAGGTAAAGACTGCAAATTATATATCCAGATTAACTTCCAAAAAGCTGAACATTAAACATAATGCTGAATCTCTTAATGTCAAAACTAACGCTGATTTATTGAGCTGTATTTATAATATTTTGATACGTAATCTCCCAAACTTTCTGCTATTAATCTTTGTTATTTCATACTTTTATCAGCTTTGACTAACTTCTAGTACCTCTTTTTATTAAATTTTATTTTAAGTCGCATAAACGATTATGTATTTAGAGACTATACAGTTATAAAACATGATTTACGTATTATAAAATTACATAAAACTTAAATGTCCATGTAGTAGTTCGTTAATTTAATGAACTTTACAATGTGTTCCTGGTACGTTGTTGAAACGGTGATTTTTCTGAGATCCTCTTTACTACTGTTGGTCGTACTTTTTGTAGTCATTGTACGGTTATATCAGTAATATTTATTATCTTTATTGTTAATATCATGATAATCCTTTTTTGGTCAGAAATATAAAGCTAAATTAAATCAATTAATTGTAAATTTTAATTCCCTGTTTTACCTTTATTAATAACACAATTTATCTAACATAATTGCTATAATCTAAAATTTAGCTTTCTTCGATTATGGAGTCTATCGGATAAAATAGAATAGAAATCAATAGACATCCACTTTTGGCTGATTCATAGTGTTCCCTAAAACAGGAAACTAAAATTCCATCTGTTGTTAAACTTTAAGAAACGAGAGATTTTTTTCCAGCGGCAGTGGCGGCTAGCTGAAGCCAATTTCACTTGTCCTGGACGCAATATCAGAATTCCATTGTGACAGTTCCCTTTCTCGGCAATATTATGCGGCCCTTTCCCTGTCCAAGCGCTACGAGTACAACGCTCTCGCACATTTACAAACAGTAGAGAAGCTTTTATTCACAGCCGTAAAATTTAACCTTGAAGTGGCAAAAACAATAGAAAAACCCTACTGTAGTAATTATTACAAAATACAATTCGTAAATTATGTAAGCACGAAGTTTAATTATTACTAACAATACTAAATCTTAACTACGACTATAGTACTGTTCAATACCTCGATATATGTTAAATAATGACTTATGCAAACTTTTTTCAAACTCCTTTTTTATTAATACGTAATATAATTTAGATATCAGATAAAAGATCAACTGAAAAGAGTGAAAGATAGTTCATTATACACGAAGGAATGGTTAACAGGCGTCCTTATTCGAACATTGCAGGATATTATATCATAATTTAAAACGATCATAGGAAATAAATAAACGTCCTTTACAGAGTAATAAAAATAGATTCTACACATTTGTGTTTTGCTCCCGAATTTTTCATTCCTAATTATTTACTTTTAATATTTTTCTTCCCTTTCCAAAAAGAAATGCAGATAAAAAGCAGTTTTTTTCAATTTGGGAAAATATTTTAGTGTCCATTTATATGATATTGTAGTATTAGGGGAGTCAGAATATTTCGAAAACATAATAAATGGCATGAACGTGGTCCTGGAGGATTAATTAGGATTAATAGAGGGAAAACCAAGAGTAGTAAGGGAAACAGGAAACAGTGGAATAACAAAGGGTGTTAGACTGGGATTCGATAATACTTTACTAAATCATTAGGTTACATATACTACTGGTTTTAATTGCTACTTCTACCATCAAAACACTATCCAAGTAGCCTAATTTTAAAATTTGTATAAAACCTTTGTTTTGGAATCGCATTTATGTACCAAGTATAAGGAACGTTCCACGACCGCAGACTTTGAAGGTTGTTTGAGACGGATACTCCTTTTGTGCTTATGTCCCCCTTCGTCTATGGTTCTCACTGTCTGGTCAATATATTTGAGTCCACATTCACAAGGGATTTGGTAGATCCCTGAAGGCCTACTTCATCTTTTACAGGACACAGAAGGTTCCGAATTTTCCTTGAGTGCAGAAGAATGTTCTGTAATTGTGATTTGAAAGCATTCTTCTTATATTTATTGTCTCGTGACCGGAATAAGAAAGAGCCGAGTTTGTCTCCTGCAGGGGGGTGTTTTCACATTCCGGTGATCGTCAGTCAAAAGATCCGAGAAATTGAATATATATATATATATATGCAACAAAATATTATCATATATGCAATTATAATTAACACACTTTGAGTGGTGAATTCGACTGATGTTTTAATTGATGTTCAGTAAGTTAAAAACAGACGAGAGCTTTCGACTTTTCAGTCAACATAATTCAAAAAATACCTCAAGATCACCATTTTACATAAATCATGTAATCTCTAAGAAAAGTATCCTGTTTCTTTTAAAAAATTAACAAAAAAGAAAGCAATTCTATAACCTGTTGAATGGATCATGTCCATCTGTCGGGAAAGGGAATTTTAGAATGATGGTGACTTAAAAGTAGAAAGCTCGAGTCATGTAAATATTTTTATAAGAAATTTTTAGTCTGATAAATAAGATTTTTAACTTCAGTACAGATCAAATAAAAACTACAGATATTATACAATTGAATCAATCCGATCATAAGGTAACAGTTGTGTTCTAAATTTTAAGCTCCTCAATCAGATTCCTACCGCCTGTTCAAGTAGATCTCATTCACGGTCTCAAAATTTGCTTAATTTCTAAAGTTACCTTAAAATGTTGCCTGACGTCTCTTTGCGTCTGATATCTTGTATCGCAAAGTGAAGAAAACTTAAGGTAAAAGTAGGTAATAAAAACTTTTAACTATAATACAATACTTCAAAGACGAGTGTTTAATCTAACTTGGACTACTTTTTAAACTCAACGGTCAAGTGGTTTTTCACGAACTCTCGTATGTCGAAATGATGTACGAACAGCTCTGCTATATTTAATTATTGTAAATGCAACTCATGCTGTCATTTCACTTCATTCATTTGTTTTGATTTTAGAGTGACGACGCTCCATTTGGACGTATGGAACGGAACGGTCATGGGCTTTAAATTTTTACTGTCCGCCTGGACGTCTTGAAGTCTGGACCCGATGACTTTGGAAACCACTAATGGAGTTCAAAGGTCCCTTTGTTGCCGCTACAAGCTTTTATAATCTTAGAAAAACACCTACTTATACCTATAAGTAAACATCTAAATAAATAATTTTCTTCTTTCTGTTACAACGTATCCATCTACCTTCAACATTAAGTTGCTGTTTCCTTCTATAGTATTCCTGTACAATCATGGACCACAACTCTAAGTAGGCGGACTGTATATTATCAAATCAGCGTCCTACAAGATCGTCTTCTAACCTACAGCATCTGAAAATTACTTCCTTCGTAGCTGTCTGCGAAAATAGTGAGCGCGTCCTGGACAATTTCCCTATTTTGGCCTTTCCGGGCCAAATTAATTTACTTTTTGTAGATCATAATTTATCACTTAGTCTTAGTCCCTTAACCATATTCACTCATGGCACCCACGTGGCCCACTTTATGTGACAATTGTTAATTTATTGATTTGTTCATTCCACAACATCAGAGTTCATGTTTCAAGATCAAATAAGGATGCAACAGAAGCTATAATTCTTGTTTACTGTTCCCATGTTGATTTGTGGCAATATATTGATAAAAATGATAAAATGAAAATGAGTACACAAATCTTTGAAGATATTTAATATGGCAACTACTGGTATAACATAGCACATGAACTCTTCTACTTTTCCAGAGAAACTAGATACTTATTTCATTCAACTCCAAAACATAATATCATTTCATAAAATAATTTTACTTCAAATTGTTAGAGCAAATCCAATCAATGAAACAAAGCAAAATTTAAGTAGTTTTTGGGTGGTCGACGTAAATTATACGCTGCATCCGTTTTTACTGCTTGTGCCGCCCCACCGTTCGAGGAGGCGGAGTAAAAGAGTAGACCTCTGCGGTGCTCTTGTTCTTCAGCACGGATCTGCCCTTCGAAGAGCTTAGGTTCTTGGTCCGCCCTCTGCTCTTGGATATTCGGTTTACTGCCTGTTGCACTAGTTTCTTACAGAGCAACGTGTAAGGCTGGCCAGACAAAAATTTCTCTCGGTCAGGTGTAGACCGGGAGGTCCATAAGCTTTTATAACGATTCTTCAAAGGGTCTACTGCTCTGACCCTGGACATTTTACGCTTTGGTGGCGAAGAGCCTTCGCAAATATTCACGTTATGCGAACGACAGTTTGCGTCGCCGACGGCCTTTTCATTTACAAGCTTCTTCTGCAAAGCTTTGAAGTCGGCGGTGCATAAGTTCGTATACCGTTGAGGAGCATAAGTCCTGCAAATGTACTGGAGACGCCTGGAATTCTCGTGAAATTGGCTGTATAAATTTAAAATAGAATTTGTTATATATAATCTTGTGTTTCTAATTTAATTAAACAAGTACAAAAACAGGTGATTTAGAAGTGTCTTCATGAGGACATTGAAAATAAAATAATGGCATTTTATTTACGTCGTTAAAAACATTTAAATATATAATATCATGTTGTTGTTGGTCGGATCAACCCTCCAAACAAACCTGTCTTGCGCAAGCCTTTTCATTTCCGCATAACTACCACATTATCCCTGTTTAGCGTATTCCATCCTTGTTCTCCCTCTTCTGTTATTACCCCACACACTTCCTCTAATATTGGCTTTACAAGACCCTCATGCCCCAAAACGTGACCTATTAATCAATCAATCCATTCTCTTGGTAAACGTTCTCCATATTGCTCGCTGTTTCCCTATTCTGTTTAGAACTTCCTCGTTAGTGATTTTATCCACCCAGCTGATTTTCAGTATTCTCCTATAGCTCCACATTTCAAAGTCTTCTATTCTTTTCCTTTCCGCAACTCCTACCGTCCACGTTTCGAACCCATTTATTATGTTTTCGGAGTTTTCTTCTGACTCCCCTAATACTACAATATCGTCGGCAAAGCATAGTGTTTTTATTTCTTCTCCTTGCAGTATGGTTCCTTTTCCATATTCCGTTTTAATTTCTTCATCACCTGTTCTATATATAAGTTAATCAGCATTGTTGATTTCTGCTTTCCTTTCTTGATCTTAAATTCTAATTATTGCTGACTGTCTTCTGTAGACGTTATGCATAAGCCTTCTTTCTTGATATTTTATTCCTATGGTCTTCAAAATCCTTAATAGTGTGTTCCAGTTCACATTATCAAACACTTTTTCCAAATCGACAAACGTCATGAACGTAGACTTGTTTTTTTATTCTTCTGTCTTCTAAAATTTGATGCAGAACCAATATTGCTTCTGATTCTTCCCAAAACCAAACTGAACTTCTTCTGACTCGCATTCTATTTGTTGTTTAATCCTATATATTATTTTCGTTAATATTTTGAATGCATGAGATACTAGTAGTAATATTATATACTTTTAATTAATTCCTCATAAAGTAAGATTTGTTATTTGAGGATATAAAAACTCGAAGTCGGCGTTGAATCTGATTAATAAAATAAATAATTAAATTAATTGGTTAAAAATGACGGATTAATATAGTATTAGACTCGTCAAAAAATCCTGCTATGATATGAATATAAATGAATAAATAGTACAACAAACTATTCTGACGAATAGGCTTTTGTTCTATTTATTCATTTCCAAACAGTCATATATTGTAATTAAAAAATCAATTGTTTTCTTCATGAGACTGAAATGTAAAGGGATATATTTATCAATTGTATAAACAAAAGTCATTAAAATAACATAAATATAAATTGAAACAATAAATTTATGATATGATTCGAATCTTTTTATAAAAATATTTGTCTTGCCAGCACACAATAAAGAAAAAGGCTTTCTCTCATTACTAATCACATACAGTATTTGGAATTTATCACTTTTAGAGAGTTTCGAAAAAATTTCAAAATTGTATCGTTAATTTTGAATAATTATCTTAATTCATATAAAATCAATATTAATTTGGAAAACACAAAAATGTTGTTAAAATTTGAAGTATAATTTTCAGTACAGTAAAAGAAATAAGGCATGCATTTTTGAATGAATAAACTATTTACATTGTAATTAATTAAATTCGTTTGCTGACATTTTTGTCCGTATTTTCATTTACGAGCATTAATTTACTCAATGTCAGAAAAATGTATCTGAAAAATATTTAACCATGAGCGTGAGTTGCATATTCTCGCTTGATACAACAGAAGAATTTGTAAATATAGAGAAACAAGGTATAGTGAGCATTCCTTACCCTTTCTGGCGGTATGTCGGAGAGGTCGTGGGTCGCATTCGTTTAATCTTACGGGAAGCTGCGTGCCTGCGGGATTTACGGAACCCTGCGCGTGGAGTTGTGGGCCCTGATGAGAAATCCTTCAAACGTACAGAAATGCCACTGCTAAAGCCTGCTGAATTGAAGTATCCGTAAATCTTGCGTTCATCGACAGCAAATGACATAGTTGTCGTTATCATAAAATAGCTCGCATCTAAAATATTAATATTATTATACAATACAATCAAAGGTGCTGCACAAGCCGTAACACTCATGAAAATTATTTTGCCTTACCGTTCCGTGCCTTAGAAAGTCTGAATAATGACAACTCTTAATCATAAGCAGTGTTCTGTTAATTTAAAAGTCTAACAAAATTGATTTGTCAATATAACTTATGGTTGCGTGACGCGTTCGAAACATTACGTATCACGGTTTGGAGCCTTAACTTATTACAAATCCATTATTTGCCCGATAATAACCCTGCGTTAACACTCAATTTGCTCTTCAGTGACCTAAATAGTGAGATCTGTATCTGTGCTATAGCAGTATCAGACCCGAAATAGTGTCCATATTATCCTTCCATTATAAGTAAGCTACGAAACTTCAAAAATATATGTTCTTACCATCAGGATTAAAAGTATTAACATAATCAGCAATAAAATATTTATACCTCATAAATTTTAATTCCTGAATACAAAGGTATACATTTAAACTAATCGTTGTGACGTATTTTGGAAAAACTACAGAAGGAGATTATTTTATAGATACATTTTAAGGGGCAGCATTTCGAAGATTTTCAGTCATGCTGAGAAACCTACCAATGTATCCTTCAAGCATTTTGTCCTGCTTCTTCCTTGCGAATTCCAGGTTGGTTCTCTTAAATTCTTCCCAAGTATCCGATTTTGTTCATTGCAACAGATAGAGAGGGTGAACACCAGCCATCACATTAGAATATAAGCTAACATTGACGAAAATCGTCCTCTTCTTCTGCCTTCTGACGGAATATATTTAAAAAAGGAGACTCGCTGGTGTGGGGAAGAGCTTTTCTGATCAAGGTGTCATTCGTATTCGTCATCCGACTGTTTTTATATTATTTCATTGTAACACTTGGTCTCCAAGTATGGAAAACAAACCCAAAGCAGAGTTATTTTGTTGCTAACGCAAAATACATTTCAGATTTAAGTTATTCTTTCTATTTGTAATCGGCGTTAAAGACTTGTCTGAGGAGTCGACTTTAAAAGGGGCAACTACACGGTCATTCAAGACTGTCAGTTTCAATGATTGATCAGATGACAATCCTGGCGTCAATCAGACTGACAGTCTGATGCCCTAAGTCAGCGGGAACAGTTGTCCATTAAAAGAGATCAACCTGTTTGGCTATAATAATGACAATAATGTAAAACTTAACGTCTGTGGAACTAATAAAAGTAGATACGACCTTATATTAATATACAAACCTTACAAAACAGAGAGAACTAATTAACAAAATTGTATATGCCGACGTTTTGAAGCTGGCTTTGCGTCTTACTCAAACGGCTCTTATAAAGTAAACTGACAAAATTTGAAGCAGGAGGAAAACAAATATATGCCATTATATCAATGGCAGTTGTCCCTAAAAGAACAGCGAAGAGTTGACGTTGGATGAAAGAATCCTTCAAAAGTATAGTATTTAAATCTAGTGTTACTTTTCCACGGCATATGCTCAAGAAGGCTATAGAAATTATTTCTCAACGAGCAGGTCTTCAAAAAATTGCTGGAAATATTGAACTCCATCAGTGCAGAAAAAAGAATACATAGTATAATAAAGTAAGGATTGAAGTCCATAATGAAAAGAGCCAAATTAGTGTAATATGATGCTGCGTTAATTTGGAAAAATCGCTTAATTGGGTGAAAGTTGATTGATGTAAAAATAGGTTGAATGTTGATCCGTGATAGGTGCTCTAATTTGTTACTTCACCTATTGCATACCTTAGTTTGGATATAAATCCCCGATTGTAAATACTAAATATTTAATAATTAATCTTAAGGGCAGGAATAAGTAATAAGCAAGTAATTATTACGAGTATTTTAACTAAACAATATTAAATTCGCAACAGTTCCTGCTCCTTAGAAGAATTAATACACAAATTTACTGCCGGATAATATTTTTAATAAAATTCTATTTCAGAAATACTCTGGTCATTTGAATTTTTAAACTCTCGTTTTACTGTAACTACTTTTCGTTTTACTCATCAGATATTTTTGGGGTAGCTGATTGTTTCCCTTAGGTCTCTTGTATCGCTTATATTGCATTTCTTTCAGACTCCAAGCAGTGCAGCTATATTAATTCAAATAATTACGGCTCAACCACAGGTGCCTTAGCCGTGAAGACTGAGAATAAATTGAAGAATATGTAGCACGTGACATTGAATGTGTCGGATATAATTCACTTTCTGAACGATTTGTCAAGATCTCTTATATAATATTTTGCAGCTATTGATAGAAAGCTTTTTATCGGCACCGTTAAAGGGTGATTAACCCTGAGAAACGGCATACGAGGGGTAGCAGGTATAAGTTCTTTGTTCCTCGCCACACCACTTTTGAGGCAGGGTTTGGGCGTACCTACTATCCCCCAAGACTAATGCTAAGACATCAAAATATCTAGATACCCGTTATTCACTGCATCAGCCCTCCATTCACACTCAGTAATACTGGCATTTTTGGGTTATACTATCAGTATGATTGACCGTGTAGGTGCCCCTAAGACACAGAGTTCGGTCGCACTCCTGAATAAACCAGATGGAAATGTCTGTAGAGGCAGGTGATGAAGTCTACAATAAAAATTCTAACTTGTGCCAAAAATTGTGTTTCAGCTTGCCCAATGGGCCAACTGGTTAACATTTTTAGTAAAAGACCTAAGGCGTTTAACCCCACAACATACGGTGTGTCTGACATGGGCAAATGGTCGTCAAACTTTATCTCTTCCATACGTTACAGTTTAGGTAAATAATAATTGGCATTTAATTTTTGTCTTTCATTTACTAATATAACTTCATATATGCTAACCTATTAGGTTGGACGTGTCGCTGCTCGATGAATCATAAGTGTTAGATGAAGAACTGTTTTCAACAAGTTTTACGGTGTCATTTTCTTCGTCTTCAACGGTTTCTTTCGTCTCTGTCGGATTCTCGTCATCACCACTAGATGAAATATTGGAGTTTTTGGCATCCTATCAATAAAAAATAATTCTAAATACTTAATTCAAAATATAATTTTTTGACTTTAAGCTTATGATAAATAAAAAGACTGCCCATAAGTCAGGAAATAATTTTATTACCATTTAATTAATGTAAATACTACGTTTCATCCAACCTTATATAGCTGACATACAATATAAATTAATTTACTTGTTTCATAATTACGTTATAGGTGTTGTTTTTAAATCAATAAATGTTTTAAATTTCGTTAAAAAGATTAAAGAGAAAATTAACTTTCTGGAAATACAATGATATTTTTAAAATTAATTGTTTAGATTGTAACGCAATGTATATCGGACAAAATAAATGACCTTTAAAAACTCGAATAAAAGTACATAAAAACAACATCAAAGTAGATATTCAGAAGTACACAATAGTGTCAAAACACATACATCTTAAGAATCATAATTTAGATTCCCAAAATGTAAAAATTTTGATGAATAAAATAATTAATTCTCAAGAATGATGAGTGAAATGTTATATACCAGGTGCAACCCTCATGAACTCAATGTAAAAAAAAATTCGAGTAATTTTCACAATATATAGGATTCTTTTTTGTTATAATAGTTGAATCTTTTGAAAATTATTTTTCAGTTGTTAAAATTTGACGGCGTAAAGAATTAATTGTTATCACATCATTTCGGCCTCATTCTTGCGACATGAAACTCCTCTAATGTAAATTGTTCATGCATTTAATAATTTAGGTCTGTTATTTTACTTTATATTGACTATCAATTCTTTTGATGGATAGTTACCTAAATAAATCCACAAATTTGGATGAAACGTAGTATTTGAATTAATTAAATAGCAATAAAATTATTTGCTGACTTATTGGGCGTCTTTGTATTTATTATTCAAGATCTCTCTAGGCATGGAGTGTAAAAATATGGGGGATATTTTCCCAAGGTTTAAAGTGCTATCATTCGTATGAATTGCAACACACTATTACTCGGCACTGTATAAACATAAGTGCTTAGTTTGTTTGACTTTATCATGCAGTACGCACATTGGTTCAACTTAACACTCAAGTCATATTTGATTTGTTGGTATTGGTCATATTAAGTTCAGAGAAGCAATGATTATTATCCCACTTCAATTTTTATTTCGACAACATCTGCTACATCTGATCGCTCAAGATTTTCACGTCTTCAATATCTATCCCCTGCCTGTCGAAAGTTTAATGTCTTCTGATATTGGAAGGATTGGCGATATTTTCACCCCACACTCTTTTCAACAACCTTTGTAAGCATGTCACCAAACTTGTACTTAATTGTAAAAGAATTTATTCGTTCTGTATTCCAGGTTTTGTTAACTGGAATCTTTTAAAATTCACAATATTGTTATCACATAAGATGCCTCTATCGCCATAGAATCATACTGTCAACTCTCATTATTAAATATGATTATTTCAAAGAACTTCTTACCAATATCTGCTGTTCAGGTATCTCCGTGCGTATTACCGATGCCTGTTGTTCAGGTGTCTCCGTCGGTATTACCAATATCTGTTCTTCAGGTACCTCCGTTTGTATTACCGATGTCTTTTGATCTGGTTCCTCCGTCTTTATTACCGATGTCTGTTGTTCAGGTACCTTAGTCTGTATTATTGATGTCTGTTGTTCAGGTATCTCCGTCTGTATTACCGATGTCTGTTGTTCACCTATCTCCGTTGGTGACTTCTTAGATTCGCATGGTGTAAGTTTAAAATCCGTAGTGACTTTGCGGTCAACTCCTATGAATCTTTCTAAAAAAAAAGGTTCCCGTAAAAAATACCGATCAAACTATATATATATATCAATTAATCAGAAAATAAAAAGTACTCCCACCAAGGATTTAATACATTAGTCTTAATGAGAAAAATTTTCAAAATCGGGGATTTGTCCCGTTATTGGATTTCACTTCTAGTCTTGAAACAATGTGATTTGATGTGTAGATTTTATGAGAAGCGTGGTGACAATTCGTATTAGGGTAGGTTCAAACCGAAGAGAGGTTCTACCGACTGTTACAGATATTTTACGATTATTTTGGCAAATTATGTTGATAGCTTATTTTGAGTAGATATAAAGCAGAGACTTTCTAAAAAACGAAACGATTTTTTTTAGTTCATTACATTAATATTCTCAACATACACTGAAATATTTATAAATAGTATCCCCGTTTCAATATTTACGATTTTCGAGTATTAGATTATTATTCCAGAATATTATTTGTATATAAAACATAACCGTTTAATACGTACGTTGGAGACATTTATGGAATAATGTTGTTCCCTTATAGTGAGCTCGTTCTCTGTAATTGGTAGTTTCTAACATTTTATATGAAGGTTACTTTTATGTCTGGTGCGAATACTGTCAACACCTGAATTAGGTACTAATAAATTTTTATTGAGAATCACAAAGAGGATTAATGAAAGAATGCCTAAATTTAGAAAAGTCCTCAACAAGATGTTAATGAGTATACCTGATATATTATTCTAATTACCCTTTTTTGGGTAAGAAACACCTTCCCTCTCTCAGAAGATTCTCCCCAAAATATTGTACCATGTGGTATTACAGAATAAAATTATGGATTATGGACTAATTTTCAGGTCTAGTAATATATAATTATTACAAGATAAGTAGCTGTAGAAAATTTATTTTTAAAATTATTAATTTCGTCAGCAATTATCACACGTTTAAAATAAATTAAACATGGCAACGCCCAGCCGTCGGAGATTTTTCATTTGTGAATAGACCAATAGCGATTATAATTACTTACCTGCTAATACTGACGATTTTTCCAACTAGCATTGATCAGTTTAGAGGTATGCTACGGAAATTAAAGTGAGTATTTACCTACACAAACTCTTTCTTAAAATCAGTTAAGGGTTAAATTATTTCTAAAGAAAGCATTAAAATAATGAAGTGAATTCCGAGTAGTTCCTGATTTCTCTTTTTTTTTCCAAGTCCAAAATTTCATTAGCTGGTATAAAATATATACTATACCTGTAGAGTAAGTCAGGGCGGAACGGAATAGAGAGGTAGAATTGGATACCTTACTTTTTTTTACTGGATAGTGCTGGAGATTAGTGAATAGGGGTGGAACATTGTAACTGGTCAAGGAAGAAGACTTTACTAAGTTATGACTGCACCTTGTGAATGAACTCTTGTTTTGGCTTCTTACATTTGGGAATTTATCATTTGTGCAGCATTTCGACAGGCGATAATCTACAAAGGTCCTCGCTTTTAATAATTTTATACTCGTAAACTAGATTGTCTTTAGCTGCATACAAGTTACGTATAATATTTAAATATGCTTGTATTAAGGTTCGGTGAAAAACTTTAAACTGAGACTAGAGGACGGGACGGAACAAGATCCTATTGTGTTCCTCATGAAAAACAGGAAAAACTGGTAGATTAACCTTATAAGAATTAATTACAGGATATTGAACCCAAAAAGAATATTAAGGAAGAAAGGGAACAGAAAAAAGACTGTGCGGTTGCAAAAAAATCTCTTTGCGAAAGAAAAATTGATTAAGAGATCAGCCGTATGCTAAATAAGTATAAAACGAAATCACAAAAGGTGTTATGATTTTTCTTAAATTAAATTAAATTAAATTTTATTGGATTAATTGTATATACAGAACATCCTATCCCGTTCTACCCCGGGGGGTAGGGCAGAACGGGAAATTTCTAAGTTTCTTTTTAAAAATTCATATAAATACAAATAAGTTGTTTTAAGTTATATTAATATTAGATAAAGTAATTAGCAGAATAAATTAATGTTCTAAACTATTTTCTTTTTCAATAATTACATAAAAATTGTTAAACAATAAGTGTCCCGTTCCGCTCCGACTTCCCCTATTTATAATTTATTGTCATAACTTTGGATATTGGGCAAACTCCCACTAATAATATAATTATAATATGTCCTTTCCTATTTCTATTGTTGTCCACGGAAAGTCCTAAAAAAGTAGTATATACAGTTCATTATATTTGCTAATTATTGTTTTCTATGTTTACAGATTGATATGAATCATTACTTATTTAAAATTGTATTAAATTGCTTGTATCAAAATTAAGTGTCGGACCATTGACGGAAAACCGCCTAAGCAAATTATTTAATATTATTAGCCCTTGTTACTTAAAACAATAAGAGGAACAGGCTGTGTAGCATAGTTCTTAAATTGGAAGTACTCATCCGACTGGTTCGGTTTCTGATAAACGGCTATGAATCGTTTTATAAATAAGAAATTTCATATTAATCCGAAGTTTAATTGGGCTGTCTATTACAATGACAGAACTAGAGGGTATTTAAAATGCCATGATCTCTCTATATATAAAATTATTACATTCGAGAGCTATACATCTTAGATCAATCAAATGGAACACAAGTAATGAATGCATATTAATTAAATGACTGTTGTCAATTCCGTTATCATATCATCACATAACTATTAATGTAAAACAATAGTACTATCGATCACTTCAATGCTTTCGTTAAAATTGTACTGTACATTGCCAGTATTGTACAAACATGTTAATATTATAATTATAATTCTTTAAAGGGTAATTTTTTAAAACTAGTTTCAAAGCGGTAAAATTTCTAATCGGCAAACTTATTGACTAAAAAATAAGATACATTACTTTTGCAACCTTTTAAAATTATTAGCAAACTGTTATTCAATTTCTGCTCTTTGGGGTAATACTGTATTTAAAGTAATTCGTGTTTCAATTTGTCTCGCTCAAAAATTTCCTGTGATGTTTTGTGACATTATAAAAGACGTTTTAATGAAATGATTGCATACTTAGCAACCATAAAAATTGTCATACCAAGTTTTGCCTAAAATTAATTGTCATAAGATGAGTGGCAGTTTACAGGCGGAAAGGAATGAAAATGGATTTCTTAGTTGCTGCAGCATAATGCATAATTACTGGTTGTAATTATTAGTAACTCTTACCGGGATACAGCATATAGTATTTGAGAATAGACTCTCCACTCCTCGGACCCTTTTCCATCAAACACTTAATCATAATTTATGTAGCGCAACTTTCATGACTGGTTTCGAATATATTTTACTAATTTATGTTACCAGGTAACGAACTACAATGAATATCCGTGTGTGAAAGATGCAGTTGTATTGTAAAACCATAAATGGTAATTGGATATTATTCTCGCCGAATGCTTATAACGCGTGTAAGAAAATCGACTAATTTTTATTATACAAGACCGTATTACAGTTTCAGGAGTACTGTACACATTAAATTTCTGTTTATTCAAACGAGGAAGGGGTTGATTTTTCTATTTTATGTAGTCTAGCGCAAGAAGGCATGTGTTAGACATAACACATTCAGTTGCTTATAGACAATTATCCTGTTTGCTAATCATGGTAAACTGCATTCTCCTTTAACAACATACTTTGTTTTTATTCTTTTTGCTAAAATATTAGTGTGAATGAAATACGTTTATTACAAGCTCACTGTCAAAATCGCAGGAAATACACATAGCAAACGTAAGCATGGAATTTATTTAAGGAACAAATGCTGTTCTAGTGCACGTGGAATTATCATTACTATATTCATTTTTTTGTGTTGTCTTCAGATCTGTTATACGTCCGTTTTACTGTAATTATTATAAAATAAACTTCAAACACCTTTATATTAGCTTGGTCCTGAGTAAAAAATTTAAAGGCAAGCACTGTAGAAAATTTTACACAATAATGGTTAGTGGCAGAGAAATGGTACATTTTATTAATAAAAATCATCTGTTGTATATATTATTTAAAAACCTACTCCTAAAATTGTAATCTGAAAGTGTATTTATCATCAATTACAGTTAACGTATTTTGCTGCTAAAAATTTTGTTTAGAAACTAGGGAACATATATTCTATTATTTAAAATCTATTAACAAATTTAGAGTCGAGATCAGTGATTGACATCGCTTTTATTTTAATTATTATAGAGAATATTATTTCAAAATAAACTCTAAAACTGAATTAGCAAGTAAAGTTTCCGTACCTACTTTCGTACAATATAAGAGTAATTGAGAAAAGTTGAATTGCATTTAATAGTATTGAATAACTACAAACGTACATAGTTAAAAAATATTTCGTATTGTTTTCATTATTCTTCCGTTTGTTCGTATTTCTGGATATAATTGATCAAATTCGTGAGAAATAGTCAAGTCATTTGGCGGATTTTCAGGTTCACGTCCCTCTGTCGTCACAAAATTGTTCATGCAGCCACAATCTTCTTCTTTGGCTCTACAGCCCAATTGAGGGTCTTGGCCTACGGGGTAGACTGTCGACTGTCACCTTGCATGTTGGAGTGACACGTCTAAGGACTGAATAAACCAACAACAGATTAATTTTAAACTGCAATCAAATATATTTTATTTAAGTAATGAACGGAATCTTTCCTTGAGAATCGATTTAATAAATAATTCTGTTTATCAGACCACGATAATCACGCAAATGTTTTTTTGTTACAATAAATTTACTCAATTGATAAGACGAAAATTAATTAAATATTCTCTTGAAATATCAAAATGTCAAAAAATAGTAGCTTCAACGTAAATCGTTTGTCATATTCTGCTTTCACACTCATAACATGAAGTTAAAAAAAAGCTCTGAAAGTTTCAGTGATGTATCTATAACGGTTTCCGAGAAAAAAGCACCAACTTTTACATTGGCAAGAGAGAGCTACCAATCATTGGTCCAAACACTTCTTTCCAAGTTCTTACCTGGAAGTTATCACTTCTTCCTATTGGTACATCCCCAACCAGTCCTGATTTTAAGGACAAGGGTGAGGATAAGATTAAGTATTTTCTTGAGAAACATAATAATCCTAGAGTGATTTTCATAGGTGAAAAATTAGGATGCTCGTTTGTTTTAGCCGAATTTAGCCATTCAATTGCAATTAAGAAGAATACTTCAGCCACAACGGCTGACACATATGTGTTATTCATGGTGTTACGATATTTCAAAGACCGCCCATCCAATTTCACTTTGATTTTGACCGATTCCCTTATGGTGATCAACTCACTCCCTAATCACCGATGTAGAAGTGGATACATCAACGAGATCAGGGACCTTCTTGGGAAGATAAAGGGAAACAGGCAAGAAATCACCATCAGCTAGATCACAGCTCACGCGGACGTTTTGGAAAACGAGCTTGCGAACAAAGCCGCTAAGCTGGAGGACTCCTTACAACGAAACGGCACGGATCTTACTACCTGTTCACGAAAAGATATAATGATCGGTGAAACAACCTCCTGAATGAAAGTTGGAATATAAGGTAGAACAGGAAAAAACTTAGGAATCCTCTATAAAAGAATGAAATCCTATAAGGAGATAAGTTATCCACATAACATATCGATAAGGTATCAGGTCGTTGTTGCAAGACTCAGATCATTCCACTCCCGCCTTGCGCAATCGCTTCTTTCTTCTACGTCTCCTTAACCTTTACCCTCAGATTGTAACGCCACCCTGATGTTGCCACACATCTTCTTTGGCTTTCTCCGCCATGACACCATCAGAAGGTCCACACTTGGAAACAACTCCAGACGTGAACTGTGTTCTTCTCCAGTGGCGGTTCACAGTCGTCTGAATTTCTTGGAAGAAATTGGTGCCCTAGAATAAATTTAAGAAGTATCTATGTGCCTGTGTGAAAGCCTAAGAGTGACTGTCTCTTCCCACTCATTGTTTAGTTTTGTTCACAAAACCAATATATTTCTTGTATCATATTGTAATTAATTTTTGTAGTTGCCAAGAACGTTTCCTGTTGACGCGACTTAAATCTCATTAAAAAGAAGATAGAGTCTTCTGTCTTTCCTGAAGGGTTACAAATTCGAGAACTAATTGGTTATGAGCATTTTCGTAGACTGTTGTATTCACTGGATTCAAATAGGGTTTCATTAAAAATTTGTATAGCAGCTCTCTTGGAAATCATTTCGTAACCAAGAGAATAAATGAACTGTATAAAGTATAGCTTGATAGTTCGTTTGTAGTGGGAGTATGCCGAAGCTCACTTCAACACAAATTTTTGTCACAGCAACTTAGTTGTGTAAAAGTTAATCTGAAAAGATTGATATATATTCTCAGGATATATTGTTCATTATAAAATTTATCCGTAAAAGTTAAATGTTGTATATCCAGTTACAAAGAATATAATGAATATTTTTAAAAGTAATAGTATACACTCAGCAAGGGCTATGCTCTCTGTAGGAGTAGACTCCCTATTCTCTCCACGTTCTCGCGTTCTTCTACTGCGCAGTTCACACGTCATGCTATTTCTCGCGATCTGTACTCTCAGGCTGTAAACTTGTAATGAACCTAAAGTATTGACTGTGTAATTGCTAAGGCACAAACGCCAGCGCCACTGAAGTAGGCGTGACGTAGGACGGGAACATCCGAGAAGATCTTAGAGCCAACAACATTGTGGTACAAGACAGATAAGTAGGCCTATAAGTAAAGTTTTTCACGAAAGTTAGTCGGTTTTTTAGGCTTACAGGCTACATGAAGGAGATTCAGTAAATGACAACTCCACTTTCATAGCACTGGATGCACTCAACTCCATGAATTATTCTACAGGAGTGGCTAATTAAAAAGGTAGTTAGTTCACGTTTGAACTTGTTTGCATTTATTTTTGTTTAGTAGAGGCTGCAAGTTTATTAAATATACTAATAGCATTATAATGAACATTCTTGTATTATAGTTAGAGATTTCCCTTCCTGCTGGTAATTATTTTTATTTCTAGTACCAAAGCTATGCACATCTGAGTTCGTTGTGAATAGGTAACTGTTATTAATAACAAATAACATTAGTGATTGAATATAATGACAGGTTAAGTATTCCCAGTTTTTAAGGGTCCCCTGCAAGATGTTTTTGGTGGAACAGACATAATATTCTGACAACTTTTTTTCCCTGACGTATTACCCTAGAATATTATACCATATGTCATCAAAGAGTGAAAGTATGCAGAATAAACTACTATTCTTATGTTTGGGTCACTACAACTTGACATAATTCTAACAGCAAAGGCTGCCGAACATAGTTTTCTCGGGAGAATTTTAATGTGATCTTTACAGTTTAATTTATTGTCTACAGATATACCAAAAAATTTTGTGCATTCAAATTCACTTATTTCACAATCGTTTATTGTTAGTGTTACAGAGTTCAATGTGGCATTGTTTTTCTTTTAAAATGCACGAAATAAGTATTATCACAGTTGACTGACAAGCCATTTTATAGACTATTTTGCTTACTTGTTATCAAAATGCTTGTATCATCTGCAAAGAGTATAGTTTTAGAGGAAGAATTTATGGCTTTCGGTAAGTCATTCATATTGGACATCAGATGTCTCCTACTCTGATGAATGAGCCAAGAACCATGGTGGGAGTTTGGGCAAATCCTCATCCGGGAGCTACGGAAGACAGATGGACAGATCAAACAACTGTTTCAGCCACGGACTAGATTGTATCTAGTTTGTTAGGTTCTGTAAATATTATCTTCCACATCCCCCCTTTTAAATTCCCTTCCTATGCTATTAAAGGGGAGTTGCCTGTCTCAGGATCACCCTCATGTAGCCTGTTAATCCCCCCACCCCAAAAAAATACAGCAAACTCAATGTTAGAGGCGCTGCGGGAGTTTTCTCGCAGGCGTTTCACCCCAGAATGATCGCGGAGCTCACCTGATTTATGTCGGAAATGCCTCGCAGTCTCTGTTTTTTTTATCAAAGTTCTCACATGCCGGGACACCTTCACCTATTTTAGGAGGTATATATACTGGGTTCGAAGACCTTGGGCATATGGCAAGAGTTGTCCACTGATTCCATTGGATCAGTCAACCAACTGCCTCCTGAAAGTGTGGTGACATGGAGAAGAGAATGCTGCGAACCCCCAGCAAACTCATCCCCCGTCATTCGGAAGGGCGTGAGAATAGTACCCAATGCCCGACCTACCTGATGCAAGTTTTCTAGTGTTTTCCCTGCATCTCTTTAGGTGAAACGCCGGGTAGGATCCTTAAACCATAGCCCGGGGCCCTAGTTAACCCTTGGCTACCTTGCTCTACCTTCCGCATCCCCCCTTTTCATTTCCCTTCCTATGGTATTAAAGGGGAGTTGCCTGTTTCTGGATCACCCTGTTAACCCCCCCAAAAATGTTTCCTGCTAGCGATCCCAGCTGATAGCGTTTCTCACTAGACGTTTCTTTGGAGAACTTCAATACCAATACTCATGCGATTTTTTAAAAAAGAATATTGTTTCGCTTTCTCATTTTCCTTTGTGGAAAGTTTTTATTGGTTCCGCGATTTCAAAACTATGTTTCTCAGTTTTGAAGGCACGAACCTGGAAAGGGAAATTTTTAACAAATTGACGCGCTCCATGCCAGTTAATTTCCATGTTAAGCAAGAGATTAGTGTCGAATGAAGTATGCTGTACCGGCCATGTCGGGCCTCCAGAAAGTGCACAGTATAGATAAGATACCTGTATTCCAAAGTGCGAAAGCAAAACAATTAGCAAAGCAATTAAACCTCTACTGTGCTCCATACTTGGTGAGGAAAGAAATTGTCTAATTGCGAACATGAAAAACAAACCATTGTTAAGTAACAGCGTCCATACGATCTTTACCCCAAAGCTGTAATTTAAGCATACTTTCATGAATAAATACATTCCTTTTATTGTGTTGGTTTACTTTTAAAATTCGTAATAATTATTATTACGTTTAGACATTATTTTTATTACAGCCATTTTCCGCATATGGCTTCGTAGGCTGTTCTTAGTAATGAATTTGCAGCTTCACAGGAGCCACATGTCGCTTTGTTGTGGTGCACAAGTTACCCCTCTATTATTCCAGAAGCTGCCTGGAGCTGATAGCGTTTGACCTTACTTGGGGGGAAACTTCGGGAACAGCCGGAGGAAAGCTGAACATCTATGTCACTACCTGACACTTGATTTACGACTGACTTGCTAGATAACCCTGAATCGCTTTATCATTAAAACTAGCTTTTTAATGTCCTCGAGATTGCGTGGCTTATCTCGTTCACGAAGATCACTCTTTAAAGCGCTAAAATGTGTTTTTCCGTTAATATATCAATTTAATTGCAAATGCTTTTCGGTTTTTAATGTCTTTAAGCTCATGCTGAATTATATTGAACTATATATCTTTTAGAGTACGGAGCATAAATAGACTGACAAAGACAAACAAAATGTCTCATTCGGATTTCAGCTGGTTTTCGCTGCATCCCCCCTTTTCAATTCCCTTCCTATGCTATTAAAGGGGAGTTGCCTGTTTCAGGATCACCTTCATGTAGCCTGTTAACCCAAAAAAAAGCCATAGGTTTTGACTTTGCTTTTGAGGTGTTGTATTATTTTGAATCATTTGATAGAAGCAACAAGGATAGTTGAAAAGTTGTGAGGTATTTATCGTATCAATTGATTTGTCTTCGTTATATTATTAATAATTAAGACACGTATGTTCTACAAATATGCCAATTATTATTAATTATTTTAAATACGATGATCTCGTGTTGGCTGTGTCATTATCTATTATGATCTGTGCATTTCTGCTGCTGCCAGAAGGGCGCTGATAGACACGAACAGCACGGGATAATGAGTTTAGTATCACATGCGTGAAAAATATTAACGAAAATAGTATACAGGAGGATGGATCATCAAATAGAATGCGAGTCAGGAGAAGTTCAGTTTGGTTTTGGGAAGAATCAGAAGCAATATTGGTTCTGCGTCAAATTTTAAAAGACAGAATAATAAAATAAACAAGTCTAAATTCATGACATTTGTCGATTTAGAAAAAGCTTTTGTTAATATAAACTGGAACTGACTACTAAGGAATTTGAAGACAGCAGGAATAATATATCGAGAAAAAATAGTTCTCCATAAGCTCTACAGGTGGCAGTCAGCAGTAATTATAATTGAAGGGAAAAAGAAAGCAGTAATCAAAAAAGGAGTAAGACAAGGATGCAGTCTGTAGCTGATGCCTTTCAACTTATATATATAGAACAGGCGATAAAGAAAGTTAAAAAGAAATAACGAAAAGGAATCATACTACAAGGAGAATAAATAAAAACCCTAAGGTTTGCTGATGATATTGTGGTATTAGGGAAATCAGAATAAGATTTACGAACCATAATAAATGGCATGAACGAGATCCTGGAAAAAGAGTTCAACTTGACATTTAATAAAGAGAAAACCAATGTGATGGAGTGTAGTATGGGAAATAGTGGAATAACAAAGGGTGTTAGATAGGGAAGGGATATTTTGAAGGAAGTTAAAGAATTCTGAGACTTGGTCAGCATAATAACTAGGAATGGTAGAAGTATAGTAGACATAACGAGTAGGATAGCACAGGCAAGGAAGGCTTTCGCAGAAAAGAAGAATTTACTTAGGGCTAATATAAGTATGAGTATTTGGAAATCATTACTGAAAATGTTAATTTGGAGTGTGGCATTTGATGGTGCGAAACGTGGACGGTAGGAGTCACAGAAAGCAAAATAACAGAAGCTTTTAAAATATGGTGCTATATTAGAATGCTGAAAATCAGATGGGTGGATAGAATCCCTAACGAGGAAGTTCTAAGTAGAATAAAATAAGAGAGGACTATATTGAAGACTTTGACCAAGAGAAGGGATAAATTAACGTGGCACATTTTGTAAAGCTAGCATTAGAGGGAAGTGTGTGGGGTAATAACAGAGGCAAAGGATGGAATACGCTAAGAAGTCTAAGGACTGAGTTCTACAACAACACTACTTTTAACAATTGTCTTTTCAGAGAGGTCTCAGTACTCAACGGTTCACAAAATTAATCCGGTTTTTCATAATCTACATTGGTTTTTCATGGATTGCTGATTACAATATTATCTCGTTAATTGCCTTTCTATCATCTAAGCCATCATACAACTCGTGACCTATTGTTACAGTTTTGTTTCCGCATAAATCTCCTGTTTATTTCCAAAACGGTAATTCATTCAATCACATTAAAAATCTGATTATTAAAAACTGATAAAGTCTAAGCGCTCACTCCAATCAATAATAATTATCACATAATGTTTATAATCGCAGATCGTTCCTATTGATTCAATTCTATCATGAATGAGATTTTCTCCTCGCTCCAACAAGCCACATGTCCGGATGATGCTTCCGATTCGTAACGTTTCATCATTTATATCATTCCAACACCTCCGATTTGTCGAGAGGACTGTTCTACTTGTACACGACTACTGAATAATCGTAATCCTGGTCGTTTCGTTCTCCTCTGTGTTGTTCCCCCATTACAGGCTGTCACGTGGCTTACAGCCGTTCATCTAGATAAGCGGCCGTGCCGAGCTGTATTTTGTGATATATATATATAGGGCCTCTGTCCAAAAGAGCTGTTGAAAAGGCCGCCTATCTTCTCCATTTCTCAAAATGTCATAATATAGTTGGTCCATTCGACTGGTTCAAGGTTTCGTTGTGGCAGACGGGGAGGAATTTCTTGTGAATAAACTGGCCGCGTATCAATGACTAATGTTACATTCAATTACGCACTCATATTAACTTAAATCTAATTGCAGTAAAAATAAATTTTCATATTATTTGTGGACTAAATTGTGTTATAGTAATTTTTTTTCTAAAATATTCCTTGATTGCAAATACCTGAAGCTGACGTCAACGTACAAAACTGAAAAGTCATTTCCTTATGAAAATAAATTAACACTTGACAACACTAACTCACTTTTGAAAAGAATCATTATAAAATTATTTGCCCATTCTAGTATTAGTCCTACGCCACTAATATTATTCTCGGGGGTTACATAAAAAAATATTCTCAAGGGCACGGAATGGCAGGTGACGGTATGGTAATGGTATTCTTAAAACAGTAAAATGAACGCAGAACAATTCCTGCTTCCGTATCGGATTACAAAGACTTATTGTTTTAGAAATAACTCACATTAAATGATCGCGGATTTTATTTTTAAAGTAGTTTTAAAGAACTGTTAAAACAATTTCGAATCTCAAACTTATTCACTATAAATAATTTTTAAACTATTTACCGTAATAAAATTTTCCTTTAAAATTCACTTTATAGTAAAATGTGAAAATATACTATAAATTTTATACACCAGGGAAAAAGTGAGAATAAAATTGTTACATAACGGTTATATATATATATATATGGGGGGGGGGGCAGTAGGTTGCTCTTGATACCCACTAGTTGGCAGTAATAAGCTTTTTACAAATATTTATATTAATATATTTTGAACCCAAGGTATCGAAATGGAAAATTAAAGTCATAATTTCTGTTTCGTTGCCTAAATTTTTCATTAAATTCTGTTGAACCGTTTCGTAGCCTATTTGAGACAAACACTCAGACTGATAAAATTTTTAAAAATACATTTATGGTAATCCACTGTATAATAGTAGTTTTCACTTAAATTTTGGCATTTATTTTGAAATCACTGGCAAAAACTTCAATTTTATTTATTGTTATAGATTATATTCTTATCTAAATTAAGTTATTAATTTATGTATGTAGCAATTTCAACGGAAATTGGTACATATGTTACTGATGATATAGGAACAAACACTGTGGAAGCATTTCAATGAGGGGGGGGGGGGTGACATTATACGAATATGCGAGTAAAGAGTTACTGGGTCACTCACAATTGATGTCACTTTCTATGTCGCTAGTCTTTAACTGTTTGAGAATGGAAAGGGGCGACACAAAAATAACGACCGAGATTATGGGAGTAGTCGAGTTCAATTATGTCATTCTGGCATTGTGACGTTTAAATTCGCCCTCTAGGAAAGGGTTGAAAGGAGGTGACAGTATTTTTATTTTTGAATATTGAGAACGATTTCATTGTATTTACATTGAAATAACTGCATTGGTTTTCACCTATCGCATTGGACGAATTATCAACTATGTATTGAAACAAAAGAATTATTTTTAGATCAGAATGGAAAAATCTCGACTGTCCGCTTACCGTACGGGTTCTTTAACCACTGAGCCCGCGACTGTTGAGATCGAAATAAATGCATTTTTAAATGTCTTATTTATTTTATTACAAATTATATTTGAACAAAATATAATGTATGCAACACTTTTTTTAAAAAAAATTATCTACTTACCTTGAAGTCCCCAAGGATTGATGAAATGTCTTAATTGTAATTACATTGACTAAATTGTAATTAAATTTTTCGCTGACAAATTTGGCTTTATTTCGTTCATTAAACGTAATGACTTTTTTAAAAAAATGAGACTTTAAATTGCAGTTTTACTTTTACAAAACTATTAAAAACTTTCAATATCTCAAAGAGTTTGCCAGACTCAAGTTGAATTTCACGTTTAATGTTGTCTGGTTGGTTCCACAAAGATTTATACTTTAACTTTTTAAGAACATTATTGAAATTAAATTCAGAGAACAAATAACCAAGAACTTTCATTCGTGTTTGAATTTTTTAAAAGCATTACACAATATACTAGAAATTAGGTGATATAAGCACGGTTCTCAATTTAAAAGCATACTAATCACACACTTAACTGTTTATGAATATATGAAACACACAAATGAGTATGGATTACAGGATAAATTATATTTGATATTTAAAAAATTACAAGACACTCCTGAAATATTTCAAGTCTGAGAAAATCTATTGTAGATCTTGGCTATATCTCAAACTTGTGGATAAATAAAACTATCACAAAAAGTATTAATATTACAAGATTAACTTTTTTAATTAAAAGCAATCTGTGAAAGGACAAGAGTTTTGTCAAAAATATCCAGACTTAAAGCAATTTCATATATGCAAGTTACATATTATGGAATATACTTCAGAGTGACTAAAATGCAAAACAATAGTTCCTTTATGTCATTTCAAATCTAGCAGCACGCAGTGGTGTCAAAACATTTAACTGGCGTGAATGGCATGTACTTTATAAACACAGGAGTTTCTTGAAAGATTTAAACTGTCTTTTGAAATGGTTAATCAAGTGAAAGGTTTGACATCACAATTGCTGAAATTCAATTGCCATGACAAAACCAATAGAAAAACTGCACATTTTTAATGACTTTATTTAAATGATCCAGATTTTATATTATCAAAGTATCTAATGTATTAAACAAGTTTATATGGTTTGGGTGAACAAATATACATATTTCAAGGTTATTACACAGCATTATGTATTTTTTTTGTATGTGTGTTTGTATAGATACACACAGACATAAGCAAGTAAGGATGTAACATTGTCAAAGTAATTTAAACAATAGGTGTGGATATAGGGATACCTTAAACCTATGGTAGGTTTGCAAATCTGAAACACCAACATGTCAACTTTTAGAGAGCCTAAGCCTCTTTTCAAGACCGAGTATGCATATGCATAGCTACCTGCCTTGCTGTTTTTACAAACAGTCTGAAAGAGGGGGCTTAGTGTCTCCAATATTTAACATTGTTTCCAATGTTGGTAACCTCCATCGGTTTAAAGTAAGCTAACCTATCCATCCCTCTTTTCTATCCAAATTAATAATGTATGCAAGTGTGTATATTTATGTAACGATAGTCTTATATTAAATAAAAACTGAATAATTAAGAAGTTAATCTTAATAAATTATATTTCAAAATATTAAGACCCCATTGTAACAATAAATTTTTCCTGTCCAAAATATCAAAAACTTTGGCACATTTTCAAATTCAGTTGCAGTAAAGGAAAAAAATTGGTGCAAAGACAACTAGACACAATTTCTATAACTATACGGTCACTACAGAATTTCAATGTTCTGAAAAAAATTCAGCTTTGTTGCTGCATTTCAAGCAACCAAGGGCAGATTTATTTCAACAGGTATACTGTATCTGCTAACTGTATCTGAATTAAGTAATCAATAAATAAGTAGATTAAATACAATGTTTAAAACTTTGGCAACTGCTACAGGTTGTATAACTAAAGCACACTGAAAATTATGTACTGTCAATTTTGCATTTTACAAATTAAGTATATAAATAAATCACCTTAATAAAAATTTACATTGTAAAAGTATTACAGTATTGATCATCAAATAAATAGAAAACACAAATATCTAATATATTAAACTTAGAAATGATTTAGTAAGAGAATAAATTTTTATAGTTTTTTTATTTAATTTTGAAACTTGGTTAAATTCCATTCCACTTTTAATGTATGAACATTTAATAAGTTGTATTTATATTGTGTCAAATGTGTTTAGAGTCAATTAGTACTGCTAACTTGCAATTATTATAACTGCTTACAATAATGAACTAAAGTAAATAAAGTTCCTATAACAAAACAAATGTATAACTTATTCTACCTCAGTATTTAAGTTTGTTAAAACAACACATTTATATAATAAATAAACCTTCCATTCAGCTCAAAAATGCATCCACGTATTCAATAGAACACAGTTTCAATTTAATCAGCATTTTTGTATTAATGAATCATTTCACAATAATACGAGGTGGCTAATTTTAAATTAGAATCTCCAAGTTTAGAATGTAAACAACATTTTACACCAGTCATACACTTTTTGTATAAATTGCAAATCTTTAAAACTACATCTCATTTTGTTAATAACATATCGAACAAATTTTATAGTATTCTATTTACAATTCTTAAATATTCATTACTCTACATGATACAAAATATTGTTATTTAGGAAAATAAATAGTATGTAGTCCTAATACAAAAAATATTTGGAAAAAAAAATCAGTTCAAAATAACATTACAAAATTTTAACTATTGAAACCTTATTTTAAAGAAGGTATGAATACGAGTGCAATGAGCAAATCCCAAACTATCACATTAAAACCAAGCAAAACTTTTCAATTTGAAATTATAATTACAATATGTGTTTAAATGCTATTTCATTGCAATGAATTTCTGACAGACTTCTCACATCTTCTCAATTATTTTCACTCAAAGAAGACAAAACGTAGTTTAATTTTGTTAGAAATTTGATATCACAAATAATTTACAAAAAATTGCAGAGGCAAGTATCTCAGAGAGCATGATTAAATTGACAGTTTTTACAAAACTAAATTTAATCAAAGATTTTATTAATAAAGTATACAGTGAATAAAGGGAACCATTAAAATATTTTAACAATGAAATGTCTATTCAAACTTTAAAAGGAAACTAGAGTTCTTACACAAGCTTTTTTTTTAAATTTGGAATCAAAGTTGAAAGTAAAAGAAGCTGAAGAACATGTTTTTCTTATTATACAGGAATGTTAATCATACACACACTAACCACCTAGCCAAACTGAAAGGTAAATGTGCCGTTGCCGAAGTTGTACTGTTCTCCGAAGAATGCTCTGAACATAGTTGATGGATCCACATCAGCTAAATATAAAGAAAAACAATTAATTTGATATACAATACTATGTTTCAAGGAAAAGAAAACTGGTAGTCTAATAAAACTCACCTCCCATGCCCCCCATTTCCTCCAAGTCTTGTCCATTATCATAACGAGCTCTCTTCCTAGGATCTGACAATACCCCATAGGCCTCACCTACTTCCTTGAACTTCTTCTCCTGCTCCTTCTTCTCATCAGAAGAAGCACCTGCATGGCGATCTACATTACAGAAATGAGAAAAAATTATACACAAATGGCATTCACAACTGACGGTCGTCGATTGCTCGTCACTGGAAATGTCTTCCTAACATTCTGATGAAGGGGGTCGTGCTCAGAAATATTTGAGAACTTCAAACCCTAAATGGTGCTTGCCATTTGTGAACCTCAGGTAAATGAACTTTCTATTACTTTCCTGTCTTAAGACTGCTAAATTTAGATATCAAGTTTGGTCCGATTACATTTTGTTCATTTTAATTAGATTTAGCTTGAAGGTTTGTGTGTTTTTTGTATATAAAAAGAAACTATTTTTCCACTTAAAATTAGTAGTGGGTATAAAATTTGTGCATGGACTGTGCATACAATATGAACATATGAGCAGCTAGATAGCCAAGGGTAAGCATGAAACACTTATGTAATTAAATCTGATCAGTCTTTCTTTTTCTGGTATCTGCTATACTTCAATATCTAGTAACCCACAAGAGACAGTCTTAAGAGTCCTATGCATAAAAAGTTTATAATTTTATTAATATACTAGTTTTTAAATTGATATAATAGTAAATTTATTTAATTTTACCCTCCCCAATTTTAGTATATTACATTTTGGCACACAACTGTGTTAGCATTTCATTTGGGTTGACTAACTGATTTACCAATTGATTTTCCAACGAGTGAGAGGAACTGTAGACTGTAAAATGACCATACCCTGTTCTAGATGATTTTTCTCATTGCTCATAGTAATTGAATAGTTAAATTTTTTAAGTTTATTATTTCTTATAAAATACCTGGCGCAATATCTTTTTATTCCTTAAAGAAACAAAAAATTGTCATTGCAGAGCTCAGTGGCAGGAGGTGAAGCAAGCTATTCTCTACAATATATTTTATTTACACACCTCACAATAGGGAGTAGAAACGTTTCTCTTTATGAGCAAATTGCACCCAAGTCTCAGTAGGAGCATGAGGGGTAGCTGCTGCTCAGTCTATTGCTCCATTGTCATTTGTTTGAGAGCAGAGCAATAATGCCAACAGCTGCCACTCCAGTCACATTGCTGCAGTCATTCATTCGACCGAGCAGGAGCAATATGCAGATGGCACGTACAGAGGGAGAGCGGAACGGAGTCCTCTTACCCAGTCCGACTCCTTGGGAGCAGGAGGTGTAAAAAGAGCCACACCCCTAGTTTAGAGCTCCTTGGAAATAGTAATTTGTTTTAAATGACTTATTTCTGAGTGACCCATCTCTACATCGAGCGTTGTAGGGATAGAGGAGGAATATATATTGAAGGTGGTGATACCTAAAATGTATTAATTCAAAATATTTTCTACATTTACCATTATTTTGAGTTTCTATGTCATTTGTTTTCAATTTCTCTCAGGGTACAACTACAGTGTAATTGGATATTGGATTCTTCATTTGCTTATTAAACAAAATTAATGAAATGGATAAAATATTATACATACCTGGATGGTGATCTAATGCTCTTTTACGGTAAGCCTTCTTAATTTCATCTGTTGATGCATTTTTGTCAATACCGAGAATTTTATAATAATCCTTTCTTTTTGATTTCTTCAATGCAAGTTTTGCATCCTGGAGCAATCTCTTATTTTCTGAAAAAGAGATTATTATTGAAAAAAATAGAATAAATTATAAGTAAAAAGACGCTGACTAATTACCTCTACTCTTGTCCAATTTTACTGCAGCTTCATAATCATGAACAGCATCTTCATATTCATGAAGAAGCATGTAGCTCCTAGCTCTTCGCAACAAAGCCTTCAAGTAGGTAGGATCAAGAGTCAGGGCTGCAGTGCAATCTGATACAGATTCCTTCAGGTGTCCTAACTGAAATATTTATGATCATTAGTATACATACTTTTAGTCTCGAAGATCACTTTTTAATGACTGCAAATGGAACAAATGTACCTTAGAACAGACAGTTGCTCTGTTGAAGTAAAGCTTTGCATTAGTCAAGATATTGTTGGGATCAATTTTCAAAGCCTCCGAGTATAGGTTAAATGCTTCATTAAATTTGTTTGCTTTGAATGCCTCATTGCCTTCATCTTTCTTCTGTTTTAGAAGTTTTGCTTTCTGTTAACCAAAATTAAGTGTAATTAATAAATCAAATAGTCCGCAAAGCAAAATTTGCTTCAAATTTTAAATTATTAAATACTTAAATAATACATACCAATTACTACAGTGAAATTGTTCAAAATATGTTTTATATAGTTTATCTCATACATTTGAGATAAAATATTTATTAGAGAATGTAGGCTTTTCCAGTGGATAGACTGATTAAGAAGTTCTCAGGATTTCACCCAGGTTATGTCATTGATAAGATACGACATTTCGAAGGCTATCTTATGAATGGCATTACCCGGGTGAAATCCCGAGAACTTCTTATTCAATAAAATATTTAGTTTTAACTGAAAATCAGTATTTAAAAACTACATTGAGTACCAGTTTAAAACATTCCAAAATAAACAAATATATGTACTAGATTACCTTATAAATTTCCAAAGCTTTTTTGTGATCTGGTGCTAACTTTAAGATGTGTTGAAAATGGGTGAATGCTTTGTCTACATTATCCTGATAATACAGACATGTTCCTCTAACAAAAATTGCATCAGCATTTTGTTTATCGGAATGGAGGATGTCGCTAAAAATTGCATAACAAAACATTAGCATCAGCTTAAAATTACTAGTAGTAATACATTAAATATTTTTCCTATAACAACCACTGGACCCAGTAGGTATTAAAATACCACTACCCATCTTGCAGATAAGATTTTCTTGCTGTGTATAAATTTGGCTAACACTCCTTTGTGCTGTTGAAAATCATTTCTAAAATATTTCATCGAGTTATGTACACTAACACTACTTGATGAATTTTAATAGAAGCAGAAAATAACAAATTATTTTCATTAAATGCAGGAGTGACATAAAATAAACTTCAAGAGACATGTTTTAAGTAGGAGGAAAAATAAAACAAAGACAGGAACTAATATTTTTGAAAGAGAATGAACCCTCTGAGACAATAAATTTGAATTAAAATGTAACATAAAAATAAAGAAATCCCCATCACAAAGCACAATCCTAATAGAAGCTATTTGCAAGGTACATATATAGAAATGTAAAGTTTGGAGGGATAAAATGCGTGCATATAAGATGTTGGAACAGAAGTGCCCAATGAAATACAATAAGCATTGAAATTGTGCAATGATTAGTTCAGCAAGTCTTCCATAATGAAACCAAATCAATTGCCAGTGACAAAAACCACTACATAACTAAATAATGAATGTATCATTTTACTATACACTTTCAGTAAACGATTACTCTAACATTTGTCATTGAGAAGTTTAACTTATATAAAATCTTTTAGTTGCAATTGAAGCCACAACAATGCAAATAGTACAGAAATTAATTATATGATAAAACAGTTGCAAAATCAATATCAATTATTTTAAAATTACACTGTTTCAGATTGAAATAAATCTTACTTAAAACAGCCAAAAGTTTTTAATTAAATCAAAAATGGAATTTACTTTTAAAAGCCTGTACTTTATTGTTTATAATAAATTAAAATGACTACTTAATTTACAATTTATTAATAATCAATACTTATCTATGCTTATTAATGACTTTATTAGTCCAGTTGCCAGTTTCATAGTATCATATGGTTTAAGTGTTATTAAAGCTGTCATTAATAAATAAAGATAATCTCTAATTAAGCCAAATCTTTATAACCACAAATAAAATATTATGACTGTAAAAGTGATATTTCCTTTGTGTGTATGTATTTAAGGTGGCAGCCTAACTGAATCCACCATTGTGGAGTATGAATTATTCTCAAAATTTCAGAGGCACCCACCCTCTTCATCAGGAGGAAACAGCCAGCCATAAACTGCAGTACTAACTACAGCTAGCCGTTACTAGTAAACAGAGATTTTCAACTTCAGATAAGTAAGCCTCCACCTCTAACCCCTTCTTTTCTGTCCTTTAGAATTGTTTTAATGGTTCTGATACACACACAGATTAATATATATATATATATATATATATATATATATATATGTGTGTGTGTGTGTGTGTGTGTGTGTGTGTGTGCGCGCACCCAGGTTCGAGTCCTGGCCACATCGAATTTTTTCAGTCTTTCTTCCTTCTTCCATTCCCTTCTACGCTTGACATATGTATTTCCTTGTGCATGATTCCATGCTGTACATATGATTTAAAGAGCGAATTTCCTGCCTTTCTCCCAAATATTTCTATCTTTCTTTCTATCCAATTATCAAATGCGTGACTTCGTCACTTATCCCATATATATATATATATATACATACACACACACACACACACACACACACACACACGAGTCAGGAAATTACATTGTCATTGTCATGGTTTAAGTTGTTTGTGTTGTGGCTATGACCCCTCCCCGAACAGATTGCCAACCACCGCAGTACAGTAAAACTCCTCAAAACCCAATTCCCCATAGCCGCCCATGCCCATAGCCACAACACCAACAACTTCAACCAGTGCTTCACACTGACCCCCCTCAAAGCCCTACCTCCAGACTCATGAACTCCATCTGTGGGAACTTTAATTTCAGCATGTCCTACAGTCCAGACAAAGCCCTGGACTCAACCTCCCCCCCGCCCCCCAAAGCAAGAGTTCATTGGAATTTGTATATACAATAAAACCTTCTGTGTGCATACTGTGTGTGTATACCTTGCTAGTCGTTTGAATGGTGGTTGTATGTATGGATGTATGTATGAGAGTGTGTATCAATATTTAAATATTGACACCTTTAAGGGTGGATGTGTTTGAATGAATGTGTGTCAAGGTGGGGGTGTTAGTATGTATCTCCCCAACCCCCATCAAGTCCTTGCCTCTTCCCAGACCCTCATTGAGAGGGAAAGTTGGTGACCTGGTGGGGTCAATTGTTTACAACCTAAGTTAGTAGAGCAGCAAATTTTGGCTGCTCAGTCGTCGGCTAGCTAATCACTGGAAATGTCTTCCTAACTTTCTGATGAAGGGGGCGGTGTCTCCGAAAATTCAAGTACTCTAAACCTCACAAGGTGTCTACCATCTATGAACCTCAGGTAAGTCACCTTCTTTCCATCTCTCTGTCCTTTCCCCATTATATATATATATATATATTATATATATATTTATATTTCTTTATTAAAGTCTTTAATAATAAATATAAATAATCTGAAATTACAAATGTAAAGTATATAGTCAGTTAAAAATTGTTACAAATACTACAAAAAGAAAGGAAAACAATAGCAATATTCTTTCTCCCATCTGAAATACATACTTGGCAACTTCTTGTGCATCTTGATATCGTCCAAGATAAGCAAGGCACTCTGCCCTTTGAATTTTGTATTTGACACATGGAATCTGTTCTATAATACGATCCATACAATAAACAACCTGTAATTAACACGTCTAATTATAGCTTCTTTTCACTTATCATATACACTAAAAAAACATTGATATTTTCAATTATAAATTGTTAAAATTACAACTTCTAAATAATTTTTTTCATGTTTAAAATATTTATAAATATGTGGGACATTACTTAGGAATGATGAAACAATATTGAGTACTTTAATTTCAATATAAAAAATGTATCTGATAGAGAAATAAATAGAATGCAGCAATAGATTAAATTTATCCACATGGCCACCTAATCAAAATTGGAAACAAAATTATTTTATCCAATCCAATACAATTCATTCTTAAGAATATAAAGTTCAGAATATGGACTACTAAATGCAACATTATGATTCTCTCCTATGCACAACTCTTCCAATTCTTCAAAAATATATGTTTTTCAGCATATTCTACCAAAGGGGCTTACCTTAGGGAATTGCCCGTTTTCTCGCAGGTTTTAAAGATTATCAAATGCAGATGCACCTTGGTCATTATTGAGGTGTAAGTTACGGATTCAAAGACCTAAGGCATATCCTAAAAGGTGTCTGCTGATTCTAATAGATCAGTCCACCCGCTACATCCTAAAATTGTCAATGTATAGAGAAGGGAATGCTGTGACCCCCAGTAAACTTCACTCCCACCATTCAGAAGGTCCTGAGAGTAGTACCCAAGATCCAGAACTGCTCTGCTCTGCTAGATATTCCTTCCATCTTTCTGCCTTTACTTCTTTATCCAGAATTGGCTTCCCATCTATTTTCCTGATGTTTTTTTCTCTCTCTCCAAATGTTCCTTTGATTTTCCTAAAAGCTGTATCTATTTTCACTTTCTCCATGAAATCTTCAACTGCTTTGCATTTCTCTTGTAGCCAAATTTCTTTGGCTGCTTTGCACTTCCTCTCATTTTTCAGTCATCCGCTGCTCTTTACCATTTTCATCTCACTTTTTTAAAATTACACTTTTCATCAATCATTTTTATTATTTCTTGTGTTATTCATGCTTTCCCATTGGATTGAAGTATTCTTCCTGTTTTTTAGTCAGCTTCTCTAGTCATTTCTTTCTTCAAGAAATCTGCTCTTGCTATCTTCTTTGAAACTCTGAAGCACCTCATGTAGCAGCTTTTCTAATTCCCATCTCTTTGTTTTGATTCCTTTGAGTTTCTTCATTTTCAGTGTGCATTTCAGAATCAACAGATTATAGTCCCAGTTCACATCTACCTCTGAGTAGGTTTTGCAGTCCAGCACCTGATTCCTATATCTCTGTATCAACATAATATAGTCCAATTGGTACCTGTCTGTCTCGGTTTCTACCATGCATAGTCTTTGTTCACGATTCTTGAACAAGGTATTTGTCATTGCTAAATTGTGCTCAAAGCAAAATTCTACTAGCCTGTCTCCCCTTCGATTCCTTTCATCAGTTCCACAGTACCCAGCTACATAGCATTCTCTTCCCTTTACTATTACTGTTTCCCAATTTCCAAATTCTCGTTTCCCTTGATATATTTATTTCTTAATAGATTTTGTCAATATCTTCTTCCTCCTCTGTGACACTTGTGGACAATAAACTTTAATGATTGTCATTGTGTCTAATGTTATGGTAACTAACCTTTCTATTATAAACTTTATTATCTAAGGAAATTCTGTGTGTTTTCAAGACACTTTGATCATCATTGACAATTATGCTTTGTGTTTTATTGATGTTAGATGAGTCGCAATTTTATTAGATCCTAATAGTGAAGCTATAAACAGACAAAGCAACATGCTATAAATAAATTGCACAACATTTATGTAAACCTTTAATGGTACAGCCTATAGGTGGTACAAAAATTATTTTTCTTAAAGTAGAATATAGAAGGTAGACATTAATATTAAATAGTTTTGGTACACTGCTTAAGTGATAACAATTTAAGCTCCTGAAAATAACCATCAATTCTTCATTGTTGCCAAAATTTACCACAAAACCATTTTTTCAACTTTGGAAACTTAATGTAACTAGAGGGAACTAAATCTTATTGATTTTGGTCAATGTGATAATCTATATGTGAACTGGTGCTTGGTTGTGATGAAGCAACACTTTTCTTTCACCAAATGCAGATTTTTTTCTTGATTTAATCACTCAAATGTTTTGCCTTATTAAAGACCTTCCTTCCTGCAAGGTACTACAACTCTGCATGTGCCTTGGCCTCCTTCACAATACACCTCCATTCCCCTCTATCCCAGATTTTCTCTCTCCATTTTCCCACTTTCATTATCTTCAGATCCTGTATCACATCCTCCATCCATCTTGTTCTTGGCCTTCCTTTCTTCAGTGTTGAATATAGTCTAGCTTTGAATACTTTTGACAGTGTTCTATTTGTGTTCATACAATTTAGATGGTCCATCCATTGCAGCCTTAAATATTTTATGTATCGTATTATATCTTTTCCTTTTATGATTTGGTTAATCTCTTCATTATATTGAATTCTCGATGTTCCATGGCGGGTCTAAATATTATTATCTTCCATTCAAATTTCCTTGACCTTTTTTGGTCAATGTCTAGGATTCTGTCCCTTGTCTTTACTGGTCTTATTTGTGTTTTATATATCTGTATTTTATCTTTCCTGAGTAATTTTTCTTTTTAACAGTTTTGAATTTCCTGCTTTGATTCTATTGTAATACTTATCTTAGACTAATTGGCTATAATGTTTCCCAGATATCAAAATCTCGCTACTCCTTCAAATTTTCTCTCTTCAATTTGCCTGTAACATTTGCTTTGCTTTTGAAGCCAATATAACCGAATAATTTGTTTTCTCTATATTCACTTTAACCCTATTCTTTCTGCATTTTCCTCATTCTTCATAGACTTATTTTTTGTTTAGATCTAGATACAATGGCGATGTCATCTGCATACACACATATCTGGCTCATTTTATTGAAAATAGTGTCTCTTTGGTCCTGCTGCTGGGGAATTGAGACACTAACCATGTATCACCCCAAATTCAGAATGTGTCACACCAGATAACAGTCCACAGCCGCCTTGGTAGGCCTAGGTCCTCAAGAGGGCTGTTGAGCCATTGGAAGAAGTCTCTTTATTGCATGGTGTAGAACCAATATAAATAGTGTGTTTCACCCCTCTATTAAAATGAAACCTATCAGCAAGTCTTATCTATTTTAAATTTTGCCTTAGCGTTTGTCAGAGTCACTTTTTTAAGACCATTCATGAAAATTATTCCATACACATCCCCAAAAACAGATGTCACAACCTTTCCAGCATATTCTATAATCTTCGTCTTTAGGACACATTCTCCCCGTCACTTCATTGTTTTAACTGTTCCTTTGTGTCAGTGTGCAGTGATGGACCAATGTTTCATTCACGATTATGAATCTAAATAAAACTCTGAATTATTATTATTATTAAACATTGCCCAACCTTATTGAAAATTTTCTAGCTATGTTGCCAATGTGACTTTAAAGTTCTGGTTATAACAAGGCTGTAAGACATTACCACACTCAAATGCAGGAAAATTAGAAATTTTTAAGGGCATCAAATCCTTCCTTTAATAATTTTTGTAGTTTAGCTACTTGTAGGATAAACAAAGCAAAAACTGAAAATTTACTTCCAGCAATATTTCCAAACTTCATGTTATCTAAATTAATTATTATCCCCACCTTTACATTTTACCCAAGATTATTGTATTTCATTTATTGCTAATTCTCCAAATCAAATCACATAAAACTACATAATATATTGACATATTTTCCACCTCCACCTTTCCTCACATACAATTTACCAAATAAAATGTAGGCAATGATACAAGACATCCTAGATACATTAACAAAAGCACAGTTAACTGTTAAATTATGTTTTTAATTACTTACAGTTCTGTAATCTTTTTTCTCATAGGCTTTTGTAGCATCTTCCTCATATTTTTTTACTATTTTCATTTTTTTGATTTCAGGTAATACTGCCGTGTTAGAGGGTTCCATCTCCAGAACTTTTTCAATAGCATTATTAGCTGCAGGAATATCCCCAAGAGCCAGACAGCACTTAGCTATGCGAACATAGCCCTAAAAGAAGATAGATTTTATTTTACCAAATTATTTTGATTGAAAGACCTATTCATATTTAAAATACAACTACTGCTGACAAAATATAATATAATTAGCAAATTTGTATTTGGAAAGTTTATTAAAACCAATAAAATCATGAATTTCAAGTAAACTTACTTTTCATAGAATAACTTATTAGGAAACTTATCAATCACTTTACATCTTGTGACAACTGCTTTTCTAAATAAATTACCATGAATCATATTGAAATTATACAAATGTACCTTAACAAATTTTGGATCCAATGCAACGGATTTTCTTGCATCGTTGAGGGCATCCTCATACTGATGCAGCATCATATAGCAAGCAGATCGATTGCCATAATAGGATGCATATTCAGGGCATAATTCTACAAAACCAAAAATAATTTTTCATTATAGTAATACAATTTATGATAAGACAATAATGCTGCTGGTTTCAAGAAAACATCCATCAATGTTGGTAGTGAATATTTTTCCAAGGAGTTAACAAAATGACTAGTATGAATGAACATATTAATAAGGAAAGGAAAGAGAAAGTTAGGAAGACATTTCCAGTGATCAGCTAGCTGTGTTGTTAAATTTAAAGAACTCCATACTTCACAAGGTGAATTTTTTTTTAAAAAAAAGTTTTCTTTCATTATAACTTGATTTAAAGAGGAACTTACATACACGTACTATAAGTGTAAATATTAGGAAATCAATGCGACAAATTTTAAATTGGAGTGTGGCATTATGTGGGTGCAAAACATTGACAATAGGAGTTGTAGAAAGGAAAATAATACAAGCCTTAAAACTGTGATGCTATAGGAGAATGCTGAAAATCAGATGGGTAGATAGAATTATTAATGATGAAGTTCTAAGCAGAATTAAGGAAGAGTGAACAATATGGGGACATTGACCAAGAGATGGGATAGATTACATAGGCCACATTTTAAGATATTAGCGCTTCTACAGAGATTAAGATATTTGAAATATTCATGACAATTGGTAAATTTGTGTGTAATTCTCCATCAGCAAGTTTCACGCTGTAGGTACTAGTAATTAAATTTTTATTTTGTTTGTTCAGTTATAGTAATTAAAAATTTTGAAGCCTGATAAAGTGACCCTGTAAGAGGCTGGTGAAAATAGAATAATTTTAATAATATAATATCATGGGGTGTGTCTTCACTTTATTAAATATTGTATTTTTCTTTATGAATCAAACTATTTACGAATATCCTTTCATTAGCAATAAGAACCTCAAAATTTCATTTTAATTTCCTAATATGAAAGAAATTTTGTGTGTTTAAATTCAATATTTGATATTACTTGAGTATCAATAAAGAAAATTAAAACCTCTAATTTTAGTAAAAATAGTTAATTATAAACAAAGCAATATTTTGCATAAGTTCAAGGACAAAGCTTATTCAATTAAATTATTCCAATTCTGACCTTTGACCATGCTTTATAATAAATTGGAAAGCAAATCAATTTAATGAAGCATCAATGTAGATAATTTAAAATAATTAAATACAAAAGATTACATTTCAAGGCTCTGAGGAGGAAAATCCAATTTTTAAATTCACCTTTATGAATAGTTGGATCAATTTATAAAGATTGTCTTACCGATTGCTTCTGTATAAAATGGAATAGCTTGGTGATACAGTTTATTCTTGTATAATCTATTTCCACCTTCTTTTTTCTTTTCTGCAAGGCTGGAAAAAATTTACATACAAACTAAATGAAAAATAATTGTGGGAAATATTTAATATTTAAAGTGTATCCGTAGGATAAAAGTAATCTAAAACATTTTATTTAAGTATACAAAACTAATATAAACATCCTTAATTGAATAGATAAGGAAGCAGAAAACAAATTATGTTTGAGATGACTTCTTATAGCAAAGCTTCAGGTGCCCGATTGATGGGTGGACCAGCTAAAGTACTGTGATAAGGAAAGAAAATTAGGAAGATTTTCTTCCCCCAAAGTGACTGGTCAATAAAGGTTTTCTCTTCCTGATGCAAAAAAAAAGCGTTAAAATAAACCCCATTTGGATCTACGGGGAGGGAGTGGGGGCAGTGTTTCGGGGCAAATTATCATTGCACAGAATATTTTAAGAACAGGAATGTAAGTATACTTAATAGGGCAGTCAAATTGGAGAATTTAAAGGTGGAAATAGACAATTTTAAACTGTGTGTAATGGGCCCAAGTGAAACATTGTGTAAGAAAAAGGAAGTTAGCTTCAGGAAACAATACAATGTTACAGTCTGGTGGAAATAGTGCAGAATGCTGTAATTATGAAAAATATGTTCATGAATAGTATTTCAAAACTGCAATGTCAATAATTGACTGATATTTGTAAAATTTAATCCAGATCTGGCAGATATATTAATAGTTAAGGTATGTGCCAAAATCAGATCACATTGATAAAGAGATTGAGAAAATGTATTATGCAAATAGTGACATATTACATCAATCAGGAAGAAGAATGGTGAACAGGAAATTCTTGGAGGATTTCAACAGTGTAATTTGAGAAGGATGCAAATCAAATAAAAATGAAGCCTTAAGAAGTGTAAATTAGAAGAAATTTATCTTTAATACCATTTTTAAAAGGCAAACTGGATCAAAGAATCTGCTTAGTTGTGAAGCATCTGTATTCTCCTGCCATCAACATGTAGTAGAATACAGATACTAGACAACTTGAAAGGGGAGTAAAAAATGGTACATGAAGAGGGAAGCAGAGGTGGAGACAAATTTACAGACCAAGTCTAAAAATGTGCCACCAGGCATAAATAGCAGCAAAGGTTTTCATGCTAAATTAATATTTCCTTAAACTCAGGCGTATTGTGCTGGTCCAGACATTTTGAACTTCTCAAACTACCATAGTACTAAATCTCATAACCTCAAGTTAAAATTTATTAACGTTGGTTATAAATTGCATAGTTTAGTTCAGATTATTCGCATATGACTAGAAATGAGCTACAGTTAAACAGAACGAATGTATTATTTAGTATGACTGCATTGTGAAAAACCATAGTTTTGCATTTTATAATAGGAATTTACGAACATATAATTCAAGTCTCTTCTCAGAATTTATAATTCAATTAACGACCAATTCACAAACAAACTGATTAATTTAATTCTTCTGCAAAACAGGAATTAAGTAATACACAACTTTAAAAGTTTAATAATCTTGGCAAATATATTTTCCATTGTATCAATATCTACAGTAACTGACGTTTACGCAATTCTAGTAATTGACCAAAAACCCTACAAGCGCAAATATAGTTTTGATATATCTTGCTACGAAAAAGTAACACTTACTCTTCACCGCTGCATTCGATAATGTCTTCATCCATTCTATCGTCAGAAGAATCCAATTCAATCAATGTGTCTGCCATATTACGCTGCACAGGTTTCAGTGCTGAATGAAGTTCACAAGTGTCTTGGATGGTTTTTATGTTTACACTTCCGTGAGATCCAGCAAAGAGGATACTAATATGGAAGGAAAAGAATGCTTACGATACGATCCATAGATTGCATGCTAAGCATGATGGATGAACATAGACTTTAATATAATCTGTACCTTGTCACATACGCAATTATGTGCGATAAAACCGCTTTGACTGAATGCATTATAATGTAATTATATTGGAATATTGATCAATTTCTGTTCTTATAATGAATAATTTTATTGAAACCAATTCTGTGCCATGATGAATAAAATAAACTCGCATATAATCATGAAACAACATGATAGGTTGCTCAACGCGCTGTTATAATCAAGAATGTAGTCTTCATACGTTGTTGTTGTGGTGTTATTCAGTCCTAAGACTGTTATGATGCAACCCTCCATTACTAACCTTTCGTGCACAAGCCTTTTCATTTCACATAAGTACATGTAATGCTCTCCCTAATCTGCTTAACGTATTCCATCATTTCCCTCCCTCTTCTATTCTTACCGCACACACTTACCTCTAATGCTAAGCTTGCAAGACCCTCATGTCTTAAAACGTGGCCTATTAATCTATCCCTTCTCTAGGTCGCTCTTCCCCTATTCTACTTAGAACTTCCTTGTTAGTGATTCTATCCACCCATCTGATTTTCAGCATTCTCCTATAGCATTACATTTCAATGGCTTCTATTCTTTTCCTTTCTGCACCTCCTACCATCTTTATACAATAATCTGACAATTAAGTATACATAAATAACAATTACAGCCAATTTGTCAGCAAATATTTATTTATTTAATAGTTGTGGACTTCATCGGGTAAAATTAAAATGGATAACACGTGTGTAAAAGTGGATAATTTTGTGTAGCGACCTGCGTCCTGCAAAGTTTACGGCTGAGCTCTCCATCAGGTAAATTTTAAATGGATAAGGCCTCGGGCACGATAAAAGCGGCAAACGGTGAGCGGTGGGACTCCGAGCAGCAGAGTAGTGAGCAATGCCGGCCGGCTACGATAGAGAACCCTTGAGCGGCATCGCCCTCTGTTTAGTACAGGACGCACTCCTCGTCATGGAGTCGTCGTGTGAAGTAGCAAAGATTCTCTTGCTCAGTGACAATAGTAGCCTTTTATAGAAACGAATTTTAACGAAAGGCAAGAGAAAGTTAAGAGTTAATCCCATAAATAGGAGTGTAAAGTTTTCGGACAGTATCACCATCTTTTTAGAAATTTAAGAGATGACGAATTTAAGTTTTTCGAATATACGAGAATGTGTATGTGAACATTCGATTACGTGCTAAGAAACACTAAACCATTTTAATGAGGTACTTATAATTAAATTAACATCTACATTTTTATGAATAATGTAAGTTGCAACAATTGTAAGCCTAATTTCAGTTAATAAAATTATCCATTAATTCATAATAATTGAAAATATTGTATTATACTCAAAAGTATATTACGCGGACCTCTCACATAAGTTTTATTTCATTTCCATTTTTTTTGTATCAGTACTTACGCTTTATAAAATTTTATGTCTTAGAAAGCTCTCATCATTTTATTGTTTCTGATAAAAAGAAAAGAAACTATACGTTTCGGAAGAAAAGAAACATGTTTAGTCTTGAAAAAATAATTACTTATTTCGTCGGATACTTTGGATCCTCTGTCATTTTAAACCTGAATTAAATGTTAAATCATTATTTTTTGAAGACCTGTTCATTGCCTTCAAAATATATCCTACAACAGTCTTCAAGGCTGGAAGATGACGGAGTTGCTATCTGTCGAAACGTCGCTGTTTACTGAGACTACCCGGTTGGAAACCCGAGAAACGTTTCTACAACAAATTAAATGATATTTTACTAACGGAAATTACAGTGGCCTCGTCCTGTTTTTTTGTGCATTCAGTTGGGCTCGAGAGATTTTTATAGTTTCTGCCGCTCAGCAGGGGCAAAAAATTAATGTCCGGGTTGAGCGGTGAGCAGCGAGCGGCAAGCTGAGCGGCGGAATTCGAACCGCTCTGCCGCTTACGTTTTCGTAGCCAGTGGAACCGCGGACCCATTGAATTGCATTGGAACATTAAAGTGAGCGGTGCCGCTCTAACTACCTGCTCCCTTTTATCGTACCCGAGGCCTAAGTAGATGCTTTTGCGTCGTAGGCTGGGTCCTACAACGGTTATGGCCGCTCGGATTCTGAGCTTCTATCCAAAACATAACGAGTCTAATGCCAATCGTAGACATCCATTTTTGATAAATTTATTACTATAAACTATATTTATTAAAAGTTTGAAACCTTTGGTGAAACGAATCCTTCAGGATTGTCATTACTTGAAAGAATTAGTGCGATTAAACAAAGACACGTTGTTTACAGACCATTGTTTATTTTACATTTACTAATCAGTGTTAGAATATTTCGAAAACATAACATTTTCTGAGAATTTCTTGGTTTATCTCTCGTTGGTAGCACTGCTGTCCAGTAGATCTAATACAATTTACATTTTATTCCGTAGGCTTTACCAATGGCCGTCCCTGTCAGCATTGCGCTGGCGAATGCATGTATAGTTTGACTTAATTGTTTAAATGTTTTATCCAAACTCCGTAAATTTATTTGGATTGCTAAAATCGTGTTCTTTACTTTGATTCACATGCATGGCCTTCGATTTGCGAGCTTTGCTATGACGTACTACGTGCAGCACCACCGGCAACCTACTTCTACTGCAGTAGGCGTAGGCCAAATGTTCAGATCTTTTTAATTGAGTATTTTACAATGAAAGTATTATTTATCACCGATGAGCAGTGGCCTAATAGTATTAACTCTTTTAAGCAAAATCAACATGTGTACACGATATACGAACGGGACCAGTGTTAAGGTGAGAAACAAAACAGTCTGCTATGAAAGTAGATAAAATCAAGCCTGTTAACTAATCCTAGATTTGATTTATACTGGTATTCGTAATGATTTAAAATAGCATTGTTTAAGAAACATACTAGGGCAACCAAAATTTAATTTTTTTTACACGCTTTTGCTGTGAACTTTACATACTTTGTAATTTTTAACGCGTTCATATGCTTTCTTTTATGTTTCGTGAATGATGGTTTGTTATGACTTTGAGTAGCTATTATCTTTTAACATATTGTTAATGATAGGTTTATTATCAACTTTCTCCCAACTGTAGTTTTGGAATTTCACTTTAGTGATTGCTATTCTGTAGTATGATGCTTTTGAAGTTAGCAGACTCAATTATTGATAATAGATCTTATATTTTATAACTTAAAAATAATTATTTTGATTTATCTAACTAGGAATGTTGTTTGTGAAATTCTTCTCTTAAATTATGAAATGAACTCAAATGATGATTATCATTGAGTGGTTATTCCAGTATCTCAGTTGCATTTAAATTAGTAATGGAGTGATTTATATGTCAAATTGCCATATTTTTCATATACATGAATTTAAATGTTTGTTTAATGAGTGAGAGAAATATATCCTGGTTTTACAAAAGAAGGGCGGTGTAATAGTTTGCCTGTGATGATTTTCAACAGTGAGGTTCAGTGACTTAAGATGCAATCACATTCTGGTAGTGTAGTGACTAAAGGGAAGAATTGAGTGAGAGAACAAGGAAAATAACACCTTCTTAATTTATATTTTATATGGGCATGTACACTGTATTTGTGTACAGAAAATCATTAAATAAGGCAATCATTTACATTCTTGAACAGTGTCTTTTCTAGATAAAATATATTTGTGAAGACTTTTTGTGCATTCCTGTCCACCTGTATCAGATAGTCATGATTATTCAGAAAATACAATTCTAATTTCCACCCCTAATGTTAACCATCATTGAATTAAAGCCATTGTTTTTATGGTTCTTTAGTCCTGATTAATATTTTGATAGAGCAATACTGTTTCTGTATCTTCCCGACTTACATTTTTTATTACAACTGTAGTTTTAAGTGATAGAGGATTTGTTTTACTTACAAAACATAAAATATATGGCAGATGTTAATACAGTGTGATAATTGAATTATTAATCTAATCCTTCAGATCGTTATTGGACTTGTACATTCTGTGAATTTTAGTTTGTAATAAAGTGTATATTTTCTGTAGGATTTTAAGTAATATGCAACAGTTTGTTTATAGGTGTCATGGTGCAACTCAATGTGACTATTGCATTTTTCTTACAACTGAACCAAGAATTTAAAATAGAAACAACCATGGGTAATAAAAACAGTTGTTGTCCTTATTCAAGCCCTACTACTGGAGGCAAAGAAGATGAAAGAATTGAGGAATATTTGCCTGAAGGAGAAGAGAGTATTGGTAATTTGCAGCACATAAGTGAGCGAGAACCAGAGGATTGGGATGCCGATCCTTCCTTACACCCTAAAGCTGGCACAATTTTTATGGAACGATCAAAAGTATCAATTGAAAGTAAGTCCGAAGAAGACTTTGGCAGCACTAGTGATATAATAACCCTGTCTGACCAAAATTATAAATTGACACAAAGAACTTTCCCCTTTATTTTAGTTATTTATACTTAAGAATTGGATTTTCATTTATTTTTGCCACACATTTAAAGGTAAATAAGAAAAGTGAAGTAAAACATTTTTCTCCTTTACTTTGAATATCTCCCTCTTGGCTTGGAGGGTACACAAGGTGCCTACCATCTATGAACCTCAGGTAAGTCATCTTCTTTCTATCTCTCTGTCCTTTCCCCATTAATTATATATATATATATATATATATATATATATATATAATGTGTGTGTGAGAGAAAGTATGAAAGATTAGCCATTGTCAGAATAATTAACACAATTGATAAAGACAGGAAAGACTGAAATTGAAGCTCAAAGTCACTATGGTTAGATGGGATTATCAGAGGCACCTATCCCCTTAATCTGGGTAGGAGAAGACACATTCAGAGTGATGGCTGACTGTAAGATCAGTGCAGAGGCTGAGAGCTGGAGACATGGCAACAAATCAATTCGACATATTTATGTACATATGTGCACCCTTATACACACATGAACAGGCATACATACATAATTTCACATATACCCACATACTCGCATGTTTAAATATATGTATATTCTTGGTGAAGAATTTTTTGTACTGCTTAATAGAAAATATATAGAAGCAGTACATTCTTGGTGCTATCACTGGAAATTGAAAAAAATTCTGCTCTGTAAGCTGCTTAAGATAACATTGTAACATTATTTTTATGTGAGTAAATGATGAACATTCATATTTAAATAGGTCCAGGTGTACTTGTGCAATTATGGGCTTGTGAAGGAGAGGTTACTGTCTAATAGAGCAGGAGTTGTAAAACTTGAAAACCCTGGTAGCTACTTTCACATTTACAGTGTACTTGTTAAGCTTCCCAGAATTTAATTTAAAAATAGATTTTATTTAAAATTTACAAATTATTATTTTATAATGTATTGAAAATGTCTTCAATGAAATTTACTTGAAAAGTTTTTATAAACTTTATTTAGACTTTTGCCCACTTCTTAATACTGTAAGTTTTAAAATTACATTCACGACATAATTAGCAAATATCAATGTCATCAGAAGGAAAACATTTCTAGTGATAACGAGCAGTTGACTGAAATAATAAGGACAGGAAAGAAAGACCAAAAGTTGGTGACTTTACTGAAGTTCTAAGATGGCAGGCACCATTGGATTTAAGAACCTCAAACCTTACATGGTGCCTGCCATCTGTGAACTTCGTGTAGGTCTCCAACTTTTTCTCTCTTTCCTGGACAGGAGGTACTGCTGTGTTCATTAAAATGTTAGGAAGACATTTCCAATGATCTGCTTGCAGACTACTGAGCAGATAAAATTTCCTGCACAGCTAGCTTAGCTACCATTTGAGGATGGATATGTTTGAATGAGTGTGTGTTAACAATGGGGTGTACATATCCCCAGCCCCCATCAATTCCTTGCCTCTTCTCAGACCCTCTTTGTGAGAGAAAGTTGGTGGCCTGATGGGGTCCATTGTTTATAAGCTAAGCTAGCCATGCAGCAAATTTTGACTGCCCAGTTGTTGGCTTGCCGTTCACTGGAAATGTTTTCCTAACTTTCTGATGAAGTAGGCGGTGCCTCCGAAAATGCAAGTACTCTAGACCTCACAAGGTGTCTACCATCTATGAACCTCAGGTAAGTCACCTACTTTCTATCTCTCTGTCCTTTCCCTATTAATTGATTTAATTAACATGACAATGTCATTTCCTGACTCATATATAGTCTGCTTAATGATCAGTATATCATTATCATTAAATAATGCCAATATAATGTTCATCAATTCATGAAATACAAAGAATATGTTTGAGCCGTGCAATAAATTTAATTAATAATATTGTTTTACAAGATAATAGAGGCTTAATTGTATGAACAATTCTTTCATCTGTATCTTTGTGAGTCCTGTACTTAATAATTTTTTTCTTGTTTAAGTACAATAACTAAAGCGTCAGTTATTTTGTTTCAGATGGAATGGTTAGAAAACGGAGTCAAAATTATGTAAGTAGATACTTACAGTATTGATTATTGTAACTGACTTAGACTTAAGTTTTTTGTCTTTTTGTAGTAAGATATCATTTTTCTATATTTCAAAAAGTAGCATGAAATATCTGAACAAAGGAAATGCTATGAGTATAAGTGTACACTACTCTCTGATGTAGTTAGTGGGTTCATTGTTAATTATTGATTTTTACATAATTTTTATTTAGGTTTTTTTACTATGCAAGTATTTTAAATTCTGAATTATTTTTGTATATCGAATCTTGTGCAATTCAACCTTTTTTGTTCACCCTGTTTTACAAATGTACTGTAATTTGATAAAATATTTAGTCTGCCAAAAAAAATCCCTTCTATTAGATCAATTGAATTAAACCTGTATATTGTTTTACAGTGCGCTAGTTTTTTATTTATCATAATCTCTGAAAAAGCAACCGTTACAAATTTATTAATATAATTTTAAACTTCTTAAAGTAAAATTTTCTGTGATTACAATAAATAAGTATTTATTAATAGATAGTTTATTTTATTTAATATAAACTCTTATACTAAAGAATACATTCATTTATTTATATAATAAGATAGTTATATTATATATGTATTTATTATATATTATAAATTGGAATATTTTATTTTTAATATATTTAATCTATATCCCATATAGCCTTCTTATTCACATTCACACACACCTTGTAATTAATAAGAATGCAATAACAAACTTTTCTAAATTTGATTGGTCAGTTCATTGATAGTTGTTGTAGTAGTATTCAGTCCTTAGACTGGTCTTGAGCAACTCTCCATGCCAACATTCTGTGCAAACCTTTTCATGTTTACATCCACCATAAACTGCTCTTTCTATTCCATCCTTTTCCTCCCTCATCTGTTGTTACATAGATCATAAGTTAAAAAATACTAATAGGATAGATTTATTTTGTGTTTTATAATCTAAAAATTAAACCTATATATTTCTTTTATGTTAATCATTATCCTGTTTTCATTTACAGCTAGTGGATCTTAGACCATTAAAAAAGAGCAGTTCCTGTTCAACAATATATCTTGATGATAGTACAGTTTCACAACCAAATCTAAAAAATACCGTGAAATGTGTTGCATTGGCAATTTATTATCACATTAAAAACAGGACATCTCATAGGCAGCTGGAAATATTTGATGAAAAATTACATCCATTAACTGTAAGTGCGTAATTTGTTTGCATGTATTATTTTATGTAGTGTTGAAATTAATTTTGGATGTAAGGTTTATTCTACATTATTACATCCAAATAAATAATAATAAAAGTATAATTTTCAGGATTTGATTTATTGATTCTATTAGTCCTCTACTGAGGAAATACAACAAAACAACTGCTAAAGATCACATGAAAAGAATTCAAACAACAATTATATGACCATCACTGAATGCAGTTCACAATGCAAAATTATCCACATTTGTATTAATTAGTTTTATCCATTTAAAAATTTGTGATGAAGTCACAAATGTAGACGAAATGTCATTATTATATGTACTAAATATTTGATTTTTTTGCTGACAAATTGTCTGCATTTTTTATTTGTTATACTTAAATGTCAGATCATTGTTTATTGAATATTAAACAATACTTAGCATAACACAACACTAATGCATGTATACATAAGAATCAAATACAATATAAATCAAAACAAAGTACAAAGACAAACTAGAAACAATATAAAGTATACAATTTGTATATGAAAATGTCAGGATCGGAATACAGAATCAAGAATAAGTATTTTGATGAAATGAAGATGAAATTGTTAGTTAAGTGTAAAATGAAATTATTTTTGTATAAAGTACACTTCACACACAACACCAAACTTCACGATACACTAGTGTGTTCTCAAACATTGGACTGGGTTGGAACCTAAGACTTACATTAAGAACAAATTCATTCAGAAAATCTTTCCTCTGTAGTCAATGACTTACCTGAAGTTGAGGGTTGGTGTGACCATGCCAACAGAAGCTTTTGCCACCTTTTTTTGAGAGAGTTTAGTGCATGTGCTGATACACTGTGTCAATTTTTTAGTAAACCATCCATTGTCTTCATTCCAATTATTTTCACCATATCACTCATCCAGACTTCCTCAAGTAAATAGTAATAACTGGGGAGAAATGCTGTGGCTAGCCATGCTAAAATACGTTGAGCAGTCGCTCACTTGTGTTGCAGTGGCTCAGGGTATACTAAAAGTGTCATTTGAAAATAAAATGACTTTGGTGCTGTCTTTATATACAATTTGTAATAATATAATTAGTGTTTTAAAAAAAAATAATGGTAGTGATATGTCTGCCTCTTTCAAATTGCTGATCCTCCTGATGCCAATAATCCCCTCTACCTTTTTCTTCATAAGCCTTGCTATTTCCCAAGACCTACACATTCACATCAAGCAATGGATTATTAAGTATTCACTTTCTATAAAAAAGAATAACATTTAAATATTAGTGTGGAAATACTTTATATTCAAGCAATATTACAAATATTAATTTTTAACCACTAATGAAACAATATAACATTCTACATAATTAATGATTTTTATTATTGGGTTATTGGCAGTTCTTTCAACTTAAATAACAGGAATTTGCTTGGTGATATATATACTAAGAAATTTGTGAATGTTAAACCAATAAATTTAATAATTCTACATTATTTCCCATCTTATGGTTATCAATTTTCTTTATTTTTAGAGAGATGGAGTTCCAGATGATTATGATAAACATAATCCTGAGCATCGACAAATCTACAAGTTTGTCAGAACATTGTTCAATGCAGCACAGTTGACAGCAGAGTGTGCTATAATAACTCTTGTTTACTTGGAAAGGTATTGACTTTACACAGATCTTGCAGTGCATTTTGATTCACTCAGAATATTCTCAATCAATTTAGTAATAAATTTTTCCTCACACATTTATAATGTAGTGTGTTTATATAGATTATATGAAATGCTTAACTTTAAGCTATTACTTTTACTATATCCAACTAATATTTTTTTCCTGAATATTCAACCATAACATGAAAAAAAATCTGTCTATAGTCTATTTTATATTACAAGATTGATGGTAATTAGTTCCTGCAAGGGGGTTACTATGAATCAACCAATCACAATGCTTGAAATTAAGACAGGTCAATCATTGTTGTCAAATGTGTTGTTATTTCTGCTGAATAAGGTGTATAAAACTCGCTTGTGTAGGAACTTAGCCTCTCTCCCTGTGGACAAGCCAGGAGACTGTAGTTGAGTTAATTAATTTGACTGTGTCATATCCATTAGTTGCTTATTTGCAAGTTAACAATGTCAAAATAATTCATTATAACCTATCAGTTAAATGTTTGTCAACTGCTGTTCTCTATCACATCAATGTGATTTACCAAAGAACAATTCATAGACCTGCCAATTATTTTGTCTTTCCTTCTTCCTTTCCTCTCTACACCATAAAAAAAAACATATGCTTTTGTTTGAGTCTATTGCTACACTCGAGTATATGTTTCCTTTAGAACTCATTCTCACCTTTCTCCCATATTTCTGTCTTTTCTCCACTTATCCAATATGACTTTATAAATGAATAAACCCTTCTTATTGTGTATTGTAATGTGTTACTCCCCTTTTGGTAATAACAACCGACAGGTTCAGCTGTTGATGAAAGCACGTATAAATATTGCAATAACAAAATAAGTTCTTATAATTTTTCGTAAATAATTACTAATTATGTGAGTTTTGATGGCATACATATGTGTCAGAAGAAGTTGTGCCTGGTGTGCTGTATTTAAGCAATGTATTCCATCAAAAAAGGATCTGTTTCGGAATAATTATATTTGTGATGTGCAACTGTAAAACAGGATACATTTTAAATGTTATTGTTTAATCGGGAAAATCAACTGAATGTATAATTTAAAATTAATGTTTTGGAAAGACTGGAAACATTGTATCCACTAAATTAAAACCATATTTACAAAAATGCCACGGTTTATTCATTGATAATTGTTACACCAATCCAGCGTTATTTTAATGGCTACACGATACAGACACTAGCAGTTGGAACTGTACAAAGAACAGAAAAAATGATGTAAATTAAATAAAAAAAGCTTAAAGGAGAAACAATTCCAGAGCACAGGTGTTATGTTATTCCTAAAATGGTACGATAAAAGTGAAGTCTGTATGCTATTGACTGCACACAAATTAGAAATAATAGCAACAACAAAAACTAACAGTAAAATGGGGCAGAACATAAACCAAAATGCACAGTCTACTACTAAGTTCTATGGACACAGTGGTTAGGAGTGAAATGCTATTAGCTCTGTAGATTTGGTTAGAAAAACAATAAAATATTTTTAAAATGATTTTTTACATGCTGAATATATGTGTCAATGTGCACTGCCTATATAAATCGTGAACAGGAAAAAAAATTATTTGCTGATTTTGATCTCCAATTAATAGAATAAATATTATAAAAATATGCTAAACCAATAAAGAAACAATTGTTTGGACTACCAAAACAATAAACCCTATCGAGCAGCATTATTTATAACTTTTAAAATCTGAATATGCATAATTAAAAAAAGTCCCAATAGATGATGTCGTTTGTTCCAAAGATAAACAAAATATTTTTGTTCCATCTGTAATGTATTACAAGAAAAATAAACATTTTAACTAGTTCAAAAAAAGGATGGGAAATGTTAATATTAAATATAATTTATTAATAAGAATATTAAAAACCATTACAATAAAATATAATTATCCAAAAAATTAGTTTCTTATGAAATAACATTAGAATAATAAACAACAATAAAAAATAGAGTTAAAATAACATCATAACAATTTACAATTTTCTGCAAACCAACTAGAGGCTAACAGTAAGGGGAAAGACTCAGTTGAACTGAGGTTACACAAGGTCAACTGACTTGCTTCTTCTACAAATGATTCATTCTCCCAGTTCTCAGAACTTGGAGTTAATCATACTCATGTTAATCCAAGCATACTACTAAACTAATTTGATATTAATTTAATTACTATGTAGCCATGAAGAATTGAGTGGCCCCAAGTGAATTCACTTACAACTTTTCACCTTGAAGGATACTTTTCTCATCTGCCTGTCAAACAATTGTCGTGATTTCCTTTACACTATTTTGTCCCAGTAGACACATTTCTTTGGGTCCAAATATTTTTGTTGACTCATCTAGTATGTTACATACATAAACAACTTATTCTCTGGATATTTGGCATGTTTCAGGATTATTACCAGATTTTTTTCTACTTCATCCTAAGTCCACCTGGTCTCACAACTTGAATTTACAGCCCACTTTCTCCTTAATATACCCTAAATAAAATAAAAATAACCAGTCTCCACATACCAGAATTATCATATACTAAAATGGGTACTCTTGTATTGAAACAGTTTAATTCTAATACTCGAAGTTCTTTTAGTTTGGCCAATATAACTTGAAGTACAATCAGAACATTCAATTTTGTATACATCATTGGTAGTGGACAATTTATTTGTGGGATCTTTGAGTTCTTTAATAATATCAGAGAAAAGATTTAGACTTAAAAATGACAGAAATATTTTGTTTTTTAAACAAATAAGTCAGTACACTTGAGAGTACACCACATAAAGGTAAAGCAACTAAAATAAATAATAAATTATTAATTTTAGGTGTCTGCCATCTTTAAACTTTATGTAACACTCCACCTTTCTTTCTCACTTTCCTTTCCTTATAAATTATGTTAATTATTTTGAAAATGTCATAGCCTTCTTGTATTTATATTTATATATAATTAATGGGATAGTCTAGAGATAACTTTCTCCTTTCTCTGTCCTATCCAATTTATAATTTTTTCACTTATTTGTATAAGGAAATAATAAAATGTTCAGGAAATCTTTTTAAAACAATTACAAAGAAAGTTTCTAATTTTTTTCAGGCTTCTGACATATGCTGAAGTAGATATCACACCGGCAAATTGGAAAAGAATTGTTTTAGGAGCTATTTTATTGGCATCTAAAGTCTGGGATGACCAAGCTGTATGGAATGTTGATTATTGTCAGATCTTGAAAGACATCACTGTAGAAGATATGTAAGTAATCCCATGTCCAATGTGTTGTATTTAATTACATATGGCTGAGTTGTTACATTTCTTTAACAAGTTATATGTTCGTGCAACCATATGTTTTAGTGATCATAAAGTTTTGTTACCATAAGAATTTCAAGTCAGTAAACATGCAAGCTATTAAAGTACTAAGCTCAGCAAATATCAATTATGCTTCAGTGTTAAAGCAGTACTAGATTATTTTGTTTATTTAGGCAATTAGAATTGGTTGTGTGTAAGCAGATGCAGCCCAGAAGGTCCATTACATCATTTAAACCTGTTCAATTGTACAATGAAGACAAATTTATTATATAATGTTAGACTGTAATTTAAAATCTGATTAATCCAGTTACCATACACAAATTCTAAATTTTGTATACAGCACAATTCATGTTGCTCCTGCAACACCCAGGGCCAAAATCTAAAGTTGGGAGATGAAACAGAAGTCAGATAAAATTACTTTATTTAAGATTCTGATGAAGTTAAATGAAGTTTTAATTAAATCATATTATGATAACAGTTAATTAATTTAATTAGTTTTTTTATAATTTCTTGCAATTGTGTGTAGGATCAATATGTATATAATAAAATAAAATGAAGTTTGATTGACAGAAGTCCATACTTGGTAATTAATGAGGATTTGAAAAAATCAACCGGTGCAACCTAATATACTTTCAGGTCTCTGGACAAGTTGTATACTCAGTATTTTTTCCATGTGGCTGACCTATGTACCTACGGTTTGACAGCAAACAGGACAACACTGCTTGCCATTATTCTAACTTTACATCTCTGGATAGCTGTTTTTGTATTTCTGCAGCATTACATCTGCCTTGAGATTGACAACAATGTTCTACGAAACCATAGCTGTAGATAAAAAATTTTTACTTTCTCTCAACTAAGGCTCAATTTTATTGGATTCTAATAACTTAAAAATTGTGAACTATTCAATTGATTTCAATTTCATTTCAGGAATGAACTTGAACGACAATTTTTGGAAATGCTACAATTTAACATTAATGTACCATCCAGCGTTTATGCGAAATATTATTTTGATCTGCGTACTCTTGCTGAAGCCAATGATCTATCATTTCCTGCAGAACCTCTGAGCAAGGAAAGGGCACAAAAGCTGGAAGCAATGTCTCGTGTTTGTGAAGACAAAGTTACTGCTGAGGCTTTACGAAATGGTCACAAGAAATGGTCAAGTATGGATAATGTTAGTACAGGAGGACCCAGGAGAAGTGTGGCTATTCTGTCGTGAGTAATGGTAATAATTGTGTTCATTTAACATTTGTGACATATTCTATAAAGTCAATTTAAAAGAAATTCTGTGGTGCAAGCTATAACAATAATGAGATTAAAATTTTACATTAATTCCTACTAGTTTATTTAAAAATGCACAGAAGGCTCAGTGATTTTAGGTGCTGAACATATGAATTGTGTTTAAGTAAAACGTCTTATCTGGTGTTCAGATTTGTATGTTATAAACATTTTGCAGGTGATAATTCAACGAAGGTATATTTAATTGACATTGTAAATTTTACGCTGCTTTAGAAGTATCAAATATTTACCAAAGGATTTCATTAAATATATTTCTGTATCAACTTTTCATAGAACATGTGTACATCATGAAATTGACAAATTGTTGGAATATACATTTTCCATTCTGTGAAAACAATCACTACCAGAAGGTAATTCATATATATAAATATATGTATATAACATTATTTTTCTCTGTGGCATACCAAGGTTGTTTTTATAGATACATCTTTTATGAATTGTCATTATATTGATAGCAAACACTATTTATTAATTATCTGACAGTATATGGTGAAAGGATCTAGTTGTACTAAGTAAGCAGTACAGATATTTAGCACAATGACAGCCATTTATTCTGTGATTAAGTTATATTAATAGCATATTATATTTTAATGCCAAAAATATTTTATTAGTTAGTTATTGTTAATCATAAATATTTATCTATTTCATGATCAGTTGCTAAAACATAATGCTATACTGAAGACTGTAACATTTTAAAATAGGTTTCATCAATTTAGAATAAATTGTGCAGTGGGTTGAATATGGAAGTGTAGTTATTTTTAAACTTGAAAGTTTCTGTATGAATATAGTTAATTTACAGTATTATACTTTTGAAAAACATTATTTAGGATGTGTGTTGCCCACACCTGTTCCTTAACAGCAGAATTTTAGCATCCATTGTAAAATTAAATTTAAAATAATCAATTTATTTTTTCATTGTCCAGAATATCTAAGATTTTGTATTGTATAAAATGCAGCACTTTAATAAGTATAAGGACAATTATTAAAATTTTAACTATTATTAATAAGACCAATGCCATACCTATAGCTTTGTCTATAATCTGCTGGTCAGAGGTATTTTTATTTTTATATACCGTCTGTATAGTTGAGTTTACTTTTACATATTTGCTTATAATGGAAGAGTGAGACAGACAATATATTATTGTAACTCAATCTTTAAAAGCTTAAAAAATTATCAATATGAAACAGTTTTTTCTAAATGGCCATTTCATATAGTCATATCTTGCCAAATTATGGAGGAAAAAATTTAAACCCTTGTATTTGGAAACCGGTTTTAAAGTTGTTTCCAATTCAAAATGGAGTATTTATTTTTTAAATTAGAAGTAAATATGCCATGATCACTTGTCTTGGTTTCATTTTATAATTACAATGGAAGTACATCAGTTTTATACATAAAAATTTTAATGTTGTCCTTAAAAATTTTATAAATGAGTTTTTATTTCATATATAGTTATTAAATATTCAACTATTTCTTATAAATTCCTAAATATCTGTAGTGTTAACTGGACTATACAAAATTGGTGCTTTTCTGCTGAATAATTGAAATTAAATAAATTTGGGTGGTTTGTACAAACATATCCTCATTGTATTATGTTTATGCTGAAAGATATGTTGATTTTTGAAGGAACTATTACAGAGACTGTAAATTTTGACTGAGTTTTGAGAACTTAGCAGAATTAATCTTCAAATTATTTGCATTTTACAGTATTATTGACTAATTAAACAAAGCTATTTCATTCCTTTTGCAAGATGCTCTGGGCAAATCAGGGTTGTATTTTCCCTAATTTAAATTGTATGATGTTTCATAACATTTTATGTGAATTTTTAGGATAGGAACCGTTTTGTAAATATAGCACTACAAACTTGCTCATATGATGGCTTCTTTTCATATATTTTTGTAGAGAAAGCAGAAAAATACACAGGAAAGATTTTCAGACACATTATAGTACAATTTCTGGTCTAAAGCTATAATACACTAGTATAGAAATGATGAAAAACTAAAAAAATCTGTTTACAGTGCAGAATGGTTGTGTACTGGTTTATAGAAAATGTGTAGAAGTAGTACGTTCTTAGTGCTATCTGTGGAAATTGAAAAACAATTCTGCTCTGTAAGCTGTTTAAGATACCATTGTAACATTCTTTTTATGTAAGTAAATGGTATTTTTGTTTATGAAAGACAAAATCTTGCCAGATTTATTGAGAATTTACTGCTGTCACTGTTTGTGAAACAAAATTATGGTTATTTAAATTGACATGGATTGATAAAGTTTTCATGTGTACCAGTTGTGGGTGCACATTGAAGAGAACATTAATGCCTTGAATGGTGTAAACAGACTTTTATGATACTAATGCATTAATAAAATTTCATATTTGAAATATATTTTTCAATTATTTAAACTTAAGTGTTTCATTTTATTTTACTTTAAAAATAATCCTCATTCAACACCCATTTTATATTTCCATGCATATAGGGGGTAAAATGATTAATAGGGAGGGGGGAGTATGACTTAGTCTTGTTTTTATGTTCATATTATTTTATTAGAAGTAGTGATTGGACATTCCATTCATTTTCTGAATCATAAAGAAAAAGAACAAAGAAAAGAGAGACCAAAAATCAACAAGCAAAAAACTAAGACATATACACAGTGGAGCAGGAATAACATTCACTGTTTTACTTATAGAAAAAAGTTTTCATCAAATAATATTTTTGTTGCATTTTAATTCTAAGTTCATTAATTAAATAATGGAATCAAGATGTCCACGTCCTTCTTGACAAACAAATTTTGGAGTTACGTTAAAGCTTTCCCTAACATATCATTAGACACAGCTTCAATTACTTGTCAAATGGTAATTTTCAGTTCATTGACTTTGTGGCAATGTGGCCATTTTCTGAACGGGGAAGAACTGCAGTTACCAGAATATATCTAAAATTTTAACAACTTCCTGCGTCCAGAACTGGAAAGGCAAGTTTATTATAACCGAAATTGATGGTGCTATAGGGTGGAAGCATCCACGGAAGTGATTCGACAATTGTATTCTGTAACTTACAAAGCCATTTCACGACTCAGCGATGTTGATTTGTGACTTATCTTTTAGTGGTTACCTGAAATCAAGGATGTGAACAAGTCCCGAACAATCGATCTGAAATTTTTACTTCGTTAAGAAATTATAGCTGTGTGAGATAAAATGTCGGGGGAAACACGAGCAGAGCTTTGAGAAGACTCCGAATTTGCTTCAGACATGAATGTCATCACAATATTATTTTTTGAATGTAAATTGTGATAATTCAAAAATGTAAGCCATTAGTGATGATACAGATAAATTGTAGAAGCATACTTTCCATGTTCAATGCGCGGTATTCCATAGCGCTTTCTTGAGGTGGCAATTTTAATTTCGTTTTTCTTAATATCCTTTTTCTAACTTTATTATATTCATATCTTTAGTAGTTTTAAGGCAGAAATGACTGATATATTACTTGTCGTGAATGTCCACGTCACCCACAAGGTGGTGATTCCAAGTTTTTGATAGCTTCTTTAACATTTCGACAAAGTTATTTTCAGATCTTTTCTTTTCCTTGGTTCTGCAACCCCTTCAAGGCCTTGGCCTACCGGGTCGAATGTCATCTTACGTGGCTCGTTCCTAATTTTGAGTGATACGTTGTCAGTGTGTTGATTCTCCAGCAGTCTTAATCCCATATATAAAGTCTTTGATAATATGAACGGGAACACACTATTAAGGATTTTTTAGAGGACCGGAATAAAATATTGAGAAAGAAGGCTTATTCATAATCTGTACAGAAGGCAGCGGTTATTAGAATCGAAGATCAAGAAAAGAAGGAGAAAGACAAGGATGCAGTCTGTCGTCTATGCTGTTTAACTTATGTATAGAACAGGCGATGAAAGTTAAAACGGAATATCATACTGCAAGGAGAATAAATTAAAACCTTATGCTTTGCTGATGATATTGTAGTATTAGGGGAGTCAGAAGTCCTGGAGATTGATTTCATTATGAGGATTAATAGAGAGGAAAGCATGTTAATGGAGTGTAGTCTGGGAAACAGTGGAATAAGAAAGTGTGTTAGATTGGGAAGGTATATTTTGAAGGAAGGGATTTCTGCTACTTGGGAAGCGTAATAACTAGGGATGGTAGAAATATAGTAGTCATAAAGAGCACAGGCAAGGAAGGTTTTCGCGAAAGAGAAGAATTTACTTACGGGTAATGTGTGCATGCTTATTACGAGATCATTGCTAAAATTGTTCGTATGGAGTGTGGCGTTATATGAGGGTCATTCCATGTCAAATCACCAAGGGCTACCCTCTCCAAATCTCGTGAAATTTTGTATGGAAGTAAACCCATATTCTAATTGAACATGTGAAAAATATTAGAGCTCATTGTACACTGGATCAGAAGTTACAAGCTCTTCAATTGTCGCGCCTCTGAAAAGGCAAACTTTGATCCCTTGTGAAATCAGTTCTAGAGGCCAGATAAGTGTGAAATTCGGCTTATCGATACAACTACTAGCACAGAATTCAGTGATATGATCAAAATAGTAATACGGCTGGCCGTTCTGATGTCTGCTCAAGCCAAAGTTGCCACAAAATTTTGCTGGAGGAGAGTTTGCTGTCCTGTAGCAGCATTCCCTTTTCCGTGTCTCCAAAAGTTTTAGGAGGCCGTCTCCTAAAATAGGTGAAGGTGTCTTGGCATGTGAGAACTTTGGAAAAAACCAGAGTGTGCGAGGCATTTCCGACATAGTCAGGTGAGCCCCGCAGTCACTGTGGGGAGAACTGCCTGCGAGAGAAAACTCCCACAGGCAATCCTATCTGAAATAAAAAAAAAGTTAGAAGTGCATTAGTGAAACGAAAATTAAATGTTCATTCAAGACTGATTTGTAAAGTTATCTATGGAACTTCTTGAGGAGGAAAAGAATTATAAAGTTCAAAGAATTATAAAGTTCCATCAAATGTAACAAAAATAATAGATTTTAAGTATGTGGTAAAATGGCAATTAATGACTCGTTTGGAAGTGTTGTAAAGGATAAATAAAATGTTGTTTTATTTTTATATGTAAGTCTTTGTTGGAAAAAGAAAATGCTCCCCCTTTAAAGTGAGAAAGTGAAAATATAGAATTACTTAAAGAATAGGGCACGATAAACGGTTTTACCGGATGGTATATCGGTGAAAGTTGTTAGTGAGTCCATCCATCTGTTACTACTATCTGAGATGATTAATTCACGCTTACCTGACAATTGAAAAGAGACAACGGAATTATATACATTATTTTAATTTTGAATTGTATATACTGTATCAATTATTGTACCAACTAACAAAGTTTTTATATGAATAAAAAACTGTGTTAATAACTGTTTTCTCCATAAGTTGTCATGGTTGTTCTATACCTCTCAACTTCGAACATCAAAACAGACGATTAGTAGTTGTAGCTCCTGTTTCCTAAGGGCCTGGTATTCGTTTATGGAAAATTGCACTTGTATTTAAATTATTTCGTTTACAATTATTGATACTGGATCGTATTCCGTTTACCAAACTGTGGCACAGGAAGAATTACTTTCTCCGCACCAAAATACCAGCAAGTCGAATACTCAATTGTATCTGTCGTATATTTATGGAAGCTGAAGTCATTTGTAACAAACGTTGTTTATTGCTTAAAATTGGAAATACAATGATATGAAAATAAATACAAAATGTTTACAAGGCAGTTAAAGTCTGATGCCCCTGTTGGTGGAGGCGACGTAGTTGAGAAGCTCCTCGTTGTCCTCGCAGATGAAGGGCTTCTCGTGGTAGCAGGCGACGTCGTGCCACGCGATGCCGTCGTTGTACACGTTGTTCAGGATGGCCAGGCACGACTCGTTCGTGCCGTTGATGTCGAACTCCGCGTTGTCGGGCTGCCTGAACTTCTTGTGGCCAGTCTGGCTCCACGGGTTGAACCCGTATCCAGCGGGGACCTGGTTGGTGGGAGCCATCTTCTGGCGCGTGGCTGACCAGAACCAGCCGTAGATGTTCTTGGGCTCCAGATCGCGACGGTTTTCGCAGCCCTTGAAGTCACACAGGCGGCCACTCGTCCATATGTATGGGACGTCACCTGTGACATGACATACTTATGCTAACGAAATATTTATATTTTAAAATGTGGATAGTTGTGACGGTATTTATATGCTTACTCAAATCTCCCAGGATTCCTATCAAACTTTATATAGCTTGCTAATTTAGTATTTTACTGGCCCAACGCCTTCGTTTCATTTTTATGAGATTTTTACACTACTTTGTACTAGTATACTGGAATGAACTGTATCCCTAGGTGTTCTAGCGGACTTTACCTCACGCGGATGTCATGAGCACTTTAAAACTGTCAAGCTCTGAACACTGTGTGGGGCCCGTACATCGTCGTGGCGTCTGCTAGAAGAGCACGATTGTTGCGCTCAGGGACTACTGGGATGAGCCCAGTACGTCGGTCATTGTCGCGGACTGAAATATAAGCGCGTCAGTGATTGGGCCTAAATTTGATTGGTTTAAAAGTCAGTATTTGCGGGAGAAAGATGTGAAAGCTTCGAAAAAGTAACGCGGAACTGAAAAGACGTGCCAACTAATCCACGGCAGTCTGAAAATTAGGACTTCGGAATTATCTGGCAGATCTGCTTGACCAATCACCATGCTTCAACCTGCTTCCAACCAGCTAGCCGCGTGCTCAAGCCCGTGGACGACATCAACAGAACAGTAAGAGATGCAAAATAGCTATATGTAAGTGATTACAACCGCCTTTAAATCTTTTTGGCACTTCAAATTTTCACTAGTAATTCTCCCCATATTAGATCCCTGATGAAAAGGATTCTCATGAGATTGAGTAAAGCCGTGGCAAAGCTTTAAATTAACCCAATCGCCCAATTTTGATTACTTAACTCCACAAATTATAATTTATTAAAATTCTTTCTTTTTTCAATATATTGTATTTTTTACAGTACTCGGTAATTTATTTTTATAACTGTTTTTCTTTATTAACAGTTCCCATTTATTTATTTATATTTATTAATTAAAAAAGAAGATTATATTACAATACTTTTAGATTAGATTCTAAACCACACATTTATGTTCGCCAAGTTTATTTATTTTTATATGTAGTGTTTCAAGAACGATAAGTACTGTGATTACAAAACTCATTCGAATAATAGAATGAAATAGTTAAATATGTTCAACTGGACGTTAGGTCTAGTACACACTTATATACAAAGTTAAACGATTGTATATAGACATGTATGGGAAGTGTCTATAGACCGTCTGGAGACTTAGTCGCGTGTACACACTGGAATGCCCTGTTCCTCGTTAGTTGCTAAAAATATCTAAGCATGTGTTGGGTATCTGTTGCGCTATTCTAATCATTTGGCAGTGACAATGAAAAATAATCCAAAGATAAAACGTTGGTAGAGACGCGTAATTTTTAAGGAGGGACCTCGGTTTGGTTGCAATTTACTTTCGACTGCATGGGTTCCCGAAACTTCACTCCCTTGACCCAACGAGACTTGGAAGTATTGCTGTAGAGTTTAGGCAAAAAGAAACAGAAAAAGAAAGTCGATGTAGAGAAACTATTCCACCATCTTTGAAATTGGCAATGACACTGCGTGTTCAGACAAATGGAGAATATTTTGATCCCGGTTTTTTATATGCCACTTACGATTCTTCGTATTTTTAGCCAGCTCTTCAACAACTATTTTATTCCTAGTAGGATTTTTATAATGAACACCCACAAACAAGACGCAGAGTGATAATCTTCTATTAAAAATAATTTTCTCCGAATCTATATCCTGATAATAAACAAGCACGAATAAAAGAAAATCAATGAAGAGTTCTCTACAAGTCAAAGACGATTAAATAAATCACGAGGACATAAAATGGTTTCACTAAGAACAGGTTTGCATAAATTTGACAAAATATCTCAATCTCTTGAGTCGTATTCATACTGAGCACGTTGTAATACCAATCAGACACGTAAGGATATTTACCACCTAAATTAGGCTGCATTAGGTAGGCCGGGATTTTGGGAACTATTCTCTCGCCCTTACGAATGACGGGAAACGAGTTTTCTGTAGGGACGCAGCATTCCCTTATCCGTGTCTCCGCCAGTTTTAGGAGGTAATTGGCCGACTGATCTTATGGGATCAGAGGATAACTCTTATCGTATGCCCAAGGTCTTCGACCGCAGTACATGCACCTCCTAAAGTGGATCCGGTATGTGAAAAAAAATTGAAAAGAAAAAAGAACAGAGAGAGTAGGAGGCATTCCCAACACAGTCAGGTGAGCCTCACAGTGAATCTGGGGAGAAGTACCTGCAAGAGTGAAACTCCCACAGGCATCATCGTCATACATACAACAGTATGACAATATTTCTGTATAAGAAACCAAAAGACGAAACTAACTGTCATCTGAAGTTTATTAATAACTTCTTGATATTACAATCTATTATCGACTGTTGGTCGTTTTGAGAAATTACGTATGAATTCAGCTTTTAATGAGATCTAATTATAGTTTAGAAATTTTAAATGTAGTTTAATATTGGATAAATAATTCTTGGGCTTCCACCCGGGTCATACTACAATTAAAACACGACGTTTCGATGGAAATCTCATCCACATTTATTACTTGTTTATCCAACAGATTCACCGGGAAATCCTAGATTTTCAATAGTTTAGTATTAATGATCATAGCATTTATAATTTTTCATAAATTAACTGACAATTAAGTATAATAAATTAAAATACAGCCAAATTAGTCAGCAAGAAATTTAATTAATATTTAGTTATATAATTACGTTTTGTCCATAATATATAAAAATACGTAATATTGACAAAACGTCGTTATTATATTAACTAAAATTTTTATTGACAAATTTGGCTGTATTTATAATTTTTATCAAATAAATTTTGATTTTATGATGTTTTACTTTCCGTTAGCTTACGATGTTAGCAATATTCATCAAGTTAGGACGTAATCATCAACGCATTTAGTTATGTTTCAAAAATATGTTAGTAATAGAAAATGAATAGGCAAGGTATTGTTACCTTGCTGGATCAGCCTGAAGGCCATGTTATTCTCTTCCTGCGTCTCCATGGAGATGAGGTCCATGCAATACTCGCGGCAGATGTTGCGAGCGTCCAACCAGTCAAGGCGAGCGTTTTGGTACTGTGGGACATTTCCGCTGAAAAAGTAGTTATGCCCGTTGAAGAAAAACTGCTTCGGTCCTGGAAAATAACGGGAAACGAACATGAAGCAAAATAAGTATTTTAAATAATAATTTAAAGTAACTCATTATGAAGCCCAAGACTTCATCTTGTCGATGTGCTCACTTCCATCGTTAATTAATTACAGTTTGAAATTTGTGTTTATGCTGAATAATTTAGGCAAATCGAGGAGAAGAATGACATATGACTTAACAAGTTGCAAAGTAGGGCATTAAGAATTATCTTATGTACGGATAAAAAATTTAGTGTCACAGTGATGTTAGAAGAAGTGAATTATATTTGTTGCAAGGACTTTACAAAATTTCATAGCATGATTATTTTTATATAAATGTATCAATAATTTGTTACCGTCCTTTTTTAATAATTATATAACTTATAAGTATGATAGAAATCCAAACTAAGTATAAGTAAAGTAGAATTAGATATAACTAGGGCTAGGTTAGTTTAAAACAAAATAGTATATTTATTAAAGACATAATAATTTAACGAGTTTTCAATCATGAATTTCATTGTTGTACTGAAAAATCATTCATTCATTCGGTTACTTTGTAACTCAATTGGACTTCCTTGTTTTTTATTCTGCATATAAAAACCTTATTATTTATTCTTGAGCCACTGCGTACTGATACTAAAAAACAGATTAGCATTAAAGAATTTTACATAAATTCTGTAATCTGGGTGCTTTCAATTTATGTTATTTGGCACGTCAATCAATCAATCAATATAACACGTGCTTTGAAGTGAGAAAAACATGTGTTTGTTATTCGGATATATTTTCGTGCATTCACTCATAAAAAGAACACAGTATGCGTACATAGGCATAGGAGTAAGATAAGAGCGCAGATGCTTGCAAGTTCCGATGCTAAACTTCGTTTTTTCTGCTCCAACTGGAGAAAGGTTGTCGTGACTAATAAAACCATGAGCTATTTTCCGAAGCGAAATTTACCTACATAAACTAACATTTCAGAGCTTTACTGGCTTTATCGAGATTTCTTCCCATCTATTATAGTAAGTGAAGGGTTAAAGACTGCAGCCTTGACACGAAAGGCGAGATTTGAGGAGAAATTCTTCCGCAAGACACGGCATTCGTGACCGAAACGTGCTTGTTCTCTTGCAGGTCTACTGTTTCAATTAGGGGCAGCCATTTCCGTTTCAGAATTTAACTTACCCAGTTAATGATGAAATTTCATGATGTTTTACTCATTTCTTTAGGTCCTAACCGGTAAAATCAAATTAGAATGATCAATATTCTTGTTTCTGGGCCAAATAGCAGAAACAGAAATAAAATGCAATTTCGTTTGAGGAAATTGGTAAACAGAAGACTTCATACGAAATTTGCGTGACATAAGGAAAGCCCGACCTAATAGGATAAAACGCTAATCTTAATGGATCCTTATATAAAAATTAGGTAAAAATGACAAAAATATACCTTTTTAAGTTTTAATACGTAAATAGACTGAAATATGTCGGTTTTGGGGATAAACGGCTGCATGAGGGTGATCGTGAAACAGGCAACTCCCCTTTAATAGCATAGGAACAGAATTGAAAAGGGGGGATACGGAAGCAGCCAAAGGGTTGAATACGCCCTCCGGGCTATAGTTGCTGCACCTAAAAGAGATGCAAGGAAAACCTGCATCAGATAGGATGGGCTTTATGGGTACTATCCTCACGCCCTTCAGAATGATGGGAAACGAGATTGCTATGGGATCGCAGCATTCCATCAATTTTAGAAGGCAGTTGGCCGACTGATGCAATGGGAGCGGCGGGACAACTCTTACCGCATGCCCAAGGTCTTCAACCCCATTACATACACGTCATGAAATAAATGTAGGTGCCTCGGCATGTGAGAGCCTTGAAAAATCCAGATAGAGTACGAAGCATCCCCAAAGGTGAGCCCCGCAATCAATCTGGGGAGAAATACCTGCGAGAGAAAGTTCCCACAGGTTTGAGGAAATTGGTACACAGATGACTTCATACGAAATTTGCGTGGCGTAAGGAAAGGCCGACCTAATAGAATAAAACATTTATTTTAATGGAGAAAGCTCCCACAGGTATCCTTGTAGCAGTTGGTTAACAGGCTACATGAGGGTGAAATGCTTGCAGTTTTAGGTTTTGACTTCATGTTACGACTGCAAATTCCAAAACCAGCTGGGCTCTAAATTTTCTTACACATTGAAGATGTGATTGATACCCCCCACCCCCCAAAAATACTACATAATCCTAAAAATTAAGTTCTTACTCGTTAAATTTCATCAAATACATAAAAAAATAATTCGACAAGGTTGAAACCTAGAAATATCATTTATCGCAATCAGCTTTCGAAAAAAACCGACACCAGTTTTTCTCTGAGTGGAATATCTGTCTTTCGAAATAACTGGGTTCACTAAACAAGGAATTCGATAGCTGCGTACCTAGGAAATCAATGTTACTAGTCACACCGAGAGATGATTGCAATCAAGTCTGTCGATAAGTTTATTTCTCAGATCAAAATTGTTTTCGTAATGTGGATGAGTAATGCGAGTTTACTTATTAGACCAAACCAGCGAGGTCACTGGACTCAATTTACTTTAACGAACAGTTTACTTCACCAGTTCTTCTTGTCAAATGAGGTTGATAGAAGTAGGTATTAATATTTGTCACATTGTAACTATTATGTTTCATCTATGGTTAGAATTACAATTCTATAAAATTTTTACGACTTTGATGTTATTAGCTTATTGATCCATTTAAAAGTAATTGCATTTGTTTTTGGTGTTCCGGTATTTTTTAAAAGAAAAAAATAATTATAAATTTTTTAAAAGAGCTACTTGTAAATAGAGAAGAATTTCTTCCAATTGAAGGCCAGGCATGAAGGTCATGAAACTGAATTTAGATCAGGATGGAAAAATTTCGACCAGACCATAACTCGAATCGGGGACCAATTTACTTCACCACCTTCTTCTAAATCTATTTTATTACATCAGTAAATAGTGGACATTGAGTAAATTAATCAAAAGTACAACGAGTGCAAGTTCAAAGATGGAAGTATCGATTCTAATTGAAACTCAGGGATTGAGGGCATTAACTAAATCTAGAAGATTAGTTTGGGTAAAATATAGGTCCTGTGGGGCCTCGAATGTGATTAAGTATGTTTTAGACGAGCCAGATCTTTAGGTATATACAAGAAGGATGTCGCATCGGTTCAGGAGTCGACTCGGATTAGCTCAAATGCTAATCTGGATTCGAGTCCCGGTCTGGTCGAGATTTTTCCATCCTGATCTTCTGAAACTATATATTACTTTCAAGGCAGATTCATCGTTCTGCACTTAAAATTACGACCGAAGAATAACTATGTTTTGCAACATAATTATCTTCTGAGCAGGCCCGTTTTAAATGATTCCGTTCTGCTTGCTTTTGTAAGGCAAATAGTCACGAATAGTTTTGGCAGAACGGAAATCAGGAACACGGATTAATCATCCCGCAGCAGACCAATTATTGCATCGTTGAAAATATACCACGACCCAAAACCGGTGTAAACGTGTTCTATTGACATTATCAGCGCAGTGAATCCGTGATGGATGATTGATGGCCAGAGCGGGAGCAGCGCTGTGCGGCGTGGCGTTGCTTAAGGAGCGCAGTTGCGCCACGCTGGAGCGGAGCGGAGAGGAGAGGAGCGATTCTCACGAAACCTGCCGTGACTGTGGGAATTGCAACAGACGCGCCCCTTGCTAGCCGGGATCCCCGCCACAAGGGGCAACACGTACATTAATTGTCACTAAAGGTCAAAGCAGCTTTCCCTCACGTCAGGCGACAGGTGGATTCGGCCGCCAAAATTACGGTCTTTTGCTAAATCTGCGCTTCGCCGAATTATCAGCTCGTAAGCTCACATCGCTCATTCACATTACGAAAACAATTGTCTACTGAACAATAATTTTTTCCGCAGGCTTCAGCCAATATTCTCTGGATGTAAGTAGTTGAAACGTTCCATCTCTTCTTTTTATGACTACGAGGATGTCAATTATTTGTTACTAGCTGGAGAACCGGTGTTCTCCGGGTGTTTATTTGTATTATCCCGGTACATTATTTAATTCTTGGTCAACACACGGCTAAGCCGTCATTGAAAACATGACCATATGAACCTCAACCAATATCTCGACAGTCATAAACAGTCGCGGTACAATAACAGTACTAAAAATATTTTCAGTACTTTGGCAGAATAAAATTTCTTCCCCACTTAAAGGATTATTTTTTACTTAAATCACATATTAAAGATCATAATATAACACAGCGACCCACCTTACACCGGTTTCGACCCCAAAGTTATAATTTCCTTGTTTTTTCACATGACATATTTCCACCTCCACCCCTAATATGTTGCAAGGGATTGAAATCATACATAATATTGTCGGGGAAAACACTGTAAAAGTAATTGACCTCAATAATTATTTTTCGACTCAAATATGAGCTTTTATTACATATAAAAATACTACCAATTCCACCCGTCCTCCTAGGGTTATTGTTCGGAAGTTATACGCCAAACGTTCATGGGTAATTGTTACGTTTGACCGTCCGTTTTGTCGCCTCTCACCTGGACCCGACGGATTGGGGTTTTCCGGGGCCGTGGTAGATCTCGCTTGAGAAAATCCCGTTCTATTTGCCTCCAAACGCTGCCTACGCTCTTCTTCAGTCTAATTGTCTCGAGTATTATGAACTCGATTTGCGTTACACGTGCGCCGATCGACATTTTGACGCCTCGCTGGTGTCATTTTATTATCACTAACATTAAATAACACGACGATAAAACATTAAATACACATAAAAACACACGAAACACACTAAGTTTTGCTGTTGCGAAAGAAAGGGTAATTGAATACGAATGAATGTCAATCCGTCAATTCTGTATGAACATGTCCGTCCAGTCCACTGGTTGAGCTTATGATGGCTTCACGGCAAACCTTATAAGTTGCTATTGTTTGAACAGTGCCGGCTTTTACACGTTTACAACAACAGATCGAGTGATGTTGCTCGTCCCCCCTCTCTCTCTCATGCTGCAAAAATTATGCTTATAATAACACAGTAAGTGGGATTAATGATATTAGAACGACTAATATGACTTTTAACTTGCAGTTGATTTTTACGCCGTCTTTTGCGCGGCAATTCAATGGATTAATAAATATTTACAGTAATATCTTCTTAACTCTGCAAAGTATCAAAATGAAACATACACGAAACTAAGTTAAAATTCCTGTTTCAATCCCTGAAATTTTCATTGAAATCAGTTGGTCTCTTTTGGAGCATAAACAGATAAAGGGTATGGGCATTGGAGATTCAAACGCGTGGATTCCCGTAGAATTTTTTCTTATTATGAGATTTTAAAAGTTTTCCGTATTATTTTTTTAAAAAAATTATTTGATACCAAACGTGTCCTGGCAATAACGAATAAACACAAAAAGAAAGAAAGAATGAATTTGGTTCAGTCGTTCGGTAGTTATATATATAAAATTGAATCGCCGAAAAGTATGTACGCGCATAACTACAGTCGTAAATCCTCATATATATATATATGTGTGTGTGTGTGTGTGTGGATTTACGAAGTGCTTCGAGATGGATAACGATCGTGTCATATTGGGATGTTTCGGACTTTTGTGATGACAGACGATTAGAAATGAATTACTAGCATTTTTTTAATATCATTCCAGCAACGGAGTGTAAAAGAGCTTACCTCGACGGTGCTAATGGATGGCCGTAACCCTAAACACTTGTCAAATATTATTATAGGGCCTTGTCGAAGCCGAAAAAAAGTAACCTTGAAGTTCTTCCTCTTAATGCATACCCAAACATGACCTCAAACACAAAGAACAACTTGAAACGTTATGCAAACATTTAAGTAACTCAATGAGTAACGAGAAATGAGCCAAGTTCGCCGAGAACTTTCTATTATGAGACCACTTTCACTTTAGAAGAGAACAGCAAACATTTAACCTGCACCTCACGTAGGGCACCTTGTTACCTCCGCCCATGTTAAGTGTGTTTTCATCCTCCACTCTGCACCTGTCCTAACAAAGGCCCTCGGACTCAGGACGCCTTCAAACCAGAGCACATTCTCATGTTCCTTGAAGTGAATGCCACCAGTTTTTATGCACACGTATCACCGTATACACTTAATTGATATGATAAGTGTGGTTTGCATGAAATAATCAACCAACTGAACAATATTTAAGAATGATTTTTATTTGTCGCATCTTTTTTCATCACGAAAACTTAAGTTTAAGGTCCTTCATAAATCTACATTCACTAATGCAAAGAAATTTAACATCAGTTTCATTCAGTTACCATTTTGTGAAACTTAATTTTTATACTTCATTTGCCACTAAAAATAATTCTTAACGCATTCTCATTATGAGGATTTGAATATACGCAGGAACTTTCAGAAGTGTCTACTTCCATGTCATCTGTTGTCTATTTAGAATTCTCTACTTCGATGTTGTCCGCATAAAATTAAAATCAAGGCCACAGACATGCTTTGCACAATATTTCTAATAATTTTTTCTGTTTAGTCCCCTAATGTATTACGCTCATGGATACATTCATTAAAAATATTACTAAAATGGCACTCGATATTTATAGACTGCATGGACTTACAATAATAAAAACGTTGAAAGTGTTTGTAATTTTTAAATTCAAACATTAGATTAATGTGGAAAATTAAACTGGATTAATACGGTTTTACTCAGTCCGTAAATATATAAATATAATTCTTAAAATTCAATATAACAAAGAAAATAACCAAATTGTTAATAATAGGTTATGAGAGAAAAGAAAGTGACATGAAAGAAGAAACACATAACAAAACAATATAATTTCATTACATTAACACATGTCAAACAACCGTATCACTCCAATTAACTACACGGTAATTCTAACGTCCGTGTAACATTTCAAAAAAATTTATAGGGAAATGGCTCAACATAACGTAACAAATGATACTGTACGAGAAAGACTCACTTTTAAAGTTTTATTTTTGAACGTGATCCCGGAAAATACCATGAGAAACCACCTAAAATGAAAATTCTGCAATTCACCTTCAAATTGGGTGTGGGAATTTTTTTTAAATCTGTAAAAATGGCCAATAACAGCATAACAAATAATACTGTACGAGAAAAAAACGGCGTCTAAGTTTTTTTTTACAATATACGTAATTTTATATGGGTTCACCCTTCGTCACACGGCAGAATTCTAATCGCTAGTCCAATTCTGCTCATACCCGACCCACCAAGTCAGAATTGACGGTAAGACCAGTTGCTGCAGTTTCGTAAGTCTTCGAGGTTCTGTGGTAAAGATGGACCATAAACGTTATATTTGAAGAGTAAAAGTCGCAAAGCGTTAAGTCCCGGAACCGTGGTGGCCACTGGAGTAGCGCTAGACCAGAGGCTGCAGCACGGCCCATTAAACAAAGTGGAAAATTTCTCTTTCAGGTAATATTGTACGTAATTCTGCAAATATGGTGGGACGCGTAATTGTTGAAAGATAAAATCCTTCAGTTTCAAGTTGTTGGATGAGCGACAATTGCTGACCTTCCAGCAGCTCCGGTCGGTGTCTAAACGGTATCTTCAAGTAATGCTGCCTAATATTATTTTAGTAATTATTTCTGATTTTTCCAAATAGTCCAAGAGCATTCGAAATCACAGTGGACATTATTTTCCCGCTGAAGAGACAGTTTTCACTCTCTTCCCTGCATTTGGACCCACTGCTTGCATTGTTGCTAACGAATCCAGGTTGTCATGAAACGCTAACTCTGATCCAGACATTTCAATATAAAGCAACAGGTCACATTGTTAAACTTCGATTATTATCTGTACCGACCACTAGCAGTGAATTGCGAACTGAAAGGGGTCGATGTCACCGAAAACCAAAATTTTGGGTATATGAGATGTGAATGGAGGTTCATGAGAATGTCGTGACCAAAATTTTGGCATTCTATAAATGGATTAATTCACGTACTGCAGATAGTACCTATGTAATTACATGTTACTCTCTTACAATAGACATTAAATAGATTTCCTATGAAATAAATTTTTTTGGATCATCAATGCTTACGAAACTTAAGTGTCGGAGCTTTGTGGCTCCATGGTTTAATCATGGGAAAATTCGAGATCGAAGATGGGAACATCTTGATAATATCTATATTTAAAAGTGATGCCTGGACAGTTAGCCTAAAGGTCTATTTAATTAAAAATTTTAGCATACTATTTTGAAATTTCGTTTCTATCTTTCCTGGAATATCATGTTTGTTTTCGGAAATATGTATTGATTCTAATGTTTTCCTTTCTAATAAACTTGTTTGCTGATTTAATATTTTAACATTCTCATAATCTATATAATTTTTAAAATTTAAATGGTGAAGCCTCGAGACGGTATTGGTTTTAGTGGTGATTTTCGCATTATTTTTATGGTTATATATTGTGACATTTACATTAATACCCATGTGTGCAATATAGTTTTTTCATAATGTTTACAATCTCTTTTATAAATTTCATTATTTTTTTCTTTAATTGGGATTTTAATCTTAAGTTTCTTTACACAGTTTTTAAATTATTTTGTGGTTCTAGTCCAAATTTCGTTTCATTGACAACAAATTTTGTTTTTATAATTACATATATATATTAATTGTTTTATTGAATTTATTTCTGATTTATCATTATTGCTTATTGGAGGTTATGCATTATCTTTAATGATTGTTATGTTGTCTTTCCTTTATTTTTCTTAGCCTATAAGTTATGGTCATACCTTTTTCCTTGCCTTTTTATTGTTTAAGTTTTTACTATTAATTTTACTTAAATTATAATACCATAATTTTATTATAAATTTTTTGCGGTAGAAATTATTTAATGGAATGTCGTAGGTTTTCTCGGTGAATCTTCTGAGTAAATAGTTCTTGGGCTTCCACCTGGGTCAGGTTTGTATTTTGCCACGACGTTTCGATGGTAAATATCTCTTCCATCTTTCTCGAAAGATATTGTAGGTATTTGTTTTCATTACTCTCAAGAAGATTTTCTTTGTGTATGTTAAGGTTTTTGTATTAAATTATTTGCTACATTCCTTTAACAGTGAAAATGATTATTAGAAATATAAGTAAGTTGTAAGCTGTTATAGGTTTCTTAAATTATTTTCTAAGTTGTTATTGTCTCTAATTATTGTTAAAACAACTTATTTTTGTTTAAGTAACTTCTCTTCCTAATTTATTAATGGCTTTAAGAACCTGAGGTTGATTTAAAACCTGTGAATAATTGGTTGTACTTAATCATTCAGTGGGCCCCAGGAATAATTTAAATAAATAAATAAAAGTTTGTTTCCAAACGTCATATTCGTTCATAAGAAAACCTATGTTGATCTGTAAATAACTTGTGATAATATTGTGTGATAGGTGCACTCTAAGTTTTGTATTAAAGTGGGCATCTGTCTGTAACTCACTCTGGCTGCACTTGGCCGGGACGGGCAGTGACAGGAAGCGGCCAGGTCTGTTCTGCGGCTGGCGAACCTCGCTGATGGCAGGGGTGCCAATCACCACAGCGCACACGGCCAGCACCAGCAGCGGCACTGCTACCAGCTTCATCTGAAACAATGTGCACACGTCGTTGCATAACATTACGACTCAGCGACTTTCAGCAGTAATGTCTGCATGTCCTACATGCCATGAAAACGCAAACACTGACGACTTCAGTGCTTCGCTTCCTAAACCCAAAGATCTAGCGTTCTAGTTCTGAACGTGACTGAAATAATGTTATCTGATCGTCGCGGACGCAGTTCAGATTTCCTAATCTTTGAATGAATAGAGAGCGGATGGAACAAGAGACATCACGTTCCGGATATTTAGCAGATAAAACCTGTGGAACAATTTTTAAACATTTACCCGAATGCATCATAATTAAAATACCACTAGGAAGAGAAACTCCAGCTAAATGAACAAACTGTCCCACAGAATCTGCCCGAAGGAATTGGCTCTTTCACATAACGTCTTCATAGGTTACTAAACGCGTTCATAAACGTTAAATGTCTTGAGATTGAAGTGACAATGTATCATATTACAAGTTACAAAAATTAATTTTCGAAGTAAGAAAATAATGAAAAAAAGTTAACCGGACTAGTGACTTGAACCGAGGACCTCCTGATATCCAGCCAGACGCTCTACCAACTGAGCTAATCCGAGTCTCTAGGAATTAGGGTGTGAAGAGTGTGATTAGTGAATTGGTAGGTGAGCCTAGCTTAGGTTTACGGGAATGGAGAGATGTTGCATCGGTCCTTGGACGTCGACTCGGATTAGCTCAATTGGTAGAGCGCCCGGCTGGATATCGGGAGTCCCTGGTCCGGTCAACATTTTTCCATTCTTGTCTTTCTTCTAAAATTATCAACAGGCATTACTGAGCTTCATTGGAAGCATTTCCACTTCCTTAGATTATAATAACATAAATTTTGTTTTGAGAAAAGATACTGAACATTGCCTGTATCAAACTCACGTCTACTCACACACCGACGCATTGAAATCGTAAATACGAGGTCTGTATTTAATGTAAGTACCGATATTTATCATTTCCCAGATGTTTTATTATCAATCTCCTTATACCTCACACTACTTCTCCACATAGTCAAAGCATCGTCCCTTTTCCTTACATCGGAGCGTCTCGAAACGTTCAAAACAATTGAACGACCCACCGACTGTGGAGTCAGATCAGTGATTAATCGATAATTGTGTGAGATATGTGTTTGTTAAGAATAGGATGTTGAGACCAGCATCCTGTTCTGTGTATGTCCCTCGGCATAGTACGACGTATGAAGTCCGAAAACCTCTCGTCTAGAATGCTCATGTCATCCCGTGAGACCGTGTAAAGTAAATGACTACCAACAACTATCATCAGTCTGTCGCCAATGGCCCTTGAGCCGGACCCTCGAGGTTATAGAAAATGTTTATTTGTTTAAAGTCGCTTCAACAGCTAGGTCAAGGAAATGTTATTGCAGAATGAATACGGCTCCCACTCCAAGTTCTTTCCCGTCTTGTTGGAAAAGCAACAATAAAGAGCCCTACGAATGGAGGAGCAAAATTGAGTGATGAAATAGTGAGAAATAAGATTAGACAGCATGAGGAAGGTCGTGAAAATGTGCACGTTGAGCCGCGGTGCAGCCGACCATCTGTGATCACAGACTTTCTTTCAGGAAGGTAAACCAAATCAGGTTCCTCTCACGAATAACTACGGTGGCTATGCGAAGAAGTGTGAGTTAATGGCTGATATTAAAATCTCTAGAAAATAATGTTCTCTAATTTTTTAAAATAAATATCGGTACTCACTTTAAAAACATCCCTCGTACTTCTAGAGTTCATGTTCAAGGAGGTAGTTTAAGTTTAACACTAAATACCATGTATTGTTAAAATTAATTTAAAATAAACAGTTACAATAAATAATGGGTCAGAAGTGAATAATTTAAGAAATAAAATTACCATCAAACTACGTTCATTCCATAAATAAGCCACGTTTTCAGACCTGTAAAATTAGCATTAAAGGGAAGTTTGTGGGGTAATAACATAAGAGGGAGGCAGGGATGGAATACGCTAAGCAGATTAGGGAAGATGTGGGATGTGGTAGTTATGCGCAAATGAAAAGGCTTTCCAAGGAAAGTTAGCATGGAGGATTGCATCAGACAAGTCTTAGACTGAAGACCACAACAACAATGTTCTAATGAACAAAGAATAATAGGTTGCTTTGAAATTATTCTTCATGTAAACTTGATCAGGTCCATGGCATTGTACAAGAAACGTTACGTTTCTAGCAAATCGTTTTCTTAACGTTCGGTAATTGTGAGTTTCTTTATTAATTTACTCATAACTGACTTCCGAGTCATATACATTAGAGAAAGATGCTAAACTTTTATCGAAACGTCCGCCTTGTTTAAATTATTACAGTACTCTTCACGTTTCTATATGTGTAGTATTTATTTTTATTATTCTTACAGCCGTCAAAAAAATTATACACTTAAAGATTGTTTGAACAAAATATATTGTTTAGTAAAGGTATGTAAATAACATGTCCGTCCGTGCGAATGCCGAGAACAGCTATTTTAAAGACGATTGTCAATTAAAAATAAATATAGAATGTCGATGTGTGACATTAAGCATTACGAAAACGTTAAAATTAAATTGACTAAAGAAAAGAGAAGTTCTGTAAGTAAAAAACAAGAAGGCTTCTTGTACATATTCTAAGTAGGATACACAATAGAGGCAAAAGCACTAGACGGAAACAAGAAGAGCAACTGAACATTTAGATTGAGATGTGGCTTTTGATGTATTACTTCAAGGAATCTATAGAATACCGTGTAACTGTTAGTAATAGAAACATCAACGGTTACTAGGACGTTTTTCGTAGCTCTTAATAAAAATAAAGCATGCTAACTGTATAGAGCTTGTTAGAAAGAATTTTCTGGTAAAATCGTTGGAGATTAAAAAATATATTTTTTTAGAAACTGACTATTGAGTAGTAATTTAGACAGCACTGAAGAGTGTAAATGATGTAGAAAGTTCTCTCTGGTTTTCGCCGGGCTAATGCAGCCCTTAACAAACTAACTGTTGTACAAAGATGGAAACCAGACATATCTTTCTACATTAAATAGGTTTATCTGTTGAAATTCAAAACCCGATTAGTATTATCATCATTGTTCCTCCTTAGTCTCTAATTTTTGGGTTGAAATAGAAAAGATAATTATACAGTTTGCTACATTCATTAGCAAATCAACGAGGACTTTAAAACAATAAAGATCTTTATTTTAGGGTCCTCTAAATTTTTTTGTTACTTTTAAGATTGTACATTTACACAGAATTACAAATTAATTCGTTTAAAACAACTAAAGAATTTCTGTGAGACTTTTTGTTTCTTAAGAGTCTTTAATTAATTAAATTATGTATTGACTCTGGGGTCCATAAGTGTATGGTATCCCTCCCTTATCGGTTTTACAGATTTCCTGAAACCCGTCCCGTAACACAAAGGTCAGAGGCAGTTTCACTAGCAGGGCAAAACGTGAGTGGGCCTAGAGTTTGTTGCAAAATTCAGCCTCGAACTAGTATTTTAGAAAGGATTCCCGAATAAAGAACGAAGAAAAGAGCATAAATTTGTTATCATTGAGTTAAAACTGAAATCTCGTAACAGAGGGTTCGTGGCATCAATTCCCGAATTTTCATTTCAGAGGAAACCTTGAGATTCTGATAGATAGATGCTTCCATTGACTAACAAACATTTTTCTTTACTTGTATCAGTAAAAGTTTCGTTACTGAAATTTATAGAAACTTATGCGTTTATTAATTCTATTCAGAAAATCGTGCATACGATTAGTAATTTGCTATTTTAGCGTCAAGGAATCTAAGTGATAGTATGTGATTACTCAATGATTTTGGTGTTTAACAGAAACCTTACGCATCGTATGTGTTAGCAGTTTCCTTTCACAGTGACTAATGAACGAAGTGTGAATAGAAAGCTGACTTACTCTGTATCTCCGTGTTTCAGTGAAGCCTATAAACTTTCCCCGTTTCGCAAAATTGCGTATAGACATATGTATTGTAGGTATGACTAATCGCATTCTATAATTGCTGAGCGGGACGACAAAGGACCGGAGAACAATAGCAGAAACTCGTATAAAACCAGACTGTGTTCTGCTACATTTGCCGAGCGTATGTGTTTCTGGCTTTCTATTTCGAGGCACTCATAATTTCCGGAAATGGAAGAAGTAACTCTGCACACAATAAAAGTTATATCCCAGGCTTTCATTTTCACTCTCTGTGAAGGAGCCTGGAGAAACAATGTGGGGTACGAGGATATCAACGCATTAATCTAGCTTCGCCGATGTCTGAAGCGCACGGCAAAGGCGTGAAAGTGAGCGCCTCTGTTGCGTCAAGGAAGCTTCGAGTGCGAGTGGAGGAGGACATCTTTAGTGTGCGTTTGTGTGTCATTACAGCGGTTTCGCAACTCGTTCCTATTCAGGACTCCGCGCTGATCAGCGTAACTGCGACTGTTGCTCTTATCTTGACAGAAATATCCCATTTTCCAGCGGGGACTCATTAGCATTTCGCATGTCTGTTGAGCAAGAGGACGCTCAAGACCCGAATTTCCTTCCCCGTTGACCTGCTTTCATTACATCCACCAACAACACTGTGAAAATGCGATTCGTTTCTCTGTCTACATCTTATTGTAAGATCCAAAAATCCCTTTCGTCAAGAGAATAATTTTTATTACATTCTCATGAGTAATTTGCGTAATATCAAATGCAAAAATATATATTACGAGATAATATAACTTCTGAAAAACAAAAAAAATTAAGAATGACAAATTTGAAACGAATCGTAGAAAAAGTAATCAGGTTGTACGAACACTAATTGAAACTTTTCTTTGAGCGAAGGTAATGAAAGCTTGTTTTAAATAACTCTCCTGTTTCCAGGTGCGTGGGTGAAGGTCCAAGTAAACGACGTTTCGAAAACGTCCTGACCTGAAGCTTCGCCCACCCGGTTGGAAATCACCTTTGCAATTTAAATAAATAAAATACCCAATCAGTCTGGATAATTAAGCATAACCTATATTAAAACCACAAAAACAACGTTTCATCCCGTCCTTGGGATTTCATCAAACGATATTAAATTTATGTATCTTCTACATGACTATTTTGGTGTCTAAATATTTATGTTAATATATAAGCCAAATGCCTGTCTTGGGTATTTTTGTTATCTATTCAAGTGTTACATAACGATATCCTACCGTGATTAAGTAATTTAACATCTTTTTTTCCCGTAGAATAAACATTTTAAAGTTTTAACTCAACTTGAAATTATTTAGCTTAAACAGAAAACAGTTTCATATGCAGGTATTTAAGCGATGATTTAATTCACATTTATTTATTGCTACTAAACATTAGCAGTATACATATAATATTAACTTAGAATTCCTTTTCGATATTATACGTGTGAATTTCGTAGTTTTGACTAATATCCTCAGAGAACTATGTATTAGAATATTGTACTGATAGTTTATTACGTAACTGATATTCAAAAATGATCATTGAGTAGAAATAACTTCTTTTTATTATTTATAGTCGCATATATAATAATCTTAAACTAAATAAAATTGGCTGTTAGCGTCGCACTCGAGAAATAATCATTTTTGTATATTTTCTAAGTCCTTAAAATGTATTGTTACTCAAATAAAATGGCTATTATATATCCAAGTTATTTCGTGCTAAACAGACCAAATGGATGGATCAACTACCTTGTGTTTTACAAATGAAATTCATTGTTTATATGTCAAGGAACTAAAATTACGTACGTGTGTGTGTTTTTGTGTATGTATGATCCGCATACAAATCTAAATGCGTGGAGCAATTTCAACCAAATTTTACACACGCGCATTTTGTGACTTGATAATCAGTACTGTCGGGGGCGGGGGTGGAGGAGACGGAACATTTTAAATATGCAAAATGGGCTGTTATTCCCGACGAATAAATAGCATTCGGGGTCCTTTACTTTTACCGTGTTTTCCGCGACCTTATTTTTATCCCTCCTACCCTAATGACTTATAGAACTTACTACAGGATATATTATGCCCTTACGTAGCCTGCGTGTATGCATGCGGGGCATTGTTACCACGACGTTCGCGAGAAACAAAAAGTATCATAACTTATGTAAAATGTTAGTTATATTTAAACATTAATATCCCGGACATCGCCGGACAGCAAGCTGTAATGTAATAAATAACTTATATTTTAAAAAGCAGACGAGCGAAAAATATATTTAAACTGAAAGTAGAAGGAAAATGTAGTGAGGAGGCATTGAAATGAAAAATAATAGTGGATTTCAGATTATTTTACAGGTGAAGTGTCGAGTTTAGAAGGTTGTTGTGCATAATGGTGAATGACACTGCAAGGAATGCGCAAGGACTTCCTGCTGAATTATTTATAGCGAGGACTCCGTTACGCTCCTTGGCCCACAGATGCACGAGGTCGAGAGCAGCGTCCGTTCCGTTGTGCCAGTAACCGACCTGGCAATATATTATGCTAAAGACTCGTGAGCAGTGAGCAGTGAAAGTACAGCACGGACACGCTTTATGCAACTCGAGTCGGTGGCGTCATCTACGATCTGCGGACGTTTCGTTTGACCCAAAACGTGTGGCTCCGGACGGTCATCACCCAGAAGCAGTCGACCTCGGAACTAGATTTCTAATATATTTAAACTTAATTTCTTATAGTAGTTTAATTTTCGTTCATAGAAATCCGCGTGACTGCACTTGATAAAACTTACGAAAGAATACGGGAACGGAAAATCTTGAAAGTTCCAAAATTGTCAGTGTTATATGTGCAGACAAGTAACCAACTGGTAAATCAATCCTTGCAAGGTGACTCAATATGAGGAAAAAAAGTGTGTCACTATTTTTTAATTTATTGATAAAAATGTGTGTTTACTGCTATTATTATAAATAAAATAATTAATGCAACTCGATAATTTGAACTGGTTATAAAAATGTACTTCTTGTGAACCCAACGATTAGACTAACAAAAAGGATAAAAAGTAGAAAAGTTGCTAAAAATCTGGAAGTAATATTTATGAGTGACCGGTTTCTCTGTAACTATTGCCTATGGGCAGACTTGTACTTAAAATTTTTATCTAAAATACTTGCGTTTTTCGGTTGAGGAAACGTTTAAAAATTCATGACATATATTAATATATTGGCTTATAGAAATCGGTCAATATTAATGAAAATGTGACTTTATTGACATCATAAAATATTCATTTTGAGGAACGGATTTAGAATCCCAATTTTTGTAATGTATTACTATCATTTTTTAGATCATTTATGTACTAAGGCTTGTTACAGCCAAGTTCCTTGTACACAGATGCCTAAGATCCATGTTTGTAGCAATCCCTTGGAGAATGCCTTAAAGTAGCAGCACTAAAGGGAATCAGTTTCGTGAACATACAAAGGTAAATAATTGGTAACATTATTCAACTGATTTTAATAGATTACTATACAATCGGACACATTTTTCTTTTCAATTACCGTTAAAGTACACAATTACGAATTGAGGTCAAATTACATAGTGTTTTCAAATAATTTTTCACTAAGAGTGTTATTGCCACTGGCAAACACACTATATCGAGGTTCCTTAAATTTCTAACTTCTCCTTACGGCGAAAATGGTTATTGAAAGAGTTTTTAAAAGTTTTAGTAGCAGCATTTATTTTTCAGTCATTACAGTGTTTCTGAAATATATTCGTGACTAAGTTCTGATTAAAAAGATCATTTTTTGATCTTGAAATGAAGACTTACCTTGCTGTTCTGCGAATGACTGTTTGAAAATACCTGTACGCTAAAGGAGTAACGGCTTTTATATATAGTCTCGAGTGGTGGAAGGAAACGCCCCCATCTTCCCTCGCATTGGTTAAGGAACCGCCGAAGGAGAAAGGAAGCGGATTTCGAGATAAGAGACGGAGACCGCGAGGATGGGGCGTGAAAATGCCATGGGGAGGGGGAGAGGTTAGAGCGGCGGGGGGGGGGGGTGAGGAGGGAAGGGGTCAGTCGGCAACAAGAATGGCAAGACTTGCAGTACCTGTTGCGTGTTTTGTGATTACTACAGTGACCTTACACAGCTGGCTCATCCTCCCCTCCAAGCGAGTGACCTTGAAGCTCGTTAACTGTACTTTCACTCGCCTCATTCAATGTCAGGCGCGTTATTTTTTACGCCCCACGAGCTGTTTTCCCGGCGCGGCGGTACCTTGATTCAGTTCGAAGTATTTTAGTGCTCTGACCACATATTTATTTCACAGAAGGGCAACAAATTGTTCGTTCGTGGAAGTGATTAAGCGACATCCTATATGCAGTCCGTGGTGATTTCTTAAACGCTGATAATTCAAAGAAATGTTACACGGAATCTTTGGGACGTGAACAGCAAGGAGTTGAAAAAATATGTAAAGCGGAACCATGGAGATGAAACACTTTTGAAATAAGGCTTAAATTTCTATATAAACGCAGCAGCTCACAGCTTCCTTACATAAAAGGTATACAAATTATAAATAGTTGGATAAAACTAAGTTACGGTTGTAAGTGAAAACAGTACGGGTCAAGAATTCAAAAATAAAGTGAAGAACCTGTCAGGCCATTTCCGCTCGAAAGTTAGGAAGTATAAGCGTTCGTGAAAATGAAAGTGTTGTTATTGGAAGGACAGGTATTTTGTGTACATGTATGCTCATTTATTCCTTTTTTTGCAAATAAGTCCTTTTTCCGTTGATATTAGTAATGATTCCCATTTATTCAACTTTTTCGTCGTCCATTTCTTCCCGTTCTTTTAAATAATCGGCATTACTCCAGAAGTGTGTATTTTTGTAACTGCCGTCGATTGAACTGTCACCTCTGGTTAATGTAAATTAATATGAAAATGAAATAATTTTTGACCGTTTCTTTTTCAGACAGTTCTATTATTTTTAATCAAACAACGTTTCGGTGCATATTGGCACCTTCTTCAGGTTTTGCTCTTCACAACATGTGAAATACATATTTCAATTTGAAATTAAACTTTTACATAGCCAAATATATACAGGGAATTGACAAACTAAAAACTTACCAAACTATTGTTACATACAATTTTTAAAAATTCAACATATTATAAAATGTTATAAACACATATATCTCATTTTAATATGAGACGTTAATTGATTTAATAAATATAAATTAATTATAATATTAACTGACGTAATGAATAACGATTCATTTTCTGTATTTATTCTGTTATACTTTTAATAAAATTTTCCCAAAGTTTTACAGTATTTTTCTGGATTAATCTAAACTCAAATTAACGTTTTTACAATGAATATTCCGAAAAATGGAATTGTTGTTAACTAAGAAAATAGAACTAACAGACTATCAATTTTAGCTTTACATTAAAAATTTCCCGTGGTGTTTTTCGTATACTCTCAATTTCAACAGTGACATCTGAGTTTGTTTTGTTAAATATTTTTCTGAATTATCTCACTTCAATGACATACACGTGCAGCAATCAATACAGTATTTAATATCAACCAAAGACTTCTTTATAAAATTAAGTTCAACTTGAACATAAAAATCTTCCCATAATTAATGTCTGTAGTAAACGGAGTTATCTTGCGTACATAGGAAGTGCTACGATATACATGCTCGGATAATAGATTTTGACCCCCCTGCAGGCCGGAGATAACAGTCAACATAGGTACACTCCATGTCAGAAATATTGAGTACATCTTCCAGAATGCGGCAAGCAATACGCCTTCCGTTCGGAGGTTGAATTAGGCTCTTATTGGATAATTCTTTTAGGAGTGTAACAATTCCGCACCCAAAGTAAAAAAACAAAATTAAACAGCAAGTGGAGTATCTCTACTTAGACACCGGTACCAAGTTATCTGCCAACCAGACGAATGCTGATATAGCTGCCGGTTTAAAATTGCTAGGATGCAACTATATAATATTTTCATAGATTCAATTCGTACTGCGAATATATTTTACAAATTATATATATTTAGGCAATATATTAATATTTTTGAAAGACGAATGTGTCGTAACGTTAACGAAAATGTGTTTTTCAATCACCTGACGAAAGCGACAAGGGTTTCAGAAGCATTGTGATGTACTTATTTTACCTCTTACTTTCTCCTGCTTCATTTTGTAATTAGCATATGTATTTAATACAGACGAATTATATTAACGAACAAAAATGATATGAAAGATTTCAGTCACTGTTTATTTATGTAAATGAACAAAAGACATATTTTCTTAAAACAACAGAATCACATGTATAAAAATAAAGACAGATTATTTAATCTTTATATTGAATTATCTAAATAGCGATATATGTTAAGACGTAAATATACGATTAATTAAACTGCTTATTATAAAATTATTAATTTACTTTGCGTCTGCTTTTATAAAAATATTGTTACAAAAGAGTTGAATATTTTGAGAGAGAAAATTTCCAGTAAACCTTGTTCCGGAAACGCATAGCTAATGAATACTGTCCATTGTAACTAAAGACGTATAGTTGTGAATATGTCTTAAGGTCAACAGTGGAAGGCATTAGCCAGTTTGCACAACTCAGATGCAGGAGCAGGTGATGCTTTTACTGGACGAAAGACCTGGAACCAGCGTGCGGCGATTGGCAGCATCAGAAGGCGTGAGTCATCCTCTTCTCTGAATGATACTACGTCAACAATTGACGCATTCATACCATCTTCACTGCGTCCAGGCACTAAGACCAAAAATATCACCGTAGCAGATTACAGTTCTGTCAATGGCTCTTGCAGACGTGTGCTACAGATCCACTGTTATGTACCTCATTTTTATTTGTTTTAACTTTATGTACTGACCAGAGATAACCAGCATGTGTGGGCTGAAGCAATTGCTGAAAGAAGACATCATTTCTTCATCAACGTATGAAGGGGTGTTCTTGATGATAAATTGCTAGGGCCATGCTTACTACAACAAAAATTAAATGATATTCACTTCCTCCGCAATGTGCGTGAACATCTGACGCTGACATTTTAGAACCGCTGGATTGGTCTAAAAGGCCCCACACCATGACCCCTCCGTTATGCAGACTTCAATCACCTACATTTCTGGTTATTAGGACACTTGAAATAATCAGTCACTACCGGATCGCGTCTTCAATGCGTGCAAACACAACAACATGCGAATGCATTGGCACAAGAGCACCTCATATAATAAGTATCATGAATTGACGTCAGGCTGAACCTCTCCTATGAACAAGCGTGCGGATTTCTGAAAGGATGCGTTTCCGGGCCCATGTTTTATTGTACGCTTTTTCTTTCAATATTCGACACTTTTTAACACACTCTATACAGCAAAACAGAAGTTTTATTCAGTTACGTCGTATCGTGCCCTTATTTGGGACTTCATCAGGTTTTTTCTTTCAAATTTTTAACTACAGATAATTTGTTGGAAATTTAAGCTGACATATTCAGTTGAGAAATAAGTTATTAGGATTTCCAGATTCTTAACTAATTTTGTTAAAATATATAAAAGATATACAAAATTGTAAGTAATATTATTATTTTATTACAATGAAATTAATTCTCTGTCTGTAATGAAATCGTACAATTTATTTTTACATAACCAATAATGTACCGGTAAGAATAGTAGCTTTAAAAACAAATATAAGAAAAAAAGTTCATCCTATATTTTCATGTCTGTTGTAATGTTGGGTTCTGTGGCTAACTAAAAAATGTTAAATTAGATATAATAGTTATTAGATACAATCGAGCAAAAAAATTAATTTATTTTATGTTTTACCACAATATGAAAATATATTTATTTGCGTTTTCCACAAGGATACGTAGAAAGTACAGTCTAAATGATTTTCCAAATTAATTTAAAATGGCGGTATACTACTACTTATCGTAATTAATTTATAGTACTTATTTGCTGAAATTGCGTAACAGTAGAGTAATATGTAAGAACTTGTTTATTTATTCAATTATAATACTGCCTCGCCGTTTCCTTTTTAGCAAGTACGACATTAATAGACTCAAAATCATTGAACTCATTCATGTGAAATTTTGAGATTCCTTTGTACAAAATAAACTCTTTAACGTATTGCAATTCGTGAAATTATTTGCCATTAAGTTGGAAAATGTCGAGGTAACACTCGTTGATAAAAAAATTATTATTCACAAAAGAAACAGTAAATGTAAAATTCAATTCAGTAAGATACAGATTGGATTTTAATGATTATATAATGGAATGACAGAGAAAATTATATTAACGTCCGGTTACAATATTTTGTATAAATGACAGTAAATTCAATTTTGCTAAAATAGTTTTCTCATGAAAATTTATCACTAACTGATTCAAACAGCAGGTAGCGCTGGGCGTGCGATATGGTTCCTGAGTGAGTGATTCAAACATCAGGTAACACAGGGATCGCTGGCCGAGCGCTCTAATTCATGAGTGAGCGATTCAAACATCAATATCACAGGAGTGGAGTGAACCAAGGGAGCAATCGCTCTTTTCTTCGAGTTCAAAGACCACTCACCCAGCAGAAGTTAATTGTCTGATTCGGATCTTGATCGAACTGTAGCTATAACTCCCACCAAGAAAAAATTTGCTTCCGTAAATAAATTCAGTCATTCAGCTTTAAAATTTGATGCATATTTCAGCATTTTAATTTGGACATATTTCAGTTATTCTGGAAGTGGTAATCGACACTACTCATACTAAATTTGTAAAATTTGGATAAAGTAAGTCAATATTTTTTTCGCCAAAAAATTAGTTTATTTTGTAGAAATCATGACACATATGTTAATTTACTATTCGTTTTATTTTGTATAAGATTGTATATATTCAAAATTTTAAAAGTGAAAGATGTATTGATGGCGCCTTATATCACGCCAGATATGTCATTAAAGGATACATTATTAACAATTGTTTTACGTCTTTCAGAATCTCGCGGAAATTCGCCACGTTGTACGATTGATTTCAGGATGTAGCCGAAACTGTGTTCACCAAATCCGAACCAATGGGATCAATAAGCGACCTCGCGTACCACGCTGGTGCAGGTTCATTGTTTGTGAATGTGCTCATAAATTTAAAAATTGAATGGGTATTGTTTTTATGTCTGTAATGTTTGAGCGCACGTATTTTCATATACTGATTAAAATTATGCTCACTCCAAGAAGTCTGACAATATTGTTTGCTTTCCGAAAGCCCGGCCATCACTTATTCCTCTCCTTATCGTATAACAACGCAAATTCCTCATTCTCTTCATCCTATTCCAGACAATGGAATACCCAAACAATAGTATCTCTCAATTAAATCCACAATTGTCCTAATCGTTTTGCATCAACATGAGATAACAGACATATGAAAATACCAAAAATGGAACAGGTCTCCTAAAGACAATGCCCGTAAGAGAATGTTTCTTAGTTATATAAGAAACACCTGCTTCTTAAAGCAATAAGACATTGGAGGATGCTCTGGAGTTGGAATTCCCTGACCTCGCGTACCACGCGAAAGAGCATACGAAGCCACTGAATGCCATCACCTTCACTGAAGTTGCTCTTGGCGAAACTCACGAATCAAGCATAGTGAACTACTCAAGGATTAACTTGACGCCCACATCAAAAAATATCTTGCTTGAGCTTTATTCAAATAGTCCACGGAGCCGCTGTCGTGAATTCCAACGAAAGACGCACCGCACTACCACGAACCACTTTCGGAAAGAAGACGCAACATAAATAGACATCGTTCGTGTATTTTTACAGCGTTTAATTATTAAAGAGTATAAATTAAAAAATATCTCATTATATTAAAGAGATATATTTTTCTTGTGGTAACCGGAAAACGATCGAAATCTCATCAGCAGCAACCAGTCATTTTGTCTTGAAGCATTCACCTTAATATAGAAACTCCTGTGTTTACTGTATCTTCCTTCCCCTCCTGCTTAGTTTCGGCGTTATTCCTTTCTCCTTATTGTCAGATTTCCTACGTATTATAGCAGTTATTTATTAGTCTATGACCATTCCATTTATAATTTTACCATTTCAAGTATTATAACATCAAATATTGGTATATTATTTAACTGACCGACTGTAAAGATTGATTATAATTTTTAAAACCACTTAGAACTAAATTGTTGTTTCCAGATCAGGTCAATGTAAGATGTCATTTTATTATTAATTTAGCCAAGTAATGCAAATTTTTACATTAAAAAATAACTAAGTTCCAGAAACGTCCAGATAAAACACAAAGGATTCAATTTTATTAAGCACACACGATCCAATAATGTAGTAACTTTTAGTTATACTTTATTACTTACTTTAATCCGTACAATACTTTTTATTTTATATTTGCATTAATATATAATAATAGACTGTGTGATGAACACCTATTCAGGCCCCGCGGAACACAGATTGGCGAACCCGGTACATAGCTAATATAGAATTTCAGCACTGAAATCGCAAAACTCCGGAAATAAAAGTAACGGTCACAGAACGCAGTCCACGGTGCAAAATTGTCCTTTACCTGATGAAGTAGATGTATTAAATTAAATAAATATGAAATTGCTTGCTGACTAATTGGCTGTATTGTTTATTTATTTATACCTAATTGTCAGATTATTTATTTATAAGTAATTTTGGTCTAAATTAATTGCTGGAGAATTTAAGCCAAAAAATAGCGTATACCATGAAAATAAGAGTAATATCACATTTTCTTGAATTTAATGGTTTGTTAATAAGTGTGTTTATAAAATTATCGCCAAGTGTTTAGCTTGATTTTATTCTTTGCCCTTTCAAGATTGGTGGAAATAGCTGTAAGTCATCGATATGCAATCAGCATTGTAACTTATGTTTACAGTGGGAATTTGGCTGAAGATCACTGTTTGAAGTGTGTTTTTTTTAATTTGGTAAAATTCTAAACAAGGAAGTGTAAAATATTTTTAAATAATTCAAAATAGAACTTCAAATGGTTCTAAATAAAATCGTGCGTTCTTATTAAAGTATTCAACTAAATTATAATGAGAACAATTTAATATAGTGAATATATTTGGCGTTGTTTTTTTTATTGCTACTCGTACTTGGATGAAATAGAAGACTTATTCTATTCCGATTGACTAACTCGTAACTTAATCGATACAGTTGGGTTGCGTGTCTCACAGTGCATTGAAATCTCCGACTTGCGTGCCCTGAGATAGTTCATGCACCAGCTGCTGCAGCCATTGTGTAATGATATTTACGTTTCCCAGAGCGCTGGTATGTTTCGCCGTGCAACCCAATTGCCCTTTCTTACTTTGTTCAGAGAAAATTACTGCAATGTCCGTTTAGATTTAGAAGTAACGATGCAGACGTTACCACACTACGTCATAAAACGTAGCCTAGAAAGCATTTGCACGAGCGAGCTTCTTTGTTAGCTGAGGCTGCAGATGTATTTATGGACCACTCAGCTAGTCTCGCCTTAATACGTTTTGGAGATTAGAGAATTATGACTTGTGATTAGTTATCACGGACCATAATGTCTGGAACAAATTTTCGTTCATTGAAAGTGTAAACGTATAGCCGAATAACTGCTACATTTATCATAGAATAGCAATATAGGAAAGAGAGAGCGATACTTCTGCTAACTTCTTGAGGACGTAAACTATATATTTTGAATTTTTCTTTAACACTTTATGTCTCTCATCGATAAAGTAGTTGATGGAAATAAATGACCGAAGTCTTGGAAATCTAACGAAATTCATTTATAGTGTGAAGCTTAGAGTTTTTCGAAGAATAAAAGAATTGTGCCCATAACCTTGACTTTATAAACTGTATAGACGGTTTTACACAAAATACTCAGTACGTTGATAACATTAGAGCGTGAAATGAAATAAATAATACGTCTTAGACACGAATTTTTAAAAAGGAAATATGATTGAAATTGATGTAGTTTGTATGTTCATCTGAAACTGCAAATGAAGCCGAATCTTCCTGGAGTAAACAAAAGTGTAATGTTATTTGTAAAGTTTAATAGTATTTATAAATTTTACTGGTATTTGTAAATTGTGGTTTACATTTCAAAACTATTATCTCTGATCTTCACTTTTCATTTAATCTCTTTTCTTGTTGATTTAAAGAATTCCCTTTTATGTATTTTTGTATTTTCGTTTCTGTGTATTTTCTAACAGGTGTGTCAGACCCAGTATTTCCAGGGGATCTACGTATGAAGCTATAATTTTTTTCCAAACACATATTTTTCCTCGCCGAAAATATAATTAGTAGGATAAATCTCATGCATAATTCTTTAAACATCAATTATACTAGACCAGTGGTTCACCCACGAGTTGTCATGCTAGAATTAAGAAAAGATTTGCTTGTCTACTTGATTCCAAACCTCTTTTTATTTCAGATATGTTGGCTACTTCTGTTGTATTGTGTCTCCCCCCTTAAGTTATCAATTATTCAACATGTTTTCTGACTACAACCTAACGCTCCAATTCACCCAGGAAATTAAAAATTCTAGCTCCCTTAGATTTTTAGATATCTCCGTTCTAGCGAAAGACAATTAGTAACCCATTGGTCAGATTTATGGAAGGTTTCTCAATTTTCATTCCTACCATCCATTATTTCAACAACGTGTTATGGTCTACAATCTGACTGATAACGCGGTTCCCATCCTAATTTGCATAGTAATAACTTAAGAAATGCCGACCTCCTGTGGTGTAGTGGCTAGCGTTGCCGCCTCACAATCCAGAGGTCCTGGGTTCGAATCGAGGCATGGGCTTGGATGTTTGTGTCGTCATGGTCGCGAAGACTGAAATTAAGACTGTTGGAGGATCGATACGCTGACCATGTGTCACTCCAAATTCAGAATGTGTCATGACAGTCCGCAGTCGATTCGGTAGACCTAGACCCTCAATGGGACGTAGAGCGAAAGAGGAAGGAAGGAATAACTTAAAAATAGTTTCAGACATATTTATGGTAAATTTTTATCCGGTAGATTTTTTCAACAGATATATCAACGTAGGTTACGCAAAATTAAATCTTCTAACAGTCTCCCTATGAGAACTACTGTTTCTAAAACTGTATCAATCATACGTTAATAATTAAATAAATAATCGCGTTATTTAAATAGTAAAACGTCGATATCATCTGAAAAACAACCAATTATTTATCTTGTATTGTAGATAACTGCTAAGATTGAACAATATTTTAGATAAATAAAGTATATAAAATTCTCTGTAAAGACAGGAATACTTGTTACATAAAAAAACAAAGATGGCCTTAAAGAATATGTTTCTAAATTTAAACAGCCTAGTGATTCAGTTCTTAGTATACATTTAAACTCAAATAACAACAACTTTGGTTGGAATAATGTTACAATATTAAATGTCGAAAAAGGAGGTTATACATAAAGTCTGAAACTTTATATATAAAATCGAAGAGTTCATTAATTAATGTTAAAACTCATAAATTGAGCAACATTTATGAATGTATTCTTCAATAAGCTGGTCTCCTCTTATATATAACTTTGCTATATCGTTGTTCCCTTTCATTTATAGTGCAAATTTGATAAGTTATGCAGATTAAATGATTATTATTTTTTATTTATTTTTTTACTCCAAATTATGAACAATCTGTCTATTATAACAGACAATAAATACATTTTTTTGTGATACTTAACTTAATGCTTACGTAAAAGAAATAAAGACTTGTAGAGAAATGCTAGTAATGTTTTGTATGTGTCATGTAAGATGACAGTCTTCAATGGGCTGTAGAGCCAAAGAAGGAGTAATTTTTTGGTAATATATTGTACGAGCAATTTTTATTTATTAAAAGTTAATTTATAAGTAATTACTTGACTATTATATATTTTCAGTTAAAGAAAAAACTCAGAAGACAAGAAAATGTGGATGTTATTCAAATAAACATTTCAATAATTTAAATAAGAGTCACTTAATCATGACAGTCGATGTATTTAACTACAATTTAAAAGGTTTCTCTTCATTTCACAAATGCCTAACAGCAGGAAAAAATATATCTAGCATATCCATTTCCAAATTGTATAGAAATTGCTTCAATAATTTATTATGTAGCACGCGGTCATTATTACTAGAACGATCTATTGTTGTATTTATAACAAACGGCCCGTAGATAAGATGAATAGCCAGAGTATTACCGAAAAGAGAATAAAACAACCTTTCACCTCACGAGATTTACGGAGTAAACTTTACCTGGGACATTCTTATAATAGAACTCACAGTTTATCAACCATGAAATCTATCTTCGGGAAGTTTAGAGTGAAACTTCCTCGAAAGGGAACAGATAATGCAAAAGTTCGTGAGAACAGAATAGGTTTATTATAATTTCGCGATTTAGATTTAAAGATTTTTCCATTACTTCCCTAAACATAAAGATACGCCAATCCATACGAAATATGCCCATAAAGATCGAATAAGGATTAAGCTCTATGCAATTAATTTTAATTTGTATATTATTGGTTTATTAGGTGGAATAAACCATACAGGAAATTAAAGACTGTTTCTAGCTTTTATTTATTGGAGAAAGGAAAGTAAATACTGTTATTTCAATATTCCTTCATCTAGTGTGTAATTATTAAGATTTAATTCATTGCTATAGTTTCTGAATTCTAATACACGATTAATGAAAGGAAAAGTGAAATACAGTGGAAAAATTAAAGAAATAAAGGCTGACGTAAAACAGTTTTTCATTAAAGAAGAAATCTGTTGCTGAGATGATAATGGAATTCTGGACCAAGAGCGGTGCAATAGAGTCAAGCACATGGGTTGGACAATTAAGTCAAATGTAGACACGGAATCAAATTTAAAAAATACCTGAATTATTCACTTTAAATGTAATTGCAGATTACCAACTTAGCTAATATATGCTTGAAATATATGCTGGGTAAAGAAATTGAAATATTTATAGACTTAAGAATGCATCAGACAGAAACATTTTTGAACAGAATTTAAATGAATTCTTTTTTCTCAAAGCTCCAGAGACGCAGAAGTAATGGATGCCTGTAAAATAGACTTAATTATTTGAAAGCGGAATTTATGAAAACATATAGCAGAAGATTGTTTGGTGGGGTGAACTTCTAGAGATTTTAGAATTATTCAAGCATATGCTATGTCAGCAAAGGCTACAGATGCGCTTAGTGTATGATAGCGCACCAGCACATTTTCTCGGCAAAGTACGTGAACATTTGACGCTGAAATTTTCAGATCGCTGGATTGGTAAGGAAGACCCCACACAAGTGGCCTCTCCATTCCCTTGATTTAAATACCCGAGATACTTGAAGGCATTAGTCTACAACACACCACTCAACGATGTCTTGGCACTACAGGATCGCTCCTTCAATGCACTTACCAGGCTTATTTAAAAGAGAGTGTGATTCCTTACACCAAAGGGTAGATGTGGACGATTTAAAGTACTTATAGTTAGTACCACCTCTCAAAATATACAACACTTTTTTGATACCCTTTTTACACAAACGCATGCCGATGTCATGTGGTGTAGTGGACAGCGTCGCTGCCTCACATCACAGAGGTTCCGAGTTTGAATCCCGGCGGGAGAAAATGTGTCCCGAGTTCGTCATATTCGTGGGAAACCGGGGCTAAGACTCCAATTTCGGAATGTGTCATGGAACACGTTCACGTTTAAATTGTCAAGTTCAGACTTGTATCCGTGCCAATGACACTTTTGGGCGTTTTTCGAAGTAAGATATCACTCGCAGTCATTTTATATTACGTCAGTGGCAGTGAACGTGATAAGGACTATAGAGCCAAGAAAATAAAAATATTATTAATAATAAGCCATATGCATTTGCAATAGTAAGTAAAATCGTCTTTAATGTTTTTATTGTAATTTATTAATAATTTAGTATTAGAGATGAGCATTCCGGACATGGCTACGGGAAGTCGACGTGGTTGAAAGGAGACACTTGCTACTGTGCCATTTCTGCAGGACCGTTCAGTGACCACGTTTGTGTTTGGCATTGAGGTACAGACCATGGGGAGATCAAGCTGACTAACCGTTGGAGGGTCAATATCCTAGGGCAGTAGTCCCCCAAGGGAGGAATATGCTTCCAAAACTTTTTGGAAAGACGAAGTGTACGAAAAGATCATACGTGGATTCAGAGTCAGGACAGTGACGGAGCGAAGGAGTATAGTTTTAGAGAACGACGAGTAAAGCTGGGGAGCGAGACGGTTCAAATACGGAGAGTGAGTAAAGTGGTGGAGCAACGAAATATAGTTGTAGAGAAGAATCAGTAAAGATCCAGTTGATTTTTGGAGATCGATGCGATGAAAGGGGAAAGCGATGGGAGGTGATTTACTGGTAGTTGCAGCCTAAAAGGACAGGAAGTAAACCGTCGCCGCCGAGTTGCCGCCCCCGCATGTCCGTGGGCAAAAATTTACGGACGACATGCCGTGTAAGCCCTCACGTTTCCTAATACTAGGCGTTTTACAGTTTTGACCGACAATTCTATTTTCGACGTGTAGCAGAATTTATTAAATTTGGAACAAAAGGTTGCTTCAATTCGGGAATTTGATCTTGTAGCTGTGCGTATGAATGTGGTTTTAAAAGCATCATTCAACGATTGAGGAACCATGTAGACGAGCAATGATCGTGCATCGTATATATTTTGCATTATTCATTCAATTGTAATTAAAAATTTATGAGTTTCCCCATAATTAATTAATTAAAGCTAAAACTCCTGAATGTCTCATGACCGGTTCAAGTTCTCGGATATATATGTGTGAATAAAAAATATTAATTTAAGTTACAAAGAAGTCTTCAAGCAAAAAGTGAGTGAATTATCATTTAAGGCGTCTATACTGTAGACATCGATAATCGCATGGAAATTAAAGACCAAGGTTGAGGATATAATAACTAATAAGCTGTTAGTCTTCAGGAAGATAAGGAGTAATCGAGGAGGATAATTGCCACTTTTAATTATAATTGAAAGACATATTAGGACGACTTTTAAAAATATTACAAAAAGTAGAAGGGAACCAAAAATTCAGAGTTTTACGATCAGCGATAGTAAAATCAAAATATCAAAGAGTTCACTTAAAGACAAAGTGAAGGTGGTGAGATGTTGTGAGTGCCACTAAGTTGCGAATAAAGGGAAAGCTGTTGCTCAACACTAGAAGTCTCTGTGACAGGAATACATGAGCCGCATCGGTTATGACCCACACAAATCTGAATAGGATTCCGAACATTCTCCTGGCGTATAGGTAACAGTTTCAAGGATATCGATGAATCAGCTTTGAGACAAAATTTAAATGGAATATTGTTTAGTGATCGAAAGTGAATTATTTTCAATCTGAGTATTCACTTTCAAATACAGAGAACTTATAAATATACATTCATTTAACTTGACCGTTTAAAATAAAATAGGAATATGATTGTACATACAAACTCACAGAATGAGAAAAATAGATTGTTCGTCTTGTTTTCAAAGATCCAAAGTGATATGATTCACCTGTAAAAATGGAGAGAGGAAAAATACTTAATTTGAATCAATTGGCCACGGAAAACCATAAAATAGAGGATAATTTTAAGACTTTAAATATATCTTATATTTTTTAATTTATTTAATGTGTAGGAACATTGTGTACAGAAAAACTAAATCCAGTGCTTAAAATTAAATTTTTCTCAAGAGCTTACGCACATTGGTCTCATTGACTTGGGCCTCCAGTCATAGCATATGTTTGGGTTGGCGACATTACGTCACGCAGGTAAATGTGCTATAACCAGCTACGGTCTGCAGAGGGGGAAGCAACGTCGTCAACAAACAACAGCCATGTCAAATAAATTTAAGGACATTTTATTTAGTAAGGTTTTAACGGTTACCCGTTAGCCTTTTGAAATGAATTACAAGCGTGACCAATATTAGAAGATGTTTTCCCTTTTTCCAGGCCACGCCATAAATCCGTTGCATAAATAACTGGAAAGAATCGCGAATACAGCATCACCTGTAGTAAATCGTTAACATCATTTTTAGTCCGAAAAACGGACTTCAAATTTTACAGCGTACGCCATTGATATTTTAATTTTAGTCAGATGTTTTCTGATTTTCATAAAAAATTTAATTTGTAAATGTTATAATGTAACAATATTGTCAGGTAAGACTTGGCTCGCAACTCACATGTTGCGACATAACGTATATTTTGATACTAGTTACATATTTAGTAAATTTGCGGGTTCTAAATTAAAATACTTTAATAAGATTTAATTTTAATGTTTACAACTGTAAAGTCAAGATTGTGGTGCTATAGTTACATGTTTTACAGATCAGAAACTCTAACTTTATTACTGCACTAACAGGGCGTCTTGCTTTCCGGGTACTTATTTGCATTATCACAGTACATAATTTTATTCGACAACATACGATTGAATCACATCAAGCGCGTCGTTTTTTTTTAACATTTATCATGTAATGCCTACCTATCCAGACGAAATGTTTATTTGGTCAGAACAAGCATGATTAATCACAGTAATTTAATCAAGTCAAGAAATATCCTGGTACATTAAAGAAAAACGCTATCTTCAATCATTGAGTAAGTATTGAACAAGTGAAATTATCTCCCGTAAGTAAATGAGTTAAAAATTCACCTAGTATGCTGAATGAGTCAAGAATACGCGCGGTGAAAAATAATCCTTATACTTGAAATAAGTAAAAGATTATCATTTATTTCATTCCCTCAATTTTGCTACTACAATCTCAAATAGTCCAATCAAAAGGCTTTTCTGAAAATTACAACATTTAGGGTCGTACCAACTTATATAAATCACGCAGCTTAACGCGGAATGTAAAAACCTGTGCGCGCAGAGGATTTGTTGCTTTGGTTCACTGTATAAAACAATTGTATAAAAAATAACCAAATCCAGAAACTCATCAATAGCAAAAATATTAATTATTCGTAATGTAGTTAATTCTTTAAAATTCTCACGTGGAATTAATTCCTTAGATTCTCCAGAACGTCAATCAAGTGTATTTAATGATATTCATTGATTTTTTTGGATTATTTAAATACACAAAACTACGATTCTCCAGACTTCTCAGGTAAATTAGTCCTTCAGTCTTTACAACTGACAACAAATTTATTAAATTTCAATTAATAAAAAATCTAACCTATTGTTTGTCATCACCCTGTAATATGCCACAAGTATGCTTTGCAGGATATAATAGACCAAATGTGAGAGTAGGACACTAAAGAAATAGAAGCTACATTTCAGGAAATTGAATGTGGAGGATTTCCCTGCATTATGCCTGTGTCACTGCATATAATACCTCTATTCGATTAAAAATAGATAATGTTGTAGCCAATAAGCAGACAAAATTAATGATGACATCAATACGACACATAACGCTTCTGCAGACATTGCTGCTATCAGCCAGTGTAGAAGATGTTGTTTTCTGAACAACGCGTTGTTCAACCTAGCTGACAGCTTTTGTATTGATGACTAATTTTGCTAGCATATCTGAGAACCGTGGTTGTTTTTAGTCTCTGACGTGTAGTGGTTGATCCATATTTTATCGACGTAGAAACGTTTTGAGATGTAAAAGCACCAAATCATTAAGGAAACGCGACGCACATATTGTCGGTAATTTTTTGAAACAAAACTTTCTAGGTTGCGAGAAAATAATGGGATATTTCTGCATGATTTAGATTTATTGTTGTTTCCATAGGAAATAGGATACGTCATACATTAAAAATTAAAAATGAACAAAATAAAGTAAATAATTAAAGACAAATAAACTTAAAATGAATTAGTAAAAGAAAATTTATATAGAAAAAAGTCAATATAAACACAACACGGACACACGGTGTCACACACACACTGGGAAACACATACAAGCACACACTGAGGAACACGCAATGGAGTTTTAACTACTTGGAGCTCTGCGACCAGGAAACTGTCTTTCCGTCGTAGCTCCAGGCAATACATGAAACAAACAAACAAAAGAGCAGAAAAATCTGAATGGAAATTTTAAAGATATGTGATGTGCTATTTTATAAGGCAGCTCATAATGAAAGGTTGTACTTTTCATAACCATACTTGTTTCGACACGACCAGATTCTAAAAATATTCACCTACATAAGTAATTACTAAAAATGCATATTTTTTTAGTATCCACACAGGGCAGACAAGTTGTTTTCTAGAGTTTGAAGTAGTAAGAAATATAATGGCAATATTATAAATCATTTTGGGCAGTACGTGTGACTCAACGTTTTAATTAATTTGTATTAATTTTACCTTCGATACAACATGACGATTCTTTTATCATTCAAGAAGAATATTAATAAATGAGTAAGACAGTGTACGTTCTTGTGCAAAAATGTCTGAAATAACGGCTACTAACTGAAATACCCTCACAATTGTCGGACCAATGACTTTCCGGTTGTTTAAATTGGACATTACAAACAATATGAGAGACGCGGCACGGTAATTAACATAGTCTAGTGTTTTATCACAATCTTTAATCGGTAGTGGATAAGAATCTAGCTATGTGATGTTTAATTGTAAGGAAGGAATAGATGAATTAGTATGCCAAAGTTCTGTAGTCTGTCACAGAATAGGCTAATATAAAGTAACGTGTGAACTAACGAAGTAAAAAGCATTATCCATGTTATTAATTCTATTAAAAGGATATGTCCGTTTGTATGATTTTTATTTATCATCTGTATGTAGTTTCCTTACTTTTATCCTCTACATTCTAGTTTAAAAAAACTACTGGTATTGTCACTTTTTATATTTTGGATTAATTTGTAACGGAATGTAGATTTTCCCGGTGAATCAAATAAGGATAGAGTTCTTGGGTTCCTACCCTGGTTATATAGCTTGAAAAATACAACGTTTGTATCTCACAAGCGATATAATCAGGGTAGAAAACCAAGAACACTGTATTTAATTTTTAACAATTCAATTAATTAAACAGTAATCATATCATATCTTAATTAATTTCAGTTAGAAAATCATAAATTTGTTACTTCCAAAACACAAATTGATTTTTTTCTCTAGTAAATAAATCCCTCCGAAGTTATAATAATAAACATAGCATAACCTACCTGTTACAAACTTTCACACTTTTTCCCTGACAAGAAGAACGTGGCTTGTTAGACTTTCCAATCATTGCTTGTTCGTCTTAGACACTTCCTGGTTTCAAAAGTTCTTTCTTCCTGTTGGGTCATGAAAATTTCACAAGACAATTCATCTTCGTAGCTAAGGAAACACTAAAATTACTAGTATATACTTGTACAAAATTTTATTGTTTACAAATGGGGGAAATGTATGACCTTGTAAATAAACGTCAGAATTACAAATAGTTTTCCAAGGCCAACAACTATTATTATTATTAGAAGAAGAAGAAAAAGGGGTTGACCAATAGATGGTTTAGTTGAGAAATAATTTTTTCGTATTCTATTAGTCTGACTAAAAATAAATAGTTGTTTGTAAAGTTTTTAGTGACAAAAATGAATTGGGTTAATACTTTATAAATCAATGCCAAGTGTAATTACTGAACAACGACAATTATGTCCACGAATGTTTCCCATTTTCAGATCGTTTGGCATTCTTCAGCTGCAAACCTATCGAACTATATTGCATATTTGTGTAGGTAAGAGGAGGAAGGGAAGGGAAAAGGGCCCCCCCCCCTGAGTGTGAAATAGGACTCTTGTGTATCACAAATCGTATGCATTGTGTGCCTACTCTTTTCCCATTCCTTAATCACGTCGTGTTTCCCGGTTATATGGTCGGCCAATTTTGATTTCAGAACACGTTTTTAATTTCGAAGACCTATAGCTGAATAATTTTTGGTTCGTTTTAATTATTATAATTTGTGATTAATCATTGCAAATATTTGTACTTAGGGCTAAGTTTTATTACATTTAGTCAATATGTTGGAAATCATTTATGTAAAAAAATTTTAATTTATACTACTGACATTTGTATCTTTTTTATTATCGTATCTAATATTTCATTATCAATGAAATCATGTGCTTACAAAAATCAAATTTACCTGTACAAGTTTGAAATATAAACTCTTATTTTAAGGTCCAAATTACGTGTAAAGATATTAAGGAGAAGTCCGGGTGGAATGGGATAGCGGGGTAGAACGGGATACCTTTTTCTACTGGATAGGGTTGGAGGTTAGTAAATAGGGGTGGAACATTGCAAGTGGTCAAGGAAGAAGTCCTGGCAGCCGACTTGACCAAATTCTGGCTGCAACTTATGAATGAACTCTTGTTTTGGCGTCTTACATCTGTGACATCATAATTTTTGTATTACTGTTAGAAGTTAATCTACAAAACTCTTCGTTTTTAACTCTTTAATGGTATATACTTGTAAACTAGGTGTCTTTAGCTGCATATGAGTTACGTATACGGTTTAAATCTGCTTGTATTAAGGCTCAGTGAATAACCTTAAACTGAGACTAGGTTGCGGGGCGGCATTAAGCAAAATGTTATGCGTTCCTCAAGAAAAAATAAAGTGAACTCATGAGAATGAGTTACAGGATGCTGTATCCATACAGAATAGATTAAGAAAGAAAAGGAGCGGAAAAAAGGGAAGAACGTTGGCAAAGATTGTGCAGTTACAAACGAATCGTTTTGCGAAAGGAAAAATTGATAAATCAATCAACCGTACGCTAAATAAGTATAAGAAATACAACACAAAATGTGTTAAGATTTTAATTAAACCAAATTTAACTATTGAATGTGATAAATGTACGGCCAAAAATTGTCAGAATTAAAACTGTTTATTAATTAAATTACTTCACTACGTTTCGTTCCATTACTTGTAACCTCCTCAATCGTTCAACAACAAGCCTCGGAGATGTTTCGTGCCACAGTACAAATTTACCAATAAATATATGTGCTATCGTATATCATACAACTTAAGGATTTTTTTATATCACCTAAGGAGGTTCTAAGTAATGGAACAAAACGAAGTGAAGTAATTTAATTAATAAACAATTTCAATTCTGACAATTTTTGGCCGTACATTTTTCACCTTTATTAATCGAAGTACAGTCAGAACAATTATAGAATTTGTTTTAATCAAATTTAATTATATTTCACAAATTGTTTTTACTCTTTACTATAAAAGTATTCACCATACCAAGATAATTTTATATAATAGTCTTTCTCCACAGGTGAAGAACCGCTAGAACTACAAAAGTTTGGTGAGACAGTGTAAAAATATTCTATCAAGGGGCGCGTTATACTCTGTACAGGAGTTTCTTGATTGATCCCATAATAGTTGAAATAATTTTCCTGAAAATGTATTGAATAGGTTGCTTTGTAAAATATTCAATTACATAACATCAACACTTTATGTATAGTTTCTTCTGCTCTTTTGTACACTTTTTTCATGCTTCGCGTGGAGCTACTACGGAAGGTCAGATTCCTCGTCATGCAGCTCCAAGAAGTGACATTTGCAATGTTTATTCGTGTGTTTGTACTTGTGTGTGTCTGTGAGTTTTAGTGTTCATGTTGTTTTTTCAGTTAGTTTATACTATATCTTGCTTAATCTAGTTTCGTATTTAAGTATTTTTGATAGATAATTTTATTTTGGACTTATTTACTACTCGATATAATCTATGGCGTATCCTATTTCCTTAACCTAGGACAAGTGGAAATAATAATAAATCTAACAATCTATCTAATCTACTCTCCCAACTATTTTTTTCTCTACGGAGCTAAGAAACCTTCTTTGAACTTAATTTTTCATACGTTTTTCACGGAAACGAAGCTGCTGGTAAAATTTCCCACACAGATGTGTTAAAGTCTCTGTTCTCCAGCGTGGTAAAATTTTAGTCTTGCTAACATTTGACTCATCAATTTTTGGCTACCCACGTCAGAAAATTTTGACCCCTGAACGACCCTGCAATGATTTCTCGTCGCGTCTAGCTTCAGTAATACTTGCCAAAATATTCAATCGTGCCAAATAATTACCATTTAAGAAAAGTTTGTGCCGCTCAAACGTTTGCGTCATATTACTATATTAGTATTTGTATATTTTAGAGATAGATAGATTTATTACGTTACAATGGGTTGAGCCCGGTTGCAACATAATTTAATATTCCAATAAAGGAATATAAGTTAAATAAATAAAAATAAAATTATACTAATATAAAAATTTAATAAACAGATACTGTAACACTAATTCTAAGCCTGAATAAATTAAGTTAAACCATTTCCCAAATTCTATCCCTAAATAATTTTACACTCTTCGGAAAACTCGCTAGTGGACTTGAAGGCAAATCATTCCAGTCTTTTACGGTTCTATTTACGAAGGAGTATTTACCCTCGTCCGTTCGTTGTTTTCTCTGATTAATTTTAAATGGATGATCATTTCTCTCTACATATGTTGTACAATTTGCGATGTTGTGGATATTATCTGTTCCCTATTTTGGTATGTAAGATCCCGCCATCCATAGTTAATTGATTAAGAAAAGTATTGTACTTAAACTGAAACAGAACCCACTGATCTCGGAATCCTGAGTATGAGGTTCCAGTTCCATCTAGTCCAATTATTTTCCGAGATGGAAAATCCAGTAACGATTCATGAATAGTTACAGAAATGGAACTATGTTTTGTGAACGATGAAGTAAAAGAAATTCGGCTTGATTTCCAGGAATGTTAATCAGATCTTTGGTTTTATTGTGAATAACATTTCTCTTGTCTTACGAATGCCTATCCTGCTTGAAGTTTTGAAGAATAAAGGTGAATTTTTAAAGGGCAGTACTATTATCTTTTCAAAAAAATAAATATTAGAAACCAATCAGTCTGGAGTTAGGTTCACCGATTTGTGACGACTGGGTCAGATGGTAGAGGTTATGGATAATGGCATGGGATACTATTAGTAACCATTCGTTGCATAACACGGATGACGTCATCATATTTTGTAACGCCAGAGGACCGCTCATGAAATGTAAGGAACGTGGTCATTTGCCCGTAAGATAGTTCAGGAGCAGTCGTGAGTCAGCTGGGAACGGGCGACGCCCCCGCAACCTTCACCCACGCGCCCTGTTCAGACCTTTCATCGTCGATGGGGAATCTTCAAGGTCTGCAGTGCAAGGCCATATTAAAATATGCGCTATTTCGTAAGCGCATTGTGTACTCGTGAAAAATACCGACTCGAGCGTCATTATTCGTCACCACCACGTCCTCATATGAATATGTGAGTGATACTTGAACTAGATACAGTCACATATGCCATTAATGTGGTATCAGATGAAAGGAACACACTTCGTATGTCAGGGAGATCCGTCACTCTGCGCGTTCACTCTAGAATGCATAATAAATGCTGTACATATTTCTTGGTGGAGCTTTAATGACTGAGACGGCTGCTCGGCTGTCAGTTGCGTCACTTGTAATTAATTTGACAACCATCATTTGGAGAATATATGGATAAAGAGGCCTTTGTCCCGGACTGCGTTATTCAGATTAATGAATTGTAAGGTTCTATACTTTTTTACGTCAGAGCGTCCCTTTCATATTCATTTCTAGAGAATTTTCAACATTCTTCCTTTCTAGTCACGTTATCTATTGCCGTAATTTCGATCACGTCCTCCATATATTTTATTCAACAGCACATAAACAGATTGTGAGGAATAAAACTTCAAAATATTTGAATAAATACCCATTCACCCATGATTCGTTACCTGTTAGGGCCATTTCTGTAAATTCTGGATCGTTGTTGACTTCATTCAGCGTTTTCTGCGCGATGTCAACGCGCCGTTGTGTTTGGTCTAAATTCATCAATTTTGTGTATGTTCCGGATACAAATTTTCAAAACCATGAATTCAGCCAAACTTTGTACACTACATTGTTAACTTTTAATTTTTGAACTTTAAACATTAATTGTAGTGAAACGTTAATTTAGAATATAAGTATATTTTGTCAACATTAAAAACTTTGTATTTTTGTATTAAAACCATGTTTGAAGTTACTGTGTCTGGATTTCTTATTATAGGTTATATGTATTTTGATAAGGGCTTTTACAAAATTTTCGTTTTACTTATATTGCGGGAAATGCAAGCATTGTTAATTTGCAAATCTGAAATAAATTTTTAACAACACGCGTAAATAACTAAATAAAACATGATTTAAACCATAAACATTTTATATACTAGCTGGTTGCCCCGCGGCAGTATTTAATTCAAAATTAATCTCTTCGTCAACACGTAATTAATCCATCAGATATATCGTCAATATTTCGAAATTTTACCTTTTCACACTACATTCAAATGCGCACAAATGGAATCTGAAAATAAAATGTTTTAGAAGAAAGACAACAATGGACTATGGACTCGAACCCCGGACCTCCCGGTTTCCTGGTGGGCGTTCTACCACTGAACTAATCCTAGTCAACATCCTGTAAACCTAAGCCAGGCTCACCTACAATTTTCTAGTTACTTTCATCACAACCTAATTTCCAGGAATTTCGTGAAGATTGGACATTGTGTAAATTGATCAAAGGTGTATTGAATTCATGTCAAATGAAGTAGAAATGCTTCAATTGAAGCTCTAGTAGGAGCGTATGGCTAATTTGGTACAATTTAGGTCAGAAAAATAAAGAAAATCTGTATTTTGACAGCAGCACTACCTCCCGGTTTCAACTATAGCTAACAACCATCCAGGTAACCCCCATAAATAAAAAACGAATCATCAAAATTGGTCAAGCCGTTTAGGAGAAGAATTTCGAGCACACGCATACCAGAATTTTATATATGAAAGGTTATATATGCGTATGTATCATCAGATTCAGTAACACTCTCCGGAACAAATTTTTGAAACAAATATGAGAGAAACAAAAGATTCCGATTAAAAGCAATTCTACAGGAAGATTAAGCAATTCAACTCCTTTAAACAGGAGAATACTGACAAAAATTGATTAATTTTAATTAGATACCAAAATTAGATGATTTTACCTAATAATTAAGTGCTCAGATAATAAGTAAAACCAAAACAAAAATAACACATACACTCTTTAACAAAAGTCTATGAGTAATTTTTATAGTGTAACTTTATATCATGTATTTCCATAATGGCGGGACGATGTTATATATTTTATATCATCTTGATGGCTGTTGCCACATGTCGACGTTAAGTAATTAATCCTTAAAACCTCTTTAGTAGTTTTATTAAGATACAAAACTTTTCTCATTTTCCGTATGAAAGCAGAAGAACGTACTCCCTACGCACTATCTGTGAGAAACATGTTATAATCCTATTTTTTCTTCGCCCATCCCGCGGATATATTATTTTGTTTTGTCATAAAACTACTAAAGCTCCATTACGACACCAAACAGGCAAAATCACGGTCTCCTCCTCTTTCCCCTGGAATCGCCGTTCATTTGGATAATAAATTAATTCGAAGAGTGTTTACTACTAACATATATTCGAAGAATAGAAGTTCATTACCGCCTCTTCAGAACATTCGCTGTAGTTTCGTCGAGCATCCCGGGATGAATTCTTTTCCCCTCTCCTTTCTTTCTCATTGCCAGATTTCAGGGATACCTCTCACTCCCACCTACATCGAAAGATAAACTTGCTCACTGATCAAAAAATATTTCGTGGTAGCTATCCGCCATAAATTATTATCAACTCCTCGTTGTTAAGCTTCGATGCTGAAATCTATCCTTCAGTTCTTGTCACAAATTTTACTTCAAGTATACGTTGAAAAATATTTTTTTTGTGACAGAAAAAGTAATTTGTCTCTTAATTTATTACAGAAAATTTCAACTATTTAACCTTTAATATATACCATCTATATCTATAACAATAAATAAAATTGAAGTGTCTTGTGTGTCTGAAAGTTTATTCGCAAAGTTCCAAAATATCTCGACTAATTTCAATGAAAAATTAGGGATTAAAACAAAAAATTTTACTTACATTTTCGGGTGCTTTATTTCGATATCTTTCAAAGTTCATAAGATATTAGTATTTTTAAATCCATTTAATTTATGCGATAAAACCGGACCGGTTCAAAAGCAACTGTGTGAAATTTTGGTATTTAGCACTGATCATTCCAGACAAGTTTTCTGTCGATCTTTTAAAGATTTACGTTCTCTCGTTCCCTCCTTCCAGACCAAGAAAAGGTCCTACCCTAAAAACATATAGAACTTGCAAATGGTTAGTTTATGCTCTCACGTGTCTTGCCTGTCAAGCGAGATAATTAAATTGCTGTAAGCGGAAAATAATGCTTAGGTTTTAATTAAGTAATTGTACTTTTTAATTAGTTCATAATATTAAAAATTGTTTTACAAGTCGTAGTTCAGATTTATTATATAATGATCTGGGTCGCACACACTCAACTTTATTTTTCGTAGGCATGTAGATGTATATATTATTTCACAGTAATCAGACCGACGAGATTGTTTAAGAATCTTCTCCTTTCAAATGTAATTGACTGTTACAACGTATTTTTGTGTATGTATGTGCCGCATACAAATATAAATACGTGGAAAAATTTCGACCCATTTTTGTAGACACTACTACAAAATTTTTTGCGATTATTGAGATTGATAGTCTCTTTCTCAGTATTTACGTTTTTTACTGAATTTTATGTTATTTTGATTATATTAATGTACCAGTAGATTTTTTGACTCGATCAAGACACTGAGTCATTGCGGTGACTATGACGATATTCAGGTCTTGAAAATAAATTTTCGGAAATGTGACCCTTTCTCTGATGGTTTCATCACGTGTTGAGAAAGAGATTCCTGTCGAATTAAATCCTACGTATGAATGAATTTGTCTAGTGGGGTAATTATTTATGATAGAATTAATTATTTTCAACTTGGCTCATTCATTACAAACTATTTTTTCCTCATTTTTTATTTACCTGCTGGGCTCTAAACAACATTTTTAATGGTAACTAATATTTTTTATTTATTATATTTGTGCAGTTATTGAATGATCTAATTGTTCACATGCGTATGAAGGTAATGAGGTATGAGAAATAGCATAAAACATTAAACCAATCAAGTTGGAAAATTTATCTGAAAAGTCGTGATGTAAGTCTCTGACGTCGATAATACCTACCTATGACGTGGAAACAAGGAATACGGCTGTGGAAAAAGGCGGCGCTTCGGCTGAGCAGTCGTCTTAGTTACTCCGAGGACCGACTGTCGCATTGCTGACAGATCACGCCACTGGCGTAAAGTTGCTTCAATAATGCAGTTTAAGCAAATGGGAATAATTATTGTGGGTACCTCTTGAGGTATGTTTAGACCCATCTTATTTACGTGGTGACACGGATTATCGGTCCATTTCTATAAACAACCTCCGTTCTCTAACTGAGATTGGTTTGTTAATTTTTCGAATATTATTTTATTATCTTTTAAGCATTTAATAGTTACTGAGAATTGATTAACTAATTTAGTAATAGCAATGGAGGCAGGAGTTATTTCCTAGTAATTAAGAGAGGCTTTATCCACTTACATTTATGTACTTGTCTCGTTCTATTTAAATAGTGCGCAAATTACCGTTCCTCATTCGCCCTAGTCTAATTACAATTTATTACTTAGTTATTAACAGGAATAATACTAAACGTACACTAATAAATAATGAATGTGTGTATGATGCACATGAATCAACAGGTATATAAAGACAAATCTATTAATTTATACACATACATATATAAACTATCTTAAGTTTTATGAAGTAAAATTAAAAATAGTTTTAAAATAAGCAATTTTGACAAAAAGAGTTGAATATTAAGTTTTAAAATAAAAGTATATGAATCCTGGATCATAATAATGTAAATATTGCTCAAATAAACTGTCCTGTTTAACATTAAGCAAATGTACACTGTATAACATTTGAGAAACTTGTCTTGATTTGTATTTACTATTATGTTCATTAAAAATAATTTAACTATTTATTTGGCCTGACTGTTACGTACAACATGTATTATATACTAAATTTTATTTAATTGCGCTCCATTTTGTAATTAATATTATTAATTTTTATCTTTAACATTGTAGTTGATAGTTTATCATTGTTTCAATTATTAGGATTTAAAGTGTGCAATTTTCCCTCACTTTTCTCCCAGACTTGGGACTGCATTGCGAATACTTATTTGCCGCATATAATTTTATCACAATTCCCACGGTTTTTATTTAAATGCTTTCCTTACACACTCACTTGGCACTTTCGGCGTAAACTAATGTTCGAATCCTATTCATTTACTTTCTTTCTCAACTGAGACATGGGAATTCTTCAATTGCTTCGTCAATTTTAATATATAGGGTTTTTCAATAGGGGCGGGTCCATGTTGAAATGTAATAAAACAAGCTGTGTGTGAAGCTGATATATAAATTCTACCAGTCTAATTCTTCAGTGGATTAATATTCAATTATAAAGTTGTAAATGATGTAATTTTTGGATTATATTCCTATAAAATTAGTTCCCTTGTCAATAATTGAATACTACTGTAAATATATGCCAGAAATTTTAATGTAAATGATTTTTAATATAGATTATCGTGATGAATTATGATAAAACTATAAAATAATAAATAATTTACTTTGGACAGTAATTTATCGAACTATTTTTTCTGCCATATATTTACTGGATCATATCCAGTAAGCTTGTTTTCCATAAATATTATGATGAAATTTTTGGTAGGGTAGTGACTGTTGAATTTTCTGTTTATGTTAATAGTAATTTTGAGACACACATGTTTGAAATTTACATCTGTGTTCGAAAATATTTCAAGCTGTTGGTCACAGTACCACAAAGTACGAATTTTCGAATTCAGGACCGGTAGGGGTTTTAAAGGATAAATAGTTCACAATGCATACATCCGCAGTGAGTAAACATAATGACTTCCGCTGTGAATGAAATACGAGCTAATGTCGCATAACTTAGTTTCGTCACTGTTATTGTTCTCTTGAAGGACCCTCTTCAAGTTTCTTTAGCCTCCAACAAAACAGCCTTCTACTAGGTCGACTCTATCCTCTTTATATTTTCAGTTGTGTACAAAACATCCATCCATCTAACCATCTATGGTTGTCAATTCTTTTTAGACAGTAATTTTACTCGCCAGATAAAATATGTATTTCTTAAAAAGCATTTATTAATGTGTTAATTACTTATCAGTTTCCCCATGGAAGCCAATATATATTCAAATACAGTCTGAATGACAATGAAGAAAAGTTATTTGACGTTTCATTTTCTATCTGAATTAGAAAATAAAATTTTATTGCCATTTCTTTGTAACTTTTCTTCTCTTTGTGTATAAATTTATTCGAGTCGTACGTGTAATATTCGATTTTACGCGCTTTCTGCTATCGACGCCTGCCGGACATATTGTGCCAATAAAAGCCTCGGTGTAAGTCACTAGTTATAAAGGTTTTTTAAAAATTTTTTGTTCCAAGTCGCTGCAACAACTAAGGTCATTAGCGACTGTATACAATTAAGGGGACTAATGTCTACGTAAGTATTGCTACTTAAACAACACAACGTCCAATCCCGTGCCAGGATTCGAACCCGGGAACTCTGCAATGCGAGGCAGCGGCTCTAACAACGACACTAAAAGAGGTCGGCAAAAGTATTTTTCTTGACTCTGAATTTTTAATGTAATTCTACTACATAAATGTATTGCATGTCAAATCCAAGACTTGATACTAAAAGCATTTATTTTAAAAACATTGTCAATCAGTAATTTTTATTTTGGGTGTTGTGGAGTCTTCAAACACTTAAGGGTGTATGACTTTCGTCAAAATCATTGAAATACAAATACTTAAACTTATTTTTTTACAAATACAAATAAATTTATCATTTGAGGACTTAAAAACGAAGATTATCCCAAAATGAAATTTTCAGGAATAGAATTTAATGAAATTCTAATTCATGTAATGAACTTTTCAATATTGTTTACAACTTTACACAGAAGAACACAGCAATCAATCGGGCTTAATTCAATATAATTTTCTTTCGAATGAGAGTTCGATTTTTTATTCTAATTTTTATATTCCATTATATGAATAACCTGAAAAGTCCCCTACGGGATTGGAGTTTCATAATTTGTTTTTAATTGGAGTGTAAGTTTTTCATAAATGTTTTCATCTTTTTAAAAAATATTTAAATTTAATTACTATTATTATTCAATTGGCAATACGCAGTAAGCAATAATATTGTTTTCTCCTCTGTGCTGAGACTTGCGTAGTTCCTTTTACTCTTTAAACGTTTGGTGGGTGATAATGGGACCGAGGCTGAGATTAGTTTACAATTCATACTTTTTGAGGTATCATTAAGCTAAGTGGTCACATTATCGATGTCAGACAAGTCAAGCAGAACGCTGTAGAATCAGCGGTTCATAGAGGGTGTATGTTAAGTACAAACTTCTCCAACCGAAAAGAAATTTATTAATTCTTACCCTGGAAACTAAAAATGAAGAAAGCTATTAAGCTTTGGTTGATTGAATATTTTAGTAAATTAGAAAATATTTTTTTATTATTTGTATATTGTACATATACTTTGAAACATCTGTAAAAATACTTTGATTCATTTCCTGTCTAATTAAAGATTGGAATGAGTACCCAGCCGTGCAACACCATAAAATGAAAGCAAATATTAGTAACGTATTCAGTGACAAATTAAAAAAATTACCGTGGAGAGGAATATCACTAAAACAAACTTTTCCGAAATATTGCATTGTTTTTGTGTTGATAAAATAACAATTCCTTGCATCACCGTTAAAGAACAGGATTTTTTCTCTAACACTATTGAAGTGCATAGAAATATTATAACTTAATTTAATTTCTCAAAGCTTAAATGACTAATTTTCCGTAAATATTAACCCTTCTAAAGAGATGAGAGAGGCACATGAGACGGAGAAAATAATAGAGAGATGACAATAGCGAAAAGGAGTGTTGTTGGTAGAAAACTGAAAAGTGTCAAACGGAGAAAACCAAGCTTAATTATCGGGATCCTCAGAACTTGTCTCGATAGAAGGTTATTTCTATTTTAGTGTAAAATCGTTAACTCTAAGTAATAAACCGAAAACTGCAGATTGGGGACAAAAAATTGTACTATGCAACTATTTGAAATTCGATTATAACAGGGGTAATTTGCAATATGCTAAAACGTTTTGTCTCTATTAACATAGCCAGAAACGCAAAAGCCTATATTTCGAACGAAAGTATTTTAAAACTTTGATTTATAAAAATATTTTTATTCAATATACTAGTAGGTATTATAATTAATGTGTATGTTTTAAAATCGAAGTACTGTACAAAGTTATCTAGTATGACATTGATATTAGGTTGAAGATACCGGCGAATTTCTTAAAGTTTTAATTGGCTTACAAGATATATTGAAAATTTATAAATTTCTGGAATTTCTGGAAATTTATTTAATAGACTCGTATTTATGTATTATCTGAGGTTCATGCAGAATTCAAAGACTAGAGAATTTGTGTAATGGCTGCAATGTGGAGCTTATCTGCTTTTTTAATGTTTCCCTTCAATTTACCTATAAATCGGATGATTTACATCCATTCAGTATATCAGGTAATACACATTTAAGTTTTATTAAGTCAGTACAGACAAATTAATATCGGCAAATATATGTATGGAAAAAATACGGACCGATTGAATATAAATATAGATGTGGCGGAAGGAGTGTAAGCGAGGTGCAAAAATTGGGACATTGTAAAGAAGAAATTCAATCAAAATATGAACGGAATCTACACCAATCTCGATCAGTTTTATTATTACTCATTTTACAGATTTTAGAAAGGATTTGAAACTGAACTTAGACTAATTCGTTGGAACAACAACAATAATTTGATAGACCGTTTATTCAGATCACCTAGCTTTGCTTTCCTCAGTGTAGGAAGTGATGTGGAGGGTAATAATTGTTGAAGAAGGAAACGATCACAGTTTGTAGATTAGACAATTATTTCGACTGTACGAAATACTTTGATTTACGGAGGTTAGCTCAGCACACAGTAAAATGGAAAGCTTTATCAAACCAGCCACTGAGAATCCAAAGTAAATCCAAATTAATTATCTATGGATCGTTTCTTCTCATAAGTTCATTGCTACAATAGGCTATTCTTAATAATAGTTGTTTTTTTAATTGATTCCAATCCTTACCAAAACAGATCCCCAATAATTGGGAATAATGTATGTACTTGGATACTGAAAAATCATTTTACAAAAAATGAAACATCATAATCCTGACAATGACAATAGGCCAGTATAATCCTGCTTGAGTGGGCGAACGTTCTCTATGAAATACAAAAAATATCGCTTCCAGTCCAGCGTAATCAGATACACCTCAGAGTATCGTGATTGGCCCTTTACATTACCTGAAATATTTCCACGTCATTCCTCCATGCGACCAATCCAGAGTGGCCATTCTCCAACTCGACGAGACTTTGGCAGCAGCATACAATAAACTCGAGGATAACAAGAAATATCTAACAATAAATGGAGGACGAAAATAAATGTTTGAAAATCAGTAGTAGTTCCAATAAAACTAAAACGATCAGAATCTACAACTCAATAACCAGTTCACACGATCTGATGCTATTTCCAATTCAACCATCAACTTATATGGTCTGCTCACATGAAATATCTCGTTGGAAGAGCAGGGATTTCGACAACTCGAATATATATTGCAAGAACATTCTCTCTTCTCTCAAACATACTTATTGCTTATAGGACTTATTTGGTGTTAGTCTTGTTGGCTGAAGGAAACTGCCGCACAAAGTTGTATCAGGAACATACAAGTGACTGGATACCAACTAATTGAGCACTATGGTATGTACGAAACTTTACTTTGTATAATGACTTGGGAACATCTACGGTGAAAGCAACCATCCGGCATCCCTAAGGAACAGAACATTTGGACATAACTCCAGCATCGTATCAATCACGGAAGATTCACTCATTCAATAACAAATCAAAGACGACTGAAGAGTCAGGTGCTCCATGATCGAACTTTGGTTTGTCATGTGGTGTTTAAAGGAAATCACCGAGTCTTAACTTCCATGGTAATTAAACTATGTTTTCTGTGCCATCAGAACTGTACAATCTTTGGATAAAAAATTTAATATTTTAAAAAAGATAGATAGTTGGAAAAGTTGCGTGAACTCAATAATTCCTCTGATTGTGCTGATCAAAAATTTACTTCCTAAAGTAATTACTGCCTCATGAGAAGAAGACATTCTCAATATTTTAATGCTTTTTATTTGAAACGACCGTTTCTTTTAATAATTATCCCATTTTAACGTGTAATTTGGAGCTTAGCTCAATATCTTTCAATAATTAGGCTATTCAATTAAAGGTGACCTGAAAGGAAACAACAAATAGTAATGACGAGTCCTAAGGCACGGACTAATAATAAACTCTGTTACGTGAGACGTCAAAATAAATTAAGCGGGTAATCCGGCAAATGTCAAGGACCCGTTACTGAACTGTAATTCAATTCGAAATCCTCAAATAGCGCGGTATGCTTATGAGTTGCGAAAGCTTTTTTTAATTGAGACCTCGTTTACACAGCGTTGCGCCAACAATTGAGTACGAAGGCTACTGCGCACAAGGTGTGCTATGAACTAGGACGAGCGCTATTAGCATATGGCAAGGCTGGCTGCAGCCTCTTTCAAATCTTCATCCTGGGTGCCTGCGGAAATGTATGACTATCTAATTATACCGTTCCTTAAAAAATTAGCAATATAACATTATTTTTCTACGTTTTATTGAAAAATACATTTTCCATACAATCCCAACGTTTGCACGGCCATCGTCAGAACGTTGCCCTCTAACTGCCACTTGATGAGCCGGAAAACGGGACAATCCCAGGGTGAAAGGACTATGGGGAAGGAGTTCCAGAAGAGTAAGCCTCCAGTTTTGTGGAGGTAGAGCGGAACTCTAGCATGAAGAAGAAGCACACTTCAGTTAAAGAAGTCATCCCTCTTTCGCCTACAGTACAACGTTCGCGTTTAATTTTATTTTCTCTTAGCCTGGTAGAATTTTAGATTACACGGGGAGATATTAGTTCAAAAAGTTTAAATAATTTGTAATGAATTACCTGTGATCATTTATTAATTATGCAAGGAATTTGAATATATAATTTAAATTGAGAGATAATTCAATAATAAACTCCAATTTACAAACTAAAAAATTTAAATTAATTAATACTAATTACCAAATAAAGTTAATTTATGTCTCGAGCAATTTCACATTTTTGTGTCTAGATACACTCATTTTCCCAGGGGATTTTGGGTTAAGTAGCAGAGACACATTTAAGAAAGTCAACTGGATCCGACAATGCCTAAAAATGATTTTGAATAAATTAGGTGGATCTCGCAAGTGTACGAGTTTAAAATGTCCGTCAAGATTCTGGCCATCAGCATGCCAGCTGCAAGGGGAACGGGTGTCTAGGCGTCGACGTCGGTCACGTGGCAATGCTGATGGTGGCGGGAAACTCGATGAAGGTGTCTGTCGTACTCAGCCGTCTCTACACACACTAATACGAGTCTCCTTTTGCGACGTCCTCAACATTTCACCGCCATTTCTCTATCGGGCTCCAAACCCGACACCTAGCGGCGTCCACCCTTTACCGTAACAACCCCAAGACTGCCAAAGTTACAATCTTTTCATTTGGGGTTCACATTCCTTTTCGCAGGGCTCCTTAGCTTTCTGCCTGTCTTTATGGAGACCTCCCCCACCCCTATTCGTCTCACCCTTATGACCATGGCGTTGTTATTGGCGTAAGGCTGCAAAAAAAGTCCACCTCCAGACACACTATCTTGGCATCGTGATAAATTTGATAAAATAATGTTTTTCGATAATGCACGCCACAAATTATTTATTTCTATACTACATGTTTCCATGTGTCTTTTTCCCTGTAAATAGAATATGAGATCCGTAAGGAGTACTCTCTCCGACTATGAAGGAAACAACCCTTGCTACTCCTTTCCCAGAGAAGTTTTAGTAGCAAATTTTCTTTGAACTCTACACTCTTGCGTCATTGTAATCAAATCAGAGGAGCCTAGTGGAGGTACACTAATGAAATAGGGTAGTGGGGAGACTTTCACCGCCCAAAATAACCTTAATGAATTTCTATGTTAAATGAAATAAATTAACTACTTGGTACTGACGAAGTATTTCTTTATTTGGATCAACGTTTCGTCACCATATTTGGGACTTCCTCAAGTAATGTAAATTTTGTTAAAAAAGAACCCAAAGTGCAAAAACCCTAACTTGACTGCCTACATGTGCAGCTTCACATTGTCACATTCGAAGCTGTAGGCTCTTAAAATCTATGTCTCAATTCTCTGGCAAACCATTTGGTAGTGGCGGAACGAAGACACAATATTTTATAAAGGCGCCAATGAAACAATTGCATGGTTGTGCTGAACGTGGATGCCAGCGGAAAAGAGCTCTGTTGTTCGACCAGTGACCATCGGGACTACGACGTTCAACCACTCTCGTACATTTCAGATTCCTCTTCTAATTGGAGAAAGGGCCCGATATATCATTTAATTTTGGGGAATCTCTTTACATGTTGACGTTCTGAACATTACACGACATGATGAAGAAATTCCATTTTCCCGCAGTAACACTACGTACAGAGTTATGAAGTACACCATAGTCATCTGGCTTTAAAGCAGGTGTCTGCTATAAATTCGATGGATGCAGGTGCAATTTTTTTTAAAACGTTCTTCACCGTCGAATTTGGTAACTGAAGTTTAAGACTTGCTTTCCAAACAGACTTCTTGGGACTGCAAAGGTATGGTCAACACTGTCTTCATACTTCTGGTAGTCTTGAGCTTCTCCTTTTTATTGTTGTGAAATCAGTGCTCAGTTCGGAGTTTAACTGAGGACGCCAAGTAGATCTGATATACTTGCAGTCACACAGTGATTGCGATTAAAAAGTTATATTGATATATCTAGATTATTTGCGAAGTTGGTCCAGTTCGGACCAATAAAAAACTAAGACAACCGAAGAAGAGACATACCACCTTCTTCATATTTTTCTAACAATTGGGCACTAGCAATATTACATTCGGATAATGGTAGAGTATTCAATAATCGAGTCTTATCCGAATTATGTGCTATGTGGATGTCAAGATAATTCACGGAAGGCCTTGCTATAGTTCAACCCAAGGCTCAATCGAAAGTTCCAACCAGGATATACAAATATGTTCACTTCGTGGATTAATGATAATGATTCAATGAAATGGTCTGAAGGTTTCTGCTTCGTCCAATTTGCCAAGAACACAACTTACCACGCCAGAGTACAACTGAAACCCTGTTCGCATTAAACCAAAAAGAGCCATAGGATCCTCACCTTTGCCTGGCATTAAAACTACAAATATTTAAACCGAAAATTAGCTCGAAGAAATTGACAATAGTTATGAAACAGATTTGGACATGACGTGTAAATGACGTGGATAAACAAAATTCTCTTAAATGATAGCCGCAACCTTGCTCGTCTTCATCTTATGCTCAGAGTGAATAGCATGTGTTAATTTCTGAAAAAAGAGCAGCTGCAAAACAGAATCTTTTGCTCGAGGTGACGAAAATGTTACGAAACTCAAAAGAATATTCCTCCCGCCCAAATAGGCGACACCAGAGGAGTAGTGTGGCGAAAGCGACTCTCTCAGGGAAACACTTTTTTCACAAAAGTATCATTATTAGAACTCCGTCCAATACACAATAACAAATTTAATTTTGAGGAAATGTTGCTTAGAGTGTATGTAAATTTTGGAGCTTTTTGGTATTAAGTACCTAAATAAGTGGATGGTAAATTTGGTCTACGCCCTGTGCGGCTGAATCCCATGCTTCGCCACTGTCAAGTTCCTCATGTCCACCGTGGACGAACAGATCTCCGAAATGTGTTAACGGTTATTGTTATAATGTATGACACCGACTTTTATAAAAAAAGCAGCTTTTTACCTGTAATGAGTTCGTGATTTGTAAAGAAAATCTACTTTCCTGGGATGACATTTCTACTAAGAAATCTCTCTGAGAGAAGCAGCTTCAGCTAAAAGTGGAGGACAAGGCTAAACACGTTGCAACTGCAAAAGGAAGTGTTCAACGGCTAAATGCAACTGTAAAAGCTTAGGAGTCTTATGCAATTCAATGTGTCAAAGCTGTTTAAGTTGTTGCAACACATAGTATTGTTAAATCATGCGAATTTCATGCTTTTTCATATTTGATTTTTTATTAGAATTCCTACGTGTAAATTTATTATTGATAATACTTAGATTATTTTTTGAGCATAGCCGATTTGTTTTAATTTCTATAGTATGGTTATATTCTTATATTATGTTTTTATAATAAATCAAATATAAACATTTTTTACTTTGTTTAAAATAAAAATAGGTTTAAATATGATTTCTCTGTCATTCACCGTCAGGTGTTTGTGATTATCAACATTCACCCATGAAAGCAAGATATACTTGACAAATATTTCGTACATACGTAAAACGCCTTGGTGTATGTTGACATTTGCCTCTTTTCGGCCTTTCACTGTAACAAATGCACTTAAAAGTTCACAGCAGTTTTCCATTTAATACGGTCCTAATTGTCTAATGTCACGCAGATTGATATTCGTCACCAAAAAGTATATTTTAAAACCGTAAATCTACCAAATTTTAGTCATGTTGCAATAAAATTAATTAAATTATATCGTTTTGCAAAATACGTGAATATATTTCATATTTATACAGCTATTATGTATTTGTTTTGTCAAAAGGACCAGTGGAGTAATTGTAGAACATCTGTTGAAAACTCTCACTTCTCCACCAAGGACGTAGCATCGTTTCAGACATCCCGTGTTTCATATTCCTACAGCCGAAAAGAATGCTACACTAAGTGTAATTATAGGAGAATAAAAATGCATGAGTTGATGTTCACCTTTGCCTTCTTACCTTCTCTAGAAATTACTGTAGCAGGAATAGACTGCATATCGTGCGGAAGAAAATGCTAATATTCGTGATTGTAATAATACAGCTTATTAGGAACATGCAACATGTATCCTAAGAGTTTCAAATTTCGTAGGACGTTCGCAATCTTACGTAACTAAATTTCACAGTTTTGTTTACAAAATATTGTTACAGTACAAGTCATTTGAAGAAATAAGCAAGTGATTGTGAATTTAAAGGACCTGTTCATTAAATTCTGCAAATGAATTAAAATAAGATTTATTTAATTAAATTATATCTTACTAAAAGTGTTTGTATGGCAAAAAAGCGTGAACTTATATCTTTAAAAATATGAGTAAAAGCACTGAGGAGAGAGAAATTCCTAGCACAAACGTAGAAGGAATTACTTTTAAAAAGTATGGAAGTGTGTCAGCACCCAAAATTCTGCGACCAATGGGCACAGATAATAAAGATAAATCGACCATAATTATGTGCAACAAATATAGCGACTACTCTAACCGTCGATCAATTATTACCTGCAAAATTCAAACATATGCAAAGATGATGTTAAACAATATGAAATATTTGTAAAATATATAAATTTGTTTATTTTCCTTTATTGAGTACCATCTTTCAACACGACATGTATTCACAGAATTGCAGCAGATTTTCAACTCTAATTTTACCAGTAATATTTTGCAATAAAAAATAAATGGGAAATGTCAAAAAGTCACACTTTTTAATCGTTATACTTTTCGTCAATTCCAAAGTCTGACATAATAATGTAAGAGAGAATTCTAGGAATCTTAGGTTATGTGAAACCTATAATTCGCATTTTGAGTATTTATAGTTGCAAATATTGACTAAACAATTTCAAATGAGAATTTCATGAAAATCATAGGTTTTGGGTGTCTCTTGAATTTTGTATATTTATAGATAATTAAATATCAGAAATATTTCAATCACTATAATTAAATTGATTTATTGACGATGTGTGAAGTGTGACAAAATAATTTCAAGAGAGAATTTTAGGGAAAAGCAACGTTACACATAATAAGTATTCGCGGAATTCCTTATTTTCAAATTTGTTTCATGCAATATTCATCGTTTAAACATCAAATTTTCTGCTCGCGAAGGGGTTTAAATTTCGCACTACGCAACGAGTTTAAAATAAATTGACGCTAAATTTTTTATTCTTCACTTAGGTATTTTAATTAGACGATTTGTGATCAAATTGAGGGAGTTAAGTAAATAACGGCATAGGTACTGGAAGTATTTGTGACACCATTAAGGTATCGAAATAAGTTTTACCTTCCTTAAGGTGTAGGGAAGTGTTTCCAAACCTTTCTTTTTACCATGCGTTAACTAAAATTATATTATTCTCTAAATGACGCATAATAACATTATAAAATGAAACGATAAATTAAAATTATATAGACTCAGTATTATTGAGAAACAACAAAAAGGAGTAAGAAGAGAATACGAAAAGACTTCTTAGTGATTTATCAACGAAGAGTTAAAACGGAATATGGAAAAGGAATCATACTGCATGGAGAAGAAATATAAATCCTACGCTTTGCCGATGATATTGTAGTATTAGGGAACCAAGAGAAAGACTTGGAAACCATAAGAAATAGTAAGAACTTGGTCCTGGAGAAAGAGTTAAATATGAGGATTAATAGAGGGAAAACCAAGGTAATGGAGTGTAGTATGGGAAACAATGGAATAGCCAATGGTGTTAGATTGGAAAAGGATATTTTGTCGGAAGTTAAGGAATTCTGCTACTTGGGAAGCGTAATAACTTGGGTTGGTAAAGAAAGACTTAAGTAACATTTTACCTCATTCAAATGATATTTTCTGTATGTTTTGTTAGAATAAATTAGGAGCAAACAATAATTTCGGTACTAGTAAATAAGTAAAAAATATTGTAGACATAAAGAGTAGGATAGAACAGGCAAGGAAAGCGCGAAAAAGAGGAATTTACTTACGGGGAATATAAGAATGAATATTAGGTAATCGTTGCTAAAAATGTTCGTATGGAGTATGGCGTTATATGGGTGTGGATCGTGGGCGATAGAAGTTGCAGAAATGAAACCAATTGAAGCGTTTGAAATGTGGTGCTATAGGAGAATACTGGAAATCAGACGGATGGATAGAATCACTAACGAGGAAGTTCAAAACAGAATAGAAGAAGAGCGAATAATATTGAGGACGTTGACTAAGAGAAGGGATAGATTAATATGCCACGTTTTAAGACATGAGGGTCTTGTAAAATTATAATTTGAGGGAAGTGTGTGGGGTAAGAACAGGGACGCCAAGGATGGAATACGCTAAGCATATTAGGGAGGATGTGGTAGTTATGCGGAAATGAAAAGGCTTAAGTAAGATAGGTTAGCATGGATGGTTGCATCCGATCAGTATTAGGACTGAATATCACAACAACATTTCAACTCATTCAAATGATATTTTCTTATGTTTTGTTAGAATGAATTAGGAGCAAACAATAATTTCGCTACTAGTAAATAAGGCAAAATTATGTTACTGGTAAGTAAAAATGAGACTTTCTGAGTATTCTGGCAAAGAATGTGACATTTAAGAATTACCTTAATCATCATTACTCTGTAATTGTTGAGAAATAAATTGCCTATGTGTATGACTCAGTAAGCAATGAGATAAGCCTCGCACACGCACTTAAATAACATTCTAAGAACAAGGAGAATGGCGAACATGAATTGGCAACATGTGATAGGCAGAAATAAAGATGAATTAATAGCCGTGATCGTGAACTCATGCGTACGAATACTTACGCAACGCATATCCTTGCCTGTCTGGCGAGAAGCTTCACGAATTGAGGAACTTGTTAAGCTCGTAATCCATAACTGAACTCAAGTTTCTCGTGGCCATGGCTTAGTTAAATTTGTACTCAATTTACGTAATAAAGTGAAACTAATAAATTCCACATTAAACCTATAAGTGAAATACTATTTGCGTAGCCGATCTCCGAAATTTACTTGACATTTGAATGATGGCTTTTAACATTTCTTTGAAAAATCCTGTAAATAATTCTCTGCTTTTCTATATTAGAAGGCGTCTCTTAATTGCTAGAATTATTTCATAAATTATATATTGTAGATAAAAACGAAATTAATTAATTGGAGGGTTTTTTCTTATTTTGCTACGTTATTTCATATGACAGTTTTGTGTAAGTATCATTTCCACGTCCAGACTTGTTAGTTCATTAATTGTAGCAAATAACTGTCAGCGGTTTTCCTTCAGGAGGATTGAAATTTAGGACGCGCGGATAGTATAAATATCTGGCGAAACAAAACTCTGTTCACAAGATTTTAACGCATGCGATAAAGTTTCCACTGAAATATGGCATCAAGCAGATACCATAGACTTAGAAGTAGTTATGTCATCTCGCATGGGGACTAGCTAACGAAGTATTGAGCTTTATTTTTCTTCCCTATGGCTCTACAGCCCATTGAGGCCTAGGCCTACCGAGTCGACTGCGGACTGTCATTTTCAAGATAAATTCCGAATTTGGAGTGACACGTGGTCAAGCGTATCGATCCTCCAACAGTCTTAATCCCGGTCTTCTCGACTATGACAACACAAACATCCAAGCCAGGATTCTGGGTTGTGAGGCAGCAACGACACCATAGGAGGTCGGCATTGAGCTGTATAGGCGGAACATTTATAAATGAGGTGTCGAGATTCACTGCATAAACAAGGGTGTTTGATGTTCAATGTTGAAGAGAAGGCAGAAATTAATATAGCTAAGTCTTGTTGATAGTGGCAGAAGAATTGATACCGTGATTCCGGACCAAGAGAAGAAGTTAAAAGAAGATCGTCATTCGTTGTAGCCGTATTCCTAGATCGTTGTAACAGTTCAGCAGACGAGTTGGAGCGGAGCTCAGGTTACCTCAGCAGCTGGATTACCTGACAGATCCAGGAAGACACAGGTAAAGTAATGAGAGAGTATTCCCCATCAAAGTCGGTACACAACACTCGCAAATATTTATGACTACAACATTTTAAGATCGCAATCCCCTGGAAAAAAAGAGACAGATCATATTTTGTATATTTGTGTTTAACATTTGTAATTAATTGGTTTTTTATTAGATATATAATTTGTTAATGGATGTATTAGTTTATTTTACAAAATTAAGTAAACAATCTTTATTTTGTTATTATGAAATGTCCGGTGCACATATATAAAGTCAAAATTTCACCAAGTATTATATAATATATATTGTGGTACGCGATTGTTGCTTATCACATAAAATGAATTAAATTCTTTTTTTCTTATTATTATATTATGTGAAACTATTTAGACCTAAGCTAGACAAAGTCGAGGCCATGAATGAACGCGATTGGCTATATAAATGACGAATTACAGTCATCTAATCAGCCAGAAAACGGAAACATTAAGGTTAGGAAAGCTGATTGGATGAGGGGACGTGAATGCCAGGTGCAGCAGAAATGGGGATGCACCATGGATAACTGGTCAACTCGTGTAAGGAAGGGAATGTGACCTAGATTGGGACCTTCCACCTGTTTGTATTGTTAACGGAAAAACAAGGGAAGAGGTTTTGACATAGAGGCCGGAAACGTTAATAATACAGCCAAGCAATTTCAATAGAAGATTAAGGGCAAAATTTATTGGACCTCAACACATCACCAGTCGAAGAAGAAAAACAGCGTCGCAAAGTCCATAGGACACCCACTGGAATAAAAACAAGCTACCTCTCCATAAGGAAGGTGTAGAAATCCCACGCTCATGTTCAGAATTTATTAGGACAGGCCGTGGCTATCAGAGAAAAAACCTGCGGGTTCTTGGAGAGAATATTCATCGAGAAGAGTCAGTCATAAACATTCAGGGACATTCAGGAGAAGTCTGGAGCAGTAAAAATTTTTAAATTACGCTAAAGGGACTTAGAACATTAGTCCGACCAAAACGTTCTGAAGAAGTTATATTAATTCCATCCGTAGTCAACGAGCATCCCTGGGCGACGAGCTGAGCAACTCCAAAGCTCACCACCGAGTAGTCACGGGACGACGCGCAGATATCACCAGTCATTAACATGAACTAGCAGTGACGCCCTGGACCTTGGTGACGTACTGACCTTAATTGTTTCTCGCCTTTGGTACCATCTATTTAAAGTTCTCGTCCCGTTCCTAATATATTTGAAATTATATCCATTCAGCTGAGAAGACGATATTCATGTTCCAGACTGAGTCAGCAAAAGTCACATTAAGTTCAAGTCAAATAAATCCCTTTTGTTAAATTTATATAAATAATAATTATTTCCACCTATCACTAATTTAAGTTTTAAAGTTATAGTTTTTTATCCCTTATATTTACCGTTTACATATTAAAAATCCTTAAGACAATATATATGAAATGGAATCACCACATCAAAAAACTATCGGGAAAACTCAGCAAAATTTGCTTTACATTACGAGTGTTAGATCAGGAAGCCGACATAGCTACATCAAAAATGATGTACCATGCATATTTTCATTCTGTCTGTGTTACGGTATTGCAAACTGGGGCGCTTCACATCTTTAAACTACAAAAGCGGGCCGTACGAATAGTATCAGGTGTGGAGTGGAATACCACTTGCAAACCTTTGTTTTGCAAACTTGGAACTTTAACCTTACCTTGCACGTATATTCTAGAAATTTTAAAATTTGTATGGAGCAACATCAATCTATATGATCTAAACGGTTCAAGCCATTCGTACAACACAAGAAATCGCTCTCAGCTCCGTGTTGAAAAACATCGTCTAAGTCTTTTTGAAACCAGCATTCACTATTCCGGTATAAATATATACAATACTCTCCCGGAAGAAATAAAAGCTTTAAAGGTTTAAAAATTATTTATAAAGACTGAACAAGAAGTTCTCGGGATTTCACCCGGGTTATGTCAATCATTGGATACGACGTTTCGAAGGCTATCTCCGCCATCGTCTTCAGGTAACTGAAGACGATGGCGGAGATAGCCTTCGAAACGTCGTATCCAATGATTGACATAACCCGGGTGAAATCCCGAGAACTTCTTGTTCAGTCTATCCACCGGGAAAGCCTACATTCTCTAATATTTATAAAGAGTTGTAAATCTCTGTTAACTTAAAGAGTTCGTAGATAGGAAGGACTAAAACAGTTTGCTGGTGTCCTATTAAATTCTCCTATTATTTTAGAACTATACTCTACTAGAATTTAACTGCTGACTTATTTTCTTTTTTAGGTTCGACGGGAACCTACCCACGATCTTCTGATGCCTTCTCCGTTGACTGAAAATTGAAGATTGAATTTTATCTTTCCTCTTTTGTCATTCAATTCTTAGTTGTAAAATTTTGTATATTTCTTGTAATATTATATTTGACGTATCCTATTTCTTCAACCGAGGACTAATGGATTGAATAATAATAAATAAAAACATAAATACGTAACTTAATTATTTGTATTGGACAATATATATATAAACATTTATAAATAAGACAAGGTTAGATTCAATTTTAAGTCAAATACTAGTTGGGTTGTAGTTTTCTTCCGTTTTATTTTAATGATTGCAATGATATGGTATTCAGTCCTAAGATTGGTCTGATGCAACCATCCCTGCGCAAACCTTTTCATTTCCTCATAACTAGAACAATCCACTTCCTCCTAAACCTGCTTAGCATATTCCATCCCACGCATCCCTCTTCTGTTCTTACCGCACACACTACCCTCTAATGCTAATTTTACAAGGCCCTCGTGCCTTGAAACGTGGCCTGTTAATCTATTCCTTTTCTTGGTCAGTGTCCTCCATATTGATCGCTTTTTCCCTATTCTGTTTAAAACTTCCTCGTTATTTACTCTACCAACCCTTCTGATTTTCGGCATTCGCCTGTCAAATGCTTCTATTCTTTTACTTTCCGGAGCTCTATCGTCCACTTTTCGCACCCATATAACGCCACGCTCCATACGAACATTTTTAGCAACAATTTCCTAATATTTACACTTAAATTAGCCTTAAGTAAATTCCTCTTTTTCGCGAAAGCCTTCCTTGCCTGTGCTATCCTACTCTTTATGTCTACTATACTTCTACCATCCCAATCTAACACCCTTTGTTATTCCACTGTTTCCCAAACTACACTTCATTATCTTGGTTTTGCCTCTATTAATCCTCATATTGAACTCTTTCTCCAGGACTCCGTTCATGCCATTTATTATGGTTTGAAAGTCGTCTTCTGATTCCCATAACACTACAATATCGTCGGCAATATCTCCTTGAAGTATGATTCCTTTTCCAAATTCCGTTTTAACATTCTTCATCGCCTGTTCTGTTAAACAACATGAGCGACAGACTGCATCCTTATCTTACTCCTTTCTTCATTACAGCTTTCTTTTCTTGATCTTCTATTGTAATTACTGCTGCCTGTCTTCTGTAGAGGTCATGAATAATCCTCTTTTCTCGATATTTTATTCCAGTGCTCTTCAAAATCCTTAATAGTGTGTTCACATTATCAAACGCTTTTTCTAAATCTACAAATGTCATGAAAGCAGGCCTGTTTTTTCTTATCCTGTCTTCTAAAATTAGTCGCAAAGTTAATATTGTTTCTCTGGTCCCTACATTCTTCCTAAAACCAAATTGATCGTCTCCTAATTCGCATTCTATTTGACGTTCCATTTAAAAAGTCGAAATCAATGTCATGGGAGTAATCAACGCCATATATGAAATGCAGCATGGCAACACTACTTCAGGTTAAAATCTGATACCAGCATGGGTACAACGCACAAGCTTTATTGAAAACCCCATATTAAAATAGAATCACGCAAAGGCCAATGTAAGGTGACTGCAACAAAGTGCTTGCAATATCCCATACATTGAATGATTTGTTGATACAAACCGGAAAATAAATTAAAGAAAAATTGTACTACATGTGGAAAACGTTGAATATCAGCAATCTCCACAAAAAATTGTTAATTTAAATATTAGAACTGGGCAGTGCCGACTGAGCAAAGCACGTGATCTGTGCAATACTGCCTTAAATATAGTCCATGTCGATGACATTATTAATTTTTGTAAAGATAAGTACTACAAAACAAAAAAAAAATACTGTAAGGGTAACTTTGTGAGAAAAGATAAAAGTTCGAAAATTACTCTCTTTATGCGTGTTGACCAAGACATTAGCAAATAATCATTTACTCTTATGGAATTATAATTCCTAAGTATGACTTAATTATACATTTTTGCAATGAGCTATGTAAGAATCGTTCAGCAAGCCTTTGTTGAATAAGATATTGTGGCCAACTGTTGATGTCTTTGGTTTGCGGTGTGTTTGATGGCACGACTACGGGATGAGTAGTAGTTTCTGGACGTCCTCGAACGTGATACCTGTAGCGCTCCACAACTGCCGCACCTCCAGATCTACTCGCCTTACTGGAGGACGTAATCGTCTTCGACATTTTAACTCATAAACTTCGGCTTTCAATATCATCTACAAAGTATTTCAATTAAACATTAATTATCTTGGAATTTACTGTAGTAACCGGACAACTAACCGTCTCCTGTCATATTTGGTGCTGCGTAGCGTCTTAATTCAAGAACTTGGCACTTCAGACAATCAAATTAATACAATTTTTTTTAAATGAAAAAAAATTATCACAAAACTAAAATGTTAAGTTTTTATTTTTCGTCAAATATTAATTTCACCTTATAAGTTCCATAATTAGGGACGAAACGTTGTATATTTACCGATTAGATTAATTTAAATGTAGCCATTTGACATGAAACTTGTTCTGACTGAATGACCATTTTTTTATTTAACGTGGGTGCCCGTATTATGACTATGCTTCTGATAAGGAGTTAACTAACTGAATTAGCATTCAATAACGTGTTACGTTATTATTTATGATACCAACCAGGTTGCATCTGTTACCCATTTTGTGTTTCTCGTAAGACGTATTACCCTTTTTCGCTAGCAAGTCTTCTTTTTAATATTTATGTTAATCAAAAACTTATTTTATTAAGTCCATGCGACCCATTCACTTTTCAATGCTCCTCCTATTGGTTGTTTTTGATTGTGTAGTGTATATATACTTTCTAAATTATTAAAGGGGTTATTTTATAATTTGAAATTAAATGAAATTTGTTTACGAGCGGAAGGACTCGAGGTTTCGTTGCCCCTTTCAGGTAACGACCCGAAGACTTGGCCTCACAACATCAAAACCTCTGTCAAAGTAGCCTTTGAGGGATTAAGAAGCCGCTGGCTAGAAGGATCATAAATATTTTCGTCAGGTGGATGCTTCGGTCTCAACATTTTGTCACGTTCCAAACTTTCCCACGGAAAGTTCAGTAACTTTGGATGCGTGCCACTTCGCAACTTTGACACTGAACTCAAAAATGAAATAATGTGTCGTATTGGCCAAAATTTTAATCTGGAATGAGAAATCGCAGGTTTCTTGGCTTCTGATAAAGAGTGAGAGAATTAGTTGTTGAGGAGTCTTGAAGGAGTGCGGAAGTTAGTTGTAAAGCTGTCGTGGAGATGGAGGGATGAGTAGTTAGTTATTGATGAGTCTTAGAGAAGGTTGAAGTTAGCTGCGGAGAGGTGGAGAAGTTGTTGACGTTAGCTGCGGAGAGATGAAGAATAGAGTTTTCAAAGTGTTTCTGAGTGATTTTTGAGCGGGTAGTTAGTTTGAGGAATGATCAAGATTGATGATTTGTTGAGAAGTTCGCAGGAGGTGTTCAGCCAGTGGTAGCAGCCAGTCTAATTCCAGAAGGTGCGTCTTCTGTCAGTAACGTACTAAACCAACCATATATCCCTCAATGCTGTATACTGAAAGTCACAGAAACCATTTCCATCATCAATTAGTGTTCAGAACATCAAGGCCAAGGTATTTTAGCCCCACCATCCCCTGAGAGACAGAATTAATTGGCTTTCAATTTTAATTCATTTAGTAAATTCATTTTTCAAATTGTATAATTCCTTTTAAAAGAGTAGGGAAATAAATTTATTTTATTTTTTCGTATTTGTTGTTTTCTTGTGTTAAATATATTTTTAAAATTGTAAACTTTCTTATTATTTATTGTCCTTGCTATCATTTAAATTAAAAGAAATCCAAACCCTTTTAAAACGTTACGAGTTGGTTTGAAACTAAACATTTTCGTGAAAACTGGTCTGCTCCTTGTTGGCTATTTCCAGTTCACTTTAATTTTCTTTCCTAAAATTAGTCAAATGAAACCGAAATCGTTAACCAACAATTCAACGAAGAAACGGCAGCGACCTAACAAGAAAAAGATTCAGGCAACTATACAAGCTCAGAGTTGGTACAGCAAAGTTTATCTGAAGGAAGAAACCAAGCACATACGACGCTGCTTCGTCTGCTGGAATTTTTACAATGAAGAGTGAGTTGTACTCACCCACTGCTGCTGACAAAGAAATACGTAGATTTATAGTTGTTTCCATTAGTCATCGGTTGAGGAAATAGGATACGCCATACATTACAAATAACAAATAATTACAAGAACAAAATAAAGTACATAATTAAATACAAATAATCTTTAAATAAATAACTAATATAGTATAAAATAACTGAAAAACCAACATGCACACTAGAGAGCACAAACGCACACTGAGAAGCACAAACACAGGCAGCATAAGCAATGGATAATTCACTTCTTGGAGTTGCACGACAAGGAATCTGGCCTTTCATAGCAGCTGTAGGCAATATATGAAACAAACAAAAGAGCAGAAAAAACTATACAGAAAGTTTTAAAGATATTTAATAGGCAATATTACAAAGCAACACTTTCAACACTTTTGCAGTGACAATATTTCAACTATTAGCAGAACGATCAATCAACTCCTGCGTAGTGTAAAACGCGCCATTTAATAAAATATTTTGACTATGATTCACGAAACTTTTGTAGTTATTATTGTTCTTAACTTCTGGAGGAATGCTTTACATAAAATTATCCCGGTGTGGTGAATACTTTTCTGATGGAGAGCAAGGCGATGCTTGTCCACATCACCTTAGAGCTGAACGATTTATAGTTGAGTATTCATGAAATTTGCCATTCGTTTCAAATAAATTCATGTTCCTTTTACAAACTTTAATATTTTATGAATGTATATGCTAATTAAAGTAAGTCTTTGCAACTTAATCTAGAATTCGTATTGGAAAGTATTCTTTTGGCACATTTTTTCAGCTTTAATATTTCATAGCTCCTGGAGCATTTTCCCCAATTAGAAATGCCTAAGCACGTGCCTGAATGAAAATACGCAAAGTACACCATTTATACGTTTTTTTCAAAGTGTTGAATAGGTGTTATTAGTGAACTTAGTTTCCCAGAAATCAGATCAACATGGTCATTCCACTTTAATTTGTCATCAATCCGAGGATCCAGGAAAGGCGCATTGGCTGAATATTTGTGTACCGCTCTGTTACTAGCATCAGCGCTAAACTGAACTAAATTATTCTTATAAAGGTTGAGGGATAATTTATTCACCTTAAACCAGACATTTAGTACGTCCAGAGTCACCAGGTCAGTTGTGTGTCCTTTAGTTAGAAGGTAAACTCCCAAGGGATATTAGAGACCGTTCCGCCGCCCCTACTCTAACGGACCGAGTTGAAGTATATATTCTCAAAACCGTCCACAAGTTACGGTGTTTTTCGAAAACTTTGACGTGCGGGAAACGAAAGCGGTTCTTAGTAATAGAAATGTTTGGTGAGCCTTGAGAATCCAGGAGCCAGCCGCCATCAACGCCATCAGCAGAAATCGGCGTCCATCCCACAACAGAACACCGCAAAGAGATCGTCGGAGGTCATAATTAGGCCCTCCCTACTCTATATTTATCCTATATGATCAGTAGGCGACGTGTCTCTGATATAGATACTTTACATTTCAATGAGCGGCAATCTTCCTCAAAGACATACTATACGATAAATTTTGGCTTAATATTTTACTAAACTCGGAAATTTATTGTAATTAGTTTTTTAGAACAGCTTACATTTACGTTCTATTGTATGAGATTGTGAATATCATAACTACAATCAACCATGATGATCTTTGCGGATGGGTTAATGGTCCTATTTATAAATCCCCTCTTTTATCAATTAAATTATTTTACACTTGTTCGTGTTTAGATCAAGAAATTACCCTCCATAATCGATCAAAAGCAAGATCCGTGAGAGTCTCATGGCCTTTCTTGGCAGGACGTTAGCTCCCTATTTCGATCACATATCATTCTGATGGGAACGTTATGAATAAATAACGCTTCTTATATCTGATGTAGGTAAACAGGCCTGTATACGTCGAATATTGTTTTATAAAATTAAACAAAAGTGAAAGGAACCGACATATTAAATTCTTAATTGTCAATGAATAAACGAAATAAATGAATTAAATATCGCTCGTAAATGGGATTTTTTCCTTCAAAATTGCAAGAGCATAAACTGGTTAAGAAATATTTATTTATTTGGGGCCATATTATAAAAAACAGTGAAGTTACATATAAATTAACATTTACTATAAGAGGAAAATGAGTAAAAATAATCTAAGAAGTGAAAAAACGCACCATTCAACAATCTTTAATTCAATTGTCCTTCTTTATATCTCTACTTATTTCGTTTCCTAATTTTTTACGTATAGTGCCATGTCAAATTGCAATCACAAGAACCAGAGCTGCCGGGAGATCCACCTGTCGACCTTGGCTCATCCGCGGCCTTGGAACTTTCTATCAATTACGCCCACGTTGCTCTTTCCCGCACTGCTAACTGTATCATAAATTGAACGGCATGACATTTTATGCAACAAGTAGCATGTGACGTAACGGCGGGGTTACACGCTTTCGTGGGAAAAGTTCCTGACAGTAGTCCATTCCAATGCCCTCTTCAGTAGTACTCCGTATACAACAGAATGTGGCGCCATAACCAAATGTGCGCTCGAACAGGTTCCATTATTATAAAAGTTCCGTAACGAGTAAAACGATCAAGTCCTATGATACAATATATTCAGTTCTAAAGTCCTTCTGCTTAGGAGAGACACAAGAAATGAAATCTACAGGAATTTTTTTTAACTGTGTCAGTATTACATCAAAAAGAAACCAATGATGTTACAGTTTAAATGAATAGTTGTGTGCTAGGTAGCTTTAATTATTTTAAAATGTGTAACAAAATATATTAGTTTTGAATATGGTTTCCCAGATTAACTGAACAGTATATCTTGAAATGTTTTCGCCTAAAGTTTTTCAGTACTTGTGCACAAACATTGCTTCTTAAATAATTATTTTACTTTCTTCCGTGTATTTTAACAAATTGTATAGATGCTCCAAGCGTTGACGATAGGAGTTTCGGAAAGGAAACGAATATTAGTCTTTGAAATGTGGTGCTATAGGCGAATTCTGAAAATCAGATGGATGGATAGAATCACTAACGAGGAAGTTCTAAACAGAATAGGGGAAGAGCGAACAATATGCAGGACGTTGACCAAAAGAACGGATAGATGTGTTAGTTATGAGGAAATGAAAAGTCTTGCGCAAAATAGGTTAGCATGGAGGACTGAATCAGACCAGTCTTAGGACTGAATACAACAACAACAACAACAATATTTCAGATTACTGGTTTCAAACAATAGCTCTTAAATGAGTAGGGAATAATTTAGAAAACTTCAAACTTTCAGCACTTTGAAAACATTAATTATCGGTGCTGAATCTTTAAAATATGATTAGTTTCAACGAATTTTGAGAAAACATTTCACATAGCTGCGAATCTAACAGCCGGATTAGCTCATTTCACATCTTCCCCGTCCCTGTTCCCCGACAAAAAGAGAAAAACAAAGCTACTATTGATTTAGAAACTGAAACAGTAGCTCCCTGGTCCAATTAATTTGAGACAAGACAAAGAACAACAAAGGGAAAACACGTCAACAAATCAAAGGAAGAAAATTAGTATTACGACTGGTAATTTGTGAGTGAAAATAATAAACACTGTTGGTAATGGAAGTGTTCAAACTAAGAATAAAGAAAATCTCTCTAAAAAATAATTAATAAAAAAATTGATAAACAAGCTTTTAAAAAAATAATGGGCGTCTGAAGTTATCTAATGTTCTATAGTGTATACATACTTTATAAATTATTAAAGAGGTTATTATTTTAAATTAAATTAAATTTTGTTAAACTAAATTTACTAGCGGAGGAAACGAGGAGTAGTTACCCATTTCAGGTAACGACCTGAAGGTCTGGGCGCAGCACATCAGAATATCTATTGAAGCGACAGCACTTTGAGGGATTAAGAAACCGCTGGTAGGCAATGTCATAAACGTGTCGGATGCAGTAATCTGCGGTCCCAACATTTGGACACGTTTCAGAATGTGGAATAGCCTGGTTTGTGACATTTAGCGATTGTCGGGCAGACGTGAGAGCCCCGGATTCGCGAACTACAAAATGTAAGAATGCTTCCTCTTGGCAAAAATTTGAATCGTGAAGGGAAAAGCTCAGGTTTCGTGGTTGGTAAAAGATTGAGGAGTGTGTTAGTTGTTGGGATGTCATGGAGGAGAGAGAGCAGCCCGCCTAATTCTATTCCTACAAGTGCCAGGGTCGGTAGTTTTGTATATAATCAGCAGCTTTCATCGTTCACCTATTTTACATTTGACGATATTTCATTTATGGAGAAAGTTGGCAACGAGTTGCACATATGTTATGGCGTCAGCTATTATATCCATTGCGTCGTTTTATACTGCTTTGTTTTGAATGAAGACGAGGAAATGTTCAAGGACAATAACGGATACCAGAAACTCCAGAAATCTTGGAATAAATATTTTTGGTGGACGACCTTCGAGGTCAACAAGAGCATCACTGTGGCTATCCTTCGTATTTATACAGTTTTCGTTAAAACGGGTATCGGAATGTCAATAATGTCTTCCGCCTTTCGATTCATCACCGAGTTTGTTCAAATCACAAAAAGTAGTAAATCAGCGTCTTAAGAGTGACGAGTACATCAAACAAGTGTTTTTAAATTTTGATTTAAAGTTTGTGTCATATACCATAAATATCTGTCACCATGACAGTTAATTTTGGATAACTAAATTGAAAATTTAGTTGTTTTAAATACCTCAGAGAAATTCAATTTAAATTTACTTAAAACACATTGCTCTCAACTTTAATAAAATGTGTGATGGTAAAAAAACTGAAATTTCCTCGTTCTCATTTATCGATAACGCATTGAAGAAGCGTGTCTCTAAATTTCTGCGGAAATCCTTCTGCGAGTGTATGATGATTAGATTCAGCGCATTCAAATGTGCGTTGACAACATTAAATGGCTGTCTTTATGGAGAATAGTCCAGTTGGTAATTCCAAACGAAATGTATTATAACTTTTGAACTATAGCTTTTACTTCAAGTCTGTTTGCAGGAGTGAAATAGTCAGATATTGCTGATGTTATTTGATATATAACCTGACCCCTTTTTATTAAAGATTCAGGATGGCCAATTTTATGATGGCGCCCATGTTCGATACATACCGTAAAAGATAATCCCCATCACCTATACCTAACTCGAATGTTTAGGTTTCCCAGTTTCTGCAGAGGTTTTGAAAAAACAGGGTGTACTGTGACTTTTGACTCATCCTGTAGTTTTCCAGGGGCGTCTTCCCTACCAGTATCAAAGTCTCAATAAAATCTTCTTACGGCCACACTGGCTTTATTGTTACAATTTAAAATGTTTCTTTTGATCTACAGTAAGATCATTCCCGTTGTAAAAAGTAAAATTTAATATATTCGTATATGTAACGAGTAGAGTCGAACGTTTCTCGGATAAAGAATAGTTTCATATATTTTTAATTATGAGAGAGCCTCTCCTAACCTCGTTTTCAAGTTTGTTGACAATGGTGAGTTAATATCATTATTCAGTTACTTCTCTGATATCCTTCTCTCTGGTTCGCTTATCATCTATCTTTCTCTCTTTTTTACTCAGACAATTGAATACCTAAAGAACCTCTTTAATGATATTAGGCTCTCACAAGGATAATGTTCAGTGCGATTTAACGGAGAAAGATGTATGGTCCCTTTTTATCACAAAGAACGCTGTTACGTGAATCGCATATCTCAATATGCTTGAAAACTCATTTTTCTCAAAGTTGAAGGCTGATTAATTTACCAATAAGAGGGGGCACCACCACACTTTCGAGAGTTTTTATATACTGCGCTTCCTCGACGATGGATCGGCCGTACCGGAGAATATGATTCAGCCTTACATCACTGGCTCCGAGATCAGGGAACCTCAAACACGTAAATTTTGTGTGAATGTGTTAATGAGGGGTTAAATGACTTGCTTTATGTGCCTCCACTTCCAGCAACAATGGTCCACCTGTGGAAACGCATAGCAACGGCCGTGTTAGCTGCAACTCTAGAAATAGTCGCTAAATTGTGCGACAAATTTGAATACAGCATAGACATATTCCGACAATATCCACGGTGACATATTAAGCACCATGGAGTTATGTAAAATAAGTATGAATTTTCCTTTATTACAAAATAAAGATTACATTTATGTTTTCATAATTTACCAAAATATTTGTATGTTTAATCAGACGATTGTATTTGAAACAACAAAATGGGCGATTTGATATTTTGAATATTTACAGTAATCATAGATAAATGATAATTCCACAGTGGATTTTGGCTATTTAGAATTTCAGAATCAAAAAGTAATTATAATGCATACTAGATATCGTCAATATAAGCTTCATTAGCAAATTCTATTACAGGAAAAAAGAATAATATATTTTACGCAAAATTTTTATAAGCTGTTAATATTAATCAATCTTAATCAATCTAGCGCAAAGAATGTACTTCCTCACTTCATGAATCATTTATTTATACATAAGTTTGCAATGTTGATATTACATGTATTTTGGAGGGTTACTCTACTAAATTTTACCTGCTGATATATACAATATAACTAGCTGGAATAACGCAGTTGCCCGGATATTTATTTATATTATCCCGTTACATTATTTAATTCTTGGTCAACACATGATTCAACCGGCATAGAACACGTCACAATATGAACCTCAAATATACCATCAGTATCTCGAGATATTCAAAAATACTCGCGGTACAATAACAGGGCTAAAATGTTTACAGTACTCTAATAGAACATAAAAACTCTCTCATTTAAGTGATGAATATTTACTCAAATCGAATATTAAAAGTCATATTGTAACACAGCGACTCGCATTACACCGGTTTCGACAACAAACTTAAGTTTCCTTGTTATTTTAATATGACTGATTTCCACCCCCACCCTTCACATGCTGCAAGGGGTTGAAATTATACACAAATATTGTCGGAAAAACACTATAAATGTTATTGAACTCAAAAAATTTCTTCAACTCACATATGAGTCTTCATTACATATATAAGTTTCACCCCTTACCCCTAGGGTATTTGGTTTGGGTCGCGAGGAATATGGAAACAAAATTTTGTCAAAATTGTTCTATCCTATAAATGTATTAAGCAAAAGTGTGTTTTACTCCCTCAAATTCCCCTGTTAGGAGATGAAGTCATTTAATTCGCATTCAAAATGTCAGAATGAAGACTCCGATAGGACCTATTTCGATACCAGACTTAACTTTTCATTTTTATTTTCATATGACGCCCCCTACAGCCCCACGATGAATGGGGTTGAAATTATACGCAAACAAATTAACCGAAAACACTATCATATTAATTAAGAAAGTAATGGCAGATTATGGATTTTCAAAAATTACCGCCAGTCCGCCCCCGCCCAAGTGGTTGAAGCTATTGTATTACCCTAATTGTGTTGAGTTCGACTCGCCAAGAACGCCTGCTCAAAATTTGGTCGAAATTGTTCCATCCGTTTAAGATAGTAAGCGGAAGTCTGTTTTACCCTCTTCCAACCCCTCTCAGGTAACTTAAATTAGGAATTTTTTGTCAGAATTAAACTCAGTGGCTCACATTACAGCTGTTTAAAGCCTAATTTCGATTATTTTCTGGTTATTTTTATGTGATGCCCTTCTACTTCTACACCTAAGAAAACTCCTCTTTGATTATGTATGGGGTTGAAACTATACGCTAGCAGTATCGGAGGAGAAACTATCAAATTAATTGATCTAAGAATGTATTTATATGCTAAAAAGTTTGGCCGTTTTTGTTTATTTAAAAATCTCCAAACCCTCCAACCCCGCCCTAGGGGTAGTAGCCGAGTCTTAGCCCGACTGTTTATGCCACGTGTTAGTCTATGAAAAATTAGGAAGACCAGATATGGCGCAAGAAATATAGAGGGGGTAAGGAAGGTCGTCCAGGTCGGGGAGATAGACAATGCATATTTGCATTAGAGATTCAAACGCGCGGTATGAAAGCAGCCTTCTCGTAGCTAAGTTCTGAAATTTTCCAATTTTCTTAATTTTTCTTTCCGTAAGGACTTTGTACAAGGAATTATAAAACTTATAAAAAATATGAATAAAATAGGTAGTCTTTCTCAAGTTATGGCGTGACCAAGGGAAATGTATATATACATATGATAATGATGATAGGTATGAAAAGAGAATGCGATCGCCAATGAGTTATACTGCGTAATGTCAGGTTTCTTTGATACATATTACTGAAGCTTTGGTAATATTTCATTAATGCCCATGAAACAGCAATGAATGATTCTGTAGCAGCAGGCAGTGTTACGTGGATTTCATTCGCCCAACTGTGAAGGTTCGCTAAGAATCCTTGGAGCCTGACTACAAAGTGTTTTTATGTAGTCATTAATTACAAACACTAATTGTTTCTTCAGGAACACTCGGCGAGTCCTTGAATTCTCACGCCGCTACACGATAACAATACAAGTAGTAAAACGCCCTCACGTGTCTTACGCTCGTAGTGAACACTGAACAGTATCTTTCCATTCCTTCTGAAAGAGAAATCCAGCCAGATATTTCGCAACCATGATACTTTAAAATAATTACAAAATTATTGGGTTTAATGCATTTTAATGCGCAAGTGAAATTCAGATATATAATTATATTCTTACTGACTTTGATTTATTATTAATTAGTTTATTCCACCTTTTTGCTAAATTGCAAGATAATTGGCCCTATATTTTCCAACGTTAAAATAGTGATTTTTAGTTTCCTTATTCTAGATACAGACATAAGGTTAAAAATAAGCTGTGAAAATTTTAGTACTGTACCTATAATGGTTTCCTACAAAAGGGTATCAGTTCTAACGTAGCTGAATCAATTATTACATCATAGTTTTATGACAAATAATTACAATGAATAAAGCGACAAAAAAATCAACATTAAATATATAAATAACTATTTATTAACAAAAGCGACGTTTCATCTCCATTTTGAGACTTCTTCAGGCTTAAAATTTAGCAAAACATCCTATTTACTCCTTGACTCCCTCAGTCGAAAAGACTATTGAAGTTACATGTGTTTTGCCACAATTATTTCAAACGATCAAATAAACATTATAACGATGAACATAATGTGATTTACTATTAAAGAAACTACACGAATTGTAAAACGTATACACTAACTTCAAAAGATACTTTTCGTATTCAGGGTAGTAATGCGTGTTCCTTTCCTTACTAATGCAATAATATATAATCTTATATATATATATATATATATATATATATATAAATGAATCGCCATATGTATGTACGCGCATAACTACAAAATGAATGCACCAAATTGCATAATCTGTTTTTGTTGTGTTCCTTATTAACATTCATTCGTATTCAATTACCGTTTCTTTCGCAATAGCAAAATTTAGTGTGTTTCGATGCGTGTTTAAAGATTTGTCATTGTGTTATTTATTGTTAGTGATAAGAAAATGCCACCAGTGAAGCGTCAAAATTTAGGTTGGCGTACGTGTAACGCAAGTTGAGTTCATAATCTTGAAGACATTGTGGCTGTAGAAGAACGTAGACAACGTTTGGAGGCAAACAGAATGGGAATACTACCCACACGTATACCTTGGTGATTAGGAAAACTATCACTGAATCACTATTTTGATTTTTATCCAGAAAATGAGCATTATTTTATATTAATTTATTTATAGCCCCATAAACAAAAAAGTCATTAGCGACTTATGCGAAATTACAATAACCGTTCCTTTTTTTGGACTTTAAATTAACAATTTTGTACATTTTTACTTAACATTAATATTTTCTGTGCTAACCTTAAATGTACCTAAAAGAATACATACTAAAAGTTTACATTTTATGATATAAATCGTTTTTTTAAAGAATATTATTAAGTTTTCCTGTGCCTTTTTTCCTTTTGTAATCTGGTTAAGATCATTTTCTTTTAAAATTTCTTCTTCAAATTTTGGACAGTACTTCAACAGGTGTTCAACTGTGATCTGTATATTACACTGATCACAAATCGGCGGGGGATCTTTTGTTATGATGTAGAGATGTGTAAACTTTGTGTGTCCGGTTCTTACTCTCGATAGGAAATATTTAATCTCTTCTTTTGACTTTTTTGTTGTGTTTTATTGCCTAGAAGTCGTTTGTTTCATGATGGATTTTTCTGATTTTATATGATTTCCATGTTATGTTCCATATTTGTGTTAGATTTTCTTTTGGCTTTTGTCCATAATTCGTTAAATGCATTTGTGGTATCTGTGGTGTGGTTTTTTGGGAAGTTTTTCCACGGAGGGTCATTACAGTTTTGTATTGGTTTAATCTCTGGCAGAGCATATTCTATTTGATCGCAGATTTTCCCGAGTCTTGTACAAAAAGAAAAGATGAATACTTGTTGCAGGATTGCATTTCTAATTATTGGGTTGAGAGAGTGTAATGCTTTCAATGTGTATTTAACACATAGGATGTCCCTTCTGGGTTCTGTACGGTGTCAAGTTTGCATTAAAGTTCTTTATTGAGCATTTTAATTCTAGGACATCTCATTTATTATTCCGCTTAATATTTTTTGGGGGGAGGGGGTATCTGTTATGATTTGTGGAGAGGGCTGATATTTCGTGTTTTCCGTATTCTTATTTAAATTATTGAAATCGTTTCGTTTTCTTTTTGGTTCCCAACTGCACAACTTATTTTATATAAATCCATTTTTATGAAGATAATAATTTTTATTAAAATTAAATTTATCGTATTAACTCTAAATTCAACTGTACTGAACGAGATGAAGATTTATGCTGCAAAAGAAGATCATCACATCTTATTATTATCAATTTATTATATAAGTTACATTATCAATTTATTCAATACGTTACATTAAATACTCAACCTTGGTGGTGTTACAAGACTTTAGTCCATTAATGCCATTAAAGTGGAAAGACAACCATTAATACCCATATTGCTATAACAAATCATAATTATTGATGATTCAATTTAATGTTTATTAACATATGATAGAAAATTATGATTTTGAAAACAAAGTTTCTTTCTCTTCTTTTTTGTGTTAGGCCAAATATTGTACCCCGAATAATAGATTATGCTGCTTATAGAATCAAGAGGAATAAAATTAATAAACTTTTAATTAAAGAAACCTATGAAATATTTTCTTTGCACATTTTAAAAATTCAGGAGTTGATTATTTGGGGTAACTTTTTGCTAGTGTCGAGTGTGGTTCTTGCCGGTATTGGCAGAAAGAAAGTTTGCTGTTTGATATTCAAGAAACATGTTCTAAAGTCTTCGCCGACTTTTGTCCGCGTGTCAAAATCTTTTTGAGCTCTTACAAGGGAAGACAGTTTTACAATAACAATAACGCGAGAGTTTCTACCTGCAGGCAATGAGCCAACTTGTATCTCCTTCACACGAGTATTACAACACAATGCTTTTAAACGATGTATCCGACAGCAAGTTCTATCCTCTGCGAGTGTTGGATTGGTGTCAATGAGCGTTTTCGTATAAGGTTGGATTGCGAATGTCTTGAAAGAATTCTGTAATAAACTTTATCGATTAATTTTCGAACACAATCACATTTTCTTAGGAAAGAAATAATTCACATTATTAATGTAGATAACATTCGCTGAGTCATATAGATACCTTTTTCAGCACCAGATTAACTGAAATGCATCGTCGTTCAAATTCCTAAGGCGTAAAAGGAAACTGCTGTAAATTTTGACCCGAAAAATTTATTACAATATTAAAATATATATTTGCAGTAATTTTATAATAATTTTTATTAAATATTTTCGGTGATTCATACTTATTTCTACCATATTCAGACTAAAATCTGATTAATAAGTAATCACATATAAATAGTTTGTACTTAACTTATAGCGAGACTGAGGTTAACTTTTTCATATGAAGACAAACCGTTCTTTTGGACAAGAGCCGGAAAAGAAAGTATAAGTATGTAGTGCTATTAATCAACAACTTTATCAATAATAATAATAATAAATTGATATACAAAACCTGTCCGTTAATATAGATAGTTTTTTTATAATTAACGTTAGAATCAATAAAATACAAATTTTTGTATTTCATGCACTAAAATTTTCATATAAGGAAATACTTTTATATGATTTATGAATGATGAACCATATTTTATTACAGTAATATGTTATAGTTGAGTAATAGAAGCAGACTAAAGAGGCCGTACTTTGTTTTCAATGAAAATAGATTTACTTTTAGATAAATTTCCAATATTTACTGCTAACAATTCAAATAATTTAACTTCTTATTTGATGTTAAAGGAATTTAGTATAATTCGTTCCGCTCTCCGGAAAAAAATTAACTATTTTCAGAATCTGTTTTCTCCGTAGCTATATATTTCAAATCTTATTCCAAGAGAATGAAATTGGCCATAACGGGAGAAAGCAGAGGAATCGATAGGAGCTTATTAGAAGTATAGTGTAATACTTGCCCCCGTCTCAATGAAAACAAATATTCCTTTTGCTATGATAAAATCTTAAGACTAGCAATTGATATTTAATCTTAATATATTAACAATATCTACGAATATAATAGGACGAATGTCAGAAAAAACATCCATTCATGAAATCAGAACTAGTTTAATACAAAATATGACTACAATGGTATTGAGAGCAAGAAAAATATAACAAAAATACCCAGTTTCGGTACTTTCATACTTGTTACTATCACATTGAGGCTGATTTATCAAGTTAAAAGCACGTATATAAATAGCTTTTACCTAACTCGTAATAAGACTAAGTTTATGGGTATCATAATAGATGAAAAAATATAGCATTAATAATTAAATTATGTGATAAAAAGGTACTCAGCTCTATTAAATTTAGTAACCATTTTCAATGACAAGAACGCCAATAAACATATTTAACATTGAAAAAAAGAATTTTAAATAAAATTTAGAATGCATGGTCTGATTTAAATGCTAGTTATAGCAGAATTTCTGACTAATGGCCCTTATATTTATGAATAATTGAGACTTACAGCCATGCTTAAGGCTCACTGTGGTCACTGGTTCATCTTTTGATAATAATAGCCAAACATATACTTGTTTATAATTAGTAATTATCTCCAATAAGAAGAACAGAATTCGAATAAGTTATATGACTAACTTCTGACTCAATCAAGTACTTTAAATGTACTCAGAAAATCCGTTTGTTGTTTAAAAGCTTTATATTTTTCTATTTATGTCATATAAATTTACTACTATTCAATTAATATTATATACTTAACGCATGTATCTTATAGGCAAGGAAAAACAGCCTTCTGCATTTCCAGAAGATTAACTTGGCAGAATACCGGGTGGAATGTGTATAAAGGAAGTTAGTTTAATTCCAGTGAGCATATTGTGAGGCTACTCCTTCCACGAATATGCAGGAGTATGTCGTCACATTTGTCAAAATGACGCTTTTAACCTCTCGACACGCTTGCTGATCTGCCAGCAGATAAAACACATGAGCAAACGATTTTCCCTTATGCAAATGGCGAACGTGTCTTATGTTAAGGAGATTGTAAGCAGGATTCGAAGGAGTGTCCGGAAGATGTCGCCTCTTCGTCTTCTTCTTCTAGAAAGCTCCCGCGGCATCGGAACTCGCCGATGTTTACGACTCCCTAAACCTACTTACAGTTACTCCTCACAGGGGCTGCTTACATCTTGGAAACAGTATTGCTCATTGCAACGCAAGTACATCCACTTTCTTAAGCATCTTCATTCTAAAGGTCTTCGCTGACATAATCGAACAGCACGGTGAATAAACAGTTGAGTCATTATTATTGCAAGCCGCGATGTTGTGGTGAGTTGCATTTTAAATGATACTGACGACAATGAGGCGCTAATTTTTGTTCCGTCCCAACTTTCGTTCCATTCGATACACATTTCATTACCTTACGTTCTTAAACTTTCTAGAATCCATAAACGCGTTGTACAATAAGTTCAGATTTACAATACTATCAATAAATAATTACAGTTGCTAGACGTTTTCTAATCCTGAAGAAGACGTGTTACATTTACTTGAATAATAAATAAATACGAACATTACGTACTGTAATACGTAAAAACGCGCTTAAAGATATTACTTGGAAATTTATAAATATTTTACTATAGTAATTACCAGGGCGCTGGTCCTTGCGACGGATATTTACACGAATGAACCGACCTGGTCAGAAATAAGTGAGCGGCTGAGTGTACCCAATTTTTTTTTATAAAAGCGACCATAATTACAAAATAAAAGAAAGGGACCAAAGTACGGATGTGGACAAATATTAATTCGTAAACAGGGTGATAAGGGACTGGAATGCTTTGCCTGCAAGACTACCAGAAGCTTTCCCTAAGAATACGAATGTTTTCAAAAAGAAGTTAGAAACATTGAGAAGTTAAGTGCTTATTTTGTAAAATAAAAGGACGTAAAATATTTTAAAATTCTATTTTTTATTTTTTCTCTAATCATCAACAATTTATCTTAGTACTTTAATTTTATCAACAAACTGCCACCGGGCAAATGCCCACCTGCAGTAATAATAAATACAATACTATAAAATGAGACGAGAAGTTATGGAATCCCGCGAAGTGCGAAAAACGCCAGTGTTTTCCAGAAGAGGGATGTTTAGAGAGCTACAGGAGTCGGACGAGCCTCTGGGGTGCAACAATGTGGGGCCAAGGCTTGAACCAGCGGCCTTCAAAGATATGCTACGACTGTGCTAGATACTGTGAAACATATTTCTTCTTCTCCAGCCACAAAAAAATTCCAGCTAATATATGTCGCATAATTTGTCGTGAACTGAATGACTGACGCCAATACGAAGCATATTAAGGACGTGATTATATTGTAACGACCCGTTACATTTATAGCATCCTATACTTTATTCCGGCACTGTTTAGACGACTTCCAGTTATCCCATGTAGAACATATATTCGTTCATGAACTGATATATGTTGTGAATTTATGTGATATTTTTGTCAGCGTGATTTTCGGGAACGGTTCTCGTGCGAAAGCCAAATGGTAAATCTACTTCAGGAGTTAGCAGATGAAGTAGATAATGGGGTGGAGTGGATGGGGTTATCATAGACTTCGCTAAAGCCTTTGATGTAGTGTCTCATGGTATCCTATTGGATAAATTAAATAAAACAGGTATAGATAAAAGAGTGGTACTATGGGTAGGAATTTTTTTAAGCGATAGATCAGAGAACAATTTTCGGATACAGGAATTGTAACGTTCGGAGTTCCTCAAGGTTTGTGATCGGGCCATTACTGTTTTTAATATTTATTAATGACTTACCCAATTATTTAAAGCCAGGGTTAAGGCTTTTCGCTGACGAATGCATATATACATAAAGATAACGAAAGGACAAGACGCGATATTATTAAAAGAAGATCTAGATAAAGTAAATATCTGGGCTCCGGAAAGTAAAATGAAAATTAATAGAAAGAAAGGCAGCTCAATATCGTTTACAAAACGCACGTTAAATGAGACAGAATATATCATAGATGGGGAACTAATTCCAAGGGTAACGTGCTGCAAATATCTGGGGATATATTTCAACAACAGACTCGAGGAACAGGTGAATTTCACGGCCCGAAAACCATGGAACTCTTTACATTTCATAATGAGGATATTTAAAAAAGGGAAGTTCAAAAATTTTTAATACGGGGTGGATTGTTGGGATCCCTATAGAAAAAATGAAATAGAAACATTAGAAAAGTTCAGAAAAGGGCTGCTGATTTTGTGCGAGTATGGGTCTGGTCATAGGAATGAAAAAGTAGAACAACTAGGTTGGGAGATAGTGTCTGTCACAAAGGAGGGAGAAATCAAGGCTGAATTTGCTATTCAAAGCTTATACGGGACAAAAACCATGGATTGGAATTAGCTCCAAAATGCAAAAGCCCAATTACATAGGCAGATGGGTTCGTCGATTCAAATTAAAACGTAGAAAGCAAAAAACAGTTGTTGGCAATTCTCATTCCTAAATAGGAGTATCAACGACTGGAATAATTTACCTGTTGGAGTGTTTGGAGGAAATACTCTTCGGGGAAATAGATTCAGGACAAATTAATTAATTAATTTAGGAAGCATTATTTGTTTCGTAATTTTAAGAACACTAGCATTTTAAGAGTGTGAATTTCTTCTTCGATTCCAAAGACTTTAAATTGTCCGCTTCCTAGCACGCTCCCTCCCGTAAATGTGCTATCCTCATTCTAGCTCAAAATCCTGCGCGGAACGACAAATGCGCATGCGCAGTATAGCGCTCTAGTTCCCCTGCTTCACCCATCGCACCCACAGCCTGATTATCTCTTGAACTACAACCTCTGGTAGCCGTGTTGTTTGAAGCGCCATTGGCAGTAGATTCTCGCACAAAATAGAATCCAACTATTTGGGAATTAGAAACCATATTTTAAAATAGTTTGTATTTTAAACACAAAAATAGTATTCCTACATTTTACATAGCATTTAAAATATCATATGTAAGAGTCTGTGATTCGAAGACTTCACCAAACTGCGAAAACTACTTTAGAATCCTGCATAAAATACGGTCATCATGTGAGCCTTATTACTAAAATTTAAATGATTTAAAATTCGCAGAGAAAAATCTTTTTGTGTTACAAATGTGTGCTAACTTGGTTAGAATTTTCTGCTTCTAAAAATGAGGCATTATTGTCATTACGTAGATGGAATTATACATTGTAGCATATTACAAACCGTATGGTGTTGGTAACATTGTCACTGTTGTCGTATTATTAATGTCTTACGTAATTATACTCGTAAAAATTATTTAGAGCGTTGACGTAGCACATAACTTAAAAAACTTAATTAATAAATTTTACTTAAACTACTGCAGTTGTTCGGGAAATATCGACGAACTTGTATCCAATCTTCTATCTTAAGACAATGAAAAATATTCCCCTGATTTTAAAGCAGTTATCGTAAGGGAAACAAAATATACGCGGAACATTAGGGGTCTAAAAATCTTTCTAGTATATTAAGAGAGAGAAAAATACTCCAGGTATATTAACAGGTTAATGTTAATGTTTCTCTATATATTCTACTGAAATCAATCGAATTAATTTTTAATTAATTTGTTTTGTACCAAAACTTTCAATGTTTAAACGGTAAGCGGTGTTTATGTATTCTACGGAAATAAAGGATATGTTAAGGAAGAGAAAAATAGCCCTGGTACCAAAATGGAGTCATGTACGTCACGCCTAGTACACACAGGGACTCTTTGAATCCCATGCTACTCCGACTCCTTTTTCATTTTAATTAACTTATAAGTCAGTTGAACCTTGTGGCCATTAGCGTCTGTCTCTGATTGTTTGCTGCAAAGAATGTGGCGTGTGGCCAATTAGTATTTTCTGCGTCTTTTGCATCCCGTCTTGCATGGGTTCTCAATGCTGGGAAACATTTTTTAGTTTAGAAGTGAATCGAAACGCATATCACTTCGCACCTATTGTTCGATTGCTTATTGTATACGCTTATGAAATGATTTTTATTCTCTTTTGCATTGTTATTCAAATTTTTGTGGAGTACTAATTAAACTTTAAAACTTATAGAAGACGTATTACAATCAAATCATTATTCGTGGGATCAGTCATTCACGAGGTATGGGAAGCATAAGTTAAAAATAAAATGTTGGATTTATTGGTTGATAAGTGCGGAGTTTCTCCAGTGGAAACCGAAAAAAAAATTCAATCGTTGGAAGGACAATTTCGTCGGAAACAAAAAACTTAATAATTTAAAAGTGGAACTTCGCCATTTAATATTTTACTACCAAAACAGATAACAAACTTTCAAGTTTTAGTGAGTCTCATAATGCCGGTTATTTTTACATTTTTTTAACACGGATAATGAATCCGAACCCAAAATGCACACAGATTTGCCTTTTATAAGAATGAAAAAGTAATCCAATTTCTATTTTCCGTTAAAGCTTTTTGCTGATCAGCAACTTTTCCTTTTCTTGTTCAATTCTGAGAATATTTAGAAACTATAATAATAATAATCAGAAGAACAATTTACGAGACAGCTATTTCCTCCACCACGGTTCGAAACGACTGGAGCATGAATTTTGTCGTGGATCCAGTTCTTCGTCGCGTAGCTGAGTTCTTCCTCAATTTAAACAATGAATCCGTGTAGCCTGTACTTAAAGTTGCGACTTGAGTAGAATCAATGAGTCTCAGTGTGAACTCATCTCTAAGTGGATCAAAAACATTTCTGCTTGCCTATATTAAATTATGGAAATCACTCTGTATCCATCTATCGCAAACTGCTTGGTTTAATTCGTAAACCTCGCGTGACACTTGCTGAAACTTTTCTCAGTTGTACAAGATGAGGGGGGGGAGTTTTCTTGGGCTGTAGGGGAGAATGAAGAGCACTAACTTCTAAAGATTTAGAGGTGAGCGCTATAAATCACTAAAATTTAATCGCAATGAAATGAATAATATAGGAATATTCATGTAGATTATATTACAAAAACTTCGGCGTCTGTTGAAAATGGTTACAATGGCCGAAGTAGATATCCCTGCTGTATAAGGAAGGAAAGTTAAATACATAAGATTGTACCAAAGGGAGACTACAGTTGTAGAATCACCCTCCGGATAAATTGTATATATATATATATATATATATATATATATATATAGTAGATACAGGAATAAAATATGGAGAGAGAAGGCTTATATATAACCTCTACAGAAGGCAGTCGTCTGTAATTAGAATTGAAGACCAAGAGAAGAAAGCAGAAATCAAGAAAGGAGTAAGACAAGGATGCAGCCTGTCACCCATGCTGTTAAATTTATATAAACAACAGGCGATGAAAAAAGTTATTACTGAATATGGAAAAGGAATCATACAGCAAGGAGAAGAAATAAAATCCCGACGCTTTGTCGACGAAATTGTAGTATTAGGGGAGTCAGAAGACGACTTGGAAACCATAATAAATAGCATGAACGTGGTCCTGGAGAAAGATTTCAATATGAGGATTAATAAAGGGAAATTCAATGTAATGGAGTGTAGTAATGGAAAAAGTGGAACTACAAAGGGTGTTATATTGGAAGGGATATTTTGAATGAAATTAAGGAATTCTGCTACTTTGGAAGCGTAATAACTAGGGATTGCAGAAGTATAATAGACATAATGAGAAGTATAGCTCAGGCAAGAAAGGCTTTCGCGAAAAAGAGGAATTTACTTACGGGTAATATAAGTCTGAATATTAGGAAATCGTTGCCAAAAATGTTCGTATATGGGTTACGAAACGTGGACGATAGAAGTTACGGACAAGAAAAGATTAGAAGCTTTTGAAATATGGTCCTATAGGAGAATGCTGAAAATCAAATGGGTGGAAAAATCATCAACGAGGAAATTATAAACAGAACAGGGGAAGAGCGAACAATATGGAAAAGGCTGACTAAGAGGAGGGATAGATTAATAATAGGCTACGCTTTAAGACATGAGGGTCTTATAAAATTAGCATTAGAGGGAAGTGTGTGGGATAAGAACAGAAGAGAGAGAGAGACGAAAGATGGAATACGCTAAGCAGATTGGGGAGGATGGGGGATGTAGTAGTTATACGGAAATGAAAGGGCTTGCAGCCTTAGGACTGAATACCACAACAATGTGTGTCAAATTGGTTAGAATTTTCTGCTTCTAAAAATTAGGTATTATTGTTATTACGTATATATATATATATATATATAATCTCGATCTATATTTCTGTACCATTTACAGAATGAATGATTTTGAAGTTGAACCACTGGAACGGTTTGATCCAGAAGGCGAACCGCCCTCGCATACTGCTCAAGAACCACGAATCTAGGGCTAATACTTGCTAAGTGTTTTCACATGTGACCTGCTAATTGTAATAAATACAATCCTTCCAATAATTTAGACGACTGAATGCATAAAAATATTTAGACCGTGCAAGCTGTAGTTGTTTATTTCTATCATTTCCGGCGGAACAGGATGACAAACGAGACTGGTGGTCGTCCCTGAAGTGGTCAAAGTCCCTTGGCACGTGCAGAGCCGCATTCCTCAGACACGCCCTCCTCCTTGCGTAACTCCACGAGATACAATTAGGATTGGGTGAATCCTTAACCTTCTTTTTCTGGTTCAGGTGCCTTGTTCCTTATCTAACAGAATTCTTCTTATTTCGCGGATGACGTACTCCTTTCCATTCGTCCTTCAGTGGCTTAATGAACATCTCCGTCCCGTTTCTCCAGAGCTCTATAGTAATTACATTTTGTATTCGACTGTAAAGTAACTACTCAATTATTGTTTAAGCCTATGTTTTAATTGCCAGCGTCGTTGCTACAGAATTTTTTTCGGTACGGTGTCAAGCAAATGAAAACAATTATTCCTACGACAATAAAATTCTATGACTGATCAACCACGGCAGTAACATGTTCCCGGCACTAAAAGTCCAGAGGAGCTATAAACTTTTTCTTCCTCACCAGAATTGACAATTGAAGAAGGCGGAATTATTCTCAAGCTACATAACATTTTTTTCGCTGCGGCTAACTTTATTTTATAACTGTCATTAATAATAATTACGTGTCTTCTTTAGTCTCTCTTCCGCATAATAATAAGTACACCATTCCACAATATGTAATCTATTTATATAAATAAAAGACAGTGAAAGCAAGCCGCTTCTGAGTTTTTATACTGGTCCTGTACAAACACACGTGAGTAATAATGTTTGCCCTGAGGCGTTCCTAAACCATTTATCCAATTGCAGTGATTTTTTTTCGTGTTTAGCGTAGATCACTTCAAAGAATGTTTCTTTAGATTTTTTGAATATTTAGGTTGCTTTCTTTTCCATTATCAGGCCAAATCTACACGAAGACCATTCAACAGATTGCCATTTTGGTGAACTATATTTATCTGTCCAGATAACTTTTCTCTAGATCTTATGAAGATTTATGTTCCTTCCTTCCCCTATTTCAAACCTAGGAAGGTCCTACCATTAAGACATATAGATCATGCCCCCACGTAGCCTGTCAAACGACTAATCTCATTGACCCCACGTTACTATGAACATGTCTTCACCCTGCATATTAATATTCATCAATATTGATAATTTAGAATTTGAGAAATATTGTAAAGACTATAAATTATTTACTGGTAATCTAAGTAAAATTAATTACTCAACCGTAATAAAGGAACTGAGTTAGTTTGATGAAGATGGTGAGATGTGTACTTCATGAAAATGCTGAGGTGAATTGTATCAATTTTCCGACAGATGTTTCTCTGTTTCGGCTTAATATAGAAGTAATCATTCATAGAATGGTGTTGATGGTAATAGAAATTATGACCACCGCAAATCTATTTATTTTTCAGTAAACGATTAGAAGAAATTATAATTTAAAGTTCCTGGTTGTACTGCCATCTGATTCCCCGTACACGTTATCCCAAGTAAATCTGTTGTAGAGCATCCGTGAAGATGAGTAGCAACTTGTACTGTCACAATGAAATTATAATTTCAGTCGAATCAGTTATGTAGTTAATATACAATGGATTCTGGAGGAATTTGTGAACATTTCTAGTGGACAAAATTCTACAATAGGTGTAGGTAGTAAATTTAAAATCTTATGTTCTAACATTCATTTTTGGGTAATATAGATAATTTATTGTATCCCAGTGAATAATTTAAATACCGTCTAGTTTCACACAATTAAATTTTAATTGTATGCCTATACAATGAAAGTTTAAGAATAATAAAATAATTACACTCGGATTCTTAGGTCGAGTAAAGCGAATTTTAATTTAAGAGTATTCCGCAGCCGAGACATATAAAATTTAGTGTTATAGAATTTGATGTCATTAATGTTAAATTATAAAAAAATTAACGTAATTAATTTCAGCCAATTTAAATTTATAAATTCAATAAATGGAACCGAAACAGGAGGCAAGGAATTGAAGTTGAAATTTAATTATATATTTATTGTACTTCCATATGTATATTGGTTATATCCGGCCGGAATTGAATACAATCGTATTCATACTTGTAGAAAGTACATTTAATTGAAATTAGAAAAATAATAGTTACTTAATCTGTATGTATAAAAATGAACCCCTATTTCTCTTGGTCACGCCATAACTTGAGAACGACTTTACCGATTTCATTCATCTTTTTATTGTAAGTTTTCTAATACTTCATACAAGATTCTTATTGAAAGAAAAATTAAGAAAAAAGCGCATAAAATTGGAAAATTTCAGAAAAATTAACTACTAGAAGGCTGTTTTATCATCCGCGCGTTTGAATACAAATTTGAATGCGGGTTGTCTATCTTCCTCACCTGGACGGCCTTTTATTTCCTCCTCCATATTGCCCGCGTCATATCGACTTTTGGTAAGTTTTGATAGACCAACACGTGGCATACATCAGTCGGGGTAAAACTTAGCTACTATCCCTAGGCTTTAAACATTGAGTTTAATTCTGACATACAAAATGCATTTTAAGTTACAGATCATCCCCTAAGAGGGGTTGGAACCGGGTAAAATAAACTTCCGCATACTATCTTTAACGGATGGAACAATTTCGACCAGATTTTGAACAGGTGTTCATGGCGAACCGAACTCAACACAGTTAGGATAATACATAACTGCAACCAATTGGGGCGGGGGCGGAAGGGCGGCAAATTTAAAAAATCCATACACTGTCGTTGTCTCCTCAATTAATTTGATAGCATTTTCGGTTAATTTGTTTGCGTATAATTTCAACCTCATTCATCGTGGGGGTGTACGGGGCGTCAGATTAAAATAAAAAAGTTAAGTTTGGTATCGAAATAGGTCCTATCGTAATCTTTATTCTGACATTTTTAACGCGAATTAAACTGCAGTTCATCCCCAAACACGAAATTGGACGGGGTAAAACACAATTCTGCGTAATACATTTATAGGATAGAACAATTTCGACAAAATTTTGTTTCCATATTCCTCGCGGCCCAAAACCAAATACGGAAATAGTTCTCGGGTTTCCACTCGGGTGCAGATGCGATGAAAACGCGACGTTTCGACGACCAATTGCTCTATTGTCATCGTCAGGCTTTGGAGATAAGACACTGCTACTACCCCTAGGGGGAGGGAGTGGAAATTTTATGAGTAATATAGGCTCATATGTGAGTTGAAATAAATTCTTGTCGTCAATAACATTTATAGTGTTTCTCCGACAATATTTGTGTATAATTTCAATCCCTTGCAGCATTGAGGGGTGAGGATGAAAATCAGTCATATTAAAAAACCAAGGAAACTACCAAGTTTGGTGTCGAAACTGGTGTAATGCGAGTCGCTATGTTACATTACGATTTTTAATATGCGATTTAAGTAAAAATTAATCCCTGAAATGAGGGAGCATTTACATTTTGTTAGAGCACTGAAAATATTTTTAGCTCTGTTATTATACCGGGAGTCCTTTTTAAATACTATTACTAATTATATAATGTACCGGGATAATATAAATAAATACCTGGGTAACGCCGGGCCCCCAGCTAGTACTGGAATAAATAAAAATATTTTTAAAAATCATACGTAAGCTTATTTTTTGTTTTAGCTCAAACATGCATATTTATACTCACTCATATAAACTATTAAATAAAACTACGAATGAATTTTATATCGGTCATGGATTCTAGTGTTATGCAAAAACATAGTTAAGTTTTTAATTTTCTGTACTATTTAGGTACAACATAAGTCCCAAGTCTCCTTTATACATTCGATGAAAAGTACTTAATTTATCTGATTTCCTTAAAAAATACACCTTAACGTTGCGATTGTCATTTTATTGCACAACGTAAATAGAGATTGGAAATATACGAAAACAGTTTTATTCTTACAGTTCAAAAATAAAGAATATTTAATACATTTAAGGATTTAGATTTTTGAATACGGGAACTTGAAATATGTCTCTGAGGCACCAAGGTGCCGACGCCTGTATTAGACGGAAGTGTGTGGGGTAGGAATAAAACAGGAAGGCCAAGGCTAGAATATGTTAGGCAAATCAGGCTGAATGAAGGCTGCGAACGTTATGTGGGGATTAAATGATTAACGCAGGATAGATTAGCATGGAGAGCTGAATCAAACCAGTCTGTGGACTTACCACAACGACTGTCTAGCTCAAGACGTCAGGCTTATTCTTAGAAAGACGTGAAAGTTGTTTAATAGAAAATAAAATAATTAAATTTAGTAAAAGTGTTGTCCAATACGTAAGTAAAACACTAATATAATATATAATACTGCATAATAGTGCACGTGATATTTTGACTTTTTTAACTTACATTACTTAATTAGATAAAGAAGAAGCCAATTTACAGACATTGTAAATGCATAAAATAAATACCACAATGTTTCAAGAGAGCTTGATGCGTTTGTCAGGCGATCCAAAAAGCATGCAAGACACACTGCACAAAAATATAACTCAAAAGCAAAACTAAAACCAACTCAAACGCTAATACAATATTTAAAAAAAATTAAGTTACTATCACGTTAAAATATTTTAGCTATTGTTGAGAATTGTAGTGGTACGTTGATAGAAGTGATGTGCGATTTATTATGACGGATTTTAGATGCTACCTGGTGTCTAAAATTTGACTGTGGCAAATCTCCGAACGGGCGTTTTTCTGATGAGTAGAAAGAAGCCTAGGAATCCACCTGGCTGAGATCCATATGAAGCCAAGCTCCTTTCTGATGATCGAATGTGCACTCCTGTGACTTCGACCAAAAGAAGAAGTAATTTCGTCAACGGTGAGGCGTCGGAATTCCTCCAAAAGCACTTTTATTGCACGGAAGTTGTTTTCCGAGATGGAAGTTCGAGGACGCCGATCGTGACTCTGATTTTCCACCATTTCTTGGTCTTCAAAAAAAGATTATTGTGCCACTCGTACAGGCGGGTTTTGGAAAGAGTGTCATCCCCGGATTGAGCCCGTAATCGACTTAAAATTTCTGAAAGTCTCACTCCTTTCGTCAAAAATTGTATAATAATCCGTCGCGCAATAGAAGCAGGAACCTCTAGCTCACTCATTGCCCAAGTATCGACTGAATGAGACATACATTGGCAGTGAGTGCATTATTGGGGTGAAGAGACCCACACGGAACTATTAGCAAAGCGGCCCTTTCCCTCCTTCTATCCTGCAAGGCTTCAGAAAAGAATTTCCGTTTATATTTGACTGGCCCTTGTGTAAGTGTAATAAGTATCATTTATTTTAAGACGAAAACTTTATATGAAGAACTATGATTCAATTTGAGTTATTGTTTGCAAAGAACTAAACTATTCACAGACATGTTTGTATGACTCGTGCATGCAAGCTTTATTTTCATGTATTTAGTCATAATGAATACGAAATAAGCAGATATATTTTATACGATGACGCTTGCTAGTCATTCAAGAAACCAACATGAGGCTGCTATTGATTTAGACTGCAGTAATTCAAAAATTTCTTGTCAATAAAAGTGAACAAAAGGATAATAGACGTAGCCGTCAAAGAGTAATTGTTTGAAGAAAAGGATAAAAGAGACATTAAACAGTCAATGTTTGAAGAAAATATTTTTGAGTATTCAGTGCTAAGACTGGTCTGATGCAATCTTCCATGCTAATCTATTCTAAGCAAACCTTTTCATTTCCACATAACTATCACATCCCACATTATCCCTAATTTACTTGGCGTATTCCATCCTTCGTCTCCCTCCTCTGTTCTTACCTCACACACTTCCCTCTAATCTAATTTTACAAGCCCCTCTTTTCTTAAAGCGTGGTCTATTAATCTATCCCTTCTCTTGGTCAATGTCCTCCATATTGTTCGCTCATCCCCTGTTCTGTTTAGAACTTCCTCGTTGCTGATTTTCTTCCACCCATTTGATTTTCAGCATTCGCCTATATTTCAAAGCCTTCTAATCTTTTCTTATCCACAACTCCACGTTTTGCACCCATATATATCACCCATACGAACATTTTAGCAACGATTTCTTAATATTCACACTTATATTACCCGCAAGTAAATTCCTCTTTTCCACGAAAGTCTTCCTTGCCTGTGCTATCCTTCTCTTTATGTCTACTATACTTGTACCATCCCTAATTATTACGCTTCCCAAGTAGCAGAAATCCTTAACTTCCGTCAAAATATCCCTTCCCATTCTAACACCCTTTATTATTCCACTGTTTCCCAAACTACACTTCATTACCTTGGTTTTCCCTCTATTAATCCTCATATTCAACTCTTTCTCCAGGACTCCGTTCATGCCATATATTATGGTTTGTAAGTCTTCTTCTGATTCCCATAACATTACAATATCGTCGGCAATATCTCCTTGAAGTATGATTCCTTTTCCAAATTCCGTTTTAACATTCTTCATCGCCTGTTCTGTACATAAGTTAAACAACATGAGCGACAGACTTGCATCCTTGGCTTACTATTTTCTTGATTTCTGCTTTCTTCTCTTGATCTTCAATTCCAATTACAGCTGAATGCCTTCTGTAGAGGTTATGTATAAGCCACCTTTCTCGATGTTTTATTCCAGTGCTCTTCAAATTCCTTAATAGTGTGTTCCAGTTCACATTATCAAACGATTTTTCTAAATCTACAAATGCCACGAACGTTTGCCGGGTTTTTCTTAACCTGTCCGTTAGAATTGAAGAAAATACGACTGATTTACTTGAAAAATAAATTAAGATAAATATCATTGGCGTCGGATAAACATTTTCATTTATGGCATAATACACAACTCAGAATTAGTTCCAAAATAGATTAATGTAGTGTTAGCTAATATATTATTTAATATCAGATTCTTGCGTTAATAGCCAGATATCATATGTACCCAAATCATGAAGGCTGAAGTTGGATTAGCTTTATGATTGCTACGGAATACGTAAGTCACGTGCGCACTTCTCCGATGAAGTTCCAATGAATTTGGTATAAAATAAGATACGTTGACAGTTTTAAAATCTCAAAATCCACTAACCGAAGTTCCCAGAAGTAATAACTGCGTTCTAATTCTTCCTTTGTTCTACAGCTCATTGAGGGCCTCGACCTACTGGGTCGACTGCTGACTGTCATCTTACATGAAACATTCTGAATTTGGAGAGATACGGGGCCAGCAGTTTTAATCCCAGTTTGCGTGGCCATGGCGGCGGAAACGTCCAGCCCATGCGTGGATTCGAACCCGGGACCTCTGTGTTGTAAGACATCGACCCTAGCTACTAGACCACAGTGTGTCGGCTGTTATAACTCTTAATGGCTATATTAAAATAATTTTTCACATAGTACATCTCTTGCACATTGGTCTATTCTCTTAACTGGTTTGGTGCTCACGGCTTCAAAACATTTCTTTCCAGTTTTTTACAAAGGAAAATTATATTCGAAAACTCAAAAACAAACATTATTGTCTTAAAAACCAACATCGTCATTATCTCCATATTAAAATCCAGCATTCAGTGTAGTCCTCAGATCCTGACTCAATAATACCACCGTCTCATATTTCAATTTTGAATTCTTCACATTCACTTGTTTAATGATCCAGTTGGGGAATAAAAAAAAACATACAAAATATAAGATTGGCTCCTATTAATATAGAAACAAACTACTCTTTCAATATCCCATGGCTCAGTGGTTATCATTTAGTATGAATAATTGTGTTTAATAATATCGGCAAGATGGACGCTGCGTTCCCTGACAGAAGCGAATAACCAGAATAATATTGATTCAGTCATTAATTGGCTCCGTTACGCTTCTTCTACTTCGTTATTTTACGGTGATACATAACTGTTGATGGAAAATAGGTCCACTACACTCCTGAGAATAAAGACCGTTGTTTCTGCAGGCGCATTGGCTCCGAAGAAGACGGAGACGGTGAAATCGTTCGCCATGGATCGTTTCGGTAGTACGTCGAATAAAGAACGTCGAAAAATTTTTAACAGGGGCAACGGAGATGTCCTGTTTGGTAACTTAAGCCAAGAAATGAAAAAGGAAGTGCTGTAATGTATTAAATACGCAAAGTGATATTTTAAGTCCTGCATCTGCGTTTACTAGCTGAAGTGGCACTCAAAGTCTTTTGGACAAAATATTGACCCTTCCGGCTGAATGTGGGAGGGCCCATTCACGAGAAACGGATCGCCACGGAAGTTCCGTGGAAAATTTGGAATCTCACGGAGAAACTCTAAACACATGCAGTATTTAGACCCGTCTGTTTAAATCTTTCCTATTGGCTGCAATTGTTAAAGAGCAAGCCAATATGTTATTTGAGGATTACAACTTATTGACGCGGGAAGGGTTTTGGAGAAGAAGAACAGAAGATGTTGGGATACTTAAAGGAGTTGATGCGAAAGTTAAATTGTTAGCCGCTGAGAGAAGGAGGGAGGCCGGCAAATGCTGATCGAAAAACTAAACTGTTAGCCGCCGGAAGGAGATAAGGGAATCTCCACCAGATTTGCCCACGCGTCCACTAGATTCAGACCGAAAGTGATTAACAGAGGTCATCCACACGTTCCATTAGTTTTAAAAGTACTACCAACCTTGGATGGTATATGGCATTTGAAATAATTCTCTCTAGGTAGTGTCGTGATTAACATTTCAACCAGCTGTTATACCGTTTGTCAGAATCAAACTCAAAACAGTTCTTCTAGTGTCCTTGCTGTGGTTATTGTTTTCTTGATATCTATAAACTGTTGTTTTGCATTTTTATTTCAATACATAGTTGCCAAGAAGAGATATAATGCAGATGATGGGTTATTTTATTTTAGCGGGCTATAGTTTAAGGATCCTACCCGGTGTTTCACCTAAAAGAGATGCAGGAAATGCCCTAGAAAACCTGCATCAGGTAGGTAGGGCTTTCGGGTACTATTCTCACGCCTTTCCTATTGACGGGAGATGAGTTTTCTGTCGGGTCGCAACATTCCATTCTCTGTGTCTCCACAAGTTTTAGGAGCTAGTTTACCTAAAACACAATTGAAAGCTGTATTAAAACGGCTGTCCACTGCTAACATTACATTAAATAGAGATAGATGCCAATTTAGAGTAACAAAAATTAAGTATTTGGTACATTTTATTGGTGAAAAGGGTATCCGCATTGACAAGGAAAGAATTGATGAGGTGATTCTGGAGTTGGAACAATTTGAGAATCGATCCGAATTGCGTAGTTTGAAGGATCCATTAGCTATTTATCCTAAAGCTTGCAACAATTGTTTAAGTACAAAAAAAGGAATTCTTATGGGAAGAAAAACAGAATCTTGCAATGAGCAAGATTTGAGAACCTTTGACATCAGCACCGATCTTGGCCTGGTACGATCCAACACGACCAACTGTAATTACGGCGGCATATGGAGTCGGAGCAGTTTTAAAGCAGAAGCAGGACAATGGATTGTTTCGTCCAGTTTCATTTCCGTCGAATACTTTAGCAAAATACCAGCGTTGTTGGACACAAATCGAATAGGATGAACATGCGTGAGTTTGGGCATGAAAAATTTTAAATACTTCATTATCGATAAGACCAACCACTTTTAGCAGTCTTCCAACCCATGCAATGTTAGTGTTTAGGTTGTCAATTGTGTGCAGTAGACTTTTTTCTGACAATCTTATTTAAACTACACTTAACATGAAATTGTATCACGATTCCTCAAGAAGGAAAAGAATTGTTTGAATAAACGATTTATTATCCTTTTAATATTATATTGCGAACCAATATTTCTCTCATCAACCTGCTCAACGTGAAGTTTGGCACAGAGTCAAGAGAGATTATTCATTCGCCAGTTTCACAGGAATGTATTTAGTAACGCCTACATCTTCATAGTATCTAATCCTTTCATAATAATTTGGCCTTGAGTACATTTAGTCGCATATAACTTTTCACAAATGTTACTCCATGCCGCGTGCTTCATGGCCTTCATGATACGTGGACGTGGCGTACATACATATAAAAAAGTTTGAACCTTATATTTTTCCGCGAAAACATTTAAGCAATTATCTGATCCTCTGTGGAGGTTTATATACGTGGTTCATGTCCATCAGTGAATTTTTTCCCATCCTTGCTGAAACTCGGTATATTTGTCGGTTTATAATTAAAAATTCATATTATTAATAAATTTAAAAAATGATTTAACGCTGTTTTATTACCAAATTAAATGCAAAAATACTGGACTTGCGTTATAAGATCGTATACCGAGTGAACCATAACTCCCTCAACAAACTTTCAGATATCGTCTGAGTATGATGGTACAAGTCTCCACTGGTTCGTTACATAATAATAAAGTAATAATGATTTATTGGATTTGTTATTTTAATCACCGTGTTTCTGCGAAAATTCCTTCACAACTGTGAAGAAGCATGGATTATTTAATAAGCAAATTGTACTCACACTGTAATAAAAATGTAACTTGTATATTTGCGCGCTGACTGAAGCATTTGATACCAAGTTGATAACAATATTTTGTTATGTAAACTCAATTTTATTACTTGAATTTCAACAAATATTGTATGACAGCCTCAGAAAATGAAAAGGTAAAACTTGCAAATAATTGAATCGGCTACTTGAGAAACCGCACAAGTCCACTCCTACTAGTTTTGAAAGACGTGGATAAAACTGACTGCACCTTTTGGCTTTTAGTCTTTTGTTTACATTTTTAACCAGTGGGTTAAGAAGATTCTTCATAATAATTCTGATTTCTTTCTTCTAATTTTTTTTTCTAACAGTGCTTTGGAATTCGAAATTATCCGGGCATGTGCGATTTATCAGATAAATAAAAATTCAATGAAAGAAGCTGAAGAAATCACTAGATTATCTATTTAATGCTTTCAAACAACTTATTTTTAACACAGAAAATTTTTATACTTAATTCGTCTCTTATACAAAAAGTAATGGCAACATTCTAATGCATTTTCCGTACGAACAGTATGCCAACAGAATATTTCCTCAAAGAATCTTTTGAAATTCTCTTCATTTGGTTAATATTTCAGAAACGTTTCCACAAATCCAATCTTTTTTTGTTCGTTACATGCTTTTATTGGTTATGGTGAGTTATAATGGAACTGAAGATGCTGTAGACAAACTGAATGTTTGACTCACCATACTGTCAATCCGAATTTTAGCGTAAATTAGCTTTTTTGGAAAGATTCTTCAATTTCAATGTCTTTATGGTTGCGAAACGATTCTACAGAAACAATATTTTCTTATAGAAGTTCGGCCACCTTGAATTGAACTAAAGTGCAATTTCATAGTTCTCTACCATAATACCTGTGAATTGATTATTATTGCTTGATGTTACCATTAGGTCTACACAATCCTTAGGAAAATAAATTATATCCATCCTTCTCTTTCAATTACTCCGAAATGTCGGTCTCATGATATAGAGGTGTGAACACTTATTGGAAAATAGTAGTGCATAACATTGACCTACCTTTAATTGCCATTTATTCGTATGATAATAGTCAGAACTTATGAGAAATAATTAATGTACTGGATTTCTAAAATTAACATGAATTTCAAATCTCTAACAATACTGTTGAAACAAGAGGAACATGAGTTCTTTCTCTCTGTAACATAAAGATATATCTACTATTAATCATTTATGATGCAATAAACCCATTTTGGCTTTTGTGGTTTCTAAAACAACCTATTCAATTTGTTTTTTCAGAGAAGCTTACGGAAACACCATCATCAACTTTATTTTTCAAAACAATTTGTGTAAAATTTCTTAAAGTCAATTGATCCGTTTCTAATAAGCCGACATTTATTAATGATGCAAATCACTTGATCCGCTGATCTGAGGAATTTCCCTTGTTTCTGTCAAGCAAAGATAGCGGAATTAAAATATTAGAGACGCAGAGGAATTTCCACTTCTTGCTGACGAGAAAAGGGTAGCTTTTGGCGTAATGGAAGGAAGAAGGAATGACGTATATATGGCAATCAGGACAGTTACATAACAGATGACGAGATAAAGTTTGTGAAGAGAGGAACATTGGAAGTCGAGGAAAGCAGTTCGGCATATTATGTACCGGATGCATGCATGATGTTTACGCCAGTTAGAAAAATTAGCTTTTAGTTTGTGAGGGACAATTCTTTGGGACTCTTTGAGCCTGTACATGCGTGTGGCTTTCGCAGACATTCGCAGAGTCGCAGAACCAACCAAGACCCCAATCTCCTTTGGCAAAGTATTTAAATTAAATTTTTTGCCAAATCTCTTCATTTTAATTGTTTTGGTAAAGTTTTGTTTACGAGAGTCCTACATGGACCTCGAGAGAAATAAGTGTTACGAACAATTCTCTCTGAAAGATGCGGAGTAACAATAAATGGTAAGCTAAAAAAGGTCTAACCAAGTATTCAGCAATGCTAATTCCTCTACGACTGAAATTTTTCAATGCTTCAAGGTAAAGAAATATAAGCATGGCGTAGTTTAATCCAAGATCAGCGCGTGCTACAAAATTAGCCTGGTTTCAACCTAATACCCTATTCGCGCAAAAAATGTAAATAAAATATTAATTTATATCTAAAATTGAAGTTAATTTCTGTTCGCGAATGTTTGTGTGGCACTATAAGAATGACGATTGTGCATGTAGCCTTTGCGCCCGTGTGGCGAGCGATGAGTGTCCTGTGGAGTGACGCGTGCAGGAGGAAGTCACATTCCTGAGAAGAGAAATCCGACCGAATGACCGCTGGTCGCCGCAAACTCTGCCAAGGACGACGGGTAACTTACGTGCTTCCCCATGCCATCTGAAAGATGGACACTTGCACAAAGCTATCACAGTACTCGTATACCAAGTGAGATCAATGCTTGGTGGTTATAATATATCAAAGATGTTTCTATTGGTAGAATTTTTTCTGAAGGAAAATCAGGAACTTTACAAGTGAAATTAATTGGGGACGAACAAGAAATTGCAACTTTCAGAAGTAGAGAAGATTAGACTAGAAACTTGGAAAAATCTAGGGTAAAGTAGGAAAAAGAACATGAAGATACAGAATTGGTCGGTATAGATTTCGAAGAAGACCAGAAATACGAAGATGCCCAGCTAAATATGCAACTACTGCCGAATCTTCTCGCTCGATAATGAATAACTTCATTTCCTTCCGCAGAAAGAATATTAAAATGTCTGAGGTTATTTATTGGGGTCGTATGCCGGAGCAGTAAAGTCTCCAATGATTAGGTTAAGCCTTGCATGGCGTGACGTAAGGCGTTATTATCCTGTAAAACTATAACGTATATATATATATATATATATGTCATTATCAATTTATTACAATTTTTTTTTTAAAAAAACAGAGGCAAGTGATAGGCGTGAAAGTGGCGGTAGGGGCCACTTTTATCGTAATATTTTCCATGAGTTACTATTTCATATCGAGTGAAACTTGAATTTAGTATCTCAGAGAACATTAAAATTAAATCTATCATATTCACCATCAAAACAAAACAAATTTTTCAATAAAACAGTAATATATATGTTTGTATGTAATACAAAATATATTGCAAATTCTGGAAATAAAATAAAAGCGACATGGAACGTTATCAAAGTAACTTCCGGTGATTCTATAGACCGTAACGATATACAACTAATAAATAGCAAACAGCCTATATCACGTAAAGCAGCAGCATGTGAATTTAACAAGTATTTTATTAACGTTTCCCGTGAATTGTTAGAAAAGCAAGGTACAGAGAAATGTAACACGCCCAGCTTTAGCGAAATGCTGCACAAGTCCAGAAACCCGCTTACTAAGTCTTTCTTTCTACTACCGGTCAATAAAAATAAGATTTTTAATATAATTAAAAATCTGAAAACTTCGAATGCTTGTGACTTATACGGAATCAACAGTAAGCTCATTAAACATTGCATTAATGAAATTGTAATTCCAATGCAGTTCATAATTAACTTGTGCTTTTCCTCCAGTATATTTCCAGATGCTCTAAAAGACGCGAAAGTTATACCGTTACACAAGAAGGGTTCTACAACAGAAGTATCCAATTATCACCTTATTTCCCTCTTACCAATATTCTCAAAAAATTTTGAGAAAGCATTACTTATGAGAATTACAGATTTTCTTACAAAAATCAAACTTATTTCCACATCGCAACATGGTTTTCTTAGTGGAAAATCTACCAACACGGCTTCATACGACTTCGTTCATAGTATTCATGACGCACTTGATGAAAGACTTAAAGTGACTGGCATTTTTGCTGACCTCTCGGAAGCGTTTGATTTAGTAGATCATAATATACTACTCAAAAAATTAGATTTCTACGGAATCAGAGGAGTTCCCCTTTCTTTATTGCCATCGTACTTGCAAAACAGACGCCAAAAAGTTGCGATTGAAAACTCGGATGGAAATGAGTATCTGTCAGAATGGGAAACAATTACCTGAGGTGTCCCTCAGGGTTCAATTTTGGGACCTTTACTTTTCATCATTTACATTAACGATTTACCTAATTATTTAGATACCTTAAAATCAGTCCTCTACGCTGACGACACAAATTTGGTAATCACGGATAGTGACTCGGAAACTTTATGCGAGAAAGTTGATACTGCGATGTGCCATCTCAATCTTTGGTTCACTGAAAACAAATTTTCTCTTAACCTAGAGAAAACCAAAATCGTTAACTTCACAGGAGAAACAAAAAGTTTATCTCCTAACTTGGAAAACATTTCAGAGCACGCGCCTTTTCTTGGTCTGCTGATTGACAATAATTTAAAAAAACTATCGGGAAATCTAAGCAAAATTTACTTTACATTACGAGTGTTAGCTCGGGAAGCCGACATGGCTACATCAAAAATGAAGCACTATGCATATTTTCATTCCGAGACAGTTTGCTGGTGTCTTATCAAATTCTTCTATTATTTTATAACTATACTCTACTAGAATTTAACTGCTGACTTATTTTCTTTTTCATGTTCGACGGAAACGTACGCACGATCTTCTGCTGCCGCCTCCATCGACTGAAAATTGAAGATTGAGTTTTATCTTTCCACTTTTTGTCCTTCAACTCTTAATTGGAAAATTTTGTATATTTCTTGTAATATTATATTTGACGTATCCTATTTCTTCAACGGAGGACTAATGGATTGAATAATAATAACAATTAGACATATAGAGCAAATTTGGTATTAAAGACCGGGTGTCAATCAAGACTCAAAAGATTGCAATTTACACTCGGATAATATTTTTTAATTTTTGTATGTCCAATATATTGTTGTGTTTCTGTAGGATCGTGAGATAAAGTAACACACACACGTAGAGATTATAGATGTTTATTTAACAACGAAGTGCTGTACAAAGGCCTGTACTGCGTAAGACTGACTTCGATTCCGAATCCGGTACAACTTATACATACATGGAATATTCTAGAAACAGAATTTTCTAAAATCAGAAAATACTATAAATGAAAGGTAAATAAAGTAAACAAATAAAAATCGAGTGTGACTCGAACACGAGTCCATACTATGCAGTCCAGCTCGATACACCTCAGCCACCAATGTAGGTTTTCACGTGTGGCAATACATTGCTTTATATGATGATGGTGAAATCCTTATGTTTTATCAGTCACGCCAACCAATTTTTTTCATATTTTAAAAACTCCATAATTTTTTTGTAACATTTCAAATAATTAGTATTTTAAAATTGTAGATGACTATGGCCATGCCGTTAGCTACTGAAAAATTGAATAAATTTCGAATCAAAATTAATTTATAGTTTTGGTTAATTAATGGTGTAGGAATTTCACCATTATTATGTAAAGAAAATTTTTTTAAAATCTTTGAAGAAATTATATATTGCATTAAAAAACAAAAAGTCCGTAATTTCAAAGAAAATAATTTATTTCTTCTACGTCAATTATATAAAATGTTTGCACTAGTGCCAAATAGTATTGTAATAAATTTCTAATGATTTATGTACATAATTTTCATTTTTACAGAATTATAATGGCAAGCTTTTAAAGGGATGCCATTGTATATCAGCACGGAAATTTTCTCAGCCTATTTTTAACATGATAATATACGGACGGGAGCAGAATAAATTATTTTTATGGTTAAAAAACGCCTAAAATATTGTATAAATCAAATCTTGATAAATAAATACAATTATAATAACAATAATTAATCATTCACTCTATTTCGTCACATGTATCATGGCTGTGAAAATTTCAGTATTGTATCTGCAGCAGTTTTCGATAAAAAGGTATCTACAAATAACTATTTTAACATTGGAAAATGTTGGGCCTTCCGACTCCCCTTACTAAAAATACTGAGAAGAACTACATGTTGTGTGAGATAATTTATCGATCCATTTGTTGTATACGTAAAGGGTAAATCACTTCCAGATAGTAGCAGAACACATGGACATAATCTGTGAATGCTTTTAAATTTGTGGCTTCTTTGAATTCAGTGTAATATCTTATCTATTCATATTTGTAATTAATATCAATTTGTCCTATTTCTTCAGAAGAAGACTAATGGAACTAATAAATCTAACTATGAACATAAACAAAAGTTTATTTATTACAAATTATTCGTATATTTAAATTAACTGCCAAAAATAAAATTTATATAATTACTACTTAAATTTACAGTTTATTCATGCTTCAATATGGTCAGCGTTAATGTTTAAGCAATTCACTTTCAACAGGATTTAGTGTTTTGGATACTGTTGCCATTATTTAATACTAAGTTTAGAAATTTTTACTGTACACGGCGAAAGAGATTACTATTATTTCCTGAAATTTTAGGAAGGGGAGGTCTTATTCTTCTATTTCAGGTGAGATCAGGGTCAAAGGATGTTTAATAATCTCTCTGAATGTAACTCTCGCAATTCTCCATAATTTTATTCGATAATCATATTTCAAATATTTACTTTTTTCTTCCTTGTGTTCTAACTTTTTCTACTTCTTTCAACAAGCTACTTAATCTTCACTAATTAAATAAACTGAATTTTCCAAGCTACACGGATTAAATATACGATCCATCTTGCAAACCCAATTTCAAAATTCCCAGATCCAACTCTTAACTAAATCCCTCAACTTCCCGATGTAATATTTTTCAGAAACTCCAATCTCCTCTTTCAACACTAAAGTAACATTAGTAGTTGGAGTACGAGAATCAGCAGATGTGAGTGTTATTGAAAAAATTATTATAAAGCCGAGGAGAAGTGGAAAAAAGTATTAAAACTTATGTGTCAGTGAAAAAGGAGCGTTGAGAAAATATAATATGCTAGTGAAGTCAATGTCAATGTGATTAAAATGTCCGATAGTGAAGTTGAAGGTAATATGGTTGAGTGTGGAAAAGTATTTGTACAATAGATAATTACGATTCAGTTGGATAAATTAATTAATGGATAATGTGCTAGTAGAATTGAATTAACGAAGTGGGCGGTATGATAATTTCTAAATGTGGAAGAAAATATCTGTATGGCATGTTGTTGAGTTAAAATTCCATTTACAACGTGAGGTTACCAAGATAATTGGAGAAGATAATAAAACAGTCGTAGAAATACTATATATTTTGAAAATTTTAGATCATGTGGAAAGAAAGACAAAAAAACTAAATTAAGTTAACGTAATGGTCAATCTGATAACGGTTGAATGAGAAATTTGGGGCAAGAGAGGGTACAGACCAAGTAGATTGGGAAATCGATATGTTTCAAACCAGCGAGAAAAAAGAGAAGTAAAGAATGCGGGAGAGAGGTTAATTCAGGCTGTGAAATAAAGTTTTATCCACGATTAAGCCCCGTTGATCAGTAGAGACTATAATAAAGAGTCGAGGTTCCCTATAATTTCTGGGGAAAAGGACTTATACCAAGAAAAACATGAAGAGTTAGGAACTGAAGCTGATGAAATATGATTATTTTATATTCTATGTCTCGTTTTTGTTGCATTATAACATAGCAAGTGTTTCACGAATGCATGGGGTATTTCAAACTCGAATTTTGCACACTTTTATCCTGAAATGGTAATATTTTATAATAATTATAATTTAACAGATTTGTTGTCAGCAACATAAGTAAGAGTTGGGGAGAATCTTCTTAGGTTATGTGTGTTTTTTGAACTATGTGGATTTTTAGTTGCTAAGTCTGACGAAATATTTTCAAGTGAGAATTTCAGAAATTCACGACATTATACATAATTAATATTTTTCTATTGAACATTTAATGGATTTCGTTAAGCGACTTGTGAATTTTAATGGGAGTGGACAGTGGAACCACATCTACCTTTATAACGGAAGAGCTATATGAAGAGTTGAGAAACCACGGACGTATCCTAGAAGTATAGATGATTTGTTACTGGGAAATGAAGCAAAAGGGAATATTTGCGGAGATTTCAAGAGTTGTTAAGAAAGTTACAGAAAAAAGGTTTGACATTATATTTGGGTAAAGCCAATTTTTGTAAAAAGAAGATAAAATTTTTTGGCCATTCTGTATCTGGGCTTGGAGTAAGCCCAGGCCTTTAGCAGACAAAATAGAAGTCATCAGAAGGTTACCAGCTTCTCTAAATAAAAAAGCACTATAACAATTCAAGGGGTTTTCTGCTTTGTATTAAAGTTTTGTGTTTAATTATGCGATTATGTTTAGCCCATTACACCACTCAGTATATGTCAAAATTGCCAAATATATAAATTCAGAGATTGGCAATTCAATGCATTATTTGGTACCCAAGTTAATGATTTTTAAATAGATTTATATGAGCCTTGACTGATAAATAATGATGGATGTAATATTTCGAGTATAATTATCTAAAATGCTAATCCTACAACACAGACAGTGTTACCAAATCTGTGCCCTGGCCTGTAATAAGCTACATTTCTAATTCCGTCTACATAACATATAAACCTAATTTGTCAGTTTGTCAGTACGTATGTCGCAGCTAAGGCGTGCTAACTACTGGAATGAATTTCACCAAATTTGTTAGACTTGTTTCTCAGGGTCAGAAGCTGCTCATAATTTTATTTTTTTAAATATACTGAAGTTACAATGTTAAAAAAGTAAAAATGTCATCAAACCTCCGTTTTTCCCACTTTTCTTGGTGGTTCTCCACATCCATCAAAGTCTGTACTCGACTTGAAGAAATGAGAAAGGGCTTGTTCTCTTTGCCTCACCGAGACCTATCAGTAGATATCTTTATTTCCTAAGTGGACCAACCTACCCACCGGAGCTGAAACAAAATAAAAACTCAATTTTGGAATCCTTCCAATTTTAGGCCCCAGTAGTTCTAAAACTAAGATTTTAGAAAAATTCTGAGGGGACACACTCGATTGGAAATTTGATTCTCTACAAGTTGTGTCATATGACCTTTTCTTCTCAGTTCATCCTAAAATGGGCCAATTGGCTCCTCTCTATAAAGAAAACCTAACATTTTGGCGTTTTTACGCCATTTACATGACAGAAATAGATTTTGGTTGTTGGTAAAATGAGTGTTTACACGCCCCTATAGCTAAAAGTGGTCTCTCTGAAATAGAATTATGTATATGTGTACCCTCAGAACTAAGAATAATGTAATAAATGTATCTTTAATTACATTCCTTGTTTATTATTTATATGAATCCGAGCAACGCCATACACTTCAGCTTGCAGTGTCTATTTTTAAAAGCCTAGTTGACAGAAATTTCTAACTAGAAAATATTTTCGCTTCCTAAACATTTTATGCTATGTACTATGTTGCCGTTGCGCATAGCAGCAGAATTATAGAATAAGGTTTAATTTTTAAAAAGATCATACTCATGAATTATCTGTTAATATTTGTTTATAAACCATCACGTTTGTTATCTGCTTCAAATACAAACTTTCCACGAAAGATGATAACAGTTTAGGTGGTGGTTGAAAAGTAGCAATTTTATTACTGTTGCACCCGAAAGGAAACCCGAGTACTTTTCATACAGCAAATAACCATTCTCACTATCGGTTTTGCTTATTATACGAAATACGTCCTGCTTTCTTAGTCTTTATTTTGAGTATGCTAGAATTACTTTTAGGTATTTTTATTCTGAGAAGTAACCAGCATTGAAAATTTTACTAAATCAAGTTATTTATATAATATGATGACTCAGTTAACTTTAATATTATTGTACAAAAATTGAAGGGGTATAATATCATTAAAGTATTTATCTACCCTGTAGCGATTTAAAATGACAAAAATTATACAAATCACAGTACTCAATTCGGGAAACTCGGGTTATTGAATTGAAGTAGGTAAGCTTTTTCTGCATAGTAAAGCGAAGGAGATTGAACGTACCTTGAGGAGTAATAACTAATTTCACAAAGCCACCAAAAGCAGAAGAACCTCTCTTATCCGGAAGAAACAAGAATATTCCGGATTGTGAAGCAAAAATGAGAGAATAGTGACAGATAGGGAATGGCATCATTACACGATAGTGGCCTTGAAGTTTTTAAACAGTTTATTATTCATAAATTATAGAGTTTAGTTTTCAATGGCAAATTTTTTGGGGAATCATGTAATGAATTACAGCGAGGAAAAAAATGTTTCTTAAAAGAGATATTACACAAATTACCCTCTAACATTTTTGCAAATTGCTTGCACCATCCAATAAGTCATCCCCATCAGTTAATATTTTATTTAAAGTGACAGGGTACATGAGGGTAATCCAAGTGGTGATAGCTCCCCTTTAATAGGATAGGAAGAGTGAATAAATGGGAATTTGGAACGGATAGCATTCGCTTAAAAGTTATGCAGAACAAACCCCCAAATACCTTCATCAATGCACCTGTCTAGGCGAGTAATTTTTCCACACTTCTTGTAAAGACAAATGCAGTTGCAGTCTTGGCTTCCCTGTCAAATTATATTGCAGATGGGATTGTCGCGTCTGAGGCTTCTGTGTTGCAAGGCGATATTGATGCTAATGAGGAGTTTCGTCACCGTAGTGTGAGAGACCTTTACGGAGGCTGCGTCCTTGCGGCGGAGCGGAATGTGGCTCTTCTCTTGCAAAAACACATTTCTTTTTTCCCTCCGTCAGATCGCGTGTAAACATTGTCAGCGATTATAAACTTGTGTTACTTTTTTTTGGAGCTCTCCACACAACAGTCGTGGAACACGAATTATTGCACAGCTAGTGTGTGGAGACACACGTCAAAATATTAATGTGAATACTACACAAAAGAATTAAAGGAAATCTGAAGGCTTCCGAGAACAGAGGCAATTTTGACGAAGGAGAAACAAAACACGAATGATAATTTGGCATTAGGTTTGACAAAACAAAAAGTAGTAATCCAAATATGGGCACAGGTATACCATTTTCATGTTTGGTAAATACAAATACATACACATAATAAAATTAATATGTGATGACGAATATTAAGAGATACTATAAATATGATTAACTTCTTTGTGCATCGAGTATCCTTAGTAAAAGAAATAAACAGGTAGGATGGTAGGATGTAACGTCGTAACTGCCACAAAATTAATAAAAATAGATGCTAAAAATATATAGTGGGCGTTGTTAATTTATCTAAGATGATCGATATTTAATAATTAGACGGAACAGACCATTCTTAAGTTCCACATGAAAGTAATCAATTAATTCAAACCAGCCAATGGTAAGTAGCATCACAATTTGTAATCTGACATATCGAATCACTAGTATTTGTTTTGTGAAATTATTTTAATTTTAATCGTAGTGAAACAATTTTACAACTTGAAACAATGTTTGAATGCAAAATTTATGTGTATTAACAGACATCAAATGAAAAAATTCGCAAACTCTGATATAACGTGTTTAGAATAAAGCAGGAAAGAAAAATATGTCTCCTTATTGCTCTTATGTTACCGTTGTGTAACGTCAACTAATTTAGAATGGTAAATATATGCTTTTAATTCTTTGATCTCGTATGGATTGGAGGAGCTCAACTACGTTTGGATAGTAACGATTAGGCACACAAAAGTTTAAAAAATATTGGATTTTTGTTCAAATATAAATTATTCAAACTTCCAGGATTTAATTACTTTATTTCAAATATATAAATAATACAAACTTGAATTTTTAATAGAAAAAATTATAGATATACATTGTTAGAAAGTAGAGGTTCAAATATAAAATTTTGCTTCAAGGACTGATTACATTGACTGTTACAGCCAAAATGTGATAAAAGAATGCAAAGGTACGTTTGTATTGTAGATCATTAATCTAGACAATACGAATTTGTGATATTCCACTCAAATATCATGATATTACCCTAATTTAAGCATAGTGATAACATTATAAATTAAATTAGTATGCCTATTTTTGTGTTCTTTTAATTTAGTGTCTAAACGTTTAGTTTGTCAAATATAATATTTTACGTTGACCACAATTAATTTTACATTTAACTTTAAGTGAATTTTCTTCTTTATTTTTGTCTTTATCTATTTTTATAATTTTAAGTAGATTATTAATTTTAAAAATGTTCTTAAAATTTGTTAACATCTTTATTCATGTTTCTTATATTTTACCACAAGACGATAACATTTTAATTTCTTTTTATCTTTTTACTATCATTAATTTTTCTCGTAAATTTATTTATCACAAGATATATGGATAATACAATCAGAAATGATTTTTTGTATTATCTATTTACTTTAGCTGGAAACTTCAAAAAATATATTTTAAAGAAATATTGTAGTTTAAGTTTCCAACTTTTTGTTATTTGGCGCTGTTGTGTTTCCTATTTACACAATAAAGCACATATTCGAATCAAATTTTTATAAATTGTACGAGAAAGTGTAATCTATTACATGTTATATAATTAAAAAATTAGAATTGACGTAATACGTTATTGAATGTTTGTGTTTATTTCTCTGAGCATTAAAACAATCCTAAGATAACGGTTTTATGAAACATGTACAAATAGATATACCTTAAAATTAGTATAGAAAATTGATTATTAATCGAAAACTAAAATTTAAATTATTGTTCAGTATTTAAACTGATGTGATTTATGAAAAATAATAAAATAAGTATCAAACAGGAAATAACTACGAACTGAAATAAACAGTGGAAGTCCAGTTTCGGTCCTGGACTTCAACCAGTGACGGTTACGGCCGTAATATTTTTTAGGAGGAAGTTAATAAACATTATACACCTAATCATTGATGGACTAAATTTTATGATACATATATCTGATAAGTAATAATTATACGATTTCGTTGCCAATTTTTTAAATTTGCTTATTTCCTAATTTTTCAGATAATTTCTCTTCGTTATTATGTGGTAACTTAAAGAACTTTACTATCAGAAAGTAGAAAAATATTTAATTAAAGTCCTAAATTTCTCTATTGAAAGAATAGATATTAACCTGATAAAATATACATAGTCTTCTATAGGAATATCCAATAGATCATAGAATCTTCCCAGAGGACTTGTTTTCCATATTTATTGTAATTGTTTTGAAACGTTATATCATATTCTACGACGGATTAGTATGAAGGTTTCGCTGTTTATTATAAAGTAAACTCCCTAAAGTAAAATAAAATCCCACATTTGTATTTGTTGAAGTAACCATTTCACACGGTTAAAGATATATGAATATTCATACCACCATTAACTTGTAAGTTTTCTCGTAATTGCCTTCACTTGCTGACCTGAGCACACAAATCTGTAGTACACGTATTTGTCACTACATAATAAGCTGCAAGGTAAAACTGGCTGTCAATGTTAAAAATCCTTGAGAGATTCTCTCATACCAGTTTCTTGCTGAGGTGTCCGGCATTTCCAAGGCTGAATATCATCACTTGTTACATTAGGCTTCACACGTACTAAGCATAACCCAATATTGGCTCATCAGTGTTGATAAAAAGAATTCTGAAAAAAGGTAATACGAAGTCCGCCGTGTTTCACATTTGTAACTTGTGGCTGTTGCCACATTAACTTACATTATGGAGTTCCACCAATTTCCAAAGTCGTTCTCTTAGTGGCTGAAGAGTAATGTGATTGTTTTACTACATTTTTCTTAAACGCTATGCACGGTCTGTGAAGTAACAATACTTTCTAAGACGACTGCCTTCCTTTTAACGCCAAAGACACATTCAGGATTTATGACGGACGGTGCAGTCGCGGAAGCGAATTTTGTACCACCCTTTACACATGAAACTTGGTACCGTATATTTACTTTCAATTTGAGTGGTTTAAAAAACGGGAGAAAATTAAACTCAAGACGACAAGAAGCGGATTGCAACTATAATGTTCAGATTTTTTGTTCTGATATTTGCCACGACGTTGGACAATGTGCACAAGTATCGACGATTGAAAGACCACCTCAAATACCTCGTCACAAATTGTGTGTTGGTACTAATCTGCGTGAATGTACTATTATATTAAGCTTTTTTAGTTTTTTAATGTTTTCAATTTTTTGACATTTGGTGCTAAAATTCTAAAACTCATTGACGTTTTTTAAAACAGTTAAGTTATTTTATTTCCTATGAGGTAGCTTTAAAAGAGGTATTCATCCTAATAATATAAAAATCAATCAATATATTGTTTATAATATAATTATTAAAAGGTTTATACAACATCTAAAAACTCTTAAAAAGTATATAAACATTGTTTACAAACTTTGTACTTATACACTATTTTATAATTTCCTTATTTTCCGTACAAATTACTTTGTTAATAAATAAAATATTTGTGTTTTTCTACACGTCGTCCGTTACAAACTGGCGGGAAACCTCAGTATAAGCGAGGTTATACGAAATTATGACATTCAACAGCAATTCCACCGAACCCGTAAAAGAATGTTATAATTTCGTGCATTGTAATTCAGTTCAACCTGAAGAGGGTCCATATCAGGACCGAAACATGTAGTTGCTTTTAAATTATATTTTATGTTTCACGATTTGTTGTTAATTTTGGCCTTATGTAAACTTATATTAAACGTACAGACATTAATAACTATTATATAATATTTAATCATCTTTGTCAGTTCCAAGTTTTCTAACATTGCAATTAAAATTAAGCACAATATTACACAGTGAAGTACATTAGCGTATAATATTTTAGTATCGACGGTGACCTGAATCACTACCAAATACAAAATTAACTACACCGCTGAAAAAAATGTAAAATGCATCAGCGTTTTGCTTCACCTCGAACGCTGTCAAACAAATCACTACCAATACACCCTGTTTAAACTCAAATGCTAATTTACTTTGAACTTCGAGTGTGCTAACAGGTTATTGGCCCAAAGGTTTACAATTTCATCTGCACTCTGCGTTTTTATAATTTAAAATATTCATATTTACGAATTTCATTGCTTTGTGCAATATAGTTTATGAATCAGTTATACCTCAAAAAATAGTTCTTCAGAAACAGACGATTTGTTTATTATTTTTACTCGTCAGTTTCACAGTTTCAGTTAGCATGATCATCTGTATCAAAAACATAAACTTTTTCAAAAATTTGTACAATGCTGTATTGAAAATAGATAAAATATGTCTCTTATACAATTCGATAAAATAAGTCTCAATGTCGAATTTGTCATTATATTTAAATAATGAGTTATATTTACAAATACCTGTGTGATTCATTTATAATTGTACAATACATAACTTTTTATTCTACAAGATGTTACAAGAACTCATGAATCTACGTTTAATTGTGTATAAGTCATCCACAGAATCGAGCTGTAAACAGTATTTTTCTAAACTATCTTATCCCTTTTCCAGCACATTAGCGTATGTTGCAGAAGTCCCTAGAGGGCCAAACCAACCTGACAAGGGTACCAGGCTGATCATCACGACAGTAGAAGCGATTCGTTTCAGAACATATCGGTAAAAGATGCCATTTAGTTGTCCGTGATTATCAGTAAAATTATTTTGCTGGCTGATGGTATCACTGTGTGCAGACAATGCTACATTTGTTTTAGAAGTTATCTTTCTAGTGTAATCATAGTAATACATGTTTCAATGTTTCTATAAGAATTTATAATGCAATTTGTTTTTCCTTCTTGGCTCCGCAGCCCATTCAAGATCTTGGCCTACCGGGTCGACATCGGACTGTAATCTTACTTGACACATTCCGAATTTTGAGTGATACGTGGTCAGTGTATCGATTCTCCAGAAGTCTTAATGCTAGTCTCCGTGACCCTGACGACACAAACAATCAATCCCATACCGGGTTCTAAGCCGGGGCCTGTGTGTTGTGAGGCACTCTGAAGATTTGACTTAATAAATGCAGTCATATTGGTATATTGTTTCGGTTTTGAGTAATTAATTATTTAATTACTATTTGGGTATGAGGTGAGCGAGGTCGCTGGCAGGTAAAGGGTGGAGGGCGCTGCTGCTACTTCACTTTGTAAACAGGATCGGGAGGAAAAGCACGAGAAAAACCAAGATTTATGCCTAGAAAACGCTGGTCAGGCCAATTTTAGAATATGGGCTGACGTGCTGGGATCCATATCGAAATGAACACACTCTAGCGTTGGGAAAAATACAAAAACGGGTTGAAAAGATGTTTGGTGGTCGATTCGCGAACAATCCTCACGAAAATTTAGAAGGTCTCAGTAATAGAAGGAAACATGCGAGGTTGTGCGCAATATATAAAACTTATAAGGGTGAACCACAGGGCCTGGAAAGAAATAACAAACCATCTTATGGCGCCGAATTATATTTCTAAAAAAGACCACTCGTTCAAAATTAAAGAAAAAGAGCAACGTACAGACGTAGGAAAATTTTCATTTGTAAATAGGTCAATACGCGATTGTAATTCCTTGCCTGCAGAAATACTGACGACTTTTCTGGGTAGCGTAAATCAGTTTAGGAATAGGCTACGAAAACTTAAGTGAAGTGAAGTGATAATAGTGAAGTGCAGTGAAGGGATTTTTGTGCGGCTCCTTCCTTTTCTTTTTCAGATAAAAAATTTCACTTAAAAATTTTTCCTTAGTGTAAACTTTTTGTAATTGGATTTGTGTTTTCTTTGTATTTGTGTTTTCATTGTATATAGCTGCCACCGGGCAAATGCCCAATAGCAGGTAAGTAATAATAATAATACCGTTTATTCTCGACTGCGAAGGAATCGCGTCAATCATCGTACAGAGACTTTTCTTTTTCGTGAACCAGTATCCAAATTATTATTTTATTTACACAAAATTGTTTAAAAATGCTTTTTTATGATTGGAGTTTAAGTATTAATTCGATAAATTAATGAAAATATCTATTTTTAAGTATGTATCTTGATTAACGTTACCATACCTTGTAAATTTTGTTGGAATTTGATTATTTTATATTTAGTAGGTATGGTTATAATGTTTTAATATTTATAATTGTTTTTTATTTATTAATGGTGTATTTATAGTTCTATAATCTGCTCACACTTGTGTTAAATTACGAGTTACGATGGAGTGTAGTATGGGAAATAGTGGAATAACGAAGGTGTTTAGATTGGGAAGGGATGTTAAGGAATTCAGCTAATTGGCAGCATAATAACTAGGTATGGCAGAAGCATAGTAGACATAAAGAGTATGATAGAAAGGTTTTTGTAAAAAAATGGATATGCTTACGGCTAATATATGTATTGATATTAGAAAATCGTTCTAAAGATGTTCGTATGGAGTGTGGTGATATGTGGGTGCGAAACTTTGACGGAAGGAGTTGCAGAATGGAAACGAATAGAAACTTTTGAAATATGGTGCTATAAAAGGAGGATGAAAATCACATGAGTGGATGGAGTAACGAAGCAGGAAGTTCTAAGCAGAATAGTGGAAGAGAGAACAATATGGAGGACTTTGACCAAGAGAAGGGATAGATTAATAAGTCACGTCTTGTAAAATTAGCATTATAGATAAGAACAGAAGACGGAGGCTAAGGATGGAATACGTACGATATAGAGATTAGGGAGGATGTGGGGTGTGCTAGTTTTGTAGAAATGAAAAGTCCTGTGCAGAATATGTTAGCATGGAGGGTTGCATCAGGCCAGTCTAATTACTGCATATCTCAATAACATGACCTTGATTAAATTGTAGAGGAAACCTTCAATGAATGTCAATATAATATTATAATCCAGCATATATTATTTTGATAACGGATATACTCACCGATTATCAAACAAAATCCAGTTATCACCCTTAATAATTTTATTTGCGAGGTTTAAGGGCCAGTTAGAATGAAAATAAAATAATAAACTGACTAAAGAGTATACACGGGTACGTGTGTAACGAGACAGCATTATTTAAACATCATAAAAATTTATTAATTACATGGGAGCGTACCACAAAGTAATAGTGCAATCGAAAAAATATAATAAAGATAGTATAAAGTCAGTAAAATATTCCATACACCTTGAGAAGATGAACATAGCAGAATAGGCAGAATACAGTGTATAAAATAAAAATGTATAGAACTATTGCTGTTAGAATTTTCTGAAAAGTCGGTTTGGGATCCAAAGAGTTAATTGATTTTTTAATTATCTCGTTTGTTATTCGAAATGTAAAAGAGCGTAACTAAATCTACAAGGAAAAATTTATTTTTAGAATAATCCAAATTAATGAGAAAATTATTGCAAGCGATGGCGGCTCGTAATAAAACATTCAACAACTTAATAACGGTTATGAATATATTAATTTATAGCGTTTTATTTTATTGAAAAACACAAGGGCACCGTTTTTGTCGCACTGATATTGAGTTTAGTAATTTTTGTGTGAAATTACATCAGTAATTCAATAACTGTCAAATATAATGCAACAAATATCTAACAATAAATCATCATCACCTAGGAAATAGTTTCAAAGATAAGCGAGATAATTAGCAGGCCTCACGTGAAAAGAATGGCAATGACCACAGTTGCGATTCACTTCTGAAAGTTAAATAAATATAAGTGACGAAAACTATAAGTTACATATAAAATATATTTAAAATCTATATTACATTTATACGAAAATTGCTGTGAGCTAAGCGTTCTCCTTAATGAAGAACAGGGAGTTTCCATTGTGCAATGTTTTTTATGTACTAAATGTGCAATTATTACTTCTCAAAACGAGTCCCTAATTATAGCTATCCTTTGTATATGTTTATTTATTATTAAACTTATTAGGACAAGAAGTTTAAAAAAATTAAATTACATAGTTTTGTTTGGATTAGTCAAAGTATACTATATATCTTTTCGAGGACTTCTGACGAGAAAAACAATTACTAAACATATTAATTTTATCAAAGCAACAATTTTGATAGCAATAAAATTGTATTTTCACTAACTGGGTACTCGGCGTTGTTGTGTACTTATTTACACGAACACGAAAAGCAATTAATTCGATACTAATCTTTTGGTCTGTTTATTATCTGTTATCGAACCCGCACTTCTTTGGACCATTAACCCACTGATGGGCACACACCGACCTATGCATTTTGGGAATTAGGTCTAAATTAACCGGAACATTAACCAAGTTAAGAATTATTCTGATAAAATAAATAAGTACAACTCGTACTTTAAGTCAAATTTTATCTTAATGATTGTATTTCCTTAGAAATATTAAAATATGTTCTCTACAGTTACATTTAAATTTATTTTTGAAAACGTAAGCCTCTTCACAAATTTTCAATATAAATGGGATGGTCAATCACAGTAAATTTAATTTGTACTTGATTGAATTAACTTAACCTCGAAATTCAGTTTTAAAATAAAGTGTAACACTATTTAAAAGTCTGTTACTAAATTTAGATTCTAAATCAGATGGTTAGCTTCCATTTTCTCTATTTATGGTAAAAGGAACTCTAAAACATTTTTTAATTGGTTTGAATGCTTCAGGGAGTAAATTCATTCATTTGCATGCTAGTGTTACACCAATTATCAGATAATAAACTTCAAATCCGGTTCAATTAGCTTTATTTTTAGTAAGAAAGTATTTTTATGAGTTATACAACAGAATCATTCATATATGTACCTAAATATTAGAATTTTGTTAGAAATATTAAAATATTTTCTCTGTAAATTCATTTCGAAAATGCGTCACATATTAGAAACATTTGGATCATACTCAAAATATGAATTGTGAAATAAGTGCAAAAAATTAACGAAATCCGCCAACTGTTCAATAGGAAAATATTAATTATGTATAAGGACGTGAATTTTTGAACTTCTCACTTGAAAATATTTCACACTTCACAATAAAAATCCACAAAATTCAAAAAAACATACAAAACATAAGATTCTTCTCAATTATTACTGATGACACTAATAATAAATCTAATTAATTGTATTGAGTATAAAATCTTACATATTGTTTTTTATCGCATTTAGATATTCTCAAAATTTAGTATTTCAGGATAAATTTGGGCAAAATTCAAGATTAAAAAACCCCGTGAATGGTGAAGTTTTTGGTATGTTATATTTGATATGCACGAAATAGGTATTCAAATGTTATAAAAACTCTTTCGTATTGTTTATCATCATTCTTACGTGCGGTTATCTTTTTCATGATATAATTGATCAAACGTGAGATAACACGTTATTGTGTAATTAAATGTGGTTAATTTTCATGTAGTATCTAAGCATAATGACTTCACAGGCTTACAGCTTTTTTTTAACTAAAATTCCTTCCAGGTTTGCGCTAGGTTTTTTTTAAGTATATTCGTACCATTTTGTAAGCAATATATCCTCTCACTTAAATCTGTATGAGGAATTACATATACTGTATACAAACAAACTTACATCCTTTCCTATTTTATAGATGTACTATGAGAATCCAGGTGAATATTTGCATAGAAACTGTATGGTTTTTAGACTCATCTCCGAGATAGTGTGTTTTGTTGCTGAATCAAGGTTGCATACGCTTTTCCTGATCGTGTGATCGCATCCGGCAGATAATAGCAGCAGCATCGAGTCCTTGGCCCGAGTATTGTATCCGCTCTGTTTCCCGGAAAGATCTGTCTTTCCACGAATGCAGCACAGCAGTCGGCCTTGGAGAGCCGCCCTTATGCACACTCAGCATTAGCAATTCTGATGGCAGAATGACTTTAGCAGTATAAATAAATGTTTTGTGCGGCTGCAATAAAAGCGGTAATGAACATCGGCAAAGTCGCCACATCTCTGTTATTTTATTTCCGTCGCATATATCACAAACTAAGACTAAAATCGTAAGTATATGGTGACGAATTTCTTGCGTTGAACCATTGTTAGATTTAAATTAAAAATATGAGTAGTGAATCGCTAATTTTTACTCGAGAATAACTGATGAACGAACTTTTTTAAATTGATTAAAGCAATTTTAAGAACTCTATTATCCTTTCTGGTCTCTCATACCAGTTTCTTAGAATCAATAAAATTTTGTTACTTTGATTTACTACCTATGCTTACAATGATATCTTTTCATACTCTATTACAGCTACCTTTGACAACGCTTACATCGTGTTGAGAACGTGTCTTCTTGTGATGTACTCTACAATACCAACACCAGGAGAGTGATAGATAGCAATACGATATTTTATTAACGACGTAAGATTGTATATTTATTTGGAACGCCTTTTAACATGACATATTTAACGGAAGCACAGCCAGAAGTTATGCTTTTATGTTTAAATTTTTCCTAATTATATCATGTAATAGAAACTGATGGGGAAATATCAATATAAATAAATATATTTATTATCATGCAAAGGAAAACGAAATAGTTTGAAGTGGGAGCCTTAAAAATCTTAGGTTATGTGCGCATTTTGTGCAATTACAACCGGAATGAGAGATGAAATAATTTCAATTTTTAAGAATCTTAGGTTACATCTGATTCTCAGTTTTATATATTTGAATGTAAGTTAGGTACGAAAACATTTTCAGTCATTATAATTTAATAGATTTGATTGACGATGTGTAAAGACTAAGCGACATTCCAAAGAATAAACGACACCATAATTAATGTGTTCTCTTATACAAATAAGTATCCGGGAACCCAGCTCATATAATATTATATACATATATATATAATAACTTAATGGAAACCTGCATATAAATCATAATTTTCGACTAAATAACTTGACATCAGACCACCTTGGACATTGATTTTTAGGAAGAATTCGTATATACTTTAGAACTAAGTCTTCAAAATGAGTCAAAATAATTGGAGCTCTTAGAAGCTGTGCACATCTGGTATTTCGTGGAAAATTAGTTTTTATTCTGTGATATTTATTTTATTAATATGTACCACTGGTGCTCAAACCAATCGATCGCTAGAGCTTTAAAAGTCGATCACGTAAATGTGTCCACATTCTTCCAAGAAATTAAAAATAATCATTGACCATCGGCCTCTCGTACGGCCAAATCAGACTAATTAGACGAAGAGGGATTCAGATGTTAATTGGCATGAAACCAAGAAAGCAATACATCTGACCTAACAGGGTCAAGTTCATGAAATCAGAATGTAAAATTTTCACTAGTCCATTCCCAAATCTGCGCGCTGAATTTTGTCGATCGTTTGACACAGTTGTTTTGGGGGTCGATTGCTCATATTTCAAGACTGAACGCTCCTACTATGTATTGTACATATTTTGTAATTATCTCATATCTTCGAATCGTTAAACCAATTTCACGTAATCGATTAATATTTGTTTTTTCTATATATTAACTAAGAAGACTTGTTTTCTATCTGCAAATTGTTTCAAACGCATTTGTATTAAAATATTGTTTCAATTTGATATATCTAGACAGTTCCAGAAAAAAATTGCTTTTGTTAATCATAGGTGTTGCAGTAATTTCCGTCGCTTATAAATTGGAATAATACCAGCGAACATATCCGTGTGGCAATATGAATAAATACGTCAATTATGGTGATGTATTGAATAATACATAGGAACTATATGGACCTATTATTTCGTTTGTAAAATTGAATGTTCGCTTTCCTCGTGTTCTTTATAAAGTTATTTTCACTCTCCGCATACCTTCATCTTATATGAGGACCTCGAAGCCAGAGTGAGCCACACCTAAATTTTTCATAAGTCGATTTATCTTCTGGATCATATAGTTCAAGTCATACCGAACACAATCATAGAGGGGTAAATTTAATTTGATCAATATTAAAGATATGACAGTTCTATAAAACTGTTGACATTACCATGCAAGTGATTGATATGAGAACCAGAGTGGACCTAGACTATTTAGGCATTGGCCGCTAAAGAGTTGAAAATTTATTAAATAAGCCTGAATTTTTAGTTTAAGATGGAAGGTTATGATAAAATCATAAAAATTACGAGTATTTGTTTTTTTCACTTGATTTAGTCCATTTCATGTTGAAGTCATGAAAAAATACGATTTTGTCTCAATAAAACAATTATGTCAAAAAACAACAAAAAAATCAATGAAGAAAAGAAAAAGTTTATATGGTTTAAAATTTTATCACTCAAATATGTTAAAACTGAGCCATTGAACCTTTTTTTGGTATGGTGACAATGAATAACTTTCCCCATATGACTAGTGAATCTTTAAAAAAGAAGCAACGAAAAATATTACCTGTGCTGTACCCAAAAGCGCCAAAAATTCCTTGAACATAATTTAATTGTATTTTAAATATTATATTCGCTTTATTATTGTATTATATTTTATTCTAATCAAAATATCTCATTTTTAAAAAGTGGTAATAATTTTTCTTTGACCAAGTCTAAAATTTTGGAGGGAAACATGAAAATCTCTAGAGCTATAGAGGGCCATCCTTAAGAAAATCCTATTTCCATGCGCAATGGAAAATTTTTCAACTCAATTCCTTAAGCAAAGTATGTTTATTTACAAAATTGCGTAAAAATTGGTGTGTATTTGTACTAAATACAATAAATAAAATTTACGAAAATTTAAAACGGAATTATCTTCATTTTAATGCGATTAGACTTGGCCCACCCGTGCTTTGAGCTCCTCATATTCTCTTGTAATTCGGAGAAGATTATCGTTCAAGAAGCTTCCAGATTCCCCTCAGCTGTACACGCTAAAGTTTCTTTGCGCTTCATTTCGGAAATGAGCCACATGGACCAAATTTTAAAGTGAGAATAAAAGTTAATTTGTTTATTGCAGTTTGTAGGTCTAAAATGCTCAGACTTTTCCGGTAAATTTCTGTAACCAGTACTTTCTTATATAAATAATACACCGTGCTAACAATAGAACACACATAAATATGTTAGACTATAATTAAGTGTACCATGTGAGTTGCAGGTTTAATATTCGAATGATATCCCAGCAGTATAATTTTTTATTGTAATAACTTTACATTCTGCTTTGACAATAAATTATTTAGTAAATGATTAACTGAATCATGACATGATTGTAATTGCCTCAATAGTAAGTACATTTTAACTTAGCCTATTAAAACTAGACTTTTTGGATACTAGGTAAATAGTAACCTAGCTTTACAATACAAATAGATAATTAAATAATGTCTCACTGAGTAAGTCTATTTAAACCTATGACACAAGTCTGAAGATTTGAACCTCTTGAACCTCCACGCATCATCTTAATCCTAAATTAAGTCATTGGCTAGCAGTTTAGGATGAACACTGAGTCTGACTTGATATTTGTTACTGGTGCTTCACTATCTGAACTTATTTTAAGGTGACGTCTGATGGACAAGTATAATAATGAGGAGGAGGAGCAATTGGTAGGGAATGTGACCTCATGCACGTATCTAGGCCAGTTCCGCTCCTAGCGATTGTGAGCGACTCAACAGCAATGTTACAAATGGCATAATTTTCATAGGAGCGCATAAAATTTCCGAAGGCTATGTTCAAGTATTAAATTATGCGAGGTCTGACGCGCGGAAGACTGGTAACCGGTTCTCCAGACCAGAATGCATGTCTCTGTTATATAACACACGAATGTCAAGAGTGTGTAGCCGCAAAATGTCAATGTCAGCATCTCTCATCTGCTGACGTGACCGAATCACGGCCGTCGCCATCCTTTTATGCGGAAGATTGTTAATTATACGATTTTATTACTGCAGGAAAATATGTATGCACAATATCTCATAAATAGACTATCTGTTTGCCTGCCTTGCCTTGGAATTTATTCATAAAAATTTTATATTATCCGGAAAAGTATTTGACTCGACAATCTGTAGGTCACCTGTTTAAATTACAAGGAAGGAACCAAAAAACAGACGTTGGAAAATACTCATTCCTAAATAGGACAATTAATGACAGGAACAATCTGTCTGCAGGAGTGTTTGGGGAACTTCCTCAAGACAGAAAGAAAATTTCGACTCAATCTAAGTTTAGTGTAGTGCAGTGCAGTTAGTGAAGTGATCACTGCTGCGAAATCTCTAAAAATATACTACAATGAATTATATTTCCAGTTTTTTTTTCAGGGAAAACAATACTATTCTTTTTTTAATAATTCATTTCTAATAATATAATTCCACACTTATTTATTTATATTGAATATAATTATACATTCAACTATAGGTTAAATGTGGTCCTTACGACCAGTTTATTAAGTATTGTTTAATTTCTATGTATCTGCCACCGGGCATCTGCCCATTTGTAGATTTAATAAATACATACATACATACGCCGTTTTATCCTGAAATTAGGACCTCTCCAGCAATCGTTAATTAAATTAGAACTTCCAAATAAATGTCATATTAACTACCTTTTTATGACATGATGTAGAATACCCAGTTAAATATCATAGTCAAGTAAAAAACAATGCTCCATAATTGGTAACTGTCAAAAAATTGTTTTTTTGTGTGCTTTTTATACTGTATGCCAAAATAAACTCCGCGGTCATTAATTGTCAATTCCTGAATAGGTCCTAGTTTTAAAATGAAAACGAATGTACAATACTCATTTATGTGGAGAAAATAATAATTATTTATTAAAGTATTTTAAATTATCATTAATATTGATATTATAATTTAATAACTTTAGATGATATTTAACTTTATATGAATATGCAAATTTATTGCATTATTATAATTGTAATATATAATTATTTTCTTATTCCTCGTTTCAATAAACTTATAAATCATTTTGAGCATGTCGTAATTAACCCTTCTAACCCCGCGGTAGTCGATTCTCCCATCTCAATACCGAAATCTGTGGGTTTTATAGGAATAAACATAAGTGTGGACTATTTCCCTATTCTCACCCAGGCTGATGGGGGCTAAACTTCAACTTATGCTGGCATTGCGATCACCAGTATTCAACTTAGCGACCCCAAACACCATGAACACCGGTCGCTTTCACATTTTTCGCAATTAAACCGCCACGAAATGGTTAAGTAGTAGTACAAAGTTTATAATTTCCAATTAAAAAAAGGACGCTCTATAAAAACAACAATAGTGAAGGAAGTTAGTGATGAAATTTCATTCAGCATCCCTCAAAACCAAAAAGTGCCTAGCATACTCATTACGTTTCAAAATAAGCGAGCAGCAAAATTATATATATATATAATGGAACGCTATCTAAAATCAATTTAAGTGTCGCGAATAATAATGAACTTACCCGGAAACGATGACATCATACTATCAATTAAGATTAGTAGAAAAAAACTTCTAATTTTGTAAAAGCACTACGTCTGCGAAGAATATAATCTAACAAGTTGAACGTGTTACACAAGATGCAAAAAAAGGAACTTTTGCAAAACCTTAACCAATCTCTCTCGTCATCAAAACACACAAATATCAACGATGAATTTATAGATTAAGCATGTATTTTATGAAGTACGACATTTCTGGCAACATATCAGAGTCGTCTCCATTATATTTTAATTCCATTTACCAAACTAAATTACACTAAGTGATATTACTATTTCGATTTTTTAAAACTCGGATTATATAAATTATGGCATGATTACGAAATCGTGACGGAGTTAGCTTGATATATCATCGTACCGATGTGAATGTGTCTACTTGACGAGAAATCAAGAGTGAATTCCTGGCAGAGCCCAATTTATCAGCACTTAACCGCTCGGCAATTTTTGTTACTAGGAACTTGTGTTTTAATAATCTTTATCGTCAGCATTTAAATAATTTCTCTAACTTCTTGGAAAATACCGTCTTTTTCAGATCCAGAGCTAATGTTTTTGATTGGAAACGAAAATTTAAATGTTATAATGCATCATTTGCTCTCTGGCCGAGTCTCTCCGAATCATAATCGGAGACAATTTTGTCTGCATCTAATATGAATTTCATAGGGTTACTGTTCTTAGACTGTAATTTAAAAATGTGCGCCGAAAATGAACCACTGTGTCACTCAATGGGCCTTTTGTGAGCATCAGACAAATCAGACTCATATCCATACCTTTTTTTCCGATTCTGTAAATATAAATTAATTGACAATAAATAATGACCTACAATACCATAAATAACGAGTTTCAGTAAGATTATGGACTAAATCAAATACCTTGAACAGATTTGCGTGTGATCCCAGTTACTTTCAATTAATTATCAAGCAAAACTTTGAATTGTCTGCGGTATACGTAGAGTTTTCTTTAAGAATACCGTGTTGTTGTCAATAAATGAAATTTATTAATGAAAAATACGATTCGCTTATTGCAAACAATTTATGTTGAAAACGAAACATTTTGTATAACTTTTGTTACTTCGAAAGCTTCTTTAACTACTCTAAAAGAGAAACATGTACCAAGCGCATTGCATATGCAAATTGTTCTGAAGAAATACCTTTATAAAAAAGTTATTTGAAATTTAAATTTATAATGTGCTTCACCGGAAACGAGTTCATCAAGCTCCCCAGTGCATTAAATAATCACGTTTCAGAAAAATTAAATCCCAACATCAATAATAAATTCGTTTAGAATAGCTGTACGCTATCGTTCACCGTTTAACATTCTTGAGCAACCGACTGCTACAAATGCAATACAGCGGACTTCACAGTGATGATTCGTGTGCAGAAGGAGCCCAGTCCACCGAAGACAGGATCATGAAATACATATATTGTCAAGAATTCGTGAAATATGCAGAAAAGAAAATCAACCTCTTTGTAACCCTATCACGAGGCCTCGTTCAAAATGTGTTCACTGCTGACAAAGACGTCTTCATCGCTTTAAAGACATTCTTAACGTAATACCAATCAAAAAGAAAAAATGATCAGAGACTTTTTCATATGGCATACAATTCTGGTTGGATGTTGTGCCAGTAAAATCAGCCAGTGATACCACCAAAAGAAATATATTACGGATCATTGTAGATGCGGCCCGTAATCTCGAAAAATACGTCAATCATAATTTTGCCACAAGTCAAGACAACGCCTTATTCAACATGTGAACTTAGGGACCGTCCAGCTCCTCGATAATTCATACTTAGTGAGAAGACTCAAGTGGACCAAGCCATTTGAGGTAGTTCAATGTAGAGATGGACGGTCTGATCGAGAATTGATTCATAGAGGTCTCTCTCTCTCTCTCTCTCTCTCTCACACACACAATTTTATCCTGTTTAATGCGCGTGTAACTAGCTCTTTGAATGACTTTGTAGTAGATGTAAGAAACAGCTGATGGCAGATAAAAAAAATTATGTACTCCAAATGTAATTAGCTGTAAAATCCATGTGGTCAGTTGACTGTTTTCGACGTACATCAAAGAGCTGAATGTCAAACTAATAAATGCCATATGATACATTAAAAACAGCTGAGAATTTTATGTAAACACATTGTAAAGAAACATATGTTCTGTCAAAAACAGCTGATTGAAATTTAAATTGTGAAATGACAAAGATTCAGCCAACTGTCAATAGATGTAAATGTCAAGTGTTTAAATTGATTTACATTTACTTTAAGAAAGTCTCCCAAATAACACATCAGAGAAAATGTGTGTGAAGAAAAAAAATGTAAATGTAAAAATTGTTTGGAAAAATAAAATGTGTAATTAGAATTAAAGTTGGTTAATTGAGTGATTTGTAAATTTACTCAATGTTTGCTCTTATGAAAGAATATGTCAAAGAAAATTGTAATTAGTTCTAAGTGAATTTTTGTAAATATTTTGTAATTTTGATTAAGGGCGTTGGTCATTCATATTGATTACGACTGTGGTTCAGTGAGTGACATATTAAAAAATTGTACAATTTATTAAATTCATTGGGGGCGGGGAAAATGTAACATGAAAAGTAACACTTAACAATGCAGGCCAGCTTGCGAGTTGCAATTATTGAGGAACTGACGCAACTTGGGCCAGACTTAGAGAGTCGTCATGGGGTAGTGGAAGGAGCAGGTTGTGTCGGCGGGACGACGAGAGATGACCACGCCCTGCAGATATAATTATTTCTCGTGCTCTGATTGGAATTAAAACTACTAAAATCCATTTTTGGTGTTTTTTGTGAAAAATACCTGGCGCCCTAAAAGAGTTATAAATCCTCGAATACGGAGGAACGTAGAATCTTCTACATATATATATATATATATATACATATATATATATAGTAAATGAGTTAAAAATACTCGGATAGACATTCATTATAAACCAAACATTTGTTCCTGTTTGATCTATCGTCTCTTATTTTATTTTTAATTATTTCTGTATTTATTAATTCTGCGAAATACGTGCATACGTTTTATTTTGTGACCAAATTCGCTGGAGTAACGATTGAAAATTCATGGAAACAAGGTAAGATTCATTTTAGTGAATCGCGAGTCACGTGTGAGACTATTTGTATATGTTAATGACAATGTTCAAGTTCGGATTTATCGTAAATGATTCAAACTATAGGCTCAGGATTATTTTAGTATTTTATGTATAAAACATAGTACTCATCGATCTATATATATTGGACTGTATTATAATATATGTCCATGAATACTTCTCAATTTAAAAAAGGTGATATCATAGCAAACATGTACATAACGGCGATGTAAAATTTGAGTATACGCCATCTTTTATACTGAAACACGCCTCCATCTAGCACGGAATTTTCTTCGTGTTTCGATGTCATATTCTACCAGTACACTACATATTTTAGTCGTTTATGACATCTGTAAAAATGTTATTATTGAAAAGGAAGTGTTTATGGGGTGCTGTTTGGTAAGAATGTTCCCCTTGACGCCGTGTAGTTACTGAGGTGCAGGTAATTTTTAGCTTCATAAGTTGGATGGGACGGGTGTCAAAAAAATTAGTTCTCTGAGTACAAGATTTTTTAAACATGTATAGGTTACAGAAAGTTAAAATCAGGACAGAACCTTCGGATTTTGGGTCCATATCATCGGGAGTCCGACAGGGATTAATTATTACTCCAATGTTGATTATAATAGTCATTAACGATTCACCAAATGGTCTAAATTCTAAGGTCCGAAGTTTTTTTTACAGTCTATTAAAAACGGAGATAAAAGTGTCTAACTGTAGTTACAGATTACATTAAATGAGTAAATGTATTGGAAAGATAGAGTGAAAATACCCAATTATTTTATGTGGTTTCTATATGAGGTTCGTGTAGTGGACTGACATATTGGTCGGAAAATTCGTTTTTGAGCCGTAAAATCCTTCTCTTTGCCCGTTGAGTTACCCCAAAATATAATTCCTCATGACGAAATAGAAATATGCGAAGTAAATTAAAACACAGAAAATTTTTTAGAAACATTGTCGATTGAAGACATGTGAGGGTGTTGAATTTTTAAGATAACTGGGATCCACGTTGACCATTGACCACAAGGGAACTTTAAGATATTTTTAAGCATGTCTCAACTGAGTTTCAGGGGCGTTTCATTACTTTTGAATAAACATTTGTTATTAACTACACCCCTGAATGGAAGCAACCATCCAAACACTGGAACTTAACGGGTGTAACTGATTCAGAGAAAGTGAAACTTTGTTCTCCCTCCGTTCCCTCAGCTTTAGATACTTTGCTACGTGCATTAACTGAATATCGTGAACTATTATTAAGAAACCTAACAATCCTGACTACGTAACAACTCCCAAACATTCACCAAACACTTGAATGCCCATGAGGATAAATTTTGAAACAAAATGTCGTCTCACAGGCACAGAAACTAGGAAAGAGGGCTTAAAAAACGGTGGATAACTCAGATTTCAGTCGCCTAATATAGTACATAGCAACAGTAATATTGTTGTTGCTGTTGTGGTATTCAGTCCTAAGACTGGTTTGATGCAACCCTCCTTGGGCAAGCCTTTTCATTTCATTATAACTAGCACACTCAACAACCTCCCTAATATGCTTAGCGTATTCCATCCTTGGCCTCCCTCTTCTGTTCTTACCCCACACACTTTCCTCTAATGCCAATTTTACAAGACCCAAAAGTTACAGCCAATTAAGGCGGGAAACAAAGGAACTAAGCAGTAATGCGTGCTGCAAGGCAGTTTAAACACAAATATTTGACCATAATTCAATTTAAATAAGCCTGTTTCTCTAGAGAAAAATGTTCTTTCAGTGCACAAAATGTTCCGTGAGATAAAAATATTAAATATTATCTTCAGATTTTTGTAATATATTCTATAGGATAATATAGTTCTTCTCAATTTTTTTTGGCTCCCGCATTTCAAGTCGGGTCAGGTAAGTTTAAAAATGTAATAATAAATGTAACACGAATTTTAAGTTCACAAAATCAATTTCTAAGCATGTTGCACAATTTCTCAAATTTTTAAATCAAACCCTCATTTATTTTTGCACGTTACTTACATTTTATCACCAATAACTCATCTTTGAATAGATAGGATATTGAAATCGGAATTACCATGCTGCCAAATTTGGTCTTAAATTAATTTTCACTCAAACCCTTCTTCTTCTGAAGATGTAAATTCAGATGGAGTTTTTGACTCAAAATGACTCTATAATCCATATAACTGCATGGAAGCAGTTTTCGTGCTAATCGAAAAGTTTTGATTTGTTATCTAAACCTGATTCTATATTGCAACACAAACCAACTTAATTGGAGATTACCAACAAGGAAAAACAATAATTGATATCATCTTCATTAATTTTTTGTTTCATTTGTGGTAATTACTAAATTTAAAAAGTTTGACCTAATGAAGTCCCAGAGACTGATGTTTAAAAATGAGTGAAACTTAGAGGAAAAGTTTGGAAAAATTGCTGCGTTCCTCTGTTCCCCCACACTGTAATAAAAGATCCAGATTTAAAATTCTACAGCTTTCCAAATCGCCCGTGGGGAACCGATCGGAAAAGCATGAATTTGCTCGCGTACATCGTAAATCCGTAAGTATAACTTTTTTCGATAATCATATTACACACGTTTTTGAGCAATCTCTAATATTTAGTGAATTATTTTGTCTTCCGATTAGACATTAAATCAAACATATCCTTAATAACTGATGAATTTTTGGAGCAAAGATACAGCGGATGAGATATAACTTTGATATATTATTTAATTACAAAAGTGATAGATTTAATTATTAAATTCATAATAATAATAAGAAAATTCAGAATTATGATGTTTCATGAAATGATAAATTCTACTGAGGTGAATGAATTGAGAACAAAAATATACAGAAATATTCACATACATTCACTTGGCAAATATTTTACTAACAATATAAAACGATACATAATGTACAATTAGTATAACAATTCATTGAAGGTATATAATGTGAATTTCTATATATTTTATAATTACTATTAATATTATTTAAATTGAAATTTATTTTATAAAAATGAAAGAAATATTAATTATATGTAAATTAAAATTTCAAAAAATGATTAACCATTTAGAAAAATAATTCGTTTACGTGTAATTTCGTTTTCTTGAATATTATTCGTTAACTTTGCTGTTATTTTATTTAAAATGTATACCTGCACAATCGGTTTGTAAGTAATCTCGTGATTTATGTGCCCCAGGAGTAGATCACAAAACCGCGCCTGTAATTATTCGTAAATTATCCCAAGCTTCTTCTAGCACATCGCTAACGTGAAAGGTTTCTAGAAATTTTCGTCATTTATTTAAGGTTTTTTTTCCTGAAAACACTCACAGCTACTTCTTGAAACCCACATTTAATAATAATTGACATAATCAATAAACATTAATTGATTTATTAACGAGTTTAATAAACTTGTCACAACACGCAACGCAATGTAACTTTTCAATTCTGTCACCCATATTCGGACACATTTTGCCGATAGAGCGGCGCTACCATCTCATCGACACGGCATTAGGTTGTGGTATAGGAGAATGCAGAAAAACAGATGGGTATATAGAATCACTAACGTGGAAGCTCTAAACAGAATATGGTAAATGGAGGACGTTGATCAAGAGAAGGGATAGATTAATAGGCCACGTTTTAAGACATGAGGGTCTTATAAAACTAGCATTATAGGGTAGTGTATGGAGTAAGAACAGAAGAGGGAGGCCAAGGATGGAATACTCTAAGTAGTATAGGGAGTATTATGGATGTATTTATGTAGAAATGAAAAGGCTTGTGCAGGATAGGTTTGCATGGACCAGTCTTAGGACTGAATACCACAACAAAAAACAAATTAGAAATAAGCCTTTACTATAGAGATTATTTGCAGATTAGGGTGGATGTGGTAGCTATCTAGAAATGAAAAGTTTTGTGCAGGATAGGTTAGTATGGAGGGTTTCATCAGAGCAGTCTTAGGACTGATTACTACAACAACATTAAAGTATGTAACGAAAGGAAAGTTTTCAATGTAACAAAATTTTCCACATGAATTTCAAAATATCTCAATAAAAAAGAGAAGTACAGAGACAATGCTTTGTGCTAACCATTTGAGTATACACAACAAGTTACAACTAAATGGCTCCTAATTTACATAAATTTCAAACTTCGGACCCAGCGTCCGCTAAAAAATGTTTTTTTACAGAGCAATAAAAACTGTATGTAGCGTCGCACAGTTAAATTACAGTATTTATCTGCAGTATGGATAATTTTAATGTTGGAATCGCCTTTCTATTTGGTTACAAAAATTTGTTATAAGTATATTTATCTTTTATATAATAAAACAATGTAATAAATGTACACCCTGACTCATTCCATATCCTTGAAGCTTATCTTTTTTACAGGATCTACGGAATATGATTATTATTCTATTCTATTCTTCCCAATCAGTCTTGCTAAATATGTTCCATCCACAGTAACAATAATGGTTATTGCACATTGCGTTGTCATATAGTAACTGAAAAAATTAAAAATAAATCACCTGAGAATATTGAGCGGCATTATTGAATGATCAAACATTCATATATTTGGTTTGGTAAGAGATTTGTTTTTACCATAACAATTCACTCTCTTACACATATTCAGTGATTCCTCATGAACTCTACGAATCGCTCTTCAAATAGCTTTCATGAATATAATTTTCACCAATATTTTATTCCGAGGATTATTTTCTGTTCCCGAATCTTGGTGGACGAAGATTAGCTTCGAATGATGTTGGTTATCTAAAATGAGCAGTTTAATGTCAAAATCCGATTTTCTGCTCGAGTGCTGAAGTAATGTTGTTTGTAACTGAGTACGATCTGCGGGAAGTATTTGAGTGATCATTTGTTGCTCGTGACAGTTGCAGCGTCGCGGCGCGGCGCGGCTCGGCGGCACGCACGGGGGGTGATGGTGCAATATCGGCAACAATGCATTCCTGCAGATGGCAGGATAAGCGACCCCGTTCGCGTGAGACCCAGGAAACACGACCCGGGGTCCTTGGGAGAGTCCGTTGCCTAACTGTGCGCCGTTCTTGGTGTTCATATTCGCACGAATCTCTTTACTTTTTACACGCTTGTCGCAATAAACTCAGCTGAATGAGCTATTCGTCTGTTGCTGTCAAAATGCATCTGTACATATATTGCACCAAAGAAATCAGGTCACGTCTTCTTAGCAATGACCAGATTATTGCTAAAAAGCAAACTCGATGTTCCAAACATAGTATAGTTCATTCCCCTGCAGTTTTCTACCATGAGGAGGCACTAATAAAATTTGATGAAAACAAAACTTCCAAATCTTTAAAATAATATAAAATGTTCATCATTAACGAATCTACAAATACACTTATCTTCTTGATAAAATAACCACTAGCACCCACTTGACGCCCATATCAAACATTATGTAGTTACGAAAGTCATTGCTCTCATTGTAATTCCTGGTACATAAGACAAACTGAAAGGTCTCTAGACATCCGAATCAAAGATCACTCTAAAGAAACTCCACGTTCACAGTTTGTTCACTCCAATTACTTCAAAATAATAATTTAAGTGGCCAAATGCAAATATTTTAGATGCTGAAAACAATTAGCGTTCAAGAACTGTTTCAAAATACTTTTACTAAACAAATAAGTGAACCTAATTCGATAGAATTATTTTTAATAAAAATAAAAACATATTAAACTTATCACGACTTTCCGTTCCTTTTCTTGAAACCTCTTCAAGTACACATACAATTTTTCAAAGTAAGAATATCTTTTAATCCATGGAATGTTCTGGAGAAAATTGCCAATACCTATGATCCATTTTTATTTTATTTATTTATTTTAAGTCTACTACTTCACCATTTAGGGGATCTCGTCTATAAGGGTTACTCGATTTGGGAAACACCCAAGCCCTTGCAGGATTCAACACCGGGACCTCTGTGTTACGAGGCAGTGACGCTAGCCACTGGTCCACAGAGGCACAATGCTTGCTATGGGCGTCAAGTTGGTGCTAGTAGTACTTTTATCAAGATGATAAGTGAATTTGTAGATTCGTTAATGATGAACATTTTATATTCTTTTTAAAAGATTTAGAATAGGTTTAGTTTTTATCAAATTTTCTATCCCTTGTTCTAAAGCTAACTCCTTTGCTTTTATTTTAATATATATGCGTTCGAGTACGGTTTAGCTTTGGTTTTGAATTCATCAGGTGATGTTTTTTGCGGACTGTCGTTCGTGCAGCTCTTGCGATTTTGAATTACCAAACGAAAGCAACAAGGATTGCAATGATGTTGTGTGGAATTTATTTTGCCCTTCAATTGGCTACCTCTTTATCTAATTTGCCTTCAAAATAGATCCACACTGAAAATAGCTCAGATGTAAACAATTTGTATAGATATGCAAAGATGAAGGTGATTGCTGCATGACGCTTTTGAAGGACAAGTAAATATGAAGGCTTGTGTGCCACCTGTTAAGAAGTAGGACCTCCACAAAAGCCTCAAATACTATACATATACAGTATTTGTGAGGATTTGCATACTCGACCGTGAAAGGGACTAAGGTAAAACATTTCTGTGTGAGTACATAGATATTAGTGCCTTAAAGATCTAATAAAATTGAAGTATGTTAAAAAGTAGATTTCTGTTTTTACTAAACTTAATACGAAATACCTTGAAACAAAAAAGAAACTAAATATATCTATAAAATTACAGTAAAAGTTACGAATGAACGAAAATAATTTATACAATTTAGTGTCACATCTTACTGGTAGAAACAATTAATTGAAAATCTAGGAACGAATACATTTTTATACGAACAAATACAAGGAATTCAGTTGTAATCACAAATAATTATATTGTTTTGGCAATTTCATTTATGTTAAATAAATGTTAAAAAATACATATGTATCAAATTTCCAAATTTATCAACCGCCAGATAAAAGAGGGTGTCTTTAATGTCCCTTGCTTTATAAAACATCCTAAAGATTGAAATTTAGATAAACAAATAGAATTTACAGAGAAAAATGCCTGGGTAGTATTTAAAGACGTTGTAAACAAGCTTCCTGGCAATGAGAAGGATGTGAACTACATGTTGAGAATATGTTGCAGAAGTACAAAAATTTAGATTGTTAGATTAAGTTAAGGTCCACTTCCTGAATTTCGCATTTGTACAATTTTCCGGAAAATTTAGGTGCAGTTAGTGAAAAGATAGTTGAGAGATTTCATCTGGATAATAAAGGAATGGAACTGAGGTAACAAGTATAATGGAGTACAAAGCTGATGACTGACTACAGCTGGATGGTATACCATGATATGCCCATAAAACTTTTTAAATTTCCTAATTGTGACACCGTTACGGTCAATATAATTTTAAAGATCCCCAACGTAATTAATTGTATTCAGTATTGTCAATGTAAAATTAATATATTTTAGAGTCTACAATGTCGATAACCAATTCTTTATCAAATATATATTTATTAGAAGAAGCAATTTCTTAAATATTATTTCCTTTCTTGTATATTTTTATAACAACATCCAAATATTGTTAGCGTTTAACAATATTAATGAGACCGATGAGATTATTTACTTTTAGATAAATAATTATATTTAGGCTCAATTTCAATCAGTGCAGCATAAGATACGCCAAAAAATAAAAAAAACTGTGTTTCTTATAATTTTTTGGCTTATTCCATGCGTTGTTATTCTTATTCTTTGAGTATATTTTTAAGTCTCATATTGTCGCAAGTTTTCGACTTCTTACAAATTTTATAATTAGCCATAAATCCTGAACTGATGGAAAAAGATGAAGGTCACTAAATAATAAACAGGAATCAGTTATTAAATGTTAAAATCCTGACACAACCCAAACTTTCCAGGCTTGTCTGATTAGTTCACGAATGTCTGACTTACTGGAGTATTCCTTTTCTCCGTCAACCAGGAAAGATGCAAAATTCAAAACAACATTACACAGCGGTCGAGAGATTGAAGGGTTAGATAAAATAAATTCAATTAATTGACTTTGAGAAACAATAAAATCTCAGAAACTTAAGGTAAGATAATGCACAGTCACTCAAAGATCATTAATTCTTGATTGACGATCTAAACTTACGTCGCGAAGAGTGTAATTCAGTAAATTGTAGGTAAGCCTGTGTTCAGGTCTATATAACGGATAGAGAAATCTGATGCGTAGCCGTTAGTCGAACTGTAGCTGTAGGTCCAATATTAGCAGTAATTAACGCTTTCAAATAACATCCAAAAACTACCCATATATATAAATATCGCATAAGAAATAAGGGGGTGAATTTTGGAACAAGTGGAAAATAACCAGAAAAAATTATGCTCGAGGGAAAACGAAATTATAAACTGAAGGTCGAGAGATCAGAATGAACAATATAACAGATATTCCATAAGTAATATAGGGATATTGAGGAAAAGGGAGAATGTAAATGGATGGAAGCAGCATAATTTAGGGTTAAGTCCTGTAAGTTTACAAAGACCATCTAAATTTAAGAGCGAGAGGCTACCCTCACACATACATACCCTTACATAATATAACTGCTTCTAAAGGTATGATAAAAATAATTGGTATATAGGGTATTTCTGTAAGGGCCGGTCGATGTTGAAATGTTGATTGGAATAAACAAGGTGTGTGAAAGGCATTAACGAAATTATTTTTTTATTATTAAAGGCATACATACGCCTTTCGAATAAAAAAAATTGTTAATACCTCACACACAGTTTGCTTTATTCAATTTCAATATCTATCCGTACTTACTGAAATAACTGGCAATAGTTGACTTAATAAATAACAGAATGACCAATACGTCACAGAAATTGAACATTTCAAAAAGGAACACCAAATATTCATTCCTGTTTTTCTACTTTAAGTACAAATATATATTCAGATAATAAATTTTGTATGTATAGTTGTAATATATACATCTCATTTCCTGTCATACATTCTCTTTTAATAAATAATAAAATTTGGAATGAAATTTCAAAATGCACGTGCCTTTCTCACATAATGGAACAAGAACGAAGCGTCGTGGCTTTGTTATTTAGAATTTAATTCCTTTCTGAACTATCAAACTATTTCTGACGTGTTGGTCACTTTGTTTATTTACTGTAAAAATAGTTTAATTTATTGAAGTTTACAAAAAAAAAAGAAAAATGACAGATGCGCATTTGCTATACCAACAGTCAGGAGTGGGCGAAAACGCCATTACATAATTAGAATTTTTGTCATATCTCTCTGTCAGCTGTATGAAACCTCTCTTTGTTAAAAATTTTTCTAGTTGCAAAATCTGCAGACTCACAGAGCGTGCTTTATAAGCCTCTGTCAACGAACGCACTGTAAACGCTTTTAGAAACTAAGATGATAAATAAGATAATACTAGTTTCCTGTTTAAATACTTTCTAGATATAGTTATATAATGGGCTAGGTGAATGGTTTGTCATCCATGATTAAATTCATAACGAACTCATTGTGTTTGAGTCCCTGTGTTCTGATATATTCAGTTCACGTCATTATAAAACTAATGGGGATTTTGCAGTAGTAAATATTTTTAAATTTAGGTCAGTTTCAAGTGTTTCCAAACCAAAAACAGCGAACAGTGAAGTTCATTACGTATTTGAAATATAGTAAATATTTATATTTATCTATTGAAATCTATTAGTTGAATAAATGTATAAAAATAATGGTCAATACATCAAACATCTAAATACTTCACAAACGATTTAAATTCTAAATTATAAAGTCAAACGACGTTCACCTGATGAAGGTCCAAAACAGGAATGAAACGTCGTGTGATTCGGTAATTTAGGATTGAATGTATTTGTGAACTGAAGTATGGGCAGTGGTGGTTGGTGCGTCTGTGTTCATGTGCTACAGCACACCAAAGAATTTATTAATAATCTGTCCCGTAATTTTAAGAAATTGTACAATAATAATATTTTAATTGTGAATTTCTGGTCCGATTTCTAGGAAATTAAATTGCCGCCTGCTGGCGCGATCCTTCCCGCTAAAGCACAAGATTCCTGTCGGAAATAAGAAATGTGCATTCGCAGCATTTTCTTTCGTTCCCCTGCCTATCCATGGAGTAAACAATTAAAACACACAGCACTGGGCCGTGCGTGCTAACACAAAGGCGGCCTCATGAGGATATAGTTTTAAATTTGTTTCACAAATTAATAAAAATATTACTGTTTATGGATTTTTTGTGTTTTATATTAATCAACCAAATGTTATTTATAAGAAAAACCAATTTAACGGGTGGCATTTCTAAGACTTCCATAACTGAGAAAATTACCGCACAATATTACCATATGTGGCTTCTTCCTAAAATTAACTTTCTTTTTTAAAACCATGCACGAAATAAAATGCTTTCGTGTCAGGAATTTGTGCCAATTGGATATTATATTATTACACTTTAAAAAATTCGCCCCTATTACACGTTATGTCTTAGAAATGTTGCATAATACGGGTCGTGAACTAAATGTTTCCTGGGGTGATGTAGCACATACCTTTAAAATCTCATGAACCACCACTGCCAATTGGCAATTTTATTTCTTTCCTAGGGGGCTGCCCAGCATTATCAAATTATTTATGCTAACCCATCTTGCGTAAGCCTTTTCTTATACGCGTAATTAGCACATACCACATCCTCCCTAATCCACACACTTCCCGATAATGCTAATTTTACAAGATCCTCATGTCTGAAGACGTGGCCTATTAGTATATCCCTTCTCTTGGTCAACGTCCTCAAAATTGTTCTATCTTCCCCTATTCCTCGTAGAACTTCCTGGTTAGTTACCCTACCTACCCATCCCATTTTAAGCATTCTCCTATAGCACCACATCTCAAAGGTTTCTATTCTTTTCCTTTCTGCAACTCCTATCGTTCACGTTTCGCACCCATAAAACACCACACTCCATACGAACATGTTTAGCAATGATTTCCTAATATACACACTTATATTCTCCGTAAGTAAATTCCTCTTTTTCGCGAAAGCCTTCCTTGCCTATGCTATTCTACTCTTTATGTCTACTATAATTCTACCATTCGTAGTTATTATGCTGCACAAGTAGCAGAATTCCTTAACTTCCTTCAAAATATTCCTTCCCAATCTAGCATCCTTCCTCTATTAATCCTCATATTGAACGCTTTCTCCAGGACCACATTCATGCCATTTATGACGGTTTCCTAGTGTTCTTCTGACTCCTCTAATACTTATATTATATATATATATATAATACTCCAATAATCTGGAACGATAAGAGACAAAAAATACTCCCGATATCCCAAGACAGTTAAACATATTCCGATACCGTGAGACAGACAAAAATACTCCTGGAACTTTAAGAGAGTTTAACAATACCCCCAGTATATTAAGAAAGTAAAACAATCACTCCAGATATCTCGTGACAGTAGACAACAGCCTTGTACAATGAGATAGTGAAAATTATTACCCATCCAGTGTTTGTTCTGAATCGTAAAGAAAATGTGTACAAAGTTTGGTAGAAATTGCTCCAGCCACACCACTCAGAGAATTTCATAACACCGGAATAGACATGAATCTCGACTAATTTCATGTTATTATTATCTTTCACCCCTCCATCTGGAACTCAAGTACAACTTAAGGTCTTAAATGTTTGAACTGAACTCAGCGACTTCTGTAACCCCGGAATAGTCTCGCGATATTTGTATGTAACATACCTCCACAACTACTCTTAATGCCGATGCTCTCCCACGCCGCAAGTGTTTGAAATTATACACAAATGGCACCAGGAGAAACACCATCCATCTCATTGACCCCGAAAACCAAATATCGGCAGGTTTTTTACGTTTTAATTTTTTCACACTCACCACCTCCGCTTGTAAAACTTATGGTTGAAATTCCTCCACGTCTTAAATTTAGTATACGTTACACACACTTAATTTTAATTATTAGGTTAATTTTTCAAGTAAATTATACGTAGAAACGTTCTAAGAAGTACAACTTCGTGGAGCCAAGGAAGATATGAGGAAGTGCAGAATCTTCTTCTCCTGCTCCTGCCTTTTTCGCTACGATCTAACGCACGCCTTGGCCTCCTTTGAAAGGTGTCTACGGCCTGAAATGGGGAAACATAACTGCTAATGACCATACAGTGAGTGAGTGACCATGCTAGGCACCATTTAAGGTCTCTCGCACCTAGAAATCGTGGATGAATTATAATTCACACATCACTTGCTAATCTCAGACTAGATTTAATCTTCAGCGTATAAACCCGGTTTGCATCATAAGAGGCTTTCACTCACACTAAGGATATTGCGGATATCTGCTCTTATCAACGAACTTTATTTTGGAATACTAACAAAACAATCACAAAATCATTAATGTCCTTTTTAACTTAACAGTTCATGTGATGAACACATTACAAAGTAGTAGATGTTCGAATAGACCTTGAAGTTGATATCTTACCATAATATAAATGTGAATAAAACGTGTTAAAATTTTTATGCAAATACTGGACCATTTATATAAATGGATCATAGAATAACTTTTACCAAATCTGTAAATCATAATCGCAGTCTGCTCTTTTAACCGAGATTGAGAATTATTTATGTATATTAGTTGGTAAAAATAAAATAAAAACAATAATAATATATCAAATAATTGCCTTATGTCTGGACAGATGTTATCATGTTAGAAAAAATAAGAGGTCTCTGCAAATTACTAAAGATTTTGCAAATTATAACATCATTAACGTGCCAACTAACTAATCCGTATTTGAATGATATAATGCACAAACTCCGCTACAAAATGTGCGTTGGACAAATATTTGCTAGTTTCTACATAATACGATGTATGAAATCGACTTTTCGTCAGAGAATGTTGACAGCGTCGACGGCAGCTTGGAAACGTCGAGGTCTTCCCACGATTTTATCCGGAGCTAACCTCCAGAAGTAGACATCCCACTTAAAGTATTTGAATCACTTTTAATTTGCATTAAAATGATACGCATACATGAAGTTTCCATAGGCTTCCCGATACATTATATATTAAATTCACAGTCATGTTGGCATAAATTTTGCACGAATGGGAAACGTGACTTCTAATTGCGCCAACCAATTACGTACTCATGAGTGTAGTTCCATAGAAAATGAGTGTAAACATCATAAAGGAGTGTGGCGGGAATCTGATGTCTTTTTTTTCTGCAGTGTCAATTATGCAGGCTCACGGCAGTTAAGTCCCCGAGCAATTTTTGCAACTGCAAGGATGAGCTATCATCTCAAGGTTGGAAAAGTAGGTCTGCACCTTCAAAGCGCCGTGGCCGAGTAACGTCTCAGTGTCCAAAGATGGATCAAGGATTATGCATTTCCTGACAACAAAAAAAATAAGTCAGTTAATGGATTTCGTGGATAAGAATGCTGCTGTTTCGATTGATTTGACCGGACGTGGAACAGTTTTTTTAGTTTATAAAACTAGCACTAAACATTTTACAATATTTTATCTAGGAGAACAGATTTTAAAACCTTTAAAATGATTAATTAATTGCCTTCCATATAGTTCGTACTTAATATTTAAAAAGAGAATTCCATGTACATTACCATCATATGTTTTAAATTTTGTTATGAACGAATTTTCTTTCATTGTATAAATTTTTGTTCCATTTTTTCACCAATCAACCAATTTTAAAGGAATTATTTAAGTTTTAATATAGAGCTGGAGGATCTTTCTTTAATTTTCCATAGTCATCTTCGTTTTGTCCAAAAATATTGTATTATAATTTAAATATTGAGTTCATCAGCTTCCTGCAGAATATATGACTGACATATGAAATTTCAGAAGACAATATAATTCGTACCTAAGTATTCAGTATCACGAGAAAAGTATTGATACTTTACTAACCACTAGTTTCTAATCTATACGATCAATTTCTAAGACGTATAGGTTTGAAAGTATCGATACATGAGAGTATCTAATACATATTGGATTAAGAAAATTACTTTTCATAACATATTATAAAATGCTATTATTATTATTATTAAGTTTATCTGTTATTTACTTCTAAGCAGCACAAAATGAACTATATTGTAAAATATGATTTTATTGTTTAAAGTACTGAATTAGAGAATTTTAAAAGATACGGACATTGATGATAATCCAATAATTAATATTTATTTTACAGCTTGTAAATTATTTTTCATGTATATATTTTTAACTATTAAAGCTGAAAGAAAGTTAAATTTGAGAGATACAACCTTGTTTAATAGACAAGCCTTAAGAAACAGTGCATTCATTAAACAAAATTAGATCGCCGACGTTTCGCTGCGATCTTAGCATATTTATCAAGGGGTTCTCAATAGGAATCTGACAATAATAGCAAAATACCAAAGATAAACGAGAAAAGGGCTAAAGAAGTAAAATAATACGTCGTAAAACTTATTAAGTTATTCTTAACAGTTTCTGGATGATTTTTAATTTGTAACATTTCTGAGATCAATATTTTAGAAACCATACTTGAAAACAAACACAATGTTTGGTGATCGGACTATGTTTACAGCTAGAAAGTTTGAAAGTAACCTTATGTTCTTTCATTCTAATTACTCAAAGTTCGTTCTGTTTGGCCGATATAACTTCAATTAGTATCCGAAAAGTCAATTTTGTCATAACAATAGTAGTAAACAATTTAATTGTAGGATCTTAGAGTCTTTTGATAACAATAGAAAAAGAAGATTTAGACTTAAAAACTATAGAAAGCTTTTTAAACAAACAAGTCCGTTCATTTATAGTGCACCACAGAAAGGTAAAACAGTGATACTAAATTGCGCATTATTCCTAATGATATTACATTTGTTGTTACATGAATTAATTTTAGACAATCTAGAATTCATATTCTTAAAAATAAATTCGATTGGGTAGAATTTGGCCAGTAAAGTATTTTTAAGAACGCTAATATTATCGCAGGTCTAGTGGCTAGCGTTGCTGCCTCACAACCAAGAGGTCCTGAGTTCGAATCCTGAAGAATTACCTCCAAAAATATTTCATATGACAATAATAAGTCAAAATATGCAAAGAAAACTAGTTTCCTTGTGTTCAGATTACTGCATTTTGACATTATTCTTACAGAATACGCGGCTAAGAATAATTTGGTTCAAAGTACATTATTTATCAATTGGTAATCATAGTTCTGTAGAATTAATTGCTATATTTATGTTCAAAACAGAAAATAATGGTTGTTCTTTCACTGTTAATTCGATTAGCTGAGACTGCTGTAGTAAATGGTTGTATACACCATTCGATATTTCGCGCTTATCATTTATTAAAATGATTGTGTCGTTCACAATATTTAGTTTCAAGTATCGTAAGCTTCAAATGCAATGCATTAAAACAAGTAGGAAACGAAACAATTATATTTCGTTTAACCTTGATGTAAGTATACTCGCACCATGCTTTTAACAGCGACAATTTTCTGTACGTTTTGAAAGATCGACGTCTTGGTAATGGATGCTCAAGTCATAATGAATTAAATTTAATATTCATGTACGTAAGAAATTTAGTACTAGGACTCGGGACTATGTGTCTTACATTTAGAACAAGTCATCATGGCAGAAAATCGAATAAACACCCCATTGAGTCCGAAAACGGCGGAGGGTCACAGAAAAAGTTTTCAGTTTTTTTGAGATCTGGTACCAGATGGTGTTGAGGTGACAGATGTGAATGACGTAAGCAGCTCATAAAAGTCGGACAAGTGTGTACACAGGCTGAACCTACAAAAACGGTGCCCAGGTTTTTATGAGCACCAGACGACGCGATGAGCGGAAGGAATAAAATTATGTTGTACTTGAAAGTTACAAGTGCCTGCACAGAGGTTAGATTCGGAGGTCACACAACGGGGATGACAAATGCTACATCATAAGGTTGTTGCCACCGGTTTGCTGAAACTAAATAAAACGTAGATATTGGATCTTGGATGTTATGGAGGTCTGGCGTGAGGAAATATGACACCCAGAATCGAAGGACGAGTCATTTAAATTTTTGTTGATTTATTTGTTGAATTTATGAAGAATTCCCTCAGATTCTGAAGCTGTCCTGTATCTGTAAAAAGAAAGAGAACTTTTATATATCGAACTTAAGTTTAATACCGGGGCTAACGACAGAAGAAACTATGGATAAATACTCTGAATTTATAACTGTAGTCGGTGTACGTTAAACTAAGAAATAAATTCAAGTTCATCATGACTCAAGGCTCCGTCCGAGTCATCATCACCAGCGTTCGGGTTTCTCTCAGGGTCTAGTGAGAGATCAGTGCATGAATGAAAGTGGATAATTCATTTTGTGTAACACAAGCGATCAGTAATACGAGGGATGTTCAAAAATTAATTTAGTTTTTATGTTTTTGAAAACGTGTATTTGAAAAAATTACAGTTAATTATTGACACACTTGATGACTATTTTTCCACATAATCGTCATCCCATTCAATGCTTGTGGTGAGTCGTGCCAAAAGCTTTTTTATGACCTCCTTGAAGAGGTCTCACGTCAGCTTCTTTCTCCACTTCAGAACCTCTTTCTTCATCTGCTCGTTGGTTGAAAATTTAATTCACGCCCGTGTGTACCTTCAGGGAGGTGACAAGATGATAGTCTGAAGACGCCAAGTCAGCGGAATACGGAGAGGGGAGGGGGGGTTCTACCCCAAAACATCCCAACCAAATGAGTCCAAGATCACCATGGTGTCTAAGACTGTGTGAGGACAGGGGTTGTAGTGCAACAAGCACAGTCCTCTCGTTAGCATTACCCTCAATTTTTTTGAATATTTCTTTTGAGTTCTTTTAGGGTCTCACAATAATTTTGTGATGTCTCCCCGGGACACAGAAATTCGGCCAGAACGATGACTTGACGGTCCCAAAACACTGGGACATAATTTTTTTTTATTCCTAAAATTATGGTTTTCATTTTTCTGGAAGATGTGGAATTGATATGACGCCACTGTTACGTCAGTATCTTTGACTCAGGAGTGTTATAAATGAACCATTTTGTTTTACAAAAGAAAATTCGGTAGGTGATATTCCTTCCGAGAGTAGGAAGCGTATTACATCTCGTGGCTCGAACTCGATAGGATTCCTTACTGACATATTTCGCGCAACTGGACACTACAACGTGAGTTTACGTACTACCGTGTTCCTGGGATGCTCGCTCTGCCAGGAGATTCCCATTACCACACAGGGTTGCCAATCCTCAAAAATAAAATAAACCGTCCGTTATGATCGCAGTACAATTACTTTCTGAACATGCCTCGTAAATTTCTTAAGTTTGTTTCATTATTTTCAAATAAATCATACTCGGGTACTACGTAACTAGTGAATAATAATAATAATTGAAAGAGAAAATGTTGTTTCACTGTTTAAAATAAAATATATAATTCTTTATTTAATATTTCCACTCTGATAAAACGTTTGTGTCAATCTTGGATAATGAAGTTAATAGTTTTACACAAAAATTAATTTTAAAATTATAATGTTTAGATGTAAAATTGGATGACGTTTGATGCCGCAAGTCGAACGTAGGTAGGGATTCGTAAATCGTATCGATACTTTACTTATATAGGGTATTAGGCTTTCGATAGAAGTACTTTAAGTATTCGTACCATCTTTTGCAATACTTTCGGGTATCGATACTTTCTTTCAACACTTTTGAGTATCAAAATATTTTGGACGGTCGTTATCTGTGTTTAATAGTTATAATTCACATATACAATTTACGTTAGGGAGTGTACAAAATGTTAGTATTTTCCCAGAGGTATGTGTTACTTGATATAATAATAAATTGAAGTTCTGATCATCCCACCACACAGAGCTATTGCTTACAATTTGATTGACAAAGATAGTTTATTATCCGATCTTGTTCATTATCCTGATAGCATTCTTCTTCCTTGGCTGTACATTTAGGATCTTGGCCAATGGGGACTGCGGATCGTCATCTTGCATGATACATTCCAAATTTGGAGTGATACGTGGTTGAAAGGCCCATGTATGGCCTTTAATATGTAAAAAAATCATATACAACTTGTTTTATTCCAATTCAACATCGACCCGACTCAATTAAAACCCCCTATACTATACAAAAACTGTTAGTAAACTGTTAATAAATATTTTATTGCTGTAGTTCATAGAAATTATACTATGTAACAACATTACAGCACATGGCTATTATAATACCCAGTATTTTATTTTATTTCCTGTATGTAGCGTGTATACAACGTCTAAAAATTTGTTTATAATTACCTATTTTTGCGACCCTCATTCAATAGCATCGCGACCCCCCGGTGGTATAGGGTATTCTAATTACCATCAATATTTTATATAAGTTAACTACCATATTATATATGAAACCATTTATCAATTGAGGTCCATAAACTGTTTTTTCTTAGTGTGATTAGGAAACGAAAAATGAATTTGCTTCATTTAGAATCGTTGGATTTATGTTACAGAGAGTACATAAAAATTGACATTAGGCGAGTTAATAGACTTATCACTTTTGGTGTTATAATGTACTGATGGCAATGCAGTTTATTTGAAAATGATAAGACAATCCAATACTGAGTAATTAAGAGAATAACATAGACATGCAAATACAAAAAAATTAAATGAATTCATATTCAATAATGTTGCGTGCAAAATGTTAACGAAAATAGTATATAGGAGGTTGGAACGTAAAATATAATGTGAGTTAGAAGAAGATTATTTTGGTCTTAGAAATAATGAAAGCACAAGAGAAGCAATATTGGCTTTACGTCCAATCATAGAAGAAAGGATAAGAAAAAAAAGGTTTACGGTCATAGCATTTGTAGACTTACTCAAATTGTTTGATAATGTAAACTGGAATACACTGTTAAGAATTTTGAAGATCACTGTATTAAAATATTGAGAAAGGACGTCAACAGATGGCAGTCACCGGTAATTAGAATTTAAGATCGAGGGAAAAAGCAGAAATCAAGAAAGAAGTAAGCAAGGATGCAGTCTGTCGAGCATGCTTTTTAACTTATATATAGAACAGGGGATGAAGAAAGTCAAAACGGAATATGGAAAATTTAATAAAAAATTAAAAACCCTACGCTTTACCAATGATATTGTGGTATTAGGGGAGTCAGAAGAAGACTTGGAAACAATAGTGATCCTGGAGAGAGTTCAATATAAGGATAAATAGAAGGTAAACCAAGGTAGTGGAGTGTAATTTGGGAAACGGTGGAATAACAAATGGTATTAGATTGGGAAGGGATATTTTGAAGGAAGTTAAGGAATTGTGCTACTTGGGAAGCATAATATCTTATTGGAGCAGCAGCCAAAAAAAATAGCACAGGCAAGGAAGGCTTTCGCGAAAAAGAGGAATTTACTTTCCGTAATATAAGTGTGAATATTAGGAAATCGTTGCTAAAAATATTCGTACGGAGTGTGGCGTTTTATGGGTGTGAAACGTGGATGATAGGAGTTGCAGAAAGGAAAAGAATAGAAGCCTTGAAATGTGATACTATAGGGGAATGCTGGAAATCAGATGGGTGGATAGAATTATTAACGAGGAAGTTCGAAACAGAATAGGGGAAAAGCGAACAATATGGAAGACGTTGACCAAGGGAAGGGATAGATTAATAGGCCATGTTTTAAGACACGAAGGTCTTGTCAAATTAACATTAGAGGGAAGTGTGTGGGGTGAGATCAGAAGAGGGAGGATGAGGATAGAATACGCTAAGCAGATTAGGGAGGATGTGGAAATGAAAAGGCTTGCGCTAGATAGGTCAGCATGGAGGCTTGCATCAGACCAGGCTTGGGTCTAAAAATCACAACATCAATGTTGCTTCACTTCGTTTCTATATACATATGTATGTGAGTTTTACTGGAAGTCAATTAATAATCTTTATTACTGAAAAATTATATGCACTTCTCGCAAAGAAATAGTCCAAGGGTGTATTGCATTCGGTAATAGGTCTGTTTTTAATGCATAGTGGTTATTACTCCACTGGGCTATAATAAATTAATCGGAATCGTGATGAATGTTGCAAATGCTCCGTTTGCATCTTCCTCAAGGACTACAAGGTAACTTTGCGTTGTGCAATGCTTAATTCCTGAAGAGAAAATCGTATTCCCGTGTGAATTATAAGTAAGCTTTTAGCGTCTGATAACAAGGGCGTTTAGCCAATACGGAGGCTGCCCTGGACAGCTTTCTCACGATTCTTAAATAAGCACTACCATGGAACGAAGACGTTTCTTGATCAAATAATTGTTGATTTGAAATTAGCTTTAATTGTATTTCACAAAGTAACTGCAAAGACGGTGAGGGAATATACTAGATCCTTTAAAACAGGGGTGTCAAACTGCCATGAGGCCCACGAGCGATTTTTTTGGCCCTTGATTATCAGGGGCCTGTGCTATGATAATGAAAGCATCAAAATTATTTTAGGTCAAAATAAACATTTTGGGAGGTCTCTGGATAGTGCTCCTACTTAACGACAGGTCTAATTAACATTTCTAGGAGGAAGCCAATACGATTTGAGCATCGTATTGTCAGTTGTGCAAGAGTGTGTCTTATATTAGTTGCTTTGTTATGTTTACTGATCACAACATAGGGGGTATGTGAAATGGTGTTATACTTGAACTTTGTTAAGCGTTTTTTTATGTATATGATTGCTGCCCATTTTTATTTTAACTATTTAAAGAGTCCCTTTCTCTAAATGAATAGTTGAATCATGCTCAACTTCAAAAGATTGCATGTATAATATCCGAATGACGGAAGAGGAGTTTACTTCGGAGTTGCAGCATTCTCCTGTCCGTGCCTCGACCAGTTTAGGTGTCAACTGGTCCAATAGGATCAATGGACAACTAACTATAACCATACGTCCAACGTCTGTTACCCCGGAACATAACCTCCTTAAATGAGATCAAGATGCCTCGGCGTGTAGGAACCTTAGAAGCTAGAGAGAGAACGAGGCTTTTTTTTTGGTTAACAAGCTATATGATGATGATCCTGAAACAGGTAACTCCCCTTTATTAGCGTAGGAAGGGAATTGAAAAGGGGTGGTTGCGGAAGGTAGAGCAAGGTAGTCAAGGGTTGACTAGGGCCCCCGGGCTATAGTTTAAGGAAGACCTACATCAGGTAGGTCGGACATTGTGTACTATTCTCACGCCCTTCCGAATGGAGACGAGTTTGGTGTGGGGTCACAACTTTCCCTTCTCTGTCTCTCCATTAGGAGGCAGCTTGCCAACTGATCCAATAGGATCAACAGGCAACTCTTGCCTTACGCCCAAGGTACATATACCTCCCAAAAATAGGTTAATTCCACTTCACCACATTTAGGCACCATAAAAAATCACCGATTGCAAAACGTTTCCAATAAGAATTCTCCGGTATTGTCTCGGACGTCCAACATAATTGGCGCCAATTATGATACTGTCCCGGCTGACCGAGGTGTTATCATACCAATATATATAATGGACGATTTTCATTAATTTCACTGTTTCCAACCACAAGGGTGATGGATTCTCAACGTTTTCTCCTGGTGTCGAAAACTGCCTGTTTTATATTCCACCAGTTACTGTCCGATTGTGAATAGGCAATCGTCCATTCACACAAATTGGCTTTCTGAGCTATTATTTTGCATTTTTAAAGTCTACTTGTATCTGCACACAGTGGGTAAGCGGTGAGAGTAACTATGACTCTCGAGTCTGGTTACTTTTTCCGCTTAGTAGTTATTCTTTTGTGGGCTACAATAACACCTACTGAACCAATGGGGCATGTCGCCAGGGCTGGGTTTGATGTTAGGGAGGATGCAAGCGATGTTATAGCCTCTGCTCCTTCAAGGCCAGGGAATGCCAACTCGTGGCGCCAGTGTTGAGCCACCTCAGGTGGTGACAGCATTCTCCTGGTACAATCAAGTGACCAGTCTAGAAAGCAGGGTTTCCCATCTTGCCGTTAATAGCAGCTGAGACTGACTCAAGGCGGTCATCGAGTCGCTTGCGACTAAGGTGTCGAGGGTGTGGAAGCTTGGGATCTTCGGCGATGATGAAACCGCCTAGCCATAATCACATGAACACTATTGCCCATTATTTTAACAGAAGGACGCAGACCTAGCTTGTGAGCTCATTCAGGTTCGCTGGGGTGGGCCGGCAAGTTTCAAGATCCACTTCAATGGCAAGTGCAACGCCTCCCTGCGGGAGGTTCTGAGCACGCTAGTGCTGAAAGGAGCTATGAGCGCGGCCAACCAATGCCGTCCCTCGAGGTCTATCCTCCGGAGGCCCCGAAAGCCCACCTGGTGGTGGCATGTCCAATTCTCCCCAGGCCAACGTACACTGGAGTTAGACTAGAGGTGACATGGTTTTGCATACACAATTTTTCTTCCTGTCCTCCCAAGGGCGAAGGGCCCTTATCACAGATTTGTTTCACATAGGCGGTCCCGTTGCCCCTCTTTTTGAGGCTACTTCGAGCAAAAATGCTGGTGGGAACCAACTGATGAATGTATCCGTACACAGTCTTACTATCCCAGAATTCCGTTTCATATTCCAAAAGGATAATGGGGATAGTGTAGTATACATAACGACTTAGGCTACTGTCGTGTTTCGGCAAAAGGACATACAGAAAACGGAAAAGACACGTGAAAAGTATCTCTTGAGTTTGAGAAAACTACCCAAGATTCAAGCATCGAAGATGAAACAAGCGTTCTGATGATGTTTGATGCATGTCTTGTGACAGGAAAATTTCAGGAGATTCGAAAGGGTAACTTTTGGACTTGTGTGCGTTTTGGAGTCCATGTAGCATGTGCTGAGAAGGACGTGTATGTTTGTAACTATATGATTTAATTAAATATATTTTTTAAATAAATCCCGTATCCTTATCTAGAAAACTCAAAACTAATTGTAAAATATTATGGCACTATATTGTGATAGTGTTATTTAATGTCTTTTATAATTTATTATTATTAATGTGTAAGGTTTTTTAAATTTTGTTTCCTTACAAATGTATACAAATAAAAAGTAAAATCTAAATTATGCTTAACATGTTAAAGTAAATATTACAAGCCTTTGAACTTTTTAATATTTTCTATTTCTTTAAATTAAAAAAGCAAAATGGGATCCAGGTTTGGACACTTTTCTTTATTAATTAGAAAATTGTCGGTAGAAAGAACCAACAACTGGTCCGATGTATTTAAGGAGAAAAATTGCAGTAAGCAAATAACGTCAGCATTTTGGAGTGTAGAAAAATAAGAACATGCAACGAAAAAGATTGATGTTAGTTTCTTTTGATGGGCGAAGGGTTAAGGTGGAGAGAATTGAAATGTGAGTTGTATGTAGTTAAGTGTTTCTTGTTCACTCGGAAGCAGGCAATTTTGTCTGTCCCCTGCTTATTTGCTAGCGGCGAACTCGAGTTATATCTTCACTGCAAAACATTGCATGGAGGGGAAAATTGCAAATGATTTGAGATTGCATACACAACCGACCTTGCTGCTACGATTTAATCCCGATGTAGGCCATAAGCCTCTTCCAGCAGCCATAATAGTAAGTCGTGCTGCAGTCCTCCTTGACTTCTTGATGATGCTCCCGTTACAGATGAGCTTCTCGTAACTGCCGAGGTTAGCGTGCTGCATGCTTTACGTGCTCCTACAATTCGGCCGAAGTACGGGTACAGTCCTTTCTACCTCCGCACAGCACTTCTGCTAAAAAGAATTCGTAACGAATAAATTTCTCTCGAGTTACTGATTTTTAATGAGCATCAAACTATATTTGAACTTGTCATTCAACATCACCCAGTGAATTATATCAGCGATAGTTGAAGGAATTATAGAATTAAAATAGCGTAACATATGAATAACAACGAATAATAGTAAACTTACTCAATAAATTCAACCGCAAAAATTTTTAATCAGCTTAAAACTAACGAAATCGAGTGTTCAGTTTCACCTATTTATATATATTGAAGAACAACTATCGTTTTTGATCCAAACATACGACGAACAGGTCATATTTCATGGAAATTCGAGTTTCTCACCTCAAAATAATTGTAATAACTGAAAACGAAATCGATACGCACTGGTAGGCAGGCGACAGTCAGAATATAGGTCTATCAATCACAAATAGAATGGTTGGACCTAGAAAATTCTGTGAGCTAATATGTCTGGAACATAATTAAGCAAGATGGAAATGCATGAAACCAGTGGCGGCCGGTGAAGCAAAGCGTTAGTGGTGCCAGCAAATACAAATTTTACTGGAATTATCTTAAAATTTTGGGCGTATAATAAAACGGGCTTGTTATACGTTCCATACAGTGTCTTAGTTAAATCCTTTATTTTTTCAAAACAATGATTTAAAGTATAGGGGTTTTCAATAAGGGAGGGTCTGTGTTGAAATGTAATAAAACAAACTGAATGTGAAATATAAACCAAATTCTTTTTTATTTGAAAAAATTAAGATACAAAAGTGTGATAATTTATTTTCTATCAACGCAGCAAAGAGTAGAGACAAGCGCATCTCTTGATGTGACGTAATGAAGAGTAGCTGTGAGCAACGATCGCACACAACTCCTCAAGTGTTTCTGCATCCTGGCGACAAAACTATAATCTACTCAGCCAAGGCATTTTTGGCTCCATAAGGAACAAGCATAAACTTTGGTCTGAATCCCACTGAACTTGTCTATATGGGTCTGTTCAGTGTCAGTCTGTAAGTGGCTCAGTAGTACGTAAAAGCGATAACAGAGTGAATGCCAACTCGCGCGCTTCTTCAAATGGATCAATTTCACCCCCATGATACTTCAAATTGATCATAATATAATAAGTAAAATCGATATTACTTGTAAGCATTAAGTCGATGTTAAATTAATAAAAATAATTTTTATTAGCACTGCCATGTCTCAACGGCTCTACCTCACGAGCCGCCAGTGCACGGAACTAATGACAAAAGGGAAGCTGTGTTCAGGGCCGGATTTGCGTGTAAGCTACACTTCCTATAGCTTGGGGGTCATTCCATGTCAAGTGACCTAATTTGAGAATCGAGACCCGCGCCACCATTTCCTATTTTGATGAAAGTTATACAGATTGCACTGTGACTGACATCTACAAAATTTCAGATCGAAATATGCACTTACGACTGAGATACGGGCCTTTTCATAGAAGTCAGTAGTCCCAAAAAAATCTACTTTTGAGCTATAAAATTCCGACTCTGAAAATTCGTTTTCAAGTTAACCTCATGCATAGATTATGAAAATAATAAAGAAAAGTTCACCTTTTTTCCGGATTTTCAAGGAGCATCGCCGGGTGGTACACTCATATTTGTACTTCACAAAGTCTTGGAGGATTTACAGATTTGACACCAAAATAAAAACCACCAAAAGCGAGCTTTTTCAGAATGATAACTCATTCATAAGGTCATTTTATAGTTGACGCTTAAGAGAGAACAGGATTTTTGGTGTCTTGACACACAAGGTCTAAAATTTGAAGTCAAAAGCCATTGTAATATGCTGTCAACAAATTTTGTATCATATTTCAGGAAATTGCAGGAATAAACTGTTATTTGATTACATTTAACCTGAAAGTAGACTTGTACTGAAGCAATCGGCTATTTATTATTATTTCCACAAATTCACCTAAAGCCAGTATTTCATCCTAGAAGCGTGGATGTTTTTTTCAGCGATGTAACATGAATTTTGTAGCACGATGAGTAATAATCAAATACAATATGCACAAAATTCCTTGCATTGGTCTATGGGAGCTTTGCCAATACCTATCAAATATTGGCAACCCATCGCTGAGAGCCAGGCATGGTTGGGTTTCTTTGCCTGCAGGTTCCCAAGCCCAATAAGTTTATATAAATGTTTATTATAATTGAGTGTTTTGACTAAGGATTCCAAATTGAAAGTTGGTGTCTTTATGATTTGCTGACCATGTTGAAGCAAGTTCAGAAAAATCACAACAATATAGTTTGACAGTAACACAGTGTGCTGGTGGACCACGAATAACGGTAAGAATATGCTGTTCTGAAAGCCAACAAATGTCCTATTTCGAAGGCCAGTAGTATGATCTTGCCACGTCTTGTGGATGCATAAAGAAAACAATCAAGCACCCTTTCATTGTTTATTACAAAGATGAACACATATACTTCCAAAATCAGTTCATGGTCCTGCGGAGCAGACATAAAAACAATAGTCAAAGAAAGTACAATAAACTTCTAACCTAACTTTAAACTGTAGAATTGTCTTTCAGCAGGTAAATAGATCTTATTTCTGGTGCACTTAAAGACCCACAGATTATATAATATTTAATCTATTTTAGAGAGTATCTAATTTACAATTGGCATCTCAAATCATTAATCACACATAGGACTGCTTGAATGCTGTCTAAAAAAATCCAAACTAATTTAACAAGCATTTGCATTATTTTAATTTTGTTGGAAAATCTAACGCAATTAGTCAAATAAATGTTCGACCACCCTTAGTAATACAAAGCAACTATGCATATCTATTTGATACACTATAGATAAATTTCATAAAATAAATTTAAGCTCTTAACTAAAATATTCTAACAAAACAAAATAACAATAACTACATTACAAGATAAAACATTTACTGTCACATTGAACACAGTAGTAACAAATAACAGAAAACTAATACTCAATTTCTAACATTGGGATTATAACCTAGGATTCATTTTAAAAGTTAAATTAATTTTATAGCCTTAGTTTAGTAACAAAACTTCACTAAAAACTTTAATAATCATGGTTCTGTTATTGTTAACATAGTGATTACAATTAAATCCATGTATACAGCAAATATGTGAATTATTTATCAAACAGATATCTTATTATATATGTAAATAATATCACAAACATAATAAAGTAATAAATAAAATCAAAAACATGATAAAAATTTTATTGAAGTTCAATCACATTACAAAAATATTTTCACTTTGTAACTAATACAAAAAATGATGAATGTGACTTTTGTAACAAAATTTTCCATCCTTAAACCTTAGGACCTTGACCTGGAACGTCTTCTCCTATGCTTGTGATTAGAATGTCGTTTACTGTCATTATGTCTACTACTGCTTTGACTTCTGTTGGATCTCTCACTACTATGCCTCTTGGAATGGCCCTTCTTCCTTCGCTTCTTATCACTGCTATTATTATGTTTATGTCGTTCTTTCCTATGCTTTTTATCATCTAAATTCTTTTCAACAGGTTCAGGAGACTCTGACCATCTCCAGTTCTCCCTCTCTCCCCTTTGCCTGAAACAAATAATTAACATAACTAATATAGGAAAAATGTTTATTCTGTCTCTCCTAAGATCATATCAAATACATGGCGTATCTACTGTGAGGGTTATTCAAATAAAAACATATCATGTGTAATTTTCATTGTATGAAAGTTAGCACCATTAGAAATATTGTTGAAATGAAATCATCTGGTGAATCACAAAAGCACAGTCATGTATGCTTACACACAAGTGTATTATGTTCTTATGTGAGTGGTAGAGAAGTGAATCGAGATGATGAGTACCATATGTTCAGTATGAAATGTTTTTGATTACAAGACTAAGATTACATGCAATCATTTTGTATTTGAAGAAGAATTATATTCTAGCAACAGAATTGCAGACAATATTGTTTGGTAGCTGAAAGCTGTAATTGGTTTAATTTATGTAAACATATTATAAATTCCTTTGATTTTTATTACAGTGACAAGACATGTTCAGACAATCTTTATCAATTGAACTAAGGGTTGACTGTTATAGATCAAATGATACTGGGATTAGGTAGTTTAACTAGGTGTAAATGTTGTCTAAAATAGGCAATTATTTACTGGGATATATACTCAGTATAAACATAATGTAAAATGTAACTAAAATGATGAGATAGCATTATACTGTATAATTTAATACATAGTATAAGCTGGTGATTTTTGCTAACAAATTGTAAAAAAGCTACAAAATGACTAAAAAGTATATTACCGATTGTCTTGGCTATCAGGACTTAATGACACGGATCTGGACCTTTTCCGTTGCTTCCGCTGTTGTCTTGAACGGTGCAAATCTCTATCTGCTTTAAAGAATAAGTTCCCAGGATTCCTAAATACATGCAGAAAATTACAACTTTTTCCTTTTGGGCATCTTCCTTTAAAAAATAAACCTGCAAAGACAAGACATGTTTGCATTTGTAATTCAATAATAGAAAAGTAAATACAAATAAATACACAGGAAAAAAGATATTGTAAATATAGTGTTGATATAAATAATATTATTTTCTTGAAATATTTTGTGAAAAATTCTTTATAGATTTAGCTAAACTCATAATAAAATACGAGGTACTTCAAAGCATAAATGTACATTGAAATGCATTCACACCTGAATATCAATGCTAGTTTTTTAGTAATAAGTAATGTGTACAATTGTTGAGAAATATTTTTAACAGCCAATAATTTCATATTTATATTGTGCCATGCCATATAATCAATTTTGAGAGGCTGAACCTTCTTTTTAGGGACACCCAGCTGCTCAGTGTTAAATTCAAACAAATAAATTCACAAAAGTGGAATAATAAAGGGAATAATACATACACACAAGCAAGATGTGGAAAGGCAATTGTTCGATAATGTTGAGTCCAGAACTTGGCCTAGGCTGTAAGATGTGTTGGAAAGAGAGCTCCCAAAGATGAATCGAAGAGAGGGGTCAGGTTTTGAGGAGGGTCGGTGTGAAGCATTGGTAGAAATGGTTGGTTTGTGACTTTTGGTATATGTAGCAACTGTAAAATGGCTTCAGACAGTTTGACAGTGCTGCAGTTAGCAATGTGACTGATATAGAAAACAGAGCAGTCTGCAATTAAACTGGTAAATGAGGGAGAAAGGTAGGTAATGTTTCCTTTGGTTTTTGTAGATGGCTGTTTGTGGAAATTTTTGGAGGATTGTAGTAGTTTAAAGGATAGGACTGACATGGTACCTGTTCTTATCACAAGGTTTGCAACTTGGCATATATGGAGGAGTGTGAGATTGAAGCCTTCAAGGGTGCATGAGGATGTTATGGAGGCAGGGAAAGTACTTACAGGCAGGGAGTATAGTAGGAAGAGTTTTTTTATATCTGGGTTGGATTGCAGTCCAGTGTAGGTTGTGTTGAGAATAAAGTTGGTAGGTGTAGGTGATCACACTGCTATTTTAGAGCAAATTGTAGCTCTCTAAGAATGGCTGTATGCGAAAATAACAAATGGTGAAGTGATGAAAGAGGGCAAATTTGGTGCTTAGATTTTGTAGAAAATATGAAAAGGCATTTGGTACATAGTATGAATATATCATCCATTAACCAAAACCAAGCTAAGGGTTTTAATGAGGAATTAGGTGGTCGTGCTCCAGGAGTCTCATGAAAAGGTTGGCATAGGAGAAGACCATCCAGGTACCCACATCTGTGCCATTTATCTTGTGCTATATGACTTTTGAAAAGAAAAGTAATTACTCGTGACAGCAAACTGTGTGATAGCAATCTGAAGGTTAGAGGTCATGCTCAACATAAATATATTTTGGAAGTTCATGGAGGTGCCAGAAAAAATTTCTTTGCACCTTGAATGAAGGAGGGTCATTTTTTTGCTATTGGTTGGAGAGATTTATCCACCAAAGCAGAAATCCTTCCAGTGGACGAGTTGTAGCAACCTGGGACTCCAGGTTTGAGGATTGTAGGCAGTAGGTGGAAAGTAATTATTCTAGGATTTCTTGGAGTGAGAAACTCAATAAAAACAAGTGGTAAATTTTTGAGTAATACACATATTTGGACAAAATTCTTTGTTTCATAAGTGATATAGGCATTAGGGTCAGTAAGGACAGTTTTATAAGATATTTAATCACCAAACTGGCAAAGTGCCATGGTGATGGTAAGCACTTTTAAGCCAGGGAAATGACAATTTCACTATTGTCTTGGACCAGAAGATTTGAGATTACCTCTACACATTGCTACAGTTATCATATTAACCAATGTTTATTTTGAATAATATTGAAATCATGAGTAAAATAGAAATCACTATACCACATATTGCTGATTTCCATGATGCTACACAAGTAAATTCTACATTAATTTGCCTTCCTCCATACCAACGACCATGAAATTTTCTAAAAGCTGCAACACTATGCCTCACATTTTCATATTCGACATAAACGTTTCCTCGCAAATGAGGCTCAAAGTTACAACAGACTTTAAATTGTGTTATTCGACCATATTCTTCAAATTCTGGCAACACATCATCAAAGAAGTCCCTAGAACAGAATAATATATTCTTATAATAAATAACTAATAGTTGAAGAATTTCAAAGAAACATGATGATAAACTTACTTAAAATGTTGGTATGTCTCACTGTCTTCATATTCAAGAAGTAAATCAGTATCATACTCATCTTGCATTGATTGATGCATTCCAAAATGAGAATAAAAATTTGGTATTAAAAGAACATTGCTAATTCCTGGTCTCAGATGATTTCTACAAAAAATATAAATTAAATCTCAATAATATTCTCGGTGTCATTTCTTCAATATGATAAAAGGAAAAGTTAAAATAAGCCATTATCAAAGGTAAAATAAAAACATAAACAGTATTCATTAGTTTGAATTTCAATACAACAATTTGGTAACATCAATATGACCTAGCTATAAACTCAAACAATAACCAATACAATATCTGTTCAAAATGCACATTGAACAGCATTGAACAGATACAAAAATTATGCACAGTGAAACACAATTCCTTTCACATATAAAAGAATTATACTTGGAAATAAAATGTTTAGAGTTTTTTTTCTGGAATAGATGAATATAACTTCCTGTGTGGAAGAGGTTGGCACTCTAACATTGTTTTACTTTTAAAAGATGATTTTGAAACCAAGAGCAGGCAAAGTAATAGGGACAACAGCCAATGATTGTACACATTTACTGCTTCCTTTATCAAAGGAGGCTGTGTAACAGCTATTGTTATTATTAAAACGGCCTGTGAAATCCCTGTTTCAAATGAAAGGCACAGCTGGTACCAATGAAAGATTAAACGCAAAGCTGATTGGACAAAATGGGGAGCCATAACAAGATCGATCATGACTGAAAACTATAGAAATAATTAAATCCTCCAGAACAGTTTTTGATATTGGAAAATAAATAGATTCCACCTATTTCTCAAGTTTCAAGCAATCTTAATTTACTCCCCTACTTTAAAAATTTTAGAACCCCTAGGCAAACCTAGATTGAAACGTTCCATTAATCTTTATGAATTCATATTTATCTTCACTATTCTTTTGCTAGTAAATTTTTACATATATTTTTAGCAACCCATAATTTCATTTAATGCAATAAGAGGTTTCGCCCTAATTTTCGTCACTTAAATTTGTACACAGTCGGTCATTGTAGCAATCCTCAAATAAGGACTTATTGTGTGTTGGCAGGTCAAATGTTTTTCATCTCGGACGGTCATTGTCCTGGGAGTGGTCTGCGGACATATGGACCAAAAAATTTTATTTGAAAACCCTCAGGAAGTGGGGGTAGGTCTGGGACATAATGAATAGAGTGGACTTATGTGGATGTGGGGGTTATTTGCTGTGAACAGCGAGAAGGACAGTGGTTTTTGGAGATATTTGAGAGTACAGTTTTTGGAGAGCAGAGAAACCAGTCTGAAAAGCTGGAAATGAATGGGTCCAGGCGAAACATGTATATCTTTGGCTGCCACACCAGGAACTTCAAACAGCCTTTCCCTTTGTATTTTACTCCGTGTGACTTGGCTGCAATGACCGGTAATAAATTTCAGATGTGACAAACATTTTAATATTTAATAAATTTTAAAATCTTTGTAATTATTTGTAGCTAGGTTAGGCATTAGAGTTTAAGTGAGAATGAACGTGAGTATTGGTATGAATGTGAGCAACATTCAATGATTGTGGAGCCACACAGGAGTGAGCTTTGGCTGGGATTTAAATTAAATTATTTCGAATTTAACTCATTGTTTAATTATTGAATAAACTTTCCCTCCCATAAATAATTAATTAAAGCCAAGACCTCTGAGAGTCTCATGATCGACTCAACAACTCGTGTGTCTTGGCTCGATGCTGGCCATCTCCCTCGGAATCTTGTAGATCGCGAGTGCCATTTCTTTGATAATAGGTAAATATACATTAATTCTGCGAATGCAATGGTGCCTGGACCAGCAATTGCGACATGAAAGGATCCGACGAGGAACGAAGCATTACATTAATTCAACTTATATAATTACTTATATGATTCTATGGAGGTAATTTTTAAAATAAAAAATTTGATCTTCTGTCTCAGTACAGCAACTTTTACAGCAGTCTTCCACTCAACTTCTCTACCTTCACAACTACAGAACGATGTTTGAATTACAACGTGCTTGTTAATTTTTTCAATAATTAACCCTCCCTGAATGAGCTGTCATGATAACATAAGAACAGAAAAACTAGATTTGATCAATACAAATTGAAAAAGACAGGAGGAGTTATAGATTCCTTACAGTTTTTTTTTATAAAACTGTCCACTTTCTTGGACTTTTCTAATGGGTTCATCCAGTACATTTGATTCTCTGGCAGTAATAAAAAGATATTGTAGATTACACATTGTTACATCATATGCAATAGTAAGACATATCAGAAAAAATCTGAATTTTTGGAGGCAGCAGCTAGAATAAAATTAAAATAAATGTGCTATTACTGCAGAACAGAAAAAAAAACACTGTACTTTAAAAGAATAAAATAAGTGGTCTATTTGTTTTATTGCTTGAAGTTTCAACAAATAGCTGAGGGCATAAATTACTATTTCAAAAATTAGATCTTCTTCAGATGACATTCAATAAAACTACAGCTTACAGACTAACAATGTTCAATGAATTACCGAGAACATCTATCCCCAAATCGGCAGGCTCCAGTTTTTCCAAAAAATGGACATGCTGGCTTGTCAGGATGTGTTTCTGTTGAAATGTTGATTGAAGTTGGGACTTCACCACCCTAAAATAAATAGGCAGTATAATTTTATAACGGTAATTTTCCAAAACTATGATATCATTGTCAAGTTAATTACTTGACATTCATTGTTAAGTTAGTTACCTTGTTAATAAAGTCATCAATTTGTTTCAATATTTCTTCCTGTAACAAAAGGTTTGTTATCATTATTATATAAGAACACATTAGACCAACTTAGTTTTAGATAAGCACATGCACAAATATGACTTTGTTGTTTTCCCACTTGCAGAACCACATAAACAAAATGGTCACTCCTGAACATAAAGCATTTTGTGTTCTGCAGCTTTCTATAAGTGAATCAATAATTTCAGATCAATGTATGATTCACCTAAAGTTTAATTGTAAAAAAAGCACCTGCCAATGGTATGGACAATTCAAAACAACTGAGATGACCATATGTATCTCAAGAGGATGCTGACTTAGTCAGAGCATCTTACCTTCATTGTCCTAAGAAGCCAGTTCAGAAAGCATTTCTTGAACTTCAGTTGACAAAGACTACAGTATGGACAGTCTTAACAAAACATTTGCATATGTGTCTATACTGGTTGCAATTGGAAAATACTTTGAAGCCAAATGACTATGGTGCACATTATAAATTTGTAAGTGAAGTGATGCAGCAGGTAAATTCCCATCTAAGTGGAAAGGTAAATACCTATTGTATTCTAATCTAGGGGTCAGAAAGTCCTCATGAGCATGCACAATATCAAAGAGAATCCCCCAAATCAAATGCCCTGACATCTTTTTTGATTTAATGACTTTTCAATACTTCAAACATTTGTTGAGAATCCTACAATAAGATGTTTTTACAAATAATCCAATATGAGCAATTTTACAAACAATACAATTTTAAAAATCTTGGAAACTAAATCATCACTAAATTCGAAAAATGCTGAAAATACAAATCATAAACATCATAAACAGAACTACATGTAGTTAAACAAATGAAACATTTATTCAAGATAAATATTTTCAGAATTTATAATCTTTTATTTCATTACTAATTCATCAAGAAACGGGCCATGGAACCAGGGAATGATAAAGATGAATAAAATATTAAACTTAGGACAAACCTGTCTACGTTCTTTCTCTTCCTTAATTTTCTGTTTTATTTCTTCAGCTTCACGCTCCTTCTTTTGCTGTTCCTCCCATTCTTGTCTAATAAGCAACTGAAAATGTGATAGATAAGTTCATTATGAAGTAGAATCACTACACTGCAAAAAAATAAAAATACTTTTGTCTGTAAATTTATTAGAATCTAATAAATGATTTTATGCATCTTTATGTTTTATTTATTTAGGGATCAGGAATCAATTCCATAGCAATCCTACCTGACTCAATAAATTAGTTCACATTTCAGAAAATGATAAAACTTTATATTTCTGTTGTAAAAAGGTATTAAAAGGTTCTCAAAAAACACACTGCTATCAGAAGACAACGCCACAGGCAGTCCAAACATTGTTTTTATCCACTTTTCACAAGAAAATTGTAGAACTGATAAAATATACATGGCCTTAAGCAATGTAAAATAATCATCTGGCATACTGAGACTAAATGGTGGATATTTTTTAATGTGTATTTAATTGCTGCAAATTAATTCATTTTACAGGAAAAGTGCTGTATAGTTTTTCGTTGATCTTATGAAAATGATTTAAAAATTTGAATACACAAATTTATAAAGTTCAATGTATTAAAGAATAAAAATTTTACCATTGTAGAATGAAAAATTAGAATACAGTTACTACTAACCTCTTGCTGTGCCCTTTCTTTGGTGATGCGTGCAAGGTGTTCTTGCCTTTCAATCCACAATTGTTGACTATGAACTTCTTCCTCTTCCCACTTCTTGTGCCTTTCTACCTGTAAACGTTCTTCCTCTTCCTGCTGAAATTGTTCCAACTCATCCTGTTCTGCCTTCCATGCTATATACCTTGGTGACTTTTCTCTCAATTCTTGTTCTATAATTTAAGTTATGTTACTTATCAATTTTTGATATTCATAGATATTTTTAATATGACAGACAAAAAGCCGGTTAATATATAAATTAAACCATGAATACTATCAGTACAAGTATTAAAGTTTAAATTAATATTACTACATCCACAACCACCATAATTCAGTTATGCACATTATATTGTGTTAATATATAAATTAAACCATGAATACTATCAGTACAAGTATTAAAGTTTAAATTAATATTACTACATCCACAACCACCATAATTCAGTTATGCACATTATATTGTACAAAGAAAACCATTTCTCTAGTTTTCACTCATTTAGTAATCTTTACTTCTGTACTTCTATTAATGTAGTTTCTGATTTGATTACAAAAACTACAATTTATCAGTATGAGGAGAGTGTTACTTTCCTGACATATCCTGATTGGTTTTATTATTCGTGTATTTTAACACAATATCTTTGTTTCCAGAACTCCTTTATAAATGAAATACTGTTTCTGCAGGCCACTGGTACATAAGTATCAAGGTGAGCTTTATTAATAATTTTACTGAATCAATTACTGTAGTATATACATTTTCCAGGGTTTATTTCAGATTTTTCTTTTGACCATTCCTATATTTCACATAAACCATTTTGTAATCCCTAGTAACTACCAAAATTTCTGTCCAACTTTTATGTTTACAGTAAGAAACCTGAAATGCAATTTCCATCCTACCAAAAACATGGAGTGAATGCTAAATCTTGTTCTACAGAAAATAAACAATTTTAGTTTGATAAAACATGTTTTTTACATATTATTTATTACTAGCTGGGTATCCAGTATTGCTCAGGTACTTATTTATATTAGCCTGGTATGTTATTGAATTCAACACAAATCTCTAGGTCTACATGATTTAACCGGTATCGAGAGCATCACTTTTTTGGACATTTACATTTTAGAATGTTAATTTCATCATAAACAGTATAATGACTAACTCTACCTTAATCAATTCAAGGAATCTAGTTGGCCTGAAATGAGCCAACAACTTAAACTGAAGTTAATAACAGTATATTTAATAATCCTGTGCCTTAAGAGAAAATCTAAGTTCATAATATTTCCTGTGTTAAGATAAACCTGACAAAAATATTTGAATACATTTTTTCATCTTTTGTTTTGCAATTTAGATAAGCCCTGCCTGGACTTCATATGCTTTTGATAAGAGATTTGCGAATTTTACTAATAGCATTAGAATTTAAAATAGATTCAAACAATCTACTATATCAGTGAATTATGTCTCCATTACTCAGGTATTATAAGATCAAATGTCTTGATTATAAATTAAATTGCATTAGCGTGTATCAGCTAGGCAAACAAAAGCAATAGAACACATTATCACAACAAGAAAAATATTCTTTATTTATACACATTGCAATCACACAAGTTTTGTAAAAAAAATAATAAGTATAAAACAAACAAAAAGAATATGTGACAGTGTAGAGATTAATATGAAGAAGAATATTATCACAGTTACCTAAAATAATTAATGAAAAAACTTCATTGTTTGAATACCTGTCGAAAGAAATTCCACGAAACAATTAATATAAAAGTATAAATAATTCTACTCCTTGTTGTATTATATAAAACTACATTAGGGGAGAGCTGATAATAAGGTTATTTTAACCTTACACTTACTTATGTATAAAATAATAAGTCAACAATACGGTGAAATACCTTTGGCTAAAACTTCGTCTCTCTCTTTGGCTCGTTTCTGACGAATTCTCTTCCTTCTTTGTTTTTTTGCAAGTACTCTCCATTCTTTATGTCTGTAATTAATGTTAAAAAGAAAAAAACTTGTTGTTTATTAAAAATGTAAGGTAAATCTATATACTAAGATTGAACACAAATATACCTTCCCATTATTAATTATTTAATTTCACATCGTTCATGATTAGTATAAAAAGGATACATATTACAGCAATAATCAAATTTTGGTGACAGAACTGCGTGCCGGTGTATTCGTTTGCAACAAGTACGAGTACGGATTTAAGGTTATGTTTACATACTAGATCGACCTATTTTGAATTTCGATTCACAGTATATCAATTTTAACAACGAAAAGTTTATGAAGTATCGACTTTTATTCTAAATAATAAATAGCTTCAAAAAATAATGTAAAATGGTGTCCAGTGTTACGTTATTATATTAAAAATAAAAAATTATGAATTGGATACAATGAAATATGCTTTTTATCTAAAAACCCAACATTAGTTAAAAGGGGACTAAGGTGGTATTTATTTTTACGCTTGAAATTTTTAGGATACTATATTAGTAAATATGCCAGGAAAAATCCTCAATTTTTTATAAGAATTCACTATTTATTCTTGCTTGCCAATTTAATTTTATTGGCTATTAGCCATCATCAGAAATAAATTTGAAACTGTTTCTCGGTTTTCAACCAGAGATTTGTATTTGAATCAAATTCACCGGGAAAGCCTTCGCTGCGTCTACTTATTTTGTACATTTTCTCTGCTTTAGTTTATATAATTATTGGTTAGTTATGGTTGAGTTGGTTTTCGGGAAGGAATTTTTAAACGCCTGTTTAGATAATCGTGTCGATAATCATATTTTCCACATACATTTACATATGTCTTCTCAGTTTTAAGCCTTTCGAGTAATCAAACCTTTCACGATTATTGACCAGAGCCGCTTTTCAGTCCACAATAACAATCTAAAGACGCTCCACAAAAATGTATCTTCAGTTATCAGCTTTCAATAATTGGATATTCGTGACTGACAGCACTTATTTCCTGTCTGGGCTTTGTGGGTGACGGCCTGCTGTACCTGATATAAGATTTTAGTAAAAATTAATAAGTAACTACTGCATTTGTTCAGGGCATACGGCAAATTTGTAATTACTCCTAGCCAATATTCAGCCGTGGCTGAGGACAGAGACCGTGACACGGATCGTCTGAAATCTCGACGATATTCGTGTGTATGTGGGATTTTTTTGCCATTTTCAGTCCTCCAAAATCTGCTAGTCTGGCCGGTGTTTGGATTGCTGCGGAACATTTACTACGTGAACAATAGCTATATACACACTTACATAGAAATTTATTTAAAATCCTAATTTGTTTAAATATTACACTTTGGACATTGTTTTTAACCAAGCTCGTACTTCATTACTTAAATTAGCTAGAGCGTTGTAATAATGAAATCTTTGGAATTGTCACGTAAAAGTTATACTTAAATAAAATTAGAAAGATTTTTTCTAAAATAAAACCAATTTAAAACAATCCTAATCTTTTTATTTCAAAATTAACAAATATTCATGCTATTGCTAATGCATGAGGCATCAGCAGCAGTCATGTACTGATTCATTACTTGTGTTGACGTTTTTTGATGATTATGACCTAAGGTCGAAAGCTTTCGTTTGTTAATTTTGATATGAAGATATTATGTCAACTGTTAAGGCACAATGACTCCGTGATCGTGTCAATAAAGTAAGAGTCATTCTACAGAAGACCTAAAGAATCATACGCAGTAAAGTGAATAGAGCGTCGAATCCTTCTCGTAATCCTTGATGTTCTGTGTAACAATTGACACACAAACAAGGGAAAAAGAAAAGTTGGCTTGGCGTATCTAATATATGGTGTCGCGGAGTATTTGTATCACGTCCTCATCTTAAAAAAAGGATTTTTAAGTGATAAGTTAATCAAACACTGTCACTTCATCGCAAAGATGAATCAGACTTAAACTTCCCAATATACGCATTCAGACACACACACCACACATTAAAAATTTGTTTAGAAAAGGGTCACCTCCCATAGTGTTCTTTTAAATCTGCGCACATTTTAAGCCTTGTTTCCTTGTGTTGATGTATTTATTTCTAAACCCTTCTCACACATGTTTTACTGCATGTGAGCTTGTTGCTGAACTGTACCAACGCTTCCTTCAACTTTGATTGCCATATCTTCAATGATAATATGTCAGTCTTCTCAAATAATATCTTTTTGGGGTTGAGGTGTAGAAGAAATCAGCGCCCGTACATGCTATGCCGCTGGAAGGGAGGGCGCTGCGTTACCGTCTCTCTCCTCTACTGCTTGTTGTGGGCAGCATCTCTGCCCCCACATCTTCAATGTGAGTTTCATCAAAGGCGTTGACGCTTCTACTGGGCAGCCAGGACATAGCAGTCACTGAGGTTACACAGTTTATAGTTATAAAAGTTTCCGCTTTCATACAACTTCCATCTCACTGTAAAACCATTCTAAAGAAAATTTTATCCAGTTTTTCAACTCTAGAAAGCAAAATCAGGTTCACTGAACGTTGTTCAACTAATGTGATAACTTCGATTGGACACACCATTGTTAAATGAAATTTTGATATTCTAAAAGCAAACAATTCCTATCTGTTAGGTGTTCTCAGCTCATCCCAGTGATGCCATCCTAAAGTCATTTAAGTACCAAATACCTCCTACAAAGGAATGTAAGTTATCACTAAGTAGGAAAGGATAGTAAGGAATTACCAATATTAGTGCCATCTAAAATCACTGAAATTAATTATCACTCTTGTTTCAACCCCTAAGTTTACGAGTGGTGCATATGTACTTTATTAATAAATAATTGATAAATTGTCGTTGACTTCATATGTTTTTAATTAATATGGTTATATCAACTGCAAAAGGAATAGTTTTCATTAATTATCTTTTACAAAAATGTTTAAAGTAAATAATATTTCACATAAAATAGAACCTTGTGGTATCCCAAACCTTAAATATTCCAAATTAAGATAAATGTTCAGCCACCTGAATTATGTCTCTTTATAATAATTATGTAGGTCCTTTCTGGAATAGGACAACACTTGCAACACTCTTATTAGATTTGACAATGGTTTGATAATTATTCTGCCAAATGTTATATAATATCATGTTTGAAGATTTCTGACGCAATAGAGAAGAAAAGGATCGATATGCGCGACCCAAGCACAACTAGTAACGTTATCATACCAAACATCTATTAAATAATAACATACAAAAGTTAATATTATTAATTTCAATTGACATTTTTAATTTTAAATTGAGATGATTCAATCTTAAATTTATATTTTCTTTAAGAAAATTAACAGTTGTAGTCGACACTGTTTTGTCATGATCTGATAATTTCTTAGATATTAATAAAACAGATTATTAAACTTGTTTGATTTTTCCAGAAGATGTGCATGAGGAACATAAAACAAATATTTATCAATAAAAGTTTTTTGTTTATCTCACTCTTAATGACTCTGTCTGTTAATTACCATTTTCATTATCACACTGATCAATATTTAAAAATATTATTTGTAACAATTCTGTGAGAGACCATATTTTCTATTTAGGACATTTAAGAATAATTTGTAGATGATGCATTTTTTTCAATTAGTGATCCACTTTGTGGTGACTCATGTCCCCCACACTGAATCGGTAAAGCAAAAATAATTTAGTTTAATATTCTATCGAGTCGCATACAGTAGGACGAAAGCGGGATGATCAAGGGCACGTCAGGGTGAAACCTTGCCGATGGTGCTAGAAGATCTTGGTTTGAGAAGACGTGATAGAGCGAAGATCCAGCCGGCGTACGAATAAGAACGAAGAACGACGTCACCAGGCGTTAACATCCGGTAATGACATTTTTATACAGCGTAGAAATCGAAAACCATTCTAGTTTTTGAAGCGCGTTTTATATTTTATTTCATTAACTTCGAGGTCTCCCGCGTTCCCGAGAGCAGCCATTTTAGAAGCTGCAGAGATTCTTTTTGAATTACTGATATAGCCAAATAGATAATTCATTTTTTGTAACATTTACTTTGAGTTACATTATTTTTTTGTAACTAATTTGTTATTGTATTACCACAGTTTCGATTTTATCATCATAATTAAATTAATTATATTCAAATGAACTATTCTTTCTTTAATAATTTCCTTATTATTGTAATAATATTGTCACTAAACAAATACAACACCACAAAATGGACAATTCATTTGTGTCAATACATGTCATATTTTTTGTTTCATCAATTCACTACTAAACAATCGTCAGTTATCTAATAGTGAATATAATTTATTTCTTCTTCATCTTTTCTTTTGTTGAATTTTTTATAAATTGTAAATATTTTGTAAAAAAAAAGGAAATAATATTTGTATTCAATATTTCCTGCTTGCACTCAAATTGTACCTCCTATTGGGACACCACAATACTTGAAGCTCTGTAGCGATCTAGCCTGGGCAAGGCATAGAAGGTGGAGATTGTTAAAATATATTCAAGTCAAATTATTAATTTATAAATAATCTCATAAATCAGTTTTCAATTAAATCAGTGCTTATGAGTATCAACATTTTAAAATTAACTTTATGTTCACTTTACTTGGTTAACTCTAATGGTAACATAATAGAACACCTATCATGTTTACCAACAAAGTTGATTGTTCCTAAATATTAAAAAAATATATATTCTCTTGGGTTTCCCAACTTGGACCAGATTTATTTTTATTCAATTGTGAATGTCACAATCTTCTTCAGTGGAACTACCAAAAAGGTTTTTTCTGTTTTTTATAAAATGTGTAGAATATGGGAAGTTCTGCCTCCTTCTGCTTACATGTTTAACTGTAAATCAAGGATTTGTGACCACTCTACACATTAAATATGGTTAGAGAAATTGGTGGCAAGAGAAACATAATGAAGAGCAACATATGGTTCAGAGAAAGATGTGCTGGTAATTCTACTTCAATGGTTTTTACTTTGGTGACAGGTGTGCTGATGGTACAGGTTTTGTAAGACTGTCTGTTTCTGAGCAATAGCAACATGTAGTTAGGTTGGGTTTTTGGTGTGTTATGCTTGGGTCATACATATCAATCCTTTTCTCCTATATTTGCATTAGAAATCTCCAAGCATATTTCTATAAAAGACATGAACTTACATAAGTCCATTATCTTTATGGAGACATTCATTGTAGGTCTGGTTTGAAGTGTTACAGAATTTATTTTTATATTGGTGTGACAGGAACTTCCCAGAGTACAGGACTACAACTTGTTTTCTGATTAACAATGTGTCAATAATAATTCAATGATTCCCAAAAATTGAAAAAAGGCTATAGCTGTTCAAATGTATGAAAGTGGGAAAAAAAGTAAAGTTAAAAACTACAGACTATATGCCTAAAGTCAGTAGTTTGTAAACTATTAAGCACCTTATTGTTGATTGGGTGCAAAATGTGGATAATAAAGGTTGCAGGAAGGAAAAATAGAAGTTTTTGAAATGTGGTGTACAGAAGAAAGCAGGAAATCAGATGGGTTGATAGAGCTGGTAACCAGGAAGTTCTGCACAGAATAGGGGAAGAAAGAACAATTTTGAGGACTTAAACCAAGAGAAGAGATAGATTAATAAGCCTGGTTTGAACATAAGGGTCTTGTAAAATTAGCATTAGAGGGAAGTTTGTGGGGTAATCAGAAGATGGAAGCAAAGAATGGAATTTGTTAAGCAGATTAGGGTAATAATGAACATGGTAGCTATGTGTATATGAAAAGGCTTGTGCAGGATAGGTTAGCATGGAGGGCTGCATCAGACCAGTCTTAGGACTGAATACCACAACAGCAACATTATTGAGTCTGTAAGTTAGGTGCTGGAAAATGATAGGCAGTTCTTCCAAAGGCAACACAGATTTAGGAATAGTTTTTCCTATGAAAGTCAAATCATATTTTGTAGACAAGGTTGACAGTAGAGGCGAGGTTGATGCCATAATCAATTATTGCAAAAGCTTTTGATGTGGTTCCCAATAACTTATTGTCACAATGTCAAGGAAATCCAGTATTTCCTTGAATTTTGTGATGGGAGTTGTGAGGAAGGAGAGTCATGAAACTGATGGGTTTGCCTATTCATCCATCCAATTTTGGAGTATGGGTTCTCTTGTTGGGATCTGTACCAGAAGTGCCACATTGATGCTTGGAGAGACTTCAAAGATGGGCAGCAAAATTTACCATACCAGGACCAAACCATGGAAATGAGAAAGCTACGAAACTTGGATGGGAGGTACTATAGAAAATACATCAAATTGCATGATTTTGTGCAATGTTCAAGATGATGTTATATTAAATTAGAAAAATTGATTATTTCAGTAAACAGGGCAATAATACAATGTACATAAATATTAATTTTTTAATAAATCCATTATAGCGTGGATTAAGTTATCTGCTGTAGTATAGTATAGTGCAGTGCAGTACTGTACAGTGCAGCGCAGCGCAGCACAGCACAGCACAGCACAGTACAGTATAGTATAAAATCATATTCCATAAATCCTATAGAGAAGCACAAGCTTCAAGGATGTGGAACGAGTCAGAGATTTTACATAGGTTGCTTTATTAATATTAGAATATACTGTAACTATTCATTAATTTTTAACTTATAATAAGATTTTCTTAAGTTCTATACAGAAGACATACAATTTGTTTCTTATATATAAAATTGATAAATATTTTTACATCCTATACTAAAAAATGAGTGTTCTAATAATGTTCTTACATAATTATCTTTCATAATTATAAATATCTACCCTATGATACATTCAGCTTCATAAATTCTTCAACAGAGTAGAAGGAGTGGCTTAGTAAGAACTAAGTTAGTTCATATTTGAACTTGTTTGGATTTATTTTTAATTGTTTAATGGAGGTGGGAAGTTTATTAAATATGCTAATAGCATTTTAATGTACACCCTTTTGTATTACGGTTAGAGACTTCCCTTCCTTGTGTAAATTGTTTTTACTTCTTGTATCAAAGTCATGTATTTCTGAGTTTAGTGTGAAGAGGCTACTGTTATTAATAACTAATCTGTAGTTCTTGAGATGCATTGGCAGTGAAGTGAAAGTTGAAGTACTAAAATTAATGCTAATCTACAAAAAATCTGTCCTAATGTTGTGAAGTGAAAAATTTTCTTTTCCTCCTTAGACTTCACCTTATTTTCCTTTCTTCTAATTTTTCATTTAAACTGCTTATTTAGTGTGGTTTATGTATTTTATAAGACAATTAACACAGACTTATTATGCATGTATATTATTTGTTTATGTCTTCATTGATAAGTTGCCACCAGAATCCATCTCAATTGCAGTTAAATAATTATAATTATCATTTACAAGTTTTTTGGAGGATTTTGAGCTTGAAATGGATTTTTGTGTTTTTGTTAAACTGCTGTGTCAACTGTTATAAACACTTTGTTCACCTCACGTACCTCATTCAGAATTCTCGTAAAAAGAAAAAGGGGGTATTTTCACTCATGCCAATACATTTATACATTAATGTTATTTGTGACTACAAATAAGAACTTATTTATGAATAATGTTCATGGCATCAATAAAAGAAAAAAATCTAAACAAAAAATGTAAAACTTTGTCAATTGCACAGAAAGGTGTACATTATTCTGGGATCTTCATCTTTAACAGACTACCACACATAATTTAACCATGATCAATTTTAAGCTGAGTTATATTCATTTCTCCTTAGCCACTCCCCTATTTCAGTAAAGCTTTAGAAGAATCTGTGATGTACAATTAAGTTATACTGTAAATAGTCAGCATGAACTATTATGAGAATCCTCTTTGTATGTTGTTGCATTATATATTACTTGTTCTGTTCAGTGAAGTACATAGCTGTCTCTGCTTTGTTTCTTAATACTTTTAGTGGTATGGGGTCTCATGTTATAGTCCAGTCAAGTGAATCTATAAAAATATACATTGGGTATAATTCACAAGGTTGGAAAATAGAGAGTATGGTCATAGGTATTATATGAAAGGCATGCAAAACCAATACTGTCTTGTCCACCCATGTGGGGCAACAAACATTCAGAATATTGGGATGGAGGAAGATTACTGTAGGGAGAGACATACATCTAATAATATGTTAAAAGATAAGACTTTTACTATTAAACATTTAGAAACGGTTGGAAATTCGGGAAATGGGGTGCAGGTAATTTTTTTCTATGCACTAACCAAATTATACTTTTGAATCTCATATAAGCAGGTAAACACTGGCTAAGCTAAACACGTCCAAACTGAACGGCGGTCAGAGCTGCAAAAGTAACAGGGTCACTAGATTGGCAAAAGCAACTCCTGTACATGCATAACAAATTTATAGGAAGGGAATGGTGGTTATTAAGAAAACAAATCGTTAAATTAGGAATCTGCTGAAAGAGTTAACTTTCTTCAGAGTTTCCACAAATGAATAATTGAAATAAACCAAACGTTAAATTAAGTACGAAGCAGCTATGAGTAATATTGAGAAGGGAAAATGATACGAATAACTATCAACGTTGTCGGCCAGTTACCAGTAATATAAATTCTATTAACCTAGTGCTTTTGGACAACGCCGTCTGAAGAGAATCAGTAGGAGGAAACTTAAACCAAATCCGTCTTAAATAAACCAGCTATAATTAGTTTGCTGTGGAACTGGAGCATTCCCTTCTGTCTGTATCCACCACTTTAAGGAGTCAGTTGGCCGACTGATCCAATGGGATCAGCAGACAATTCTTGCCTTATGCCCAAGGTCTTCGACCCCAGTACATAAACCTCCCAAAATAGGTGCCAGTGTCTCAGCATGTGAGAACTTTGAAAAAACCAGAGAGATTACGAGGCATACCCAACCTGGTCAGGGAGCCCCGTAGTCACTCTGGAGAGAAACGCCTGCGAGAGAAAACTCCCACAGGCATTCCTGCCTCCACATCACAGGCAACTCATTTTTTAGGGGGGGATTACGAAGCCACATTATGGTGATCCTGAAACAGGAAACTCCCCTTTAATAGTATAGGAGGGAATTGAAAAGGTGGGATGCGGAATGCAAGCGTCTACACAATGCGAAATTACTGATAGAAACATTTTATATCTGTCAATCTGAATTTACACTTTGTCAAAACACAAATGGTTTGAAACTGATTGATATTTACACAAAATCAAAGTCTATCGAGAGAGGATTTAACGAATTATAATGTCACTTGAGAATTCACGCATCTCTCGCAGTTGAAATAGTGATCGCGAAGTGAGATCTTAATTACAATAATATACACAAATAATCTGTAAGGTAATAATTAAATTTTTCTGTTAACATTCACCAATGTTATTTTTCAGTTAACATTCACCATTGTTGAACACCTGATAGCTGCAAATAATCGTATCCAGCTGATGGCTCGGAATAGAAAATGACCACGGCCAACTTGAACACAAAATACACAAGTGGTCAGCCGTATTCAAGTTATAGAATGTTCAGTAATGATTTCACCTGAGTAGTGGTGCAGCTTACCAAGAAATCGCTTGAGTCGTCTCAAGCCTGGACGTCGAAGTCAGTGAGGTGATGAGTCGCACAGGCAGCTAACCCTTGTTTAACTCGACTTGCAAAGTCGACGTGTAAATCTCCTTTGGACTATGTCCAGCTCGGACTAACTCAGAGGCGAATATCTGGAGCGCAAAAACTAATGTCTCCGACGGGACGAGGTCAAGTGTCATTTCTGGTCCGATGAATGAGCTCCTCAGATGAAAAGTGGTGAGGGATAAAATGCAGAGGGGATGATTAAACGTCTAAAAAATACTAATTCCAAGAAAATATAAATAATTCAAAGAAAGTGAATCAGATTGTAAATTATATAATAGTTTTCTACGTAGACTGGCATAAAAAAGAAAGTTATATAATTAAAATAACGTTGGGAAAAAAATTGAGCGCGCTGTAGTCAAAAATGCCCAGAGCCTATGCTGCGTAGAAAACTAATAAGAATTCATTTTTGAGATAGAGAGATCGACAATGTGAAATATAAAGATTCCATTGTTCAAGTTATCTGTACCTCTGGCCATCTGTCTATTTATCGCGACAATTAGATTTATCAGAGAGAAATAAATGCGATAAACATGAAAAAATTGGAAAAACTAGAATTCTGAAAAGAAATATTGAATATAGAGGATAAATACTGAAAATTAGAGATAGAAAATTCTATTCTTAGGTCAAGAAAGGATATATATATATGGACCAGTGATGGTCACTGAGTCACGCGTTTTTGGCAATTTTCCGTATCCTTTCTTGACCTAAGAATAGAATTTTCTATCTCTCTCTATATATATGGGTATCTGTGTGTGAGTGTCCAGGTTCTTATTTGTTATCTAAAATCCAATTATCAACGAGATATTTGTTCAATAAAAGGAAAGTATTTTATGAAAAATAGTATTAAACGTGCAATTTAGGACAAGCACGCGTCAGTTATTTTGATGCATATGGCACTTGTTTGGAGGTCATACGTACAGTTAGTACCGACGGTTCCAGGAAAGAAAAACTTGTCCAGTAGAATCTGGAAGCTACTTAATTCGCTGAAGTGTAGTAGCAGCAGTCACACGCGTTTAGTGTCATAACGTACGATATAAGTACCGTAAAATTTCTTAACAAACAATATTTAATGTTTTTAAGTCATGAATATTTTAATTTACTTTCATAAATTAGGACATGATAAAATTAATTAAATTAAGTCTGTTGAAATTTTGTAATTTAATAAACAACAACGAAAAAGGTCTTATTTTCCTGCTACGGCAGAAAGGAATATATATTGAATTTACTAGTTATAATATCAAAACAGCAAGGGGAACCTACAGCTATGTTTTTAATTTCCCATTGACATGTAACGATAAATGCAAGAAAATGATGGCAGCCTTTCGGGTAAAATATTCCAGATGTAATAAGTCCCTAATTCGGATCACCGGATGTGAACTACTCGGGAGGATGTCATAAAGAAAATAAGAGTAACGTTCTACGAATCGAAGAATGTAATGTCAAAAATTTAAACCGTGCTGGTAGATTAGAGAATCTAAAAATGAGAATGGAGAAATTTAAAATAGAAATAATAGGAATTAGTGAAGACAGATGGCAAGAAGAGCAAGATTTATGGTCGGCCGAATGCAGGCTAATTAGCACAAAAGCGAATAGATGGAATTTAGGGGTGGCTTTTGTAATGAATAAAAGTATGAGACAACGAAGAAGATATTTTGTATAAGGTTAGTTACGTTAAAGTTAGATACAAAACCACAGTCAATGACAATAATACATACAAATTTACATGCTAACAAGTGGCGCAGAGGAAGAAAAGATTGTGAAAATCTATGAAGAAATGGAACAACTTCAGTGTTTCAAAGAAGATATCAAGAGTAGATTAATGGAGGAAGAAGAAATAAACAATATTGAAGAAAAATGGGCACTCTTGGAAGAAGAAATGACTAGAGCAGCCGAGAGAAAAGTAGGAACAATAGCTCAGACAAACAGGAAAACATGGATAGCAAAAGAAATAATAAAAATGACTGACGAAAGGCGTAAATATAAAAACGCAAGAGTTGAAAATGGTAAAGAGCAGTACAGACGTCTAATGAATGAGATAAATACGAAGTGCAAAGCAGCCAAACAGACTTGGCTACAAGAAAAATGCAAAGCGGTTGAAGATTTTATGGAGAAAGGGAAAATAGATGAACTTATAGGAAAATCAAAGAAACATTCGGAGAGAATAAAAATACTAGCAAGAACATCAGGAAAGCAGAAGGGACGTCAATTATGGATAAAGAAGAAAAAGCGGAAAGATGGAAGGAATATCTACAAGAGCTGTATCACGGTGGAAATCCAGATCAGTCAGTAAGAGAAGAGGAGGAGGACGTGGATGATGATGAGTTGCGGTACAAAATTTTAATGTCGGAGTTTGACAAGACACTGACAGATCTGAGCAACGGTAAATCGTCAGGAATTGATAACATACTAGCGGAATTGATAAGATCATTGGACAAAGTAGCAAAATCATGGCTGTTCAGGAATAGTTTGCAAAATCTTTGAAAGAGGAAGAATACCGGACGATTTTAGTAACAACATAATTATCCCTATACCGAGGGGACTTGCGGTGATCTGGAACACACTACTAAGAAATTTTAAGGGCCAGGAATAAAATATCGAGAAAGAAGACTCATTAATAACCTGCACAGAGTAATTAGAAATTGTAACAAACCACTTGTTCATTAAATAAAATCAAAATAAAATTTTACAAAATTACATTTATAAAAAATATCAAAAGAAAAATATGTTCAAAACAAATAAGTTTAAAACATATATTGCCTGCTACTCAACATGATACTCTTTCCCCCACGGTTACCAAGTTTTAGGCAGGAAACTCAAAAAAAGGAACTTTGATAAAAAAATAAAAATTAAAACTTATCGATGCAACACTCCCAAGAAAGAAACTTCCAACAGCTTACCAGTAAGGATTCCTTCCCAAAAACTTGTCACGTGGCCTTCTCCGTCATTAGTAGCTCTTCCACCAACCCTTTCTCCATAAAGTCACAGCCAAGAATCCGTTTCTTACTTTCTGCAAAACTTTTTCCTAGTTCTTCTTCCCTCTCCATTTTCATTACAGGACACTTAATTGGTGGAAATTGGCCTCAGTATGCCCCAGTCAAATCTATTAAATGTTTCCTGATTCGTTGAGGCAAAATGCTGCGTGGTTCTACAGGGGCGATGGCGGATTTCTGGGAACCTGGCTATCTTTAAATGGAAGTTTCTTCCTCGAATTGCTTACCTGAACCATGCTTGTATTAGCAGCGTATTTAGCACAGACATTTACGCTAGATAAAATTTTAAAATAATGAAATAAAATAATAATTCAATAACTCGGGGTAACAACGCATTTTAGTCGGCACACACTTAACACGGTTAAGGTATATATTGTGAAATTACAAGGTGTAAAATGGTTTATTATGTTTATGTTATAATTTGTTCTTTTTATAATTATATTTTTGTTAATTAATTTGTGAGAAAAAAAAGTGTGCACTATACTTAGCCACCGAGACCATCGCTTGACTCTGAAAGTGCCTTCAAAGGGCAATGGCCATGTGGGGGCAAATTGTCGTGTTCAGAATACCAGACTTCCGGTTCTAGAAGAATCCGAAAGCGCCGGACCGGAAGACGATCCCCCCATTGAAGGGATCGGACCACGCGCCCCAACGGACCATTAAGAAGCGCACTTACAAAATGGCAAGCGATTGGACGAGGTGATCAAGTGAGAGAGAGAGAGCAGCACGATCCGTGGTCACTCGTAATTAGGAAGCGAAAGCGAACGGGCATCCAGACACTGGTTACCAGGAACAGCCGAGCTCAAGCCCGCGAGGACAACTGCCGCACGCGAGACGCCCACGTATGAGCCCTCGCCGCCGGACGGACTGCAGTGGACGACAACGGGAGGACGACGTCGTCGTAACCACCCTGGTTACCGTATGAACCCGCGACCACTCTGGCTCCTGAGCCAACCCTAACCGACCGTGCACATCGACGTTTGCGGCCAGGTCGCATTCCCCTGCCGCCGCCAAGGTTCCTGCGCCGGTCAGCCGTCGGCCACGTATATTTTTTTCATAGCATACATCTCATAACAAATTATTTACCCTCGATCGTGAGCCCCGACCTAATCTCTTATAAATTTGCTCTTCCGATTTGGCAAAGCTGCGGGCATACGCTATTCGCCGAGTGCGTACACCCATAGCGACGAGTTGATTGGAGTCGAATCAATTATCGTAGTCGCGTAGTAAAAGGTCTGTCATGTCACAATATATATATATAATTAAATCAAATACACTGAGATGTGCGCAGTATTAAAGAGCAATTAAATTAAATCAAATCAAATGACACGTGCGCTATAAAATGAAGGACAATAAATGAAAGTAGGATTCATGAAAGGATGCAGAATGCAGTCTGTTATCCATTCTGTTCAACTTATATATACAAAAGGCGATGAAATAGGTTAAAAAGGAATATGGAAAAGGAATCCTACAGTAAGGAGGAGAAATAAAAACCTTAAGGTTTGCTGTTAATATTGTGGTATAAGGGGAGACAGAAGAAGACTTATAATCTGTAATAAATGGAATGAACGTGGTCCAGGATAAATAGTACAACATGAGGATTAAGAGGAAATCAAGCTATTAGAGTTAAGTGTGAGAAATATTGGAATAATAAAGGGTGTTAATTTGGGAAGGAATATTTTAAACTAAGTTAAGGAATTCTGCTACTTGGGCAGCATAATAACTAGGGATGATAGAAGAATAGACTATATGAAGAGTAAGGTAGCACAGGCAAGAAAGTATTTCATAAAGTATAGGAATTTACTTACGGCTAATATAAGTATGAATATTAGGAAATCATTACTAAAAAAGTTCGTTTGGAGTATGGTGTTATATGGGTGTGAAACATGAACGGTAGGAGTTGCAGAAAGAAATAGAATAGATTTTGAAATGCGGAAGTATAGTAAAATGGTGAGAATCAGATGGGTGGATAGAATCACTAACGAGGAAGTTCTAAGTAGAATAGCGAACAATATGGAGGACGTTGACCACGTTGTGAGACATCAGGGTCATGTAAAATTAGCATTAGAGGACATTGTGTGGGGTAAGAATAGAAGAAGGAGACAGGATGGAATACGCTGAGGAGTTTATTCCATTTAGTCCAAAAATACGTAATTAACGCAAACATTGGTAGTTTTGTATATCCCTCCCCTCCTCGGATCGTTAGTTGGCAGTAGTGTCTAATTCCTTCAGTGTTTTTTTCATAAGGTACTTTCACACAAAATTGGATGGTGATTGATCAACGCGAATAAATTTGTATGAAAAACATACATACTGATATTTAATTATATTTACCACGTATCTTTTTAAATTAATTACCGATTTTTATATAAAAGAATAACAGAACATTATTTTACAGGTGTTTTATTATCACTCATTACTTAACACCACTTCTCCATACAGTCACCACCGTTATTCAGGAACATCTCATACCGGAAAACCAGATTTTGTATGCCTTCGTCAAAGAAAGATGCATCCTGTGATGAAAGCTATATCTGCCGTGGCTAACGGTGCACAATTTCTTGAACTTCTTAAAACTGTGTAATCCACTTCCTCACCATTATGTCGCTCATTATTGTTCCTCCACACACCTCTCACAATTTCCGATGGAATTTTAGCTGGCATATCGTTATTTGCATTCGAGAAACAAATCACTAATCAAACTTTACATTTCTAAACTCTCTAACAAGGGATAACACAAAGTGACGATTCTTAAAAGACGCGTCTGGCTTCCTAATGATTGGGTGTGTGATCGTGTATGCTCAAAATCGCAACTGCAGCGTTGCTGCGGCTCAAAATTAATAAAACAATACTTATTTTATTAACAGCTCTTGTATAAAACCGGTGCTATTTTTAAATTTAATCAATTTTAAATAATTTTTCTTCACATTTAATGTATCAAAAATTTGAATCTAGAATCATGTCTATTAAATCTTTCAAGCAATACGAAGCTACGTTTTATTCCACGCTCCTCCGTCGCACTAAGTCGGATATCATTAGATCTAAGTACTTTGTAGGAGGGGCTTGCGTTTTCTAGAGACAGTGATAAATTAATGAGTGTCACGTGTTCTTATGTTTTATATACCTTGAATGAATTTTACTGTGCATAATAGAAAGTACAGTTATAGTATTAATTAAATGGCGGAGCATGGTGATTTTTATTATTATTTTTTTATCAGTTTCTGTAATCCGACAGTTTTCCCATTGAAAAGAAATGTTTTTGAATGAGCATTCCCACGTGTGAGATAGTTGAAGGGGAATGCACGAAGCAATGAAAATGCGAGGAAGAGTGGGGTCGTGACCTGAAGTGAAAGCGAGTCCGTCGTAGTTGCGCACTTGCTCCAGGCTGCAGTATTGTACATGCACTTACACGCAGACAGCAACGTCCAAGTCACTTTCCCCGCGAATACGTCAAAACTTATTCCAATAACATGTCACACACTGTTTGCTACAAAGAAACGAACTACTACTAAATGCTTCAAGTCAATTTTACAACTCAACAAATTAGGCTCAGGGTTCCCTCTTTTAAGATAAACATTAACTCCTTAATAACTTCAAAGGAATAACTTCCCAGTAATTCTATCTTACAACAGACAGACTTGTAAATTAGCTTAAGCATGTGAAGAGTATTAAGAGAGAAAGTACACATAAATTATTTCTTTACATCTTTACAAACACAATTACAGCCATTACAATTTAAAACATATAAAAGAAAACTTACGTTGGTATTTAATTTTAAAAAGTTTAATTATAAATTCCAATTTACAACTAATATAATTATTTACTAATGAATTTATGTTTATATAAGAAGATAAAATATTAAATACTAAGTATAAACATAAAGAGGAATTAATAATGATTAATCTAGTTATATTACATTAGAGTAATAAATAAATAAAAAGACCAATAATTCATAAACATAGTATACTTTTGTACTAAATTTATTTATTTATAATAAAATATTGAATACCATAATTATCAAACAAATCATTGTATCTGTAACTATCATTTTGGTTGCATTATGAGTGATATGCACACGCTTTTCTAATTAATTTACAAATTAAATAATTTATTAGAAAATTATAATATTATATTAAATAAATCATATTTCATATTACGTCTATTTATATAAAGATAAATTAGACGACCATAGATGTAGAAAAGTACATTATATTAATAACAAATTTGCTATCTTTTATTTTCACAAATCGTCAATACTTTTTTTATTTACTTGAAGTAGTTGTAATGCAAGAAAAAAAGCTGTATAGTTATTTGTCAAATATTTCTGACGTATTTATTTATTAAAATAGCATTTAAGCAATAAAATTAGATATAAAATATTTTTTTAATAATTGGATTAAAATTTTTGTTAATAAAGTAATTTTTTTGCTGTGAATTTATTACTACAGCTTCCGATGCTGGATTGGTATTTGACTCTCAACCTTAAAACCAATCCTTAAATGATTAATATTTCTCCGTATATAAAATATATTTTATCTTATATTATTTGAAAAATAAATGGACATACCTCAAAATAATATCGTTCAGTTCACTTTTAGTCTTTGCATTCTGTTATGATTATGTTGATATATAGCTACCACATCCTCCATAATATGCTTAGCGTATCCCATCCTCTCCTCCCTCTTCTGTTCATACCCTACAAACTTCCCTCTAATGTTAATTTTACAAGACCCTCGTGTCTTAAAACGTGGCCTATTAATCTATTCCTTCTCTTTGTCAACGTCCTCCATATTGTTCGTTTTTCCCCTATTCTGTTTAGAACTTCCTCGTTTGTGATTCTATCCACCCATCTGATTTGAACATTCATCTGTAGCACCACATTTCAAAGGCTTCTATTCTTTTCCTTTCCCCAACTCCTATCATCTACATTTTGCACTCAATCAACAATAATGTGCTCTAATAGTTTACAAACTACTGACTTTAGGCTAATTGTTTGTAGTTTTTAACTTCACTTTTTTCCGACTTTCATAGAGTCTAACAGCTATAGCCTTTTTTCAATTGTTGGGCATCATTGAATTATTATTGAAACATTGTTAATCAGTCCTGTACAACAAAACACAGATCTCACATAAGGACTCTGAGAATTTCCCGTCACATCAATATAAAAATAAATTCTGTAACACTTCCAAGCAGACCTACAATGAATGTTTACATGTAAGATAATGGACTTATGTACGTTCATGGCTTCTGCAATTAGAGTAATTAGTTTCGAATTACAGTGACCTTTAAACCCATTTGAATTCCAAACTATCGTATTTATAAGATAAATAACTGACTACATATTTCAGCTCAAACGTTGTTTTGGAATAATATAATTTGTCTCTTGAAATTAAAAGTTAAGGAAGAACTTAATGGATGTGTATTGACAGATATGAACAACTCGGCCTTGAAGTTGCGGGTAGCATACGTACGAACATCGGAGGTAATTTTGTTGACAAAGGCTTCTGAAATAAATAATTTTGTGCCAATAAATTCAATGATTGGTTATTAAAAGGTGTATTTTGGAATATACCGCTTAGGTATATTATTTTAATGTAACACTTTGGATGAGTGGACTGGCATTACTAGTAATCTGGGAATGACATGAAAAATTTAAGCTCGTCTTTATACTGTGGATTTTATAGTTTTATAGGGATGAAGTTATTAGTAAATATTTAAACACATCTATAATAAATACTGTAGAAATAAATCAGCAATATTTAGGGAAACAAGTGCTTCATTCATGGTTTATTCTTTAGTTCTCCTACAGAAAAGAAATTTCATTGTATCTTACACTTCTACGATTTCTATAGCTTACTTTCTCTATAGAAATCTTTGTAGTAGAGATTAAAGGATAAATGCTGCAGATTACGTCAGTTTTCCTGTTGTACAGAAAACATATAATCAGTTTCTTGTAACCTTTATTCAATAATTCACTATCCCTTCACTGCGGAAGCAGTGGTCTCAGGCTTGCTCGTGTTCCTGCTCGAGCCGCTTTAATATTTTTTTTGTCATATCTTTCTTGAGGTTTTTCAGTCCTTTGCTAATAAAGACTGAGAAATAAAATAATTTTGCATTAAATCCTACCATAAAATTGGTCTAAGGAAGACAGAATCTTGGCAGTTGCTTATGAAGCCGCGCACTTCGCCCGCTTCACTCGTTTCTCCTTCGAGCAATAATCATTACTGTTAGCGCTTAGTTTCTCATAATTACGTCGAAGGAATTAAAACGTTCACTCTCTATAATTGCTATTATAACTCGCAAATAAGGCTGTAATAAAGTATAAAGGCATTTGGGACGTTGTAGAAAATTGATGAAAATTTAGCGCGTCATATACGCCCAGCGCCCAATGATTAATTCAGCGGTACCCATTGTGATCATAATTGATAATGGAAAGAGAAAGCATTTATAGTAGCTATTATTCTGCGTTGAGAGGTTCTCATTCCCACGTTAACATTAATTGCCTCTTACTTTGCATAGTTTCATTTCATTATCGCTCCTCTCCTCATAACTGTTAAGTTCCTGTTAGTATGCTAGAAATCTCCAGCACTGAATTAAAAGTTACGAATTATTTTATACAAATATTTCATTCACTATTATATGACATTATTTTATATAAAGAAGAGTATATATCATTGAACAGTAGCTATACGAACCGTGGTATTAATGAGGGGATATTGCAATATTCTGATGTTCAGAATGTTATAAAGATACAAATGTACATATTGGCCGTCTAGATTGTTATTGGTTTCAGATAAATATGTCCGAAGAGGACGAAAGCTCCTTGTGAAGTCAACAATCAATTTTTAATAAACCTATGAAGTTTTAGAAAAGTTGTCTGGTTTCCAAACATGTGGCGTTGTACATACACGAAATTTACGTCGACATCGTCAAGTGTGAAGTCAACGGTGATTGTTAACGAAATGTCGTGTATGTACAACGTCACTCGGTTGGAAACCCAAATTTTTTTTACAACTAATTCACCACGAAAGCCTGCGAATGTTTAACTTTGAAGTGATTTTCAGGATGACTAACTAGTAATGGCTTTAATTGTTGACGTATAAATTTTATAAATTTCGTTAATTTAGTATCTTTGACATTCTCGACGAATCTTCGTAGGCTGAGATGAACGAATTACTTTTTGTGTTATACAACTACGTTAGAATGTTTGACTTCATTGTAAATAAAAAATTGGCAATGATTGTAAGAATATTATTTTTTATTTTATTGCCTATAAAAGAAATTAGAAATATCGATTGCACTATGCATACCCTTAAGGCGCAAAACTACTTGTACTCCAAATGTGCTCGAGTGTATTGCATGATTTCACCATCTTCTTTAGTGTAAACAGTATGAGGCACAACATTGAAAATCGGACTGATGTGATAAAGGTGCAACTTACGTTTCATGTAGCTGCTGGTAAGCATAATCCACAGACAGCTAGAAGGAAATTGCAGATACATATTGACTAACGCTCGTATAAGTTCCAATTTATTCCTATATCTAGAATTTATTCCTATATCTTGAATAACTTACTTTCAGTTATGCTGGGGATCGATGTTATTTATATTATACCCTATTTTAATCAAGAAAACCAGAGATTCGACTGAAAGTTTTTAAAATATCGAACCATCAAATTGAGAAGTTGATGGATAGATTTAAGCTTGCCCCTCCACGACCAAATTATTATTATTATCAGTCAATTAAAATATTACTTACTGAACACTTCCGCAGATAATTTGATATTACCTTTTTGATAAAAATATATTTACTATTACAGTTAACATTTTAAGTTGAAAAATTTATGCTAAAAATCTTCATTCCTTTCAAAAACCATTCCATAGTAGATACATTCCTTTTTTAGGAACGTAAGACACCTTTCAATAATTAATATGACCCAGAACGGAATTTAATGTACTATTGAAAATCAAACGCTGTTTGTTAGAATTAATTGATAGTCTGAAATAACGTCAACAACGGGTGAGATACTTTCAGCTAATGTGACAAATAGAAACAGGAATGGAAATGTTGGGTGAGCAGGTGACGAAGAAAGCGGCTCAGAGCTGCTTTCAAATGACAAAGCTGTTTTGTGATATTACAATATGAATAGTAGCAGAACTGATAATGAAATATTACATGCTCTAATTCATTAATTCACCATTAATCAGGTATTATGAGTTGTGAGATATTCCCAGTAACTTATAAAATGGTATATTAAAAATTGAAATACATTTAAGGTCAAAAAAGCAACCTATTTAAGTGTAAAGAACGATTTTTGAACGTTATCCGAGGTATTTATAGTTGAATTAAAACTACTTATGAACATTGAAACAGAATTTTAAGAAGCTATAATTTTCTGTAAGGAACGAAATATGTAAGTAAGTGAAAAACATAAAGAGATGTTTCATCACATCTAAATATTAATATCAATAAGTAACGACTGTGGTTGAAATTACTCTATATGATATTCAATATATACTGAAACGTAGGACACCTTAGTAATATTTTCTGTTTCATTGCTACCTTTCGAAGTTTATAACTAGGTTTATTTACCATATAAAATAGCCGTAATTCTGCCTGTACTAATTTGGTGGCTGGTTTCAAACAATTTCTCTTAGATAAAGCTGAGAGCGGACAATAATGTCCAGTTATCTTTTTGCCATCAACAGTAAACACGTATGCCAACCCTTGGACCATACGTTTCTTAGTCTTTCGAAAACTGTCTGGATACATCATTTATCCGAATAAAAAGATTATAAAAATTATCAGTTTCCAAGAATTTTGAAAAGCAGAACAAAACATAGTTGGATTTAAAAAATAGATTCCTCTATTGAATAAGAATTAAGTTCTTAAATGTTGCCACCTCCCTCCCCCCTTTCCTCCGCCACCCTATCCAAATATAAAATGTTCCTGTTGAATGCGAAGCGGAAACAGCTCCTTACTGGTTTAATTCATATGAGGGATAACTAAGAACAGCCAGAGAAAACGAAACGTCAACAAGCCCAAGACATGCTGATAAAGTGTGAGTGCAAATGATGCAGGTAATGGAAATGTACAAAATAAGAAGAAATAAATATTTCCTAATTATGAAAGTGATGAGTTGCTAAAATTAATCATTTAAAATATGATGGGCACCGCAAGTTATGTTACGTACATTATAATACGTTCAAAATGTTCAAAGTGTTAGAAATAGTAATACCTAATACTAAGGCTCTTAAAAACATAGAATATTGAAATCTAATTCAAAACACAATTAACAAGCCAGGTTCAAAAGTGACCCAAGTATAGACACCTGATTAACGTTGAATATTGTTATAGACAGTTAATAGAAATGACTATCTCAATTTCAATTCATAGAAGGAGCGAGGGAGATAAAAATGAAAATATCCAAAATCATCAAGATTTGTATGTTTTGGGGTCATAGAGACCAGTAATGACAATCGAAGTTCAGATCCCATTGGAATATAAAGTGGTGAATAGGAAAAGTGAAAAATGAAATGCCCAAAAATAATGAGATTAAATTTGAATCTGTAATTTTTCATATTCGGGGTATCAATAATAGCCCATAAGACCGTGCTACCCCTTGAACGTGGTGAGATGATGAGAATGGGGTATTGCAGTGGTTCCCAACCTATTTTGGTTCCCGAATCACGCAATAAATAGCAAAATTGTTCGATTGAATATATTTTAAGTGTAATGCAGTAGGTTTAGTTTAAGAATATTACAGTAAGTGAAACACGTATTTTGAATTGGCAAACAATTAGTTGAAGGGGCATAATTAAAAGAAATAATGGGATGGATGAGTAAATGGATCAGTAGAAAATTTCTACAATCACGGAAGCAAAGTGGATACATTTCCTGATCCATGACAATTTCTGCACGGTACTTAATTTTTAACGCAACGACTGCCGAAAATACAGCTTTGTATAATTAAGATGTTGCACATGGAATAAGTATCCTTTGAGTATTACTACTGACAATACGTGTCATGACACAGTGTATTCAACCAGTGAAATTGTCGATATATTACTCGTTTTAGGGGAGTGTGGAAGAGCGTATCATGCCGAGAGCGATAACCTACTACCAACGTCATCCTTCGTTTTTGTGACTTTTTCCCTGTGAAATTAGTGGTAATGACATGTATGATGCGCTATCTGAAATAAAGTCATCAATACGATAAAGTTTCATGGGGGTGAAAAATGAGGTTGCCATTAAAAAGTAAGGACTTTGTGCTTGCATCTTGGAAATATGAGCTTAAAAGCTCAAAATAAAGCATGTATGGAATGTCCCTCTCGAAATCCTACATCTTATCTCTGAACTTTTTTCCGTTACCTGCCCCCCCACCCTTCAAGGATGTTTGGCCGTACTGTTTCAGATTAGAGATCCTGTATATGTATATTTGATTAAGCTTTATACATCTATCCAGCTTAATTAATTAGGAAATAAGTTTATAAGAAAGTAAATGCATTCACTTTACACCACATAGTGTCGCAGAACTTAGAAAGCGCATCTCAATGAGAGCGTCTCGCGATAACATCAGCTCTTCTGTCAACAACCTTAAACTGTAAAGTGTGTGACTGAGTAAGGGATGAGTGTTAACGATACAATTTAACGGAAGGGAAATTCATGGAAAGGGTAGCGCCTTAATTAGATATTTTGAACAATTGCCATCTGATTTTGAAGCGACCTACAAAGGGATGGTATTTATTGTCAAAATGAATCAATTACTTATTAAATTAGATGTTCGCTCTACGGCTATAGGGAATTATTATTCGATTGTTATAATTCTTCAAAGTGAACAAAAAATATATTTTTAGTACCTCGCCGAACAACGGAAATAATTTGTCTGATGTTAACATCTGATACGACTCTTATTCCATCAAGTGGTAAATCAGTATGTTTTATGCTTTATATTCAAATATTTTGAATAACTTTGTTCATAACCTCCTGCTTCATCGTGGCTAAATCAATGAACAGGCAGTCATTTAAAATATTTGTAGAAACAACATTAAAGATGGTGTCATAGAAAGATAATGAGATTAGTAGTAGTATATCCTTTCGCTCCTTTGGGAACATAGGGTATCTGTGAAACATTTGCACCTAACTCTATTCGTTGCCAACTTTTTAACATCTTTCCTGGTCTTTCCACACTCCTTCGCCTCCTCCACAATCGTCCTCTTCCAGGTAAGTTTAGTTCTTCATACTTTTCGTTTACCTTGTGGATTCCAGTCTAATTATTCCTTCTCAACTGACTCTTCATTCTTCCTCAAGCAATGTCCTGTCCATCTCAATTTTCTCATTTTTATCTGTTCCTCTAGTTCTGTCTCACCACAGGCTTCCTATAATGCAGAGTTACTTATTGTTTCAGGCCATCTTATACCAATTATTTTTCTTAAACAGCGATTTATGAATATTTGTAATTTCTTTGTATTTTGATTTGTTACTTTCCAGGTTTTACATCCGTAGAGCAATACTCATTTGACATTACTATTAAATATACGAATCTTGGTTTTCTTGGAAATATTTTTGTTCTTCCAGAGGGTATATAGTTTGACAAACGCTCCGTTTGCCTTTTTAATTCGTGTTTCGACGTTTTCTGGGCCTCCTCCGCTTGTTGTTACTATACTTCCTAGGTAAGTGAACTAATTCACTGTTTCAATTTCCTCCTTGTATTTTTGCATTTGTATTTTTTGGCTTAGTTTTGAGTTTATCCGCATGTCTTTAGTTTTCATGATGTTAATTTTTAATCCAACTTTTGCTGCTTCTTTCTCTAGGCAAGATACTTTCTCAGTCATGTCTTTTAAACTCTGTGAGAGGAGGCATATATCATCTGCATAGTCCAAGTCTTCTAGCCTTCCATATAAGCCTCACCTTATACCTCGTCTTCTATTGTATGTAGTTCTCCTCATCACTTTGTCCAACAACACAAGAAATAGGATTGCGGCCAAAATACATCCTTGTCTCACCCCACTTGTCACACCGAAGGCTTCTGCGAGAATCCTTTTGTGACACTTATATTCTCTGTACATTTCTTTTAATGAGTTGAGAATTTTTTCTGGCATTCCATACTGTTCTAATAAATGAGATTAATCAGACTTAATGTTATTAAGACAACATAATATATGTCCAAAAGACAGAAAGAAGAAGTTTAATTTAAAACAAGACACAAAATTTCTGTTAGATTAGGATATAAATAACTGAATATATCCCGAAAGTTGGGTACGAAAAGTCATTTTGAATTATAATTATTCTATTTTTTGGGTGACAGTCTACACGAGGGTGATCCAGAAACTGGCAACACCCCTTTAATAGCATAGGAAGAAAATTGAATGCGGGGGATGGGGAGGAAGAAGAGGAAAGCAGGTAAAGATCAATAAGGGCCCCAGTTTATAATTTCAAAGATCCTACCAGGTAATCATCTGAAAGAGATACAGGCAAAACGCCAGAAAACCTGTATGAGGTAGGTCGGGTACCAGTTTAGAAGGCCGATCAACGGACATCACTTATCAAAAGCTCAAGATCTGTGAACCCGGAACATACATCTCCCGAAAGAGGCTGAGGTGCCTCAGCATGTGAGAATCTTAAAAAAACCAGAGATAGAACGAGGTATCTACGAAGGTAAGTACCATCATCACTCTGACACCTGCGAGAGCTAAGATAAGGTCCCACAGGAATGTCTCCTTCACACGTGTCGAAAGTGGAACATGAGGAAAATTAGTCGCGAAGCTGAATAGATAACGTGAACAGCTTAGTTGGAGATAAAAATAACGTGTTTCTCAATTAAAAAGTATCAGATTAACAAAAAACTTCCTCGTATTAACACTACTTCTATATCTTGAAAGAGAACGTTTTGCACGAAACATAAAATACCTTTTTAAAAATATGAATATAATACAGAGATAAATGTGATTAATATGGGAATGAGATTATCGGAAACTATTAGTAAACGAAACATTTCATCTTCTTCAGTTCTTTCTAGAAATAAATTTTAAATGTGGTGACGTAGACAATAGTTGACTTGGAAACAAATAAATAAATTATGCGTAATTTGGTTATAGTAGAACGAGATTTAAAAGCGAAAAAGTAAATTAAATACTAAACAGTAATTTTGTAGAAGTTATTAAATGTTTTTACGGCAGTAAGTTTTATATCTGAATTATCTATAGAGCAATAAAAATCATTTAATTTATTCTATTTTTTATTTCTTTCTTAAATTTCTTTTCATTTAATCTCTTAAAAGCATTCTACTTCGCCCACTACCAATATTGCTTGGGAAAGGCTAATGGAGATATGATGACCGAAAATTGCAAATCTACGAAACTTCCCTGGATTGTAAAGTGAAGGAAATACATGGCTAATCGGTAGATTACTGAAAGAGCATTTCCATATTAATAGTTTGGATCAATTTGTTGGAAAATGTTAGTCGCTAAGACATCACACAGAAAATTATAATACGTATTCTTTATCGTTTTAACCATCACACAATAGCGGCGCTTCATTGTTCTTTTATCGGCAACTACCATAATCATAGCTAAACATTAACAACTGCTCAGGGTGACTCATGGAATCCAACTGAAACCAGTTTGATTAATAATTCAGGGGCACTGTTCACAGTCTGAAAACAATCAATGAACCAAGGTTGATTCATTGTATCTGCAGTAATCTAAAAGTTGGGAGGAGAAAGTTTTTGCTTAGACGCAATAAAATAACTAAGTTAGAGCAATATCTTCCACTTTCGTGACTGAATGAAGTCATTGCCCGGACGTTTATATTGTGGTTTGCGTGCAAGTATCGTGAAAGCGACAATTACATTTCATTGACTTAGTCAACAGAGAGTATTTATCACTTGTAATCGTATTCATTACTACTTGTCAACTGCAACAGCATCAAACACTTGTACTTATTTTTGAAGTTTAGATATAAATAGAAAAAATGTACTAAATCATTCTACGTCAATTTCAAGATAAACCAGAACAGATACGACATGATGCAAAGTTTTAAGCTTGGTTCGTCATCTTGATAGCCTGCGTCAGGGCTCCTTCCAATCGCATAGGTGTTCTCAAATTCTATCATTTCTTAATATATTATTCCATTTATTCTTCAACTTTCTCCTGAACACCACACTTCAGGGGGTTCTAATTGCCAGTTTTTCACTTACTTCTATCTCAATTTCAATTTAAGCGACATTTTCTTTATTTTTCAATGTTTGATAATCTGTAGGTTTCTCTTCTTTAAAAAAATGGTCTCTTAGTTTGAGCTACTCTGCTTTTAATGTTTCTTTTCTTTGTACATCACTGGAAATTTGACATTCAAATGACGAAATTACTTCGACTCTTCCATCAAATCTGAAATTATTTTTATGATCAGTTTTTCCAATAGTTGCTAACCATGAACTCTGTTTTCCATTATATTTTATTACACTTCTTTTGGAGAAAGTTATTTGCATTATTCCTAATTTTATTTTAATTGCTGTAGCAATTTTTTCTTTTAATTGCCTCATTTCTTCTTCAAAATTTAAATAGACTCCTGCGAATGTTAAAAAGAAACTTTTTCTCGGAACCGTTGTGGATACAGCACTGAAATTTACACAGCTAACTTTCAATCCTATGTTATTTTGTGTAGAAGCAGAATAAATTATTTATTATTATTGGATTTTTAATTGTTAATTTATTTATCAAAATATGAATTTATACAAAATTTTAGAAGCTTTATAAAAAAAATAATCCAAACTATTTATTTTGTATCCAGACACATACCATAAGGCTAAAAATACGTTGTGAAAATTTCAGTTCTGTATCCATAATGGTTTTGAGAAAAACATACCTATTTTAACATCGGCAAGATAGGGCCTTCCAACTCCCTTTAAGTTTAATAGAAGGGTCTCAATCTTGCCGAAAACTGTTTCCGATATCGCCTTTTAAATTCAGTGCTTGATTAAAATTATAATAATTGTGTAATATTTAGTGATGAATGAGATTTAATATCAGCCAATGAATTAAGATATTGTAATTTAAACAATATCAGAAACTCTATGGGAATTTGAGGAAGCACGAACTACAGTACGCATCCTTTGGATTTTATTTTCGAATTAAATAAATTAACGGAATAATATAAATAAGCTAGTGTCGTATATGAAACAGGGCGTATGCTTCGTAGATCCTGTTATCTTGGTAAAACAATAGGTAAGCTTAAAACCAGAACAATAAAACATTTTGTAAATTCAAATAATGTAAAACTATGTCATTTTTAATTAGTAGTCATTAGCTTTAATACTGTCGTTTTTCGCTACAGGGTGTTCTGGGGTAGTTTTTATCAAAATCAGAACTTATGAGAGGTATTATTATCCATAAAGTCTAAAGTAATGTAACCTACATACAGTTTGTGTCCCAATTCACGCACTTTATTCGAGAATCTGGATCACGGTATATCAATCATCGATCCCAGATCTCGTTGCCACAAGGGTTCCGAATGATGATGCGAAGTTGTCCCACGCTTTTGTATGCATCAGGAAAGTTACAAACGCAAATTCGAAGAAGCATTTGCACCGTGATCGCTGTGAAATACACGGAACTTTCTTGTCATCTTATATTAGACAAAGAATTAAGTATTGCGTCTTCCATTTTTGCATTTTATTGTATAGTAAATTTTAATATTATTTCGCTACATCATTTTGACTGGAAATTGGGACTACATTATGCTGCGTGGGTCTGGTCTCCCATCTGCAACAGCCGCTTTAAGGTTTCGGTGGAAATGTTTATTGTTGTTGTTCTTGTTGAATTCAGTCCTAAGATTCATCTGACGCATCCCTTTTTATTTTTACATAACTACCACATCCTCCATAATCTCATTAGCGTATTCCATCTTTCCCCTCCCTCTTCTTCTACTACCATAGACACTTCCCTTTAATTCTAATTTTACAAGACCCTCAAGTCACAAAATGTAGCCTATTAATCGATCCCTTCTCTTGGTCAAAATCCTCTATATTGTTCTCTCTTCTCCTATTCTGCTTATGACTTCCTGGCTATTTTATCGAGCCACCCATTCTTCTATAGAACAATATTTTGAAAGCTTCTATTCTTTTCCTTTCTGCAACTCTTATCGTCCAAGTTTGGCACGCATATAAGTCTACACTTCATGTGAACATTATTAATAATGATTTCCTAATATTCGTACTTATATAAGCCGCAAGTAAATTCCTCTTTAATGCTTACGCCTTTCTTGCGTTTGCTATCCTACTCTTTATGTCTACCGTCCCTATTTATATCGCTGCCCAAATAGCACAATACATTAACTTCCTTAAAAACATCACTTCCGAATCTAACACCCTTCGTTATTTCATTAGTTCCCATACAACAGTCCATCACCTTCGTTATTCCTCTATTAATCCTTATTTTGTACTATTTCGCAAGAACCTCGTTCATACAATTTATTACACTTTCCAAGTCTTCTTCTGACTCCCCTAATACCAAAATAAGGTCTGCAACCCCTAGGGCTTTTTTCTTCTTCATACGGTATGATTATTTTTTCAAATTCCTATTTAACTTTCTTCATTGCTTTTTCTATATATATAAGATAAAGAGCTTGTGTGACAGACTACAATCTGCATCCTTTCTTGATTCATGCATTCATTTCTTGTACTTAATTTCAAATTTCTGCTGGCTACCTTCTGTACTACGAGTTTTCTTTCTGGATATTTTATTCCTGGCCCTTCAAAATCCTTAGTAGTGTCAATATTGTCTTCCTACTTTCCTCCTAAAAACAAACTGATCTTCTCGTAACTCGCATTATATTTGGCGTTCCATCCTCTTATATACTATTTTCGTTAATATTTTGCACACATTAGATACTAAACTATTTGTTCTGTGCTGTTCGCTTCTATCAGCCCTAGTCTTCATCGGTATAAGTATGATTATGTTGTTTCTAAAATCGTCTTGTATGCTTCCGATTTCGTAGAGATAAATCTCATTCCATGATGTAAAATAATAATTAAATTTGAGATTAAGTAGCTAAATTACAAAAATCAATATCTTGGGCTATACAATACATATTACTTTTCTTGTTTCATACACCGTAAAACATTGGTTTTTATTATAATTTACGTAATTAAATAAATTTTATTCATGAAACTACGATAGCACTTATTAATTTTGCAGTATATAATTTTATTTATATTTTATTAGAGATTTGTTCATTACTTGAACTATCTTATTGAACAGACGGTGAACTGTAGACTCTCTACTGAAGAGTTGAGAGAAATTTATCTTGAATTGAACCGATCAACCGGTAAAATAAGAATTACGTAGGTAATTAATGGAATAAAACATGTGCAAATGAAGTCGGGATGTTTGAATATCATTCATAGACGCAATCAAATACACTCATGCGTCAACACAAGGACGTCGCGGTTGAATCAGCTAACAAATCCGTTTACAGAACCATTATATTTTGCAACGAACAAGAGGCAAATTGTCCTTCATTTATCTAGCTTAAAATATTTTATAGCTTATTTTTATTATTATTTAAATGGCTAATATAATACTAATAGCATAGTTTTAATGAAAATACTAAGATTTAGCTCTCTCTTCAACAAGTAGGACGCTAGTTTTATGTGCGTGGTCGTCGCATGTTAATGAACCGTTGTTCCTCTCGAAAGTTTAATCGTGAAAATTGAGTTGAATCAGCTCTCTCTAGAACTGTTTTTACGTCGGTTGACATAGACTTGCCTTCAGCAGGTTTTTGTTTTTACAGTATTTAATTATTTGGCGTAATCTGTATATATATATAATCTTAATTGAATTAATAACTCAATTCATTTTTTACGTTATTAGCTGTTAGGTCAGTACCCGAAACGAAACTTTGACACTATAATTTTGTTATGGAAACTAATTTTGGGGAGGGGGGGTGTTTTAAAAACGGGTAACATGCACCGTTAATACCCGAAAGTACTATGTGTAATAATTTCGGAAGGAAAATCAAATTTACCATAATAATTAAATATAAACATAATAAAAACAGTATAATGATGAGCTGAGTAACGAAATTGTTGAAGATAAAATGGAAAAACACAATTCAGTCTCGACCATAAGTTTCTAATAGATCAAATATGGTTACTCGGTGTACGAAAATTAATTTCTTAATCATATTTCAATATAATAATTATGGATCTACGAAAACGCAAGAAATTATGAACTAATTCGTTTCCTTTCACTAGCCTGGGAAATATTCAGTTATTTCATAATAATGCATTCAGTTTCTTAGGAGTTCAACATACCTCAAAATATATCATGTAAATTTTATAATAAAAATTTTTGACCGTTTATAAATTATCTTGTTCGTTTCATTCCAGCATGGTTAGGTACTTCTTGGCATGCTAAGAGTTTTTAAACATAGTAATGAAGCGCATGAGGTAAAAGCTCCTGGGAGAGTCCCTAGCTACAGTTGAGAATTTGCAATGTTACTAATGCGAACGCAAAACGATGAAACAGTTCTCTTTTCAAGACGTTGGCATTGCTTATTTCTTAAGATACTGTCTACTTGAAGGTATTCCCCACTGTTGCCTCCTCCCTATAATGGAAGTAAGTGATAGAAATGTAGAGAAAGGCATGGGTTAAATAAGTCAGAACAAGTTAGTAGTTAGTAGTAGAAAGATACTAATGGCTTTCACCTAAATGCGAATCGAGGAAAAGCCTACAGAAATCTGTGTCAGGTAGGTCGACGTCTCTGCACCGAACGCCCTTCTGGTGACCAGAACTGATTTGCTGTGAGGACGCAGCATTCCTGACTCCCTGCCTCGACCAGGTATGACTTACTATGCCCGCTACTTCGTTTTCGCGGAACGTGGACAAATAGCTCTTTTTATCTTGCCCTAAAAACAAGTACAAAATTTTGATTTATTGAATATATAAAACCTACGGTATAATTTATGTATATATTTTATTTTAGTATCTAAGCATACAAATAAACATTTACTTGTTAAGTGGAAGTCTTGCATCCGATTCCCGGTTCGGTCGCAAATTTTCCATTTTGATCCTTTCATTCAGTTTCATAGCCTTTAATGCTGAGCTGAGATTGAAGGAATTTCTTCTGTTCCTGCTATTAACGTAATTTTTAATTTTGCCTTTATGGGAACCATCCATACCAAAATACTTTGTCATCTAGTCACCGAAAATTAGATCACACGATGGACAATAATATTCATTATAAATAGTAAATCAATCAACGTATGTTTTTCAAAACAATTACATCAAATAAACTTACGACAAATTAGGTAATTAACTTTCTCAGGTATTTTCTTCAAATTAAAATTTTTATGAACCAAAGGAAGCCTTATATATAAAAATCTAAACTTGATTGCCTACATTTGTTGAAGCTGTTACCCATTTTTCATGCTTTATCGTGTCAAATTGTGGTTATTTCTATCCAGAGTATTAGTTTTTGTTTAAAAGCGTTAATTTTAACCTTCATGTAAAAATATGTTCGTTATTCCCACATGGTCTTATTAAGAAACGCCAGAGCTTGTAGATGATCAGGAAGAAATGTAACAGTATTGCGCCATGTGTCGTTACGGAGAAAGACAGCGAACTTTGATTGTTGTGTTATAAGGAAAGTTAGTAATTGCTCTGTTAGTTCAAGGAATCTTGAGAGCATTAATCCTCGTGACAACCACCTTATATGTGAGAGTAAAGGTCGTTGTGAGTGAGCAACTTCCTTCAGCCTCGTCCACACAAACCGCGCAAAGCATTCCCAAATAATTGCAACTGTTTAGAAATCCTTTGCAAGCTTGACGTGAAGATGCTACTGCCTAACTCAATAGTAATGACCCATTCCTAATTTGTTGTTGTTGTGGTATTACTCCTAAGACTGGTCCATGATAAAATATCCTGCGCAACTCTTTTCATTTCTACTTAATTATTAGATGCCACATTCTCACTAATCTTCTTAGCGCATTACATCCTATGCCAACATTTTCAGTTCTTACCTCACACACTTTCCTCAAATGCTAATTTTACAAGACCCTCGTGTCTCAAACCGAGGCCTATTAATCCATCCCTTCTTTTGGTGAACGTCCTCCAAATTGTTCGCTCTTCCCCTATTCTGTTTAGAACTTTCTCGTTACTGATTCTATCCACCCTACTGATGTTCAGCGCTCTTCTGTATGACCACATTTCAATGGCTTCTATTCTTACCCTTTCTGCAACTCCTACCGTCCACGTTTCGTACCCATATAACACCACACTCCTACTTTATATAAAACTATTTTTAACGTATTTTCCAGCTTATTCAAAATATATATGTGAATTTCTCTTAGCCCTTATTCTCTGCCCATCATAAATCGTGCAGAATCAGCAAATAACGAGTTGAGTAAAAAATATCTGTAACTTCACAATCGTAGTAGAACGTGGTTTCTTCAGCGATTGCAGTAAGAAATAAATTTCTAGAATGAGCATCCACTTGGAGAGTAAATTGTCATCTTTTTTTAAATAACTTTATTTACAATATTTTCTGACATATTTTCAAGCGTAAAATTATTCATTTTAAAGTTTCATATTATTATGTAAATAATGTTTCATAGTAACGTGGTCATTTTTGGTTTCCTTGTTGTGTGCAGTTGTTTGGATCGTGAATGTTGCTTTCATTGTACTTCTGAGCAAGTGTGGTTATTTTGACTTTTCCGCAAATCTATTATCTGTAACTACGATCGATTTCTCTTGCTTCACTGGAATGAGTCAGTATGTTCCGCCAGTCGTGCTCTTTTCAATTTCTAACATAAACATTCGTCTACTTTTCATTTGCTTAAATGCGTTTTAAGGAAAACGTGGAAACATTTTTCTGCCTTAAGACGCTTCACTTGTCTATGACATTATACAACATTTATCATCTTAATTTTTGTTTAAGGCGGTTCAATACCTTTTTAGTCGCCCAAACACTCATTCGAAGGAAACAAAATACTAACCAAGGATAGAACTGGCTACAATCGATCGGAAATATAATGCTAACAATAACAATATATCTTAGATTATTATTAATTAATTAATCAAAAGCCAAATAAAAGAAAGATAGACAGTGAGTGTACTAAATTGTATAATGGCCTTTATTGATAATCGTAACGTCTGTCTAAATTATTGTCATGTTATTGTAGTAAACTATAGTTAAGTTGCGAAATAATATTCATTATTAAATTAATCTTTTAAAAAATGTTAAATATATTATATAAAATACTTTTTAAATTAAAAATTCAGAAATAATTTAAATAGGAAAGACAAAAAACCTTACGGAGGTAAGGAAAGTCAAATTGTTCCCGAGGAGTCAAAGATAAATGAATTAAAATATGGGGGATACATTCCACATAATGTTTAAATCGATTCCACTTCTTATAACTACAAAATTAGTTTAAGAAATATATAGCCAAAATTCTATTAAAATATATTCCATTTTTATAACTACTTTTCCTCACAATTTGGAAATAATAATTAAAAGCACAATCAATTTATAAACTGCTTATATATATATATATATATATATATATATATATATATATATATATAAATGACGGTTTAGAACGTTCTACGCCGTTTTCCGACACCTAACATCCCCTCTTCTCAGATATTTCTCTTTCCGTTATTTCTTTGTCTGTTCCCTCTCGCCAACTTCTTCTCAGTGTCCCTCTTTTATTTTTGCGGCGTGGCGTCATTAACAATATGTGCTTTGGTATTCTATTTCCGGGCACTTATTGCACGTGACCAAATCAGATGTGTTGTTTTGTTTTGATGTCATCTACTATCGTATGTTATACTGCCATTATCTCCTTATTTTCTTATTCTTTATTTTTCCTTTTTTATTTTCCTGTAGCTCTCCTCCAGTGGTACATTTCTCCGTTCTGTTATTCAACTGTCATACCTCACTTCCGTAAGTTGTTAAAACTTTTTGCTATGATATGGTATATAGTATTTTTATTTGTTTTAGAAATCCCTGATCACATAGTATGCCATTCAACATCTCCTGCCTTGTACTATCCGCTCTCTTATGCCCTCATCTAGTGTTTCATCTCTAGTTATTTTCAGTCCTATGTATTTATATTCCTCACGGTTTTATTCACTCGTCCGTCCTCCAGAACTACATTTTCTTGTGCTCCTCCTTCACTTATGCATTCTGTTATTGTTATATTAACCTGCAACCAAAATTTACTAAATTAATTACTTAACTCTTACAAAACAGCCGTATGAGCGTACCCTATTATTTGATAGAAGTGGAAACACGACAACATGAAACAAATTTTTCTGATACCACGCCACCCAACATTTCCCCAATATTCACGTATATTTGATTTATATTTTTAATAATGTAATGCAATTAAATTATTATTTCAACTAACTAGCTATTCATCTCAAATTTACATTAAAAACTAGGTATCAACATTGAATATATTCAGACAAAAAATTAGTGAAACATAACAAACTATAATAATTATACCTCACTTCCATAAGTTGTTGAACTTTTTGCTATGGTATCGTATATAACCTTGTTTATTTTTTTAAAAAATTGTCTTTTCGGTTCTTTAATTACTGTATTCTTTGGCTCTACTATAATATCTTTGGAATGTTATAATTTTTGTGCATTGTTATTCAGTTCAACCTGAAAAGGGTCAGGACCGTAACATGTAGTTGATTATAATTAATTAGTTATGTTACATTAATTTTTTGTCTATTTTTGGCCTTATTTAAACTCATATTAAACTTACAGATATTAATAAATATTATATTATATTGAATATATTCAACTTGTATGAAGACTAAAAAGAAACTCAAATAAATTTCAAATTAGAACCATAAGAGTGAATATAAAAGCAACGGGAGTGTTTCCTTTATATCTTAATCCTCTCTTCCTTGACTTCTCTGAAACGAATTGGCTTCCCCTACCCATATAGTTGTTTTAACTTATATTTTTACATCAAATTGAATTTATACGTATAACCGGTAATAAAATTTAAAAATTATATTTAATCAACTAATTCAAGATCTGTAATCAATTTATTAACAAATTTATTTCACATTCTCTTTTATTGAGTGCGCTACAGGACAATCATTAAAGTTATTTCGATGTGTAATTTTTCGTCAGAAATTTAAAATATAATGAAACTTTCAAAATAGCTCCACACTTTGCGCCACTGCTAATGATGTATTTGGGAAAATCATGTTGCAATAGTGGTATTATGTTTGGAAATTCGAGGAATTTCATTAAAATGAGACTTTCGATATCTGGTAAATTTTCGATTGGAGGAACCATAATATATAAGAAATTTCTACATTAGTTCATCACGATTACTTCCATCTTTCAAGAAGTGTCTCCGTCATGGCTTCATTTTTCATTTTGTTGGAAAATATATTTATAAATGAAGCACTAACACCAGCAACAGATTGTAGATCCATGCTCACCAACACAATGTTGACAAGTATCTAGAAACAAATTGGTAGCAAGTTGACGACGTTTATGAGTTTGTAACGATTGGGAGGAATTCTTCTGTCTTTGAGTTTTCCGAGCGATTGTTGAGTGGTAATTGGTGGCTCCAGAAACATTTAAACAACGACCTAACCCACTGTGAGCTTGCGGAAACATTCTTAGTTCCAAAATCAGTAAGAAAGCAAAAGGTCCGTAACATCACTATCATATCAGTGGAACGACTGATCTGTGAAAACAGAATTCCATATTGAGTTGTGCAGTGACCCAAAACAGGTCCGTGAAGCGCCTGAGTCGGGCAGCGACCCGGCAGGCCCAGAAGGCCACTTTCTCTCCGCGTCCGCGTCCACATCGTGTCGTGTCACTGACTCCACAACACGTGGTCGCTTTTCCTGTGGAGGAAGGTTCATTGACGCAGTCACTGCGTGGCTCGGTTTCCCTAACTCCTCAAGGCTAACGGCTCAAAGCACGATTGCCTACATTCCAGCAACTCTGGAAACCGTCGATTACACACTTCTTGCTTATAACCAATGAGTACTTTTCACTCACATCACACCAGAACTATTAACTACCGTCGACATCAATATCAAAACAATCTCTTGACGGTAGCAATAAGTTGAATTTAAAAAAAAAATATTCTGTTGTTCTCTACGAATATAAAAATATATTTCATAAATTTAATAATCTGTTGTTACCTCCTAAAGTTTGTTTATGCGCACAAGTCTCTAGAGACGTATAAATGGTCTATTATAGCATATAACTTATTTTAATTCTCTTATCTTGCGTATCTGATTTAACGGTCAGCGCTACCGCCTTGCTTCACAGATCTCTCGGGTTCAAATCCCAACAAGGGCAAGAGTATTTGTGCTGCAGAAAGGTCAAACCTCATGTAGACTGTTACCGAAAAGGACTGTACGACAGCACATATAATACTTAAATCTGTTTGTCAACTATAAAATTTACCTTTGTGCTATAGCGTCTCACTGGATTCTTATCGTTATAAATGTAACTAGAACTTTACACATTCTTCAGTTCATACAGTAAAGACTCTTGATTATGTTCCTCGATATCGTGTACATATTCTTTTTATAATCAACATTACTTGCTCAGATAAATCTCCCGAAAGAATGTCTCACTTCTTATCTTCAAAAGAGACTCTCTATGAATTCACTCTTGTTATTTTTAAATATTTGGTACTGGAAATGGAAAGTTACCCTTCAGTAGTTTTTTGTATATATTGAAACAGCAATAATATTTACAATTTCAATAAGCTAATATGGTAATTAGTGTAATTGTGACAATGAACAATAGGTGTTCGTCTTTTGAGTTTTGTGTTGTCATGTTGAGTCAGCAGTGGCTGCATTGAGGACATTCTATACTTTCGTACTGTTTGTTGCTGCTCTCTTGCTTCACAACTTAGGTTTGCAAGAAATTGCTGTAATTCACCACTACGAACGGAGTAGTCGTACTTGTATTTACTTCAATTATGTATAAATAAAATAATACCTTATGATCATTTTTGTACTAAATGACTGATTCAGATTTAGATGAATCGAAAGCATTCCTGTGGTTGGAATCAATCGCACTTTTGACGGATGTTTCATTATGAAAGTATGCACAATATGATTTTAAATAAATGAAAACAAAATTGTTTTTCTATAATGTATAATTTCTAAATAAATTTTGTAAATATATCAATTAACTGTTTTTTATTTGTAGGTGACTATGACATGTGCTTCTGTAAATATTAAATATTAAAAACAATTCGGAATCAAAATTAATAAAATATAATTGTAGTTTTTATAAAATGTAAAAAGAATGATACAGAACATTTGCCTCATGTAAGGATTATTAAAATAATTGTGAAAGTAGTTAAATATGACACGAAATCAGTTCAATAAATAAATTTAACAAACGTCTACTATTTTATTTATTTATAGCATTTATATATAACTTGAAATAGCTCCACTGTGTGGTCCCCGAGCTAAGATAATTGCTCACTCCTGGTCTATTGGATGTGAGAAGGTCTTGGTTTTCCCCAGGCTTTGGTACTAATATTATTTCATAAATTTTTAATGTTTTACGCCAATACAGTGATCTTTGTATACTATTAAATATTTATAAGTGCATAATGACACTTTTCTTAGGAAGTTCTTTGAGCATTTTTACGCTTACTTTTTCATGTCTAGCTATTGTCTAATCCTAATTTTTCGAAGTATAGTTAGACTTAGTGTTTCTTTCTGCTGATTTTTGTCCTACTGGTAGAAACATGTCTAAGACGTTCGGCAAAACGATTAGCTTGGTCCTTATTACCTTTAACTCAGTGACTTGGCGTTGGAATTTCATTTCAAATGCCTGGATTTGTTTTGCCTTTATTTTAACGTAGTTCCATGTAACGTTGTAATAACAACTGAGGTTCATGGAAAGTACCACTTTTCGTTTCTTTTAATTTTAATTTATATTTTTATTGGTTGTGTAATCTACTCCATGCTAATCTTCTCATCCCTACATAAGAAATACTGCCCACATGATTTTTATAACATGCTCTCTTGGAAATCCCCTTATATATGTCTAGCCCACACACTTATTCCCTTTAATACTAATTGAACGAGTCCTTCGTGAATAAAAATTAGTTTATCCCTTCTTTTAGTCAGTGTCATACATAACGTTCTTTGGTCACCAATTCTGTATAAGATCCGATCTGTCCATCTGACTTTTAACATTCCTCTGTAGCACCTCATATAAATGGCTTCGATTCTATTTTGCTGCAACGCCTTTGGAAATAATTTTCTAGTCTACAAACTTATATTTGATGTAAGGAATATATTCTGTTTTGCAAAAGATACGTTGCTTGTTATATCCGATCTTTTATATCTACTTTCCTTCTGCCATGAATGTTATTCAACTGTCCAGATAGCAAAATTTATCTCTTTTTTGGACTAGATTACTTTAGCTTTATTTGTATCATATTGGACTTTATTTTGAAGACGAAATTCAAGTCTTCTGCTCACTCCGATAAAATTACAAAATCTTTATTTCTTCTCCTTGAACTATTATTCTTTAACGTTTCTTCCTTCCTTCATATAGACGTATACTGGTTTATTTTGGTCTTGTAGCCTGGACTGTCGCTGTATTCTCAAATTCTTCTAACATTTCTTTCTTTGAACTATGAATTTATTTTATTTGGAGAGGGCTGGAGGTAACAGGCTACATGAACGTAATTCTGAAACAGGCAACTACCACTTAATTGCATAGGAAGGGAATGGAAAAGAGAGAATATGAAAGGTAGCCAAGGGTTTACTAGGGTCCCTGGGCTATAGTTTAAGGATCCTGTCCGGTGATTCACCTAAAAGAGATACAGAAAAACCCTAGAAACCCTGCATCAGGTTAGTCGGGTACGATGCTCACACCTTTCCGAATGACGGGAGAGGGGTTTGCAGTGGGGTCGCAGCATCCCCTTCAACCGTGTCTCCACCAATTTTAGGAGGCAGTTAACCGACTGATCCAATGGGATCAGCGAACAAAGCCCAAGGGCTTCGACCACAGTGAAGGTGCCTCGGCAAGTACGAACATTGAAAAAAAAACAGAGTACGAGGCATTCCCGACGGAATCAGGTGAGCCCCGCAGTTAATTTGGGGAAGACTCGTCTTGGAGAACCAGGCATCCCAAATGGCAAGCTCATTCTCTGTCTGTGGAGAAATATCTGTAAGAGAAGCTCCCACCGGCTTCTAATTGGTTCTTACATGTTTCTGCAAGCAGGTTGGTTTTGCAGCACATTGTAATATCGTAAGTAACCGTTACATGCTTAATTATATTCTTCTGGAATTTTTAGGCTCATATTTAGATGTTTGTTTTCACAGGAATTTTTTCATATAGCCAAGTGAATTTAAACACGAAATTGAAACAAATCATAGCCTTTAACATCTTAAAAATAATTCATCCCATTACGAGCACAAAATATGAATAATGATATATTTAATCATTTAGTAAGTAGCTATGGTACCTAATGTAACAAAAGCCACCCCAGGGGCTGTAAAAATAACTCTTTTCAGATAATAATTCACATTTGCTAACACAAAGATTTTCCTAGTGATAAATTCAGCTGAGTAGGGTCTCCTGAACAAGTATTAACATGTTCCTCATCTCCATTATGGTCCATGCGAGACACCAAATTCTTCACATGTAAATTTTCGGCTGAGGGAGGCAAGGAGCAAATATGATGTATTGCTAAATTTTAAGTATCAATATGAATTCACACTCTGAAAATTTAGCTTTTCCGAACTATATAATGAAATAATTCCTTTTTCCGTTCCGGTTTGAAACCCGAGAATGTTTTGTTCCTAATATTCAATATATTAGAGAATATCGATCTCCTTTTGCATATCTTAGAATAATTTTCACGATGTAATGAAAAGTGGTTGCGTCGATGAGACTGGATTCAATTATCGTATTTGTAGGTCTAATTTGAAAAAAGAGAAATCCGATTCTTACCTCGATCTGGCTCATTGAGTTCCGCGGAATAGCCATATTAGGAAGAGAAAGAACGGAACGAACTGACAAAGGAAAGCGTAACATCTTTAAACCTTTAACTTTCGTTGATACATAAAATTCCCAAATCGTAAAATTTCAGAGATGTAGTTTAAGTGAAGTTTAGTAAATGGTAGACATCATCAGAGATGAATGAGTTAAAAAATCAATTTTGGACCTTAGAGGTTTCTTTAGAAGTTATATAGGATCGTTGGTGTTGTGGTATTCAGCCCTTAGACTCATAAGATGCAACCCCCTATGATCACTTATTTTGCGCAATCTGCTTAGCGTATTCCATCATTGTCTCCCTCTTTTGTTGTTACCCCACACACTCCGCAAAATTGTTTTTATTAAAATCTAACATTATGCTTCCGGAACAAGCAAAATAAATATATTTCTGTCAGGTAGTAACTTCTTTGAAGATTTCATTAATAAAGACTGCAGCAAAGCTGCTGAACACTAACTGTGATGTATTGTAGCATAATAAGTGTGGTTGAGATGCAAAGTTTCCCACACGGGAGCAAGTTTTGCTCACAGGGCGAGAGTGTAAGTAAGGTACGCTCTCTCAGTGACCCTTCACTTTCTTGAGCACTTTCCACTAGCCTGGGATACCGTACTGTTACATTACAGCCGAGTCACGACAGAAAAAAAAACGATATTCATGGCGTCTGTCGTCTTCTTCCTTAGAGAACTGAAACCACAGATATCACGTACCAAGACCCTCGACCTGAGCGAATGGATAATTTTGTCCTCAAAACCGCCAACGTATCGAATGTAGCCAACACTTCCGTAACCACAGGCTGAAATAGTGAAACGTAAACATAATTAAAAGTAGATTAGTGAGGATGATATTTACAATCATCTCCGTAACACGAAGACGTCTTAAAAGACGCGTTTCTCTGTCTCGTAACGAAAAATTATATGTAGTATGCAGGAAAGTGGTTTCACTGTTGCTAGGAAGTCGTATCACGCAAATACTGCCATATATTTACAGTGGATTAGTGGTCGTTGATGAATATGTATAACTTTCTCGCAACTATACTATAACCATGACGCAACAGTTATTTGTGTCTTTAAGGTCTCTGTTAGAAAATTTCAATTGCATTAACATTGACCATAAAAATATATTTAAACTCATGTTGAAATTATAAATAGGAAACATATATGCCACAAGTTTTCGTGAAGTTTTTTTATTAACAGGCTACTTGAGGGAGATCCTGAAACAGGCAATTCCAATTTAAGGGAATTGAAAAGGGGGGATGTGGAAGGTAGATAAAGAAGCCAAGGGGTTGACTAGGACCCCGGGGCTATATTTTAAGAATCCTACCTGACGGTTCACCTAAAGATATGCAGGGGGAAAGCCCTAAAAAACCTGCATCAGGTATGTCGGGGTATTGGGTACTATTCTCATCCCCTTCCGAATGACGGGAGACGAGTCTGCTGTGGGACCACAGGATTCCCTTCTCTGCGTCTCCACAAGTTCCCTGGAAGCAGTTGGCCAACTGATTCAATGGGATCAGCAGCAAATATTACTGTATGCCGAAGTCTTCTATCCCCAATACATGCACACCCTAAAATATGTTAAGGTGCCTCGGCATGTGATAACCTTGAAATAAAAAGAGAGTACGAGGCATTCCCAAAGATGAGCCCCGCAGTTAATCTGGGGAGAAATACCTGCGAGAGAAAGCTGCCACAGGCATTCCTCTTTTTGTGTAACAATATGAAATATTTTATATAATAAATCTGCTGTAAAATGGCCGACGATTTTATATAAAGAAAAATTGAGAATGTGTAAGGGCTTTGTAACCGAGAATCTATAAAAAAAATCATTTATAAGTCTGTTAACTTCATATATAAATAAATGTATTTTAAAATCTATAAAACCCAAAATTTTTATCTAAAACGTCTCTCTTTTTGGGATTCTGCCCAATGGAAGTAACCTTCAATTTATCCTCAATGCGGATTCGCACGGAGTAATTCCATCCGTGCCTAAAACCACTAGTATTATTTTCTTCACACTGCCCTAGGCAATTGCATTCTTCCTTTGCCGATGCAAATCCGGATTTAGGCCCCTCAGGAACGGGATGTGACGGTTCGGCGCCTCAATGCACGGTCTTTTCGAAGCAACCCGTTTTTTGATTTAGATTGAGTTAATTCCACAGCCCTCGGCTGAATACATAAGGTACGCCATTAAATTACAAATATTTATTAGAAACTATTTTACGTTAATCTCCAATTAATTACACTTAGAAGTCTTCCATGTTGTAACTGAAAGCTTATATTAACACAGTATACACAAAATTAAAATTAATAAATATATTACAAATCACATGTAAATCAAAAGACAAATAAAATAATTACTGGCATAGACCATTATTAATAAAACATCAGGATTGTATCAATATGATTTTTGAAAAATATTTTTATGACATAGCTTTATCACTTTAAAATTTACAATAAATAAAAAGACAGCCAAAAAGTCAACACATAAATTTATCACTATTTATGCGAAAGTCTACATTTTGAGACTTCCACAGGCGTAAAATTTAGCAATACATCATATTCAATATTTTTTATGGTCGTAAATAAATTGAACGATTGAGTGTGTTATGGGAGAAAACAAATATAATTTAGCTACTATTCTGAATTCGTCTGGTGGCAGCTATATGGAGGACGTTGACCAAGAGAAGGGATAGATTAATAGGCCACGTTTTGATACACGAGGGTCTTGTAAAATTAGCATTAGAGGGAAGTGTGTGAGGTAAGAACAGAAGGAGGAGGCAAGGATAGAATACGCTAAGCGGATAAGGAAGTTATGAGATAATGAAAAGGCTTGTGCAGGATAGGTTAGCATGGAGGGTTGTATCAGACCAGTCTTAGAACTGAATTCCACAACAACAACATCCTAAATATTTTTATGTAGTTTTTTAAAGTCTTGGACCTAAAAATGAGTCAGGAACGACGCGGTTTTCAGTTCACTTTATATATTTTAGCTACCGCTTATTTACGCTGATCACATAAAAACTAATAAAAGTAACAAAATAATAATAAGAAAAATAAGTAAAATTTTCGTTGTATTTTTCTAATATTAGCACTCTTTTGTTACAATTAGAGATGGTGGAAATCATGTAACTAAATTTCAGTAAGACCATGCCAAAAACTGCAACACATAAAAATTTTGTTTAATACTTATTATTATATTATACATAATATATTTGATTAGAGTGAGTGTTCTTACTATGAAGTCATTTGCGAAATACTTATTAGCCAAATTCGTAATGTGTCAGTCTGGCAATCGTTCCGGTAATCATGACCAAACCAGAGTTGTAGCGCTAGTAAAAAAAATAGATAACATTTAACGTCAATGTTTATCATCAAGTTGAATTCAGCAATGTTGAAAGTCAGTCACGTGATCGTAAATAAGTGTTATTTTCCCAATTTGTTATAATTTACGTTTAAAATTTTTGGTAGCATTCATTCTAAATTATTTGCAGTACTCACCAGTGAGCAGCATGTTCCTTATACCTGAATGTCTGAATTAGTTAAAAATTTGTATCCAAATGTGGCCCCTGTAAAAATTTCTTGCAACTTTGAATTAACTTCCAGATACATATATTATATATTAAAATGATCCACCAATGGTCCATGAGCGTATAAGTCATTATTTTGTATGTATTTTTGATTCGGGGTTTGTATGTTCAGTTCTTCGTAAAATTCCTCTTTTATTAAGGTATTTAGATTTATTTGAATATTGAACCCTGTAATAAAATCCCCGCCCATACAGTAAATATAAAGATTAGTTCTGAATTAGATCTGGTGGTTTTTATTTTTTTTAAATTAACCACGTTTTAATTATTTCTTTTGTACTCGAATTTATACCGTCATAAACACATTAAACGGTCACGTATAAAGACAATTTTTTGTATATGTATATATAAAACCGTATGTTCGTAAAAATCTAGTAGGATGATTAGTATATCGTGTAATGTGGTACTTTTCTACTAATTGATGTTTTTATGGATGAATCGTTGAATTAGTGTTAATAATTTTATTAATAAGCTTTATTTGCTGAATTTTTTTCATTACTCAATTTATTAATATTTTTAAAATAATTGTTTTTAACAAGCAAACAGCAGTTCTTTGTGTCAGAAATTATATAACACAGTAAGATCCTCTGTCTTCAGAGCTGCACGTGTGCTTCGCCGAACCGATAGTGTCAACGCAGATGTCCTCGATGGCCACTCTCTAAGGAAATCGGTGGTCAAGAAGCGTAAAAGCGTTGTGTATAAGACAACAGAGTGAAATGTTGTTAATCACTCGAACTGGAAGGATTAAGAGTGGCTATAAAGTGCTCCTGCAAGATTCCAGATAGTAAGTTCGTGACACGAGCGGCCCTTAAATATATATACTACAAATATCAATATTATTTTATACTGTGCCAATGTAACTAGAGTTTCATTCTTCAACTTTAATAAAATAATCAACTGATGTCATGATTACTTTAAAGTCAAAATAAGAATGTAAGGCAAATATTTTCTATCAGTAGAATAAAAAGCATGGAAAAATTCAAATATATAACAGTCGAGGATGTAAAATTTACTTGTTGTGGTATTCAGTCCTAAGACTGCTCTGATGCAACCCTTCATGCTAACCTATCTTGCGCAAGCCTTTTCCATTAGTCATAACTAGCACAACCCACATCTTCCCTAATCTGTTCGTATTCCATCCTTGATCTCCCTCTTCTGTTCTTACCGCACACACTTCCCTCTAATGCTAATTTTACAAGATCCTCGTGCTTTAAAACGTGGCATATTAATCTATCCCTTCTCTTGGTCAACGTCTTCCATATTGTTTGCTTTTCGTCTATTCTGTTTATAACTTTCTAGTTACTTACTCTATCCACCCATCTGATTTTCTGCATTCGCTTACAACACCACATTTCAAAGCCTTATATTCTTTTCCTTTCCGGAGCTCCTATCGTCCACGTTTTGCAGCCATATAACGCAACGCTCCATACGAACATTTTTAGCAACGATTTCCTAATATTCACACTTATATTATCCGTAAGTAAATTCCCCTTTTTCGCGAAAGCCTTCCTTGCTACTCTTTATGTCTACTATGCTTCTATCATCCCTCGTTATTACGCTTCCCAAGTAGCAGAATTCCTTAACTTAATTCAAAATAAGCCTTCCCAATCTAACACCCTTTCTTATTCTTAATTTTCATGTATTTTTATCCTTTCAATACAATTTAATTAAAATTCTGTTCATGTTATATTTTAACGGTATTGAAATTTATTATTCTAATTTTTTTAAAAAACAACAAATTGTAAGTTGTTAACTTCTATTGGAAAATGGTTATTTATATATCTGAAGAAGTAAAAAAAACTGAGACGAAACTTCCTAGAGAACCTAAATTCTGTTAAAAAATCTGACATATGGGCTATTTTGTTTATATATAAATTTATGATTTTCATATAATTGATTTATTGATCATTTAAATTACATGAACTATCACAGGTCATTGTAGTATAATAACCAAATTAGTTTCTTGTTCCTCTATTATAGTCAGGTTTTATCCACATTATAATTCCCGGAAATATATTTCGATTTACTCGCATAGGACGAAACGTTGAATTGTGTACAATATAAATGCGTATTAAAAATTATAATTCCGTAATTTTTATTAGTAAATCTTTTTTTTCAGACTTATTTGGGAATTACTATATATATGTGTGTAACATAACTGAAAATTGTCTGTTAATTATCAATTATCCGATTTTCAACGTTACAATGTATTCCATGCGAAGTGTTGACATTTGTAGCACAGCTATAGAATTTCGAGGGTAAGTCATATTAATTGTGACTGACAGACGCTTCATCAGATGAAAGTTTTTTAGAATTTCATGAACTACTAATTGCCCGATTTCCGTAAAGTTGTTGGATATGAACAGCAAATAAAAAATAAGTAGCGTCCTTATGTAATGTATTTTGTTTATTCTAGTATTTATCAGCAAACATTTTTCAGCGTGCAAAAGTGTTCTTATATTGAGGTGTTTATTAATTTAGGATTAAGAATTTAATTTATTTGGTTTTGGTATTACTTGTTATAAGTTTGTTTTGGAGTTTGTGTCACTATTGAGGATACACATTTTCGGATTCTAACGTAAGATTTCGACCACCGGTCAACCGCAAACAGTTGGGTAATACAAGAAATTAATGTAATGGTGTACAGATAATAATTCCCAATAATAGACCTGAAATTGACAAAATGCATAGTTATTTAGAGCTAACATTTGATAGACGACTGTCTTTAGGCTCTCAGCTTAAGAAGCCAAAGAGAAATGCCTATTTACAAGACGTCTGTTGTCCCTGTTTACTATAGGAAATCTCAGTCTTGAAACATAGCTGATGCCTCACTCAGCAATAGCGACAGCTAAAATACTTCCAAATGATTCTGTTCTAATGCTTACGGACAAAGTCCTAACTCTTAGTTTCGTAGACCCAACTAGGTAATTCATTAACAAAAGTGATGGGTTGTACGATGGGGCTCAAGGGCTCAAGGGAAGATTTAACTTTATGAACATAGGATTAGTCACTTCCCCACCTAGTAATGGAGACAGAATAAATGTAGATAAAATTAGCATTAGAGTGAATGTGTGTGGGTTAGAACAGAATATGCAATCAAAGAATGGAATACGTTAAGCAGATTACGAAGGTTGTGTATGTAGAAAAGCTTGCGCAGGGTAGGTTAGCATGGAGGGTTGCATCAGACCAGTCTTAGGACTGATTACCATAACAACAAATTTAGGTATTATTGGAATATATTCATGATAAACAATTGACCTCTTCAGATAAATAGGCATAAAATATACTACAAAAATATTAATACTTGATCAAATATAGGGTGGGGCCTATTCTATCTGGAACTCGTAAAATTAAATTCTTAATTAATCAAATGTAACTGTCAGTCAAATTTGAAACTAATTAAATAATTATAGGAAATCTCAATAGAAAAATTTCGAGTCCCAGTCTGGAGCTTGTCCATTCTAATTTTATAAAATTCATTTTCATTGCCTAAGGCTGAGCTTCAATTTGTAGAATATCTTCTATCTTTGTATGGAAGAAACTATTTCATTACTTCTATTGAAAAAAAATTCCCTCACAGACAGCCGGACAGCAAAAGCAACATTTTTAATTATAACTCCACAGGTTATCAATTAATCTCAGTTATTAATTTAGAACTCCAATACTCAATTTTATATATATATATTTTTGACCAATAATCAAAAAATCGTATAATTACAGTATATATAATATATTAAATATTTTTAGAAAATTTTATTCTATATATAATATATTTACTTATCTTTATTTTGTCAAAGAATAAATTTTCTTAGCTCTACGACCGCGCGGATATGGTCCACATACACTCCATTCCATATTGTTTCACGTTACATCATTGTTCAAAATATCGTAAAAATTCAGACAGTTAATTTTAATCCTGAATTGGTCGCGTGAGGTCTAAACGATTTACATGGTATTTCTAAGCCGTAAACAAATTTTGTTATTTCAGTAAGACCTAACGATATTACACATTTACTTTGCCTATAACATAGATGAATGTACAACTGAAAGGTACACAAGTTCCCATGTGCATAAGATTAGTATATTTCCGCTTACGCTGGTAGTGCAGTAGAAATCAGGTGACAACTAAAGGGTTAAATTTAATTAATTTTCCTAAAATGTTGGCGCGCCTTATTGAAATATAAATTGTACTAGACGTGTCGACTCTTAAACTCGATCAGCATTGAGTGAAAGTACCTTAACATATGAAAGTTGTAAAATTTGTCGTGGTCTAATCCGATAATGACCCTGGTGGAACCACAAGAATTACTCACACAACATATTTGATCTTTTTTGCGTAGTTTTTGGAGACCTCATCACTTTCTGGATTCATACCATGCCCATTCTTAAATATGTATACTGCCTCCGTTTTCTTTTTTCGGTTATTAGGCTCTTTATGAATAATTATTTTAATGATTGGTGGCAGTCTTTTAATTTTAGGCAACCAGGTTTACGAGGAAGAAATTTCGTCTTAAATTTTATCAAACGTTTTTGGTAATATTAGTGACTCCTTTCAGACTTCATTTCGCGTCGTTAAGATAAACTGATTCACACTTTTTAAGGCGACGGATTGGTATAGGTCTAATATGAAGGTTTCTTTCCCGCGACTGAGTAAATCATTTATAGACCAAATCAGACGACGGAATATTGGAGCGCCGATCTCTGGTGGACACAGTCATCCGCACTGACGTGAACGTGGGATGCGACTTTTACATCTAATCGCACGGAAACACGTAACGTAATCTGAGTACTGCTCACGAAAAGTGAAGGATCTTGTTCGTCGAAGGCGTCTCGTTATGCAACAACGATAGCAACCTGCGTTCCTTTCGACGTAGGAGGTTGGTCACGTCGTTTTGGGTCAGCTTTCAACTCTTGCTCATGTCTAGAATTGCATCTCAAGTATGTAGGCCCTACCGTAAACACACGCATGTTTGAATATGCGTCGTGTCCTCTTGCTACGAGGTCGGCGTGTGTGTCACCGTGTTTGTAGGACTGCTTGCACAGTCGATTCCAGAAAGTAAATACGAAGAATTGATGTCTTAAGAAGTAGGACCGTATGCATCAAATTACGGTGATGATTAGTAAATATTTCATGCATTTAAACCGTCAGTTTATCGGCAGGACACCGAAACGAATACATTAAATAAGTCACCCGGTGAACAGATTACTATATATCTCTTATATTCGGTTGAAAAGAAACATTATGGGGTGTTCCAAAAGATTTGTGCCAATAGGACAGATGCAATGTCCAGGATCCACAGCGTTTATATTCTGCGTGTTGCGTGATAATTAATTTTTTAGTGAAATTAAAGTCGCGTTAACAGTGGACGTTCCTAACGACTACAAATATATTTACAAAAAGAAACAAATTACACAGAATTTGCGAATAATAAAATGCAGTGAGAAAAAATAGACACTCTTAGAACAGAAAAACAATCACAACGGCACATATAAACAGCTTAGATTTCTTCCGAAACTCCAATTTCTACAATGAAATTAAGAAGACTGTGAACAGTCACTGGGGAGGCGCACAGTTCCCGCCTGGAATAGTTAGCAATCGAGGACCTTCTGTTGGTGTCACAGCGGGGGCAGTCAAAAAGGATGCAAGCCACAATCAGGGAGTAAAGGCATAAAGGCTGAGGAGACCTGGAAAAGAGAAATGAATGTGTAAGGCGGGAGTGGAAAGATCTCAGTCTAACAACAACGGCCTCCTGTCTTCTCGAGATATCAAGTGGATAGGTTATTTCCTTGAAGGACTCTATTTCATTATAGAAGATTCCAACAATTTTTCCTCTTCTATCATTAATCCAACTTTCTCCCAGGAAGTTGATGCACCCGACCATTAAGTCTTTCCCTGAACAAGTACGAAAGTCCAAACGCTTTATTTGCAAGAAGGCTTCCTGCTTAGCAGCTTTATCAGCAATCTCGTTTCCCAAGATGCCCGCATGAGCCGTGGTCAACAGACGGTGATTTGTTGGTTATACTTTTTATCTCCCAAATAAGGTACCTAATTTCATTGAAAAGTTCGCTTTTTGTATTTAAAAAGTATTGAACTACTTGTTGAGCTGAATTCATTAAACGTTATTCGCTTGGTAACTTCCGGTAGGGAAAGTCGGGGATGAACCGTACACATATTGTATAACAATTTCTTAAAAATTATGGAAAAAGGAGGGTCACTTCATAAAGGTATAAAACATTAGTTTATTTTATTATTTACTTTATCTAATATCAATATAATCTAAAACAAAGATTTCAGATTTATGACAAATTTTTTAAAATAAAAAAAATTAATCATTTAGAGCAATAAAATTAAATTAAATCTCAACACCATTTGTGATTTCTTTCTTATACTTATTGAGCTTACGCTTTATCAATTTTCCTTTCGCAAATAGATTTTTTTGCAAATGCACAGTCTTTGCAAACATTTTTCACGAGTTTCTTTTCTTTCTTAACCAATACATCCTGTAGCTCATTATTATAAGGTGAGTCTGGCTGTTTTCTTTTCCTTGAGGAACATACAACATTTTGCCTTATATAGCAGTGTCCCGTTCAGCCCCGGACGCTAGACTCAGTTTAATTTTTTCACTATTTAAACATTATACGTAACACGTAGCTAAAGACACGTAGTTTACGAATATTTACCATTAAAGAGTTAACAGTTTTGTAGGTTACCTTCTGTGGAAATGCTGAAAAAATTATAAAGTCTCAGATTAAGACACCAAAACAAAAGTCATTCTGAAGGTGCAGCCATAACTTGTTAAAGTCGGCTCCAAGGACTTCTTCCTTGACCAAAAGAAAAGGGTATCCCGTTCTACCCTGCTATCCCGTTCCGCCCCGACTTCCACTACAAGGATTCCGTCATATGAATAAATTGATCCGATTAGGAAATACTGATCTAACTTTGTAATCTCAGAAAATTAGGCGTGGCGTTTTCATATCAGGATCCGGTAGTCGACTTAAACTATTTCCGGTATCAAAAGTGAATTCAAATAACCACCATTGAATTAAACTTTGCCTCAATTTACCAGAATCATACTTTGCAACTGGGTACATTTTTTATTACCAATCGTTGCGTCTATACTTTTTCCAAATTATTATTTCTGTAATTTTATATTCTTGAATTGATGTTTAGCCGACCTCCTGTGTTGTAGTGGCTAGCCTCTAGTTGCTGCCTCACAACTCAGGGCTCCCGGGTTCGAATCTTGGCATGGGCTTGGTTGTTGGTGTCGTCATGGTCGCGAGGACCGAGATTAAGGCTGCTGACCACGTATCGCCCCAAATTCAGAATGTGTCACGCCAGATGACAGTCCGCAGCCGCCTCGGTAGGCCTAGGCCTAGGCCTAGGCCGTTGAGCTATTGGAAGAAAAAGAAGAATCGATGTTTAAGTAGTACCTAGAATGGAAGGTAGTAATAATTTTTCCTTGACCTTTAGATCTTTTTGTTACACCTCACCTTAATTACACTCCCGGAGTACCACGTGTTTCCATAAATTTTTCAGTTCAATCCCAACAAACTCGTCTGTACAACGTATGCATTTGAAGTTATACGTATTACAAACAGCAAAGGAAACTTAATTCTCGAACGTATTTTAATAATATTCGTATTAGAAGTAAAAAACGATTAATGGTCTCTATAACTCAACGTTGATACTACAGTTTCTTAAGCTCAATTAATTACATTATCCAAAGTAAATTAGAAATAAGCTCCGAATCCTGTTGGTTTCAAGGCAACAGGAGTACGAAATTAGCGTTGAGTAAACGGATCATTTTGAGCGTGCTATTAATTTGGTTCAAGTTCGCATCTGCTATCGGCCGACATACATGAAATTAACGACGATGAAGTCAGACAAATGCCACGCAATTTCGATCGTAACTTATAATAGTTAATGAAGAAGGAAAGCAACGTATAGGAGGCGGAGAAGTGAAGGTTCGGGACTGCTCTTGATTTACGTTGCTTCACATTCGGCAGCCGTCTCTCTTATCCTTTTCGTCTGCCTTCATTGCATCATCAACTATCTGGAGCACATAATTTCTCATGCAATCAACTCTCCCACAGCTCACTGATCCAGATAAATAATAGTTCATTTCAAATATCATTAAGAAATACTCCATAGAATGATTACATCAACGAGGGCCTTGTATTTAAACGTGAATCGCAATAACTAGTTGGGCGTAGATGAGTAAGAAAGAGGTTTTATTTCCTTTCGGGAAAGCAATTGCTCCTGAATCGCAGCTTACTGCCGGCCCGTAACACGGGAATACATGAAGAGAATGTGAACGTGAGAAAATATTTAGAATAAAACAAATTATATTCATTTTTCATTCTTAATAATTATTACATGTAAGGCAGAACACACGTACTTAATTAATTGTGTATTAATTTTTTATTACTCCAAAACAAATTACAGCGTTTCATTCCTTACTCAGGACTATGTCTGGTAATAAAGATTAATATAACCCAAAGAGATATTAAATTTTTAGAATATCAGATTGGAGAAATCTCGACAGAACCAGAAATCAAATCCAGGACCTCCCACTTACCGGGAGGGCGATCTACCAATCGAGTTCAGAACCGCTGCGGGATTCATTCATTCTTTACCTGATCGAGACTCGAACACGGGATTGCCGACTGGTAAGCAGTAGTTCCCGGTCGAGATATCCCTATTTTGAAATTTATTTTCAGGTTGAATTGGAAGTAATTCTTCTGTCTCTGGAAGAATAACTTTTTCTTTGATGTGAATTGAGCATTCCTAAATTTGTAAAGTAATTATAATTTCACATTCGTTAATCGAATCATTAATTATGTGATTTTGAATTTTAACTGTGTAGCTTTTTTATTTTCTTAAATTCTCCCATTTATAACAGTCATGGAATCCAGTCCTAACTATGAAAAATTATAATTCCGATACTCTAAAGGGTCCCATCATAATCTTATATTATTTTATAATATGTCTATCAATTATTTTAACACCTATGCTGTGGTGTAGCAGTCAGCATAATGGCATCGTCTCACGGAGGTCGCAGGTTCGTGACGAGACAAGTTTCTTTCTATTTAAGCATCAGGATCGTCATAGAACATATTGCGTTCGCGTCATAACCTGCGGAAGTAAACGGGTAAGTTACGGCTGTAATAATGTCGCAAGATTTTTTTTTGTAAAGACAGGCTACTTTAGGGTAATCAGCGCTGTGACAAGTACCCTCTCATAGTATAGGAAGTAAATTTGAAATGACGCGGGCTATATTTTAAGGATTTTGACACTTAAAGTGGTGCAGGGCAAACTCATAAAAGCTGCATCAGGTAGTTCGGGCTCTTGGTACTCGTCACACGCCATATCGATGACAGAAGGGTTTTCCTGTGCTAAAATTTCTTCACCCGTCTTAGGAAACAACTGGGAGAATATGCAAATAGTTACAACGAAAAGTTGCATTTGTATAGAGAACTTTCCTTATACCTGTCTCAGGAGAGAAGGACGAATTAGTATAAGTAAATAAACGTTTCCTCACTTAGTGGCTATTGCAATTTGTAATAATTAAGAACGCTAGATGTCAACCTGCAGTCGTCTAATCTTCAGTGTTGCAGATTCCCGGATTAGAATCTCGGCGAGGGCATGGATGTATATGTGTGTGGTTCCGTATTGAGAAACCCCTACAGTTAAAAAAATACTACAAAAGTGAGAATAACTCATTAATAACCCAAATAAGGTCAGTAATGACATTATAGTCGATGCAACAATAAGTAAATAAATTTAACAATCTCAGATATTATATAATAATTTTATTAGTTATTAATAATCTAAAATCAGCTATGTCAAAGTTTATTGATTTGTATTTTTCTTCGTTGTTACGTTTCTTAAAATTTACTTTAAACAAAATAATTATACCAGTATTTCAATAAATGAAGCATTTTTACTTTAAGGTTAGACGTAACGGATATAACGGATTTCGTACAGAGAGAAAAGGAAGATTCTGAGAAGTTGCAATGTAATTTGGATCATTTAAGTAAAAGTTGATTCAGGCTACAAATTTATACTCTCTTCTTACCTATTATCAACTTTACCAATTAATATTTTGCAACGCGAATAAAGTTGTTTAATTTACAACCATCAGTTGATTCGAGTATTGGGCGTTCATTCGCGAATTTATGATATTTTGACTCTCGCCTTCAGTACCTCTTTCATCCACTTTCATTGTAGTTTTTAACATTCAGTGATTTGTAACGAACACGGAGAATTTTCTTTTTGATGGAAGCTGTCAAAATGGAAATATAAGTATCTTATTGCTTGTTAGTGGGATAGCGCGTTTTGCAGTCTCTGATTTGGGAATTACAACTAATGCTTTCAATTTTCACGGAAAGTTTTTAGAAAACATTTTCTTTAAGACACCTTTAATATTTATGTTCATAATGCATACTTGTTATCAAATTAATATCATTAAAGTCATTGGAAATGCATGTTGTTTCATAATGTAACCATTAAGTTAATTCTTTCCTGCAGAATCAATTAGATAGAGTAAGAATATTTTAGTTTGGGAGGAAATACTGGCATGGTAGGTGCTTTCAAAACTCCAGTTCGAGCAAGGAGATCCGAGCCAATTAATAAATTTTGTTGCACCTGAAAACCTGATTGACCTAGCAAAGTATATGCCAATACGCGATACTTCAAGAAAGGATGCTAAATGTAGTACAAAGAATGAATCTCGTAGAAAAAAAATGGTAGAATTAATTATTCATAGTTGGGTTGTGCTCATCGGAAATCAAAATTTGTTTTATGAGGCACCATGAAAATAGTAATCACAACATTATGCAATTTATATGATCTGTTTCTTCATAATGAACGATGTTACATGAAAGGAACAGATGTGTTTTCTTATTTCCATTCCACCAATAATTTTCGTATTATGGAGTTTCATAACGGTTTTACCAATTTTTGGGACAATAGGCACTCAAATATTGTTACATATAATCATTTAATTTGATACTAATAGACTTTAGTTTAACAAAGTTATTCGCAGAGTTCTATTATGTTATAATTCAAATGTTAAACATTGAATAGCATATACTAATTTTTGACGAATTTCTTTTACCAATATTCAAATTCGAGTGAGTTTTCTTATCGCTTATTAAACCATACAATTTATTTACCATCATACAAAGTGAAATTCTTCAACCTTATTCCATCACTTTGTTCAAGCGACCAGAGTATACTTACACGCACAAAAAAGTAAATTCTCAACAGTAGCGTCTAGGCAAGATTTTTCTAGCTAGTTCCGTTTCCTAGAAACTGTCAAGCACAATTCCGGAATGGAATAGCGGAAGAGTACGGGTACTATCGCGTGCAACGCTCTCACTGATTTTTGCCCGTCCGCAATTAAGCTTACCAGCCGCCGTTTGTTAAGTGTGGACTACCAACATCAAAACAATAGCAACTTTCACCTCGCCCTATCTCACGCAGCAGCATTTACAACACAGGGCAGGTGCGGAAGGCGAGTAGTAAGAGGAAATTATAATGTATTTACGCGCCCTGCAGACGTTCGGGACATTGCATAAGGAGCAGCATGACTGATGAAACTGAGGAAAGCTGAATACAAAACAGAGTAAACACTGGACAAGGTTGGCCAACGCTAAGTAGACATAATTGGTGCGCATAAACGACGAGTAAACTATACCTCAGATTTCTAAACAGAACATAATATTTGAACGTTAAATGAGAATACCACGGAAGGTGCTCAACCAGTAATATTCACTCCGTACATAATTTCGTGATCTTTAATAATTAATTATCCGGTACAGTTCACCAACTGCTCGAAACTATTTCTTCTATTTTTTGTCTTTGTTAGCTAATTGCATAATAAAATCTCTTCCGGTTCAGTCTTCTATTTTCTGATGGGTCGATTGGAGCTACCACGGTTAATGCAATGATTGGCTTGCTATGTTCAAACAATTTCTTCCGTAGGCATACACACATATGTCGCATCGTTGAAAATCCATAATGAATGTCATTTTAAGGACTCTTGCTTTTAATTTCGAAAATTTTAAATAGTAAATCTTCTAAACAGAAAAAGTTAGAAATGCATGGCATAAAGTGTAAATTTGGATTTACTTCAAATTATATGTGAAACAGAATAAATAATAAGAAAGTTTACAATTTTAAAATTATATTTAACACAAGGAAACAACAAATGAAATAAAACAAAACTTATCTCCCTGAACTTTTAAAAGGAATTACACATTTTTTAAATGAATTTACTTTATAAATTAAAATTGAAGACAAATTGAATCTGTCTCTCAGGGAATGGTGGGCTTACATACCTAGTCAAACACTAATTGATGGTGGCAATGGCTTTTGTAGCTTTCATTAGGCGGCATTAAGGGTTTTATAGTTGGCTTATTACGTTAGCAACGACGTAGGTAGGTCTGGCCTGAACCTTTGCAACCATTGAAGATATTGAAGTAGCAGTTCTGGGATTGTCTGCAACCGCCACCCTTCGAAGTCTGCTGAACGCCTCGTCCCTGCAACTCTCCTGGTTTTTCCGACCGATTAACAGTCACTCTCCAACTACCGTGCAACGACCTCGCTACCACTCCATCACTTCCCTATTTACTTCCTCCTGAATCTTTTACCAACTACGAAAACTGTGATTCCCCCTTCCCGATTCAAATTTTGGCCAGTAGGAAACACTCATACATTTTCGAGTTCGCAAATTGGGGTTTACACAAATATCCAAAAGTCATGTACCAGATGTTAATCTTAATAGATGGTTTGATTTTCTGAGGCCCAACCTTATACCCCCAACTATTCTCAGCCCGGAAAAAATTTAGTTAAAATTTATTTAAACAAGTGTTTTGCAGATGACAGGATTAAAATATAGAGAAAGAACTTCTATATTGAACAGACGATGAAGAAAGTTAAAACGGAATATGGAAAAGGAGTCATACTGCAAGGAGAATAAATAAAGACTTGAAAACCATACTAAATGGCATGAAAGTAGTCCTGGAGAAAGAGTTCAATTTAAGGATAAATAAAGGGAAAACCAAGGTAATGGAGTGTAGTACGGGGAACAGTGGAATAAGTACGAAGATTAGGAAATAATTACTGAAAATGTTCGTATAAATTGTGGAGTTATATGATTGTGAAGCGTGCTCGATAGGAGTTTCAGAAAGGAAAAGAATAGAAGCCATTGTTGGATAGAGTTAATAATGAGAAAATTTGTGGAAGAAGCGAAAAATATGGAATATTTTGGCTAAGAGAAAATAGGCTACTTTTGAGACATGAAGGACTTGTAAAATTAGCATTAGGGGGAAATGTGTGTGGTCGTAACAGAAGAGGGATGCCAAAGATGGAATATACTAAGTAAATCAGGAAGGATGCAGTAGTGCGGAAATGAAATTGCTTGCACAAGATAGTTTAGAATGGAGGTTTGCATCAATCTAGTCTAAGGACTGAATACCACAACAAAAGCAAGTATCAAAAATTAAATTACCATCTGGACCGAGGAAAGATAAAGATCTTACTAGATATAAGCGGTGAACTCAATAATTCAATATAAATAAAACTTTGAGAGAGAAAAATCAAGTAAAAATTGTTGAAGGTATGTTCAAATTTATATTTTACTAAATACTATTTAATTTGTGATAAAGTATGGGATTTTAAATGATTCAAAAATAAAAAGAATACAACTCATGAAAAGTAAAAATGCTTTGATCGTAGTGAATGAAAAGGCCATGAAACTAAATCTAGAAGTTCAGAATGGAAAAATATCGACCGGACCTGGAAATCGAACCCGGGAGGCAGACCGAGTAGACTCCAGCATCCGATGAAAAATCCTTCCACCCTTGTATACCTGTAGCTCAGGCTAGCCTACAATTACCTAACCACACCATAAGCATCAATTGCGGCAATTAATTTGTCTTTGGATTGAAATTTATTCACCTTTGATCAATTAACACAATCTTCTCTGATTTCCTAAAGGAGTAAATTAGTAAATTATAGGTGAGCTTGTGCTTCAGGTTTACAAGATTGGAAGGATGTTTCATCTTTTAGAACAACTCCTCGGTAAGCGGGAGGTCCCGAGTTCGATTCCCGGACCCAGTCGAGATTATACAATCTGCTCTTATATATAATTCTTCTTCTTCTTTTGGCTGTACAGCCCTTTGAGGGCCTGGGCCTATCGGAGTGGCTGCGGACTGTCACCTAGCGTGACATATTTATATATAATTATCAGTACTTATTATAGTTTGCGATATAGATTATTATAGTGGTCGACGAAAACTGCTTCAAAATTAAAAATAATAAATGTTTCGAATGCATGGAAAAATATAACTTTTATATTATGATTTTACAATTGAACTTCTTCTGATTAAAGAAAACTATATATGTAATGACATTATTGCTTTCTTAATACGCCCCTCATGACTAAAGAAATATTGATAGGAATGTTTTAAAATTTAAGTAGACTTGTTTTTCCCAAATTCTCATGAAAGTGTTGGAATGTGATTCGTAGTATAGTTAACGATAATAATATTGTAATGGGTGTAGAAAGTAATAATGGGTACTTATTTACATATATATAGAAATTCAGAATGGAAAAATTTCGACTGGATCTGGAAATCGAACCCGGGAGGCAGTCCCAGTAGACTCCAACATCCGATGCATATATATATATATATTCACTTAGATGCAGATGTCCTGTTGAGAATTCTTCTCAAGATTGACAAATATGTTTGTTGGAAGCTGTGAACATCTGGTCAGTTAGAAGCAGATAGACCCGATCAGTGATGTCACCTACAAATCCAAGACATTAGGCCACCTTAGACCTAGCAAAATTGAGAAAAACTTGGACTCTGAATATGACTAAAGGAGGGGGGACGAGAAGGAAAACTCAAATTGGTGAAGATAGAGGGATTATCGAGGAATCGCTTTGAGACTACGAGTTTTTACGAAGGTACTCCGTTCAAGAACTGGAGTGGCGGATAGTTGTAGTTATTATACAGCAGTTATATGAATGTGAGTTGTTTGTAATTTGGAATATTTTTGGAAGTGGTGTACAGAAGTTCGAGTAAGGTTGGCCCTAACTCCATGCTAACCTTTGCAAGGCAGTCAGTTACGACCTCAAGGCTGTTATGGTTCTTTCATTGTTACCAAGCTCGCGGTTCAAATTCTAATCGCTCCACTCCTATGTTCAATAAGAGATTCAGTCTGTAAATTGGCACACAACGTTTATTTATGTTGATATTATATAGGTTACATTACAATTTATTTCAATAAGAAACATAAAATATTAAATTAGTATATAATGAATAAGTAACCTAAGATTTTATTTTTTATTAATGATATATAACGAACTTTTAGTATCTAGGACATTTTAAATCGTAATTTATTTCTCAGAAATTCATAGTTTTTATTTCTATTATGCTTCTTCGTCTTCCATGTGCACAAAAGCCACCATTGTATGGCATGAAAGAGGTTCGGCTAGTTGAACGTAGTAATGTTTCATAAATAATATCTACGTACACAAGAATAACCGACGGCTTCTTTCCCAAGGAAATATATATGCAATAAATTATTTGTATGTAGTAGTTTAGTCAGATGCCGTGGGAATGCTCACTCCAGCGACAAAGAAGAGCTACATCCTGACAGCGAAAGGAGGACTCCAGCCAAGGCAGAATTGCGTAATGCGGCATCTTGCCCTCGTTACGCTCATCTACTCGAAACCCTCCGCCATTCGAAAACACTCGAACTTCACTTATTCATTCTTCAGGGACAACCGCTCGTTGCAAGGAAAAGTTTTCTTTTTCCTGCACGAATGAAGCTGAAATGTATGTACGTACAACATATCTTACATAAAGCATAGTGCCTAAACAATATCAGAATCATTGTTGCACTTACGATGTACTGGCCGTAATTATAGAATTCTCTCAACACATCTACTATCTACCCTTCACTCGATGTCACTGATTCGCCAATTCAAATTTATTTTATGAAGAATGACGCCAATGAATAACGGGCTACTTCCATCGACATCACCACTCTTAAATCTTCTTGAGTACCTCAACTTGAATTATTACGTTCTTCGTAGCTGTATATGACGTTTCAAATTTTGGTATGATAACTTTGGATGCATTAAGAATTAATAAGCTGGGTTTGTGCTGGGGAAATGTTTAGATTTAGATTTATTTGTTTGTTCTATTAATCCTCTTTTGAGAAGATGTAATAAGACAAATAAATATGTAGTTAACAAACACATTAATAAAATACATAATCTTGAAAATATTACATAAATGTTACAATTGAACAATGTATTAACATACACAATAGAGAAAAACCTGTAAAACACATATATTAAAGAAAATGCAAATAAAAAATGAACATATATATATATAAACAAATCTAAAATTCATAAATAAATGTATATTAACTTTAATAGATAATGGAAAATTAATTTTAACTAAGCAAATGACTAAACTTATTGTTCACTTGTTTATACGGAAGCAAAAACAGACACAAGCACTTATTCCACCACAAAATACTAACCGTATAATTACTCATTTATCACAGAAAACAAACACAAAATATTGATACTGTTACAACGGAAATCTTTCCCTTGTCGTAGGCCAGATAATGACTGTAACAGACAAGAAATATATATATATTAGTCGGTATTAATATTTTTGAAAATCACTAGACTTTGATAATTCCATGCTATTACTTCGATTAAAGGATTTATTGACTGGGAAGTACACACCTTACCATAAGGATATAAATTAAACACAAAACATAGCGATAAGCAATATCAATCTTATTGACCACGAAAAATATTAATCAAACGCGAATGTAGTCCGTTTTTCCGTATTTTAATATTTCCACTACAATCTAAACCCACTCCAAGGGCAGTATCTTGTCTGCACAGTGTTTATTTCTGGGTTGTAATGCATACAAAATTCGATCGAAATTGATATTAGCATTCCTAGGGGTTTAAATACAACTTAACCTTAATTTTGAATGTCCTCCTTTCCCTACTCCCCATTATTTGGCTTAAGTACAATTTCAGTTGTACTCAGTGCCTTCCATAATTCCAGAATGGACCTAAATCTCGGTTGCCTTTTAACCAAAGTTAATCGGATGGTTTAGGATTTCAAACGGGACAAGCAAATATACATTCAAATTCTATTTATATATATTACATTTGATGTTCCTGGATTGTAAATTACTCGTGTATTATATATATATATATATATATATATATATATTTAGTATAGGTATTTCAGTAAATCCGTTGTAATAAAGATTAAAATAGTGGAAGAAACTCACTTGCTGAAAAGTTGATTTTGTATGTAATCACTTCTTGTCGACTGTCCAATCCCAACTACCAAATTAATTTTAATATGCGCCTATTGCAAAGTGACGTACACAGCCAACTAGCAGCAAATATAATTACCTGATTATATTTGTATTCTTATATAATAAAGAAAAATGTAATTATTTTAAAGCATATTCAACTGCCTCTGCTAGTTAGAAGCTTGTAATTTGTACAAACATCGCTTTTTCTCCTTATTTAAAGATTCGATAGTTCTTCTTTTGTGGTCGACTTTCCGACATTCTTACTTTCATACTTTCTCTAGGCTGAAACGCTTGATTCTCTTTTGCGGTATTTTACCGCCCTATTTCCAGAACCCCCATGAAATACAATTTCAAAGCCAATCACCTGGAATATGAAATCTACTGTTGCGATTCATCGAAGACTTTAACAATCTTGCTTGAGTTGAGGCTGAGGCGCAAAACCATTTGTGAAACAGTAAGGCGGTCGAGGCCCTGAGGGACAACGGTACTGTAGGCTATTAACGTCTTCCAGGGAACGGGATGGTACTTGAGTTTTATGGTCTACTGAACAAATATGCACCGGCAGCGAGCTGGAACCGAGGCTCGTCCTTTAAATGTAAAACAATTACGACAATCACAAAAAAAACATTTCGATGACAGTAAAAATGCTGAGAGCGATTTTTCACAGCTATTATGTATATTAGCCGTGTTTAAAAGGCATATGAACATAGTAGAGCTTGTCCTGGAATATGCAACGGTTTTTCCGGTTCAAGGAGGAATTTCCCGGGAGTGGAAAACCATTGAACAAGTCTAACGTGTAAGTGAACTCTAATTTTATGTTAAACTTAGAATCTCTTAAGTTGGAGTAATGGTTATCGGCTGTTCTAGTATCTGTTTATTTGATATAGATGAAGGAAGAAATCTGACTGAAAGTTTCCAGACATTATATGGCAAAAATTTGAAACTCAAATTGTCGAAAAGCATTTGGACGTCTTAATAATGTGACAACTTCGTTTTAGCGTGCTCCAACACTTTTTGCACTCTAAACAAATTTTATATATAATGAAAAAATCACCGCAGAAGCACAACAGGAAAGATTCCTCCTCAATGTCGTAGAAAACAAATAGTCCGAAAGTATCTTACAGATATTTTCAGAAGATCTAAAGTACAGGCAAATATATCTTCTACCTACAGAAATGCTACCAATACATAGTTAACCGCAAGTTGGTTCCATAAATTCGGATTCCAATTTACCAGAATTCTGCACAAAATATTGTACCCAACTGTAATATGATTTTCCTACTCTTACCAACTTGCCATAGAATATCCAATAAATGACATCATAAAATCGAACCACAGTAATATCAGAACCAATCCGACAGACAATGCAGGGTGTAACAGAAGTAATTGCAGAAACATAAAGAGGTAATAAAGAGGACAATAATAATATTTTTCCACTTGGTATTTTTGTCATAGACGATTCGTAACTGAACACTATGAGAAAAAATAAGAAGTAGAATGGCGTAAAGCGGACCTCCAGCCTCACCGCTGCCATTAGTCAAGTACATAATAGGCAAGATGAATAGTCTAACATGCCCGACATTACCAGACAGAAAATTATTTTTGGAAGTTATGCGTATTATTTGCTTCGCCCAGAGGTGCTGGTTGTGAGTGTTGAACGGTCCCTCAACAGAAAACAAAATCAACCTTCTGGATGGGGGTTTTTCGCCTGTTGCTTGAAAAAATGGTAGAATTACGTTGGTCGAGAATAAACAGGGGCGCGCTTTGCGAATTCTATTTCTCAGTTTTCTCATATTGCGCAGCAACGAAGTGACTGACAAAAATATCAATACCAATTATTGCCCGTGTAAGTTTGCTTGCTTATTTTTGTTACACTTTGTATCTACACTTCCAAGTAGCCATCGAAGGTTGACTGGAATTTCGGAATTACACTAAATTAACGCTAAATATGTAATAATAGGTAATTTCAACAACAATGATTTGATTATGAACACGTCTCTCCCCCTCCCTTCCCCATCTCTCTCTAGTTTTCTTCACGGAGTAGTCTCCGACAACGCGAGAACATAAGAAAAGAATATAAAAAATCTATAATTATTTTATAGCCTAGTGTTTTCCATGATCTGATTTTTATAAAAATAAAAGGAGGATAGCTATTATATGGGTGAAAGCAGAAAGCTGATTCAAAAGAGACTCAATTGTAATTTTTTTAATATACTTAAGAAGCTTTCAGACAACTTTAAATAGTTACGAGAACAAAATTCAAAACGTAACTAACCAAATTCATTCTTACTCCTGTTAGATTAATGAAATTTTAGAAATTATACCTCCTATTAAAATATGGCGCATGCCAACAAATGTTATTGAATTTATTACGTATATTCAATAGGATGTTATTATAACTTGTGTACATTTTGTAACTCATTCCAGGCCCTTAGAAAAATGATTCTCAATATGGTCTACAGTATATGATCTAATACTAACGTTAATTTACACAATCTAATATATCAATATTGCTTGGGGATCAGTGGTCTCAGGAATGAAACATTCAACTGCTAAACTCGTAACACATCGTCATGTAACGCACACCAAATGATTTTGTATATTCAACCCCTGCCCAAGCCTTGATCCGTTTCGAGCATAACCCCACAAAAATCTATGGCTACATGCTAATTCTATAGAAGCTCCACCAAAATTATAATCAGATTTTTCTTTCATTGTCCAGCAATTTTTTTTTTAATTTCACTTAAATAACTTCTTTATTATTTCTCTATTCGCATATTTGTCACGTGATGCGGTTCAAAATTCTTCTTGTGCTTGATTTGTCACTATAAAGTGCATGGATACCGACCCAGGAAACAAGTCATTAACACTCGACGTTTCGACTACCAACAGCTCTGTCACATTCGTGTCAAGGGTGGACGCCGTCAGTTTTGTTGGCGATTAGGTAATAAGTTACCTACAATAAAGGTTTGTGAGAGTTCCGGTTGTTACATAGATACAAGACATAACCAGATACAAAACTCAAACGACAATAAAAATTAAATTACGTACATTTAAGAGAACCTAATACAGCCTATGTAATACAAGACTTCTTTTAATGTTATAGTCACTGGTTGATATTAAAACAATTAATTAGTGTTATAAACTTAATGTTATTAGTACATATATTAATTAAAGCAATTTTATATCAAGATTTGCTTTAACAACATCTGAAACAGCAGGATCACATTAAATACAAAATCAAATTATCTGACGTTAAGTATAATAATTGAAATGCAGTCAATTTTGTCAGAAAATCATTTAATTACTACTTAGTTAATATAATTACAATTACGACGATTCGTCCATCTTTGTAGACTTCATCAAATAACTAGAGAAGCAAATTTAAAAAGAACAATATTTATGTTGGATACTTAATAATTAATACTAATATTAATAAATATTATGTATCCACCATTAATATTGGTTTTTGAACATTTGTTTAGCTAGTTAGCTGATAAAGTTCACAGAGATGTACGAAACGTCGGAATTTTAATTACATTAACTAAATAGTAATTAAATGTTTTTCTGACAAAATTGGTTGTATTTCAAGTATTATCAAAGTAAATATTTAATACATTAACACTCCAAGCAAAACTACACTTCCGTCTAGTATTTAAAAAAATAAATAGTTTAGGTAGTTACAAATACCTCAGCATTGAAGTTGACTACAGACGTCACAATGCAAACCAATAACGTAAATTCTTGTTTACACAATCATCAGCACAATTATATTCATTTTAACCAACACTCCATTTACCCACTAAGTGATACACTTCTACAAAACGAAGATGAAAAGAGTACAACTAAATTAATATCATTACCTATCTGAACTACATATATTTATTACTAGCCAATACTCTTATGTTTTAATAGTTTTACATAAACCTTATTTATAGACAAATATCCCGATAGAGAAGACAGAAATGAAGAATGCGAGTGGTAGAGGAAGGAAAGCAAATTAACGGGAACACTCAAATTATAAGAAAAGAGCAAAGACACGAGGCAAATAATAAACATTGGAATTCACTATTGCCTTCAAAAAATGTTCAAGAAATGTTGACAAATATCTCACGTAATAATTTACATTGTTGAAGTAAATGAATACTTATAAATTCATAATGAAAATAAAAATAATATTCAAACCATAATTCATACGATAATAACTTATTAAGGCTTATGTCAAGAGCATGACTGCTTCACACACGCCTGCTAAAACAATATTGAAACTCTCGAAATGCAATACACCACTCCCTTCGAGGCGAGGGGAGAGGTGAAAAGCTGCGTCACAACAGCAAATATCTATCGGAGAAAGTGCAGAGGAAACGGTACCAATAGCAATAAAACTACGGGAAACAAAGAGGATGAAAGCGTCTGCGGTCCGATCATGACCTTGCGTGACCTCGATCTTGGCTACATCCGCCATGGTGGCCTGTGCACCTGTCTGCCTACGGACTCAGGCGTGATCGGAAACATTCATTCTGCTGCCTGCAGCGACTCGGTTAAATCATGTGCCAAAGTCGGGACTGCTATGAGATTGTGTCTTCATCTGCGCGAAACTGAAATGTTTCTATAAAGTCGCCTCCTAGTCACGACCAATTTTCTCGACTCGCGTCTCAGCTTAGTGCAGGAGAAAAAATGTATATTACGCCCCTATTTTCATTCAATTACGGTATTGAAGATACAACTAGCTACAATTTAAGACAATCCGCAAAACGCCGCTGTCATGCCTTCTTAATGGGTGCACACGATGCAAAGCGACTGGAAAGACTAATAGGAAGGCACTTGCTACCTTCACTGTCTTGAAAGAAAACTAGTTGAAAACTGATTGCATACAACGACGAACGTATTACAGGAAGGAATAAATACACTAGCTGATTTTTGAAATACTGAATTGAAGAGAAACAAGAGAAAACATAGAAAATGGTGCTTAAAATACGCCTTAAAACAAATTGGTATTTGAAGATGAAGGCACTTAATGCTTTCTGTTCCTCAAAGTCAAGAACTGTTGACGATATAAAAGAGAAAACACGAGATAAGAATTAACACTAAAGAAGATTTTTCTCAATTATAATATAATTTACATTTTTATTTCGGTTTTAATATTACTTTCGGCATCTAGCTTTATATAATAAACATTGAATTCGTATACTTGCATTATCTCGGAAAACCTTATCACTTTAAATTTATGCCTATAATTCCATATAATATTTTCTGTTTCATGTTGTTGTGGTATTCAGTCGAAAGACTGATCGGATGCAACCCTCCATGCTAACCTATCTGGCGCAAGCCTTTTCATTTTATAATTACAAGAACATACTATCTAATCTGCTTAGCGTATTACATCCTCAACCTCCCTCTTACGTTATTACCCCACACACTTAGCTCTAATGCTAATTTTACAAGACCCTCATGGCTTAAAACGTGGCCTATTATCACTTCTGTTGGTCAACGTCCTCCATATTGTTCGCTCTTCCCCTATTCTATTTAGAACTTCCTCGTTGGTGATTCTATCCACACAGTTGATTTCTAGCATTCTCCTATAGTTCCACATTTCCAAGGCTTCTATTCTTTTCCTTTCCGAAACTACTATAGTCCACGTTTCGTACCCATATAACGCCACGCTCCAAACGAACATATTTAGCAACGATTTCCTAACATTTACACTTATATTACCCGTAAGTAAATACCTCTTTTTTTGCGTAAGCCTTACTTGCCTTTGCTATCCTACTCTTCATGTCTATTATACTTCTATCATCCCTAGTTATTACACTTCCCAAGTAGCAGAATCTGTTAACCTTGTTGTGGTATTCAGTCCTAAGTCTGGTCTGATGCAACCCTCCATGCTACGTATCTTACGCAAGCCTTTTCATTTCCTTATAACTACCACATCCTCCAAAATGTGCCTAGCGTATTCCATCCATAGAATTCCTCGTCTGTTCTTACCCCACACACTTCCCGCTAATGCAAATTTTACAAGATCCTCGTGTCTTAAAACGTGGCCTATTAATCTATCCCTTCTCGTAGTCAACGTCATCCATATTGTTCGCTTTACCCCTATTCTGTTAAGAACTTCCTCGTTTGTGATTCTATCAACCCATCTGATTTTCAGCATTCACCTGTAGCACCACATTTCCAAAGATTCTATTATTTTCCTTTCCGGAGCTCCCATCGTCCACGTTTCGCACCCATATAACACCACGCTCCATACGAAAATTTTAGCAACGATTTCCTAATATTCACACTTATATTACCCGTAAGTAAATCCCTCTTTTTCGCGAAAGCCTTCCTTGCCTGTGCTATCCTACTCGTTATGTCTACTATGCATCTACCATCCCTAGTTATTACGCTTCCCAAGTAGCAGAATTCCTTAACTTCCGTCAAAATATCCCTTTTCAATCTAACACCCCTTGTCATTCCACTGTTTCCCATACTACACTCCATTACCTTGGTTTTCCGTCGTTTTGAACTCTTTCTCCAGGACTACGTTCATGCCATATAAATATGATTTCGAAGTCTTCTTCTGACTCCCCTAATACTACAATATCGTCTGTTTCATACACTTCTATAAAATTTAACAACTCACATTCACTCCACTTTTCAGTCTACGTCATAGTTCTTTACCTAGCTTGTTCGGCGAGACGTTGCTTGGGATATGACTTGACTGTCTCGAGCTCATTGACTCTCTTGAGGATGATTAGGGGATGCGAGTGATTAGATAGTGTTCAAGACTGCCATCATGTAAACCTCTTCATAAATGACTTCTTATGTATATCATGAAAGTATAAAACTCAGGCTTAAATTTTTCAGAAAATTTAATGATATCAGAAGTAATATTTTCTCGCTCCTTGAGGCATGATTAATTTTAGGGTTTATTTAATGCACTACCGATGCGCGACCATCAGATCAACTGTGATGAGGAAATAGTAGAATGTTTTAATAATTGCGGATATTTCACCGCTTACAGATGGTTCCTTCTGATCCACTACCGTAGCAACATAGGAAAAAAAATTCCCTCAAAGACCAAAAACGGAAGTCACTCCAACTCTTAAATCTACCAGTAAAGAAAGTTTACAAGGGATCGTATAAGAGTTTTGTAATTTGAACTAATAATGGCAAGGCGAAATAAAGAAAAACTTCATAATTCTTGTGATAAGAAAACCTCAATTATTCAATACACAGAACATACTCAATCGAAACTGACTATAATACATACAAAATTAAAACAAAACTTAGTATTTAAAGTTAATATTTGGAAATATTAATCGTATTGATTGTTCATACTAACTTAAATGATATGTTCATTTAATAAGACGTAATGAAAATTCAAAAATATTAAATGAATTAAAATAAAAAAATTAACTTTACTGAAGTTATAGAACAATTAGCTTAGTATCTCATTCATGCAAAATATTAACGAAAATAGGATGGACAGACAAAAAAATGCGAGTTAGGATAATATCAGTTTGGTTGTAGGAAGAATATAGGAACAAGAGAAGCAATATTGACTTTGCGTCTAATTTTAGAAGACAGAATAAGAAAAACCAAGCCTACGTTCATGACATTTTTATATTTAGAAAAAGCCTTTAATAATGTGAACTGGAACACATTGTTAAGGATTTTGAAGAAGGCTGGAATAAAATATCGAGAAACAAGAATTATCCATAACCTCTTCAGAAAGCAGGCAGTTGTAAGTAGAATTGAAGGGCAAGAAAATAAAGCAGAAATTAATAACGCAGTAAGACAAGGATACAGTCTGTCGCCCATGCTCTTTAACGTACATAAGAACAGGCAATGAAGAAAGTTGAAACGGAAATCAAAATACAATGCGAATTAATAACAAGCCTAAGGTTTGATGATGATATTGCAGTATTAGGGAATACAGAAGAAGACTTGGAAACTTAATAAATGGCATGAACGTGTTTCTGGAGGAAGAGTAGAAAATGATGATTAATATTGATAGAAGGAAAACCAAACTATTGGAGTATAGCATGGGAAACAGTGGAATAACATGGGTGGTAGATTGGGAAGTGATATTTTGAAGGAAATTAAGGAATTCTACTACTTGGGTAGTATAATAACTAAGGATGATGAAGTATAGTAGACATAAAGAGCAAGCAAGGACGGATTTCGTAAAAAAGAGGAATTTACTTACGAGTAATATAAATGTGAGATTAGGAAATTATTACTAAAAATGTTCATATGCAGTGTGTCATTATATGGGTTAAAAACGTGGACGATGGGAATTGCAGAAATGAAAATAATAGAAGCCTTTGAATTGTAGTGTTATAGAAGAATGCTGAAAATGAGATGGATGGATAGAGTTACTAACGAGGAAGTTAAAAGCAGAATAAGGGCAGAGCGAACAGTATGGAGGACGTTGACCAACAGAAGGGATAGATTAATAGGCCATGTTTTGAGACATGAGGGTCCTGTAAAATAGTATTAGAGGGAAGTGTGTGGGTGATAACAGAAGAGGGAGGCCAAGGATGGAATATTCTAAGATGATTTGGGAAGAATGTGGAATGTGTTAGTTATACGGAAGTGAAAGGCAGGATAGGTTAGCATGGAGGGTTGCATCGGAATAGTCCAAGGACTGAATACCACAACATCAAATTTAAATAATAAATAAAATTAATTAAAACATTTACTGTAATTCCAATACAAAATTTATTTAAAATCCTACTATCTCAATAAGAAATGTCACTTGAATGTAATGAATAAAATATTAGTATTAAAAAATAGAATACTTGTTAATTGTTTTAGATTAAAAGCTCTTGTTATTTGAGAAATTTTTCTTTAAAATTCAAAATTTTCTCATTTAAATTGAACATTTGTCAGATAATGTCCTACAGTCATTTGTCAATCCTGTGTGTAAATACGTATTTGTTGTAATATTATTTCTCGTGCTCGTTTAATTGTGAATAATGTAAGAACATGATAAGTATGGACCGCTCTTAACCTGAAGTAACATATAAGTTGTAGTCGGTGTAAAAGTTTTTCATTATCACTAAAATATCAAAATTTACCCAATAATATTGATGGGAATGTTAAATCGGGAGTTCCACAGGGTTCCATAATTGGTCCCATATTGTTTCAAGTGTATGCACATGACTTGGTTTCCGACATTAATTGTCAGCTGCGAGTTTGTGCTGGTGACTGCGTAATGTATCGGAAAATAAAAGGGTGATCGATGAGAAATTTGAAAATTTTCTCCAAAAATATTTAAATAAAATAATAAATTGGGCACTTGATAACAAAATAAACATAAGTTGTAACAAGAGCAAGGCAATAGGTTTCTGTAGGCGTCACGTTGAAGTAGTACTTTTTGATACTGGGGTAACAGGCTACATGAGGGTTATCCTGAAACAGGCAATCCCCATATTAGCATACGAAGGGAATTGAAACAAATGGAGGGATGTGGAAGTAAAACAAGGTTAACCAAGGGTTCACTATGATTCCCAAGATCAGTGATAATGAAATAGTGCAAGAACTGTAAGTATATTGGTACATATTTTGAGCAGTTATACGGGCTGGGTACATCAAATAGAACATGTGAGTATGAAAGCATGGAAGGCACTATATTTCCTTATGTGGATTTAAAAAAAGCAAACTCTGAATTGGGAACTTGCGTATAAATCTATTGTGCGTCGTCTGTTAAGAGTACGGCTTTATTAGTTAGGATCTGTTAAGAAAATATCAGGCCGAGGCACTGGAAATAGTACAAAGAATAGCGGCAAAATTTCTTAAAGCGGTGTCCTGGTCGTGGAAATGAGGAGGTTCATCAATTATGTTGGGATATGTTAGAAAAACGACGAAAAAATTTAGGTCTCAGGGTTCCTGTTAAAGTGAATGCAGGTCAACTATTCTGGGAGGGTATTGCATCAAAGTATGCCGAAGAAAATTAGTACAGCACAGGTAATCGTAATTGTATAATAGGGCAGACCACCTTTAAAACTGACGTTAAACCGAAGTGTAAGTATTTAGAACGATTTACCTGCAGACGGTTTTTAAAAATTTCCTTGGAATAGCGAAGTTTTCCAGGGATGAATAAGAAAGTGTGATAGTGAAGTGAAAGCGTAGTGAAGTGAAATAAACGAACTAAACAATGGATACTTTAATTTTATTTTTAGGAAGTAATTTACTGTTTGCGTGTATGATTATTATTCATATTTCTTATTTTAACCTTATTGTTTGTAACTGCTTTCGATTGTAACCCATCGCATGTGAATACTTCATTCATTTAATACGAATTCAAACTGGGCGCCTCTTCTCCATTAGAAATAGTTTCATATGATGTATGAGTGAATGTGTACGCATGATCGGTCTTAAGACAGTAGAATTTACAGATGCTGCCGATCGTAAGATCCATTCATCTGTCCAGAGTTAAGAGTACTCCGAAAGGGTCGCAATACATTTGTAAATTATCTATTAATAACACGCTCTTACTGTCTGAAGAAAGTTGGTAGTTTCTGTAAACAATTTTCATATTTAGCTTATTGTATATTTCCTAAAAACGATAATCTATACTCATTTCAATCAATAATAAAATAAGTGATGCGCCTTATACGTATTTATTTTTAAATTTGCTTGGAACTATATACGACAGTTCTTATTTCCGGTTTGTTGTTTCTTAGAGTCTTCGGTGGTCTCTATATCAGTTTGTACCATCAGTGCTGGGCCATGTGTAGAGCTAGAGACGATTCTTCTTTTTCCTACTATTCTTCGCCGTCTGCATTATGAAATGCAGACTGAAAATGAAGAAACTCAAGAATAGTGTTAAAACAAAGAGAAGGGGATTAAGAAAACTAAAACAGAAGGAGGTGCTTCAGAGTTTCAAACAATAAATCAAGAATAGATTAGTGGAGATATGAGAAAGAAACAATATAGAAGGCAATGGGCAAACTTGAAGGAAAGAAGATTAGAGCAGCCGACGAAAAAATAGGAAGAATAGCTCAGATTAATAGAAAAGCATGGATAACACAAGAGTTAATTAAAATGATTGATGAAAGGCGTAAATATATAAATGAAAGAAATGAAAATGGTAAAGAACAGCACAGACGCCTGAAGAATGAGATAGATGGGAAGCGCAAAGCAGCCAAAGAGGTTGGACTCCAAGAAAAATGAAAAGCGGTTGATAGTTGCGAACATTGCAGGACAATTACTTAAGTATCTCATGTATACAAAATATTATAAAAATATTATATTGGAGGATGGAATGACATATAGAATTCGAGTTGGGAGAAGATCAATTTGATTTTAGGAATAATGTTACAATTTCTCTAAATAATTGACATATTTTATATTATCTCTCTGGATGTACTTATAGTTATATTTTATTTGAACATTGATTTTCTGTTTCAGCATTTGTCTTGTCAATGAATCTACCTCAATAGCACGGACATTACGTTCATTATCAACAATCTTTTGTTCTTCAACTTATTATACTCCTAGTTACTAAATCGACTATGATTTTATTTCATATTTATCACTCTCCTACAGCTTAGTCAGAATAGACTTCACATTAATACTTAATCAAAATAAATCCGTAACCGTTGCCACCGTCGATGATTCGTTACCAATATTCTCAAGAATATTATCGATAAATTTTGTTCAATTGAATGGAAATTTACATACGAGAGAGAACCACGAAATTTGTGCCACACTTCCGTTACATTCTTCCATGAAACACATTGGTGATTCTAGGCCATCTTCACGCGCAAAGTTCCGCCAGTTGATGCGTCACCTTATGGGTATTGGTTTAATGGCCAAGAGGAGGGGCAACTATTGAGGTCATCTCCCATTTCTATGCATTTTTTCATACGAGCTTTTACGTGTAGATTTTAATCAGATATCAATAAAATTTCTGGAAATATTTCATTACGCCCAAATCTGCAGGTGCCTATATAATCATCAACTTGTGACGAAATATTACGCCATATGAGGAAAAATATATAATAAAATTTTTGTGTATAAATTATTCTATGGACTAGTAAACAATTGTTTATATGAAAAAAAAAACAGTTTACTCTTGGGAAGTGTTCAATATGATTGAAATGGAAAGACTGCAGAAAGAATGCATAATCAGCCCCATATTCAGACCAGATATATTTTAATTCTCTTCCAGTTTGATCAGCCAGTGAAACTAAACCATTTTCAAAGTGGACGATCAACTTCTACCTTATAAAATCCAGAGTTCCCCAGGTCAATATCTTAGGACTGCTGCTTTTCCTGCTATACTCATCGGATATTTCAGAATTTAATAACACCAAAATCGCTGATGGCGGAGCAGTCTGCGAGAAAAGAAGATCCTAAAAGTCTCTTCGCATCTGTAAAAATCACCGCAACGTGCTCAATGATTGGTAAACTCAATGACGTGTGTAAAATAAACCAGGATAAATCAGTCCAATTAGCATTTACCTTGCGCCAAACAGCCTCCAGTCAAAATGAAAATCGTACGCATCCCAACCACTACAAAGGTAACATACGTGGGTCGTTATGTCGACCAAACATTAACATAGAGAAAACACTTCCAAACGAAAGGGAAACAACTAGATCTTAAACTAAAACAGATGAGCTCATTGCTGGGACGCAGATACAAATCATCCCTTAAAAATAAAATAGTAACTTACAGAACAATCCTCAGACCATTGTGGCGTTGTGCAAAACAGTCACTCTTAACCATTTTACAAAGATTCAAATCAAAGGTGCTAAGAATTATAATGAACACTAATTGATTTTTCAGCAAGCTCATTCTTCACAACGACCTCAAGATCAACTTAATTCGCCAAACATTTAACCGCTATAAAAACAATAGCGGATCACACAAATAAATTAATAGAAGTACTACTTAACAGAGATCTATCCAACTGTGACGACTGACAAAAGTAGTAAAGGAAACATCAATGTAAATCCCCTGTTACAACATAGTTTTCTGACTTTAAAATTTACAATAAATAAAAAGACGGCCAATAAGTCACCATATGAATTTATCATTATTCATTAAAAAAACGACGTTACATCTCTTTTTTAAGACTTCCTCAGGCGCACTAGGAAAATAATATTACAAGAAATTAAAAATGGGTTCTATGTTACAGTTTTTAATTTATATATAAAAAACATGGTTCAAAATTGAGCAATTCGTCATATTTACTCCTTGACTCCCTCAGCCGAAAATATTATTGTATGTACATGTGAAGAATTATATGAAATACATGTGAAGAATTTAGTGTCGCGCATGGACCATCTCCAGCCCCTGTTGGTGTAGTAACAATGAGTGCATTCGGCAGTTCAATTTTAACAATGAAGAAGAATATTAAAAAGTTAAACTTAAAAAGTTAAAGAGAGTATTGTAAATTTTGTTCAAATTATTCTTGTCATTTTTAACATGGATTGCATGAGGGTTGCACCTGATACACAACATTTCATACATAGTTCTTGAGAAGTAATTATTTTATTTTATTTTTAGTCAAAAATTTCCACATTCTGCCAATGGAAATTGTGATTATTAATATGTATGTGTTTTGACACAACTGTGTACTTTTGAGTGTCTAATTTATGTTATTTTTATGTTCTTTAATGCGAGTTTTTAAAGCTCTGGTTTGTCCGATATACTCGTACATTGCATTACAATCTAAACAATTAATTTTTCAGTTAACATGATGTCTTTCCATAATGTTAATATTGTCTTTAATATTTTGAACGAAATTTAAATTATTTAGTCATTTAAAAACAACATCTACACCGTAATTATGAAACAAGTCAATTAGTTTATATTGAATGTTAGCTATATAAGGTAAAATTATGAAATTCATTTTTCTGTTACTAATCTTTTTAACAGATAAATTATTGTCAGAATACATGATTTTATACAATCTAATTTTGACATGTTTGACGATAAAATTGATTGGGTATGAATTTTGTAACAAAATATTTGTAACTTTATTTAGATTTTCACTATGGCATTTATGATGATGTGACAACTTGACAGCCGTATCTACCAGATTACAAACCATGGCTTCCTTTGATAAATGGGGTGATTTGACATACAATTAAGAACTCTCCTGAATATATATATTTTTGATACCAATTGGTAATACTTTTTTATTTAAAACCCTAATCAGAACATCAAGAAAATTACTAGAGTTATTGTGTTCTATTTAATAAGAAAAATTTAAATTTTGATGATAATTATTGAAAAGTTGGATTACATTATCTAATTTAATTTTTGGAATTATTATTGTAAGTTCCCTATCAACTGAAAATTACTTGATTTCAATTACTTAATACTCAATGTTGAAGTGGATTGTAAATAAAATTAATTAAGTAAAAGAAATTGGTGAAGTCAATTTGGGATCCAGATTCATTAAGGTATAAATATATTCACTCCGGGAACTGATGCCAATATATTTTATTTTAAATAATCCAAGTGCAAGCCTTTATTTTAAACGTCTTTATATTAAACGTTAATCATCCCATGCAATTTTTTTCTTCAATAACTATAACAATAAGAAACTAGTTGCATGGTAATTTTATATATTTTTAACAATCTGTTACATTAGATAAGAAATTTTTACAACTTGAAATGTTATACTGGAAATCACTTTTGATATCCACTTCCTTTATACGCCTCTGTCAAGTAATGGCCTAATGTTTGTTATGATTTACTCCTCGCAGATATAACCTATACGTCCTTGATGCAATTTTAATTCCGAAATCTGTGCATATCCAGATACAATTATACAAGTAAATATTAGTACTTTGTGCAATGGAACAAGAATTTACGATCTGCCAAATTACAGTATGTATTTTATGGATTCAAGGATTATTTGCAATTACCTCTTCACCCGCATGTGAAACAACTTTCTCCTGGAAATGATGCAAGAAGTAATCCACTGAAATGCGCGCCAATAAACGCACCGAATGATTGAAACCCGGCTATTTGACGTCATTCCAGTTCCTAGAAAGTAAAACTCGATCTCCGGTCTGGAGTGATTCAAAGGACGAGAGCATGGTATACAGTAAGTGAGATTCAGGAACCACCGAGCTCTAAAGCAAAACAGAGAACGCGAGGTAGAATAGTTGTTATTCCTCCAGAGCACACTTACCATTAGTATAAGACAGCTTATGGATATCTTTCTCACTCAGCGAAGAATAAGGAACGAAAGGGCTAATGGAGCGTAAGGATGGCTAGTAAAATTATAAAATATATAACTTAGCGTTCAAAAAATAGGGATACCTTATAAAATCATCATTAACTACATTTGCCTCCTCAATAAAAAGACGAGCTTTACCTACTCCGCATGCAAAATACATTAATCTGAACATTAGCCCTGTTCAAATAAAGAATTATCGCTGCATGTAATAAGCTGACGTAGCTATGAATTGGTTAGGTCAAAGTAAAATCTGGAAGTATGTAATTTTTTCCAGTCTCAAATCCAAAGCGTTAAAGACAATAAATCGTAAGACACGATCCGTATCAGGAAGTGCTAGTTCCTTAATTTTAATTCAAGTCATATTTTAATGGGAGCAGTTTGTAATGTTTTAAGAATTATAAATGGTTGAACAAAAAAAGGTTGTTAGTCTACATAACAAGTAACTAGCTGGTTCGTTAATTGTGTTTCGTATTTTTATTTTACAATTAGAAAGGAATAATACAACGAAAAACTATAAAATTTACCTTTGTAATAATTCGTATACTTTTCCTTCCACTGTGAAACATGTTTATGATACTAACTGACCGTTATTAAAACCTTTTTGATTGCATTAATAATTCAAAATTATGACTCAAATAATATTCTTTATACTTAATTTATTGAACCAAATAAAATATTCAATAATAAAATATTATTTACAAAAATCAACTTACTGAAGCTATAAATTCAGCCAAATAAAATAACATTTTACCAAAGAACAAGTATTACTCCATTTGTTATGGTTAAAGATATGGTTGTCCCTCAAAATTCGAGCTTGTAAAGTAAATTTTACTTTTGAGGGGATGTGAGCTAATTATAAATGAAAATATTCGGTTTTAAACAAAATCACAGTTAATTCTATATATTACAAAATTATCAGCAATGATAAAAATTTATTTAAATTTTACAATCCTCAAATAGCAATTAATTTCACGGACAGTGATTTTAATAGTTTCTATTGCTGTTGATATTAATTGTTTAGGTATAATATTGGTTATATAGTAAACGTTTATTAACCACGGGCAATGAAACCATAAAAAATGTTAATTATTTCGCCTGCAGCGATGAAATACAAATTAACAGCAGTGAAATATCCTCCAACTTCAGTCAACTTAAGCCGAATATGGGCAATCAGAAATCTACGTTGCATAAGCTTATATCCTTTGAAAAGAAAAGACCGAAGTCGACCTCGTGTGGTCTAGTGGCTAGCGTGGCTGCTTCGAACCCTGCCATTGGCTTGGATGTTAGTTAGTGTTGTTTGAGAAGCGATACTATGATACCCTTACATGGATATAAATCCCCTCATCGTGCACAGTCACTAATGACAATTACAGTCTATCTAATTGCAACTTCGTGTATAAACGCCAGGAATAATTTTAAAAATGGTCGTGATTATCGCCGAATGTAAAGTTTAAGTTATATCTTAAAGTATTCAGATAATATATCACCAGTATTCATGTATCGCGGCTTCGTAAGACAGTCGCAACGCAAAAGGGCAATTCCAATTGGTATATAATGAAGATGATGATGCAGCAAGCATTCTCGTGGTCGGCCCTAGCGGCGCGCGGCGTCGAGACTGACGATATTTCTCTCGGACAAGTGGAGCGTGGCCTATAAATGCGCCTTGCCTGTGCCTGTTATTAATCTTCCAAGGTTGCGGGAGCTTCGCTTAATGAGAGAACTCGGGACAAGGTCTGTATAGAAAGCTGGCGCAGCGGTGAAAGGTAATGGACTTATCACCAACGGAATAAGTAGCATCCTTGGCAACGAATTAACATTCACTACGTCGCATCCGGGAGAGCTTAGCGATTTCTGCAACAGTAGCATATCGAACACGGACCATATTCATATAGAGACTTCTTATGTAAGGAGACGAGAAACTCCCCTCGTGATTATACAAACCGCCTATGGGAACTCAGTTTCGTCTCTTACAAACTAATAAAAAATTAAGAAATTATATTCTCTGATGCAGCTATTCGTCTTAATTTTAAGTATCAATCGGTCACTACTACATAAAGACCCTCTTATTCTTAAATGGCTTCCAGGTACCTAAAAAAGGAAGAAATAGCCATTGAAGTTTAATCTCTTATTTATTTATAGAAATAATAGAAGCTAGTGTACAGAAACTTCTGTATTTCATAATTACTACTTAAAATATTTTCTCCTACTTAAATGCAGAAGCATTTAGCCTTTTCCAATTTTTCACTTTCTAAGTGATGGGGTTAAATTCCATTGCCTCGGTTTAATAATAAACTTCGTCTTAAATATACAAAACCTCTAAGTATAAAGTTAAACTTATTTAATTCACTTTATACGGATATAGCTAAATTAATTACACCTTATAGGACAATAAATAATATATATATATATATGTATAAATGTAATCAATCATAAAAAGAAAGTTTTACTTATTATTATTATATATCCGTGTGTAAGTTAGTTCTAGCTTTGATTTTGCGTTCGGCACCTTTGTCGTTCTTGAATCCACTGCCTTTTCTAATCACTTAATGAAAGCAAACAAGGATTACACAGACGTTCTGTTATATTTATTTGATTACTAAATTTATTATTCTACTTTTTCGAATATTTTTAACACAAACGCTTTATATTTTATAATTAGCTATATCGCGACTTCGTTCATGCGGAAATGGATCTTTTTAAACGAAACAACAGGTACAGAATTTTGATAAATTTGAATTCATTAAGCATATAAGAAGTAAGGTATCATTTATTTATAATCGCTTCAGGGCAAACCTTAAAACTCGCTGTTGGTTTTGAACAGGTCCCACTTTCACACGTTTCGGAGCCAATAAAAATGAGCAATTACTAAATATTAAAATTTACCTGATGCGACAAATATACGTATACATCGTATAGACTGACCCAAAAAATGTATTTCTCTGGAAGTTTGTTCTCTGACAATACTAGGTTAAATACGGCGCGCATTCTACTGCAACAATAGATGGAGTGAGAATACTCCTACCCCACCCCCCTCTCTCTCTTCTACTGTCAAAATTATGCTTATAATAACACAGTATGTAGCCATTAAATGGATTTATAAATATTTATATTAATATCTTATTAACTCTGCAAGATATCGAAATACACGAAATTTTCATTGAAATACGTTAATCCTTTTCTGAGCATAAACGGATCAAGAGTATAGGCAAACACGCATGCAAGTTTTGGAGACTCGAATGTACGTATAAAAAGAAATCTTCCCGTAGAGTTAATATTTATATTATATATATATATATATATTAATACCTTCAACAATATATCAAAATGAAATATGCACGAATATTGAAGTTAAATTTTCTGTTTTTAAACCCTCAAATTTTTATTTAAATCCATTGAGTCGTTTTGGATCCTATTTGATTACAAACATACAGACAGTCAGACAGGCAGAGAGACAGACAGACACTTCAATTTAATTATTAGCATAGATTCAATCCCTTATTTGGCCATGGCGGTAAGGTCAGAGAATCACCATCCTTACACATACTTACGTTCTTACTTGCTCTTTTCCATACAAGGCTATGAAATACCTACAAGTATTGCTGCATTATGTCATTAACTAATAAATGTAAGATATTTCTGTATATTGTCTTAAATTATTGCAATTAGTTCATCTTCTCCTGAACCTAAACATCCCTAGCCTGATGAAACAGAAAACTATGTTTCACAGAAAACTAACTTTCAATACAATAAACCCAAAATAATATTAAAAGAACATGTGTCTCAAATTTAAGATATTTAAGTATGATATGTTAAAAACATTCATACATTATCTATGGATAAATTGAATACTACATTAAAATGGGTTTCAGACGTTGGTTTCCCAAATATAAATTAAAAGTAACAGTTTCTAATAAAACTATGCAATTGCAAAGGGAGAATAACAATGTACAATAATAATGTATAACAATGTATTTCAACTGAGAAATTAAATTGTTACCACTTACGAAATACGTTATTTCATAATAAATACTTTTACAAGACTGACATGTATAATGCCTGCATTTCCATTTTCAAAGGATTTGTCGCTTTGAGAGTCATAAATAAAACCAAATTTCTTTATGCATTCGGGTGAAAAATGTTTCAGGGCAGCATTACTTTTCAATGATGATATAAACATTACTGTAGTGTGATGATATGTTGCACGGCATTGACAACAGTCGTTATCTAATACCTTTAATAGGTGTTCAATACTTGTGTTTGAGTAATCACGACCTATCATTGAAAGATATAATTGTCTAAATAAGGACTTTAGGACTATTTCAAATGGCCTTTTATCCAGTTAAGTGTGGTTGGTAGTTCGATTAAATCAAAGAAAATATTAATAATAATAATAAATCGACAGAAATAACGGTTTTATTTTTATTATTATTATCAAAAGCTAATACACGTCAATTCAATTAACAAAATCTGTTCGAGATCATTTTGAGATCAAACATGGCAATAGTACTGAAGTTACAATAATTTGTAAGGTGTGTATTTCCAGCAGTGACATACGGATTAGAACCTTGGACACAAATATCTAAGAAATGAAAAAGGAATCATGTAAAGTAAAGATAAATTGTATGGTACATACTGAAAAAAGTAAGAAATAATAAGCAAGTGTTGGCCTAGCGGAAATACGTATAAGAACTGCAGAGGTAGTAACACAGATAATATCTATGTAATGGCGAGAGAAGTAGATAGCTACTACCTAACAGATGAGATTTATAAAAGTAACCCACGAGGCAGCATCATCGGGTAATTTTTATTTATTTATTGTGTGTAGGTCACGCCAATATTATGAAGTTAGTTCATTCCTATAGTTTGATCAATGCAATTGCACTCTTTTCGTTCTAATCTCCGCAGCATTGTGGTGGCTGTTATTTTGGTTTGATATCTTGATATAAATGGCGGTCATTGAACAGAAACCATGGTTTGGTAACATGATGACCTACAATATCACATTTTCCATTATAGAGAAATTCTGCTCTCATATTGCAGTCCGAAATCGACCATAATTCAGTTTTATAAACCAAAATTATACTTACTGATGTCGAAGCATATGAGTTGCATCAATACCATACGATTAAAAATTTCATAACATCCACTTTGAGCGGAATGTCTCTTATAATATGCGGTTTACGATTATTCTTCCGAATAAAATTCAAATGTATCATCCGCTTATTTTACAATCCCATAAAAGGGACAGCGTTTGTACACAAACGCCGCATATCCAGGGGAATCTCCATAAATGACCACACACGTCGTAAGATGCTTTGATATGGCATTATGTCCTGCCGTCTGCTACACGCACGAGGATCACGATGTGGTGCATGAGATTAGAAAGCCTGGTAAACTGGATGGATCCACGACTTGCAGAGAGGACACTAGTGAGAGGAAGAATTTCCTCATTAATATTCAAATACGCGTATGTCACATCAACAGAGAGAGTCAAGTGAAATCTCGTACCAAGGAGTGACATTTCCTTCTGATATATTCTGTAATGCTTGGAATTTTTAAAAGAATCTGGTGCTATATACTTGACATTAGATTATTACATGAAGGTTAAGACTCTTGCAGATGATACATTGGCTTGACGGAAATTGGTGAGGCTAAAGGGAAACGAAGTAAGGAGTAAACTTTGTTCATAGCCTACCTGAGCAATCAAAAGCCGTGTTGGCAATAGCGAATAACAAAAACTTATTTCGTAAATAATAACTATTGAAAAATTATACATCCCACCGCAAAATATGCAAATTTGGTTTCGTTTCATACAGAAAAATAAATTTTTCAACTTGTACATAAAATTAAGGATCTGTTGCGTAAAATATTTAAATACGGAATAATTTAATAAATTTCGCCTCAAATACAGATAATAATGGAAAAATCTCTACCGAACCGGGAATCGAATCGGAGCTCTAATATCGAAGCCACAAGAGACGACTCCTCACCCTGGCGACAGCTTTCTTAATGCTTTGTATAGACCTGAGCTCAGGCCCAACTGCAACTTACTTAATCACATTCTTAACGGCCTACATTTTAAGACATAAGGTAAGAGTACCTATTATGTGTCAATTGGTCACGGAATTTTAATTCAAAAACAGAAGAAATGCTTTCAATTAAATCTCAACCATGAAGGCTGTAAAACTGGATTAAGAAGATCCGGATGAAGTGATACGATAGGCCCGGAATAATACAATTAAGTAAACTGTAAGTGAGCCTTAACGCAGCTCTATAGAAAAGAAGGAGACTTGCACCGCACTGTGAAGTCGACTCGAATGCCTCAGCTGGTAGAGCGTCTGCCCTGTAAGCAGAATCCCTCGTTAGATTCCCGATCCGGTTGAGATTTTTACATCCTGAACTTCCGATTTTAAATGTGGTAATACATAGTTTACATATAGGTGGGTCGATGTTGAAATGGAATAAAACAAAATCTGTGTGAGGTATTACCGAAATGCTTTTTTTAATTGAAAGAGCATACAAAATATAATTTTCTTAATACCTTACACACAGTTTCTTTTATTCCATTTCAACATCGACCGACCCTTATTGCAAAACCCTATAGAAATTTTATATGGTAATTCTTCGTTCATTATAGACTGCACAATCGTATGTATGAGTCAGTACATTTCATTATTCTTAGAAAAGTATACAAAATTAAGCAAACTTTTCAGTTAATATAATTAACAACAACCCAATCCCCAGTCTCAATTATCTGTTCTTCTGTTAAAGCTTTTTATTTATCTGATCACATGCAGCTATAATATTTATACGTTGGTATTAGTAATCTATATATTGAACACATTATGCAAATTAGATCAAATTCTTTTGTATATTCATTGATAATTATACATTTTATACAATTATGCCACTTCGACATTTATTGAATAATTTTTCGTATAATAATAACTTTCAATTTACATAGTTGTCATATAAACGTTTAGCAGACTAACACATCTCCGCATTCATTAAAATGAAATTGAAAGTTGCATAAAGGATCATACATTTCTGTACTGTACGTAACTTATTTATATGAATTCTAATACCCTAACTTTAAATACAATATTTTATAAATGATATAAAATGTACTCCAATTTCACTATCTTATATTATTCACAATTAGGCTAATGTTTCTAGGTTTTAAGGCTACTGTAGAATAAATTGTTATAATAGTTATTTATTTTATTTAGAATACTTTAAAATGATTATAAATTTTGTAATTACTATTGCAAAATATGTTTAGCAATTTTCAAACCATTGAATAATATTTTTTGTTCTAATACTTAATTCGATTTTGTTTCCAGGGAAGTTGTATTGCAATGGAGTCTTCAGGTTGTTTTTAAGTAGATATGTTATGTCTCCACATTATTGTGTCAAGTTAATTCAACAATTAAATGCCAAATAATAAAATAATCTCAAGTTTCTCGATTTTTAATTTAAGTTTGTAGAGTTAGTATGTCACTTCTTTGCTACATTGTAGTGTGCGAGATTTGGCCGTTACCGTTTCTTTTGTTTTTCTGACACTTAAACATGTATTTGCTTCTCTGTACAATAGATGCTGACGCAAGCGAGGTGTCGAGGTTAAATGCTCAGTATTTCAAAGAATGAATTGAATCTCGCAAGTAACCTCTCCGTAATACATTCACTAACACACCTCCGCATTCATTAGAATGAAATTGAAAGTTTCATAAAGTTGCGTTTCATCACACGTGTCTCAGAAACTATAATGCGTACAGATTTCTGTGAATAATAGGTTTTTGTCTGTCTTCTTTATTAATGTCTACCTTATGCTGAAAATTTTATGAAAAAAATACACAACGTTTTATTAGACTGTAAATGTGGGCTATTTTGTCTATTAATACTGTTTACTGTAAATTTTATTTTATTATCAAATCTAATATAGTTTGAACTAAGGAAAACAAATACAATATATAGGTGCTAAAATTACTTATTCGTTAGATTGAGCAACCTCGCCTAATGAAAATACACAAAATCATTACAATTCCGGGATTGCGTCTATTAACCTCTTGGAATGAGATAGACGCGTAGAAATGTGAAATATGAATGGGGATGTGCAAGATTAATAATTTGAATGACAAGCAGTTAAAAGAGCGTCATGACTGGAACAGTCCCTACGCGTGGATCGCAACGAAATCACATCGTACATCGAAAATAGCAAACAGCGAAAGCAATCTTCAAATTATGACAAAATTTTATGTACGAATCATTACTTGTAAAGGTCTCGAATGATTCCTCGTGATGTCTTTAAGTTATGTGCTCCTCCACCCGTAGTTTTGTCCACGCTTGAGCTTTTGTAAAGGCAAATGAAATCCTGACTGAATTGGCTCTTGTATTTTATTTGTTCTTAGTTGAAACATCCAAATTTGATTGTGAAATGTATTGATATGTAAGACGCCTTCAACTTGAATAAGCGTTATTTATTGTAGAAATATTTAAGAAAATTGTTAGACAAAATCTATCATTTACAGTAAAAGGTTATCCAACTCAATACGACACCGTTATGTCCACCTATCACCACGAGACTGAATGCGCCTGACGTTGATAATAAAAGTATATAAGTGGAGCAGAGACGAATAAAAAATAATTCGAGCAACGAAATATATCCACTGACAGAAATGACTTCAACAAAGGGCAGATTGCTATGGCGCGGCGCCTGAAAACAAGGATCTCTGAAATGGCTAAACTGGTCGGCAGTTAGCGTGATACTGTCATGAGCAACCATGGAAAGTGGTTAAAGAACTGTAAAACCACGAGAGCGAGACAATATGTTGGACGTCCATTCGTCATCAGTGAATGTAGAGGTCAAACGTTTCTCCCACACTGTAAAGCAGGATAGGATATAATTTATGATAGATCTGACGGCAGAGTACAAGTGTTTTGAGACACATTGTTCTAATAACATTGTTGTACATTCCATAAATCATAATTCCTTCCTATTACAAAGATGGTATCATGGACCAGTATAATTGTCCTTGTCTCAAGACCAAAATCGGTTGCAGAAGCTAATGGAGCGTTGGTGCCTTGGCCACCAAATTAATCTGACTTCAACCCCCAAAACGCTATAACCAAAGAATCACGGAATTGCGTGTTCAGTGCGTAGATTTCTGGAGAAGAAACCTACCACGGACTTCTGTCACGCCGAATTGCTGCTGCATTGCGTTGGAAAGTTTGATCAACATCCTATGAAGGTGGTCATAATGTGTAGGTTCATCAGTTTATTAATAAAATATATTTTAAACTTATAAAACGTTTTCTGGAGCCTAAATTCACATAACTTGTCAACATAAATCTAAAAACTTATTTTCGACGCAAATGCAGTCTCGCTGCTGTCTTTCCCCCAACTATTTACTCATTAACCATTGCAATAATTAACTTACATTTTGTTTATAGAAACTTCGTTTTCCGTAGTTTTCGTATTGTATACATGTCCGATCTTTGCTAGTTTTCTCTCTGAATCTCGTGGAACTTTTAAATGTTAGGAGCAAGAGAAGGTGAATGAAATGCATTATATGTTCAATTAATTTCGAATGAATTATCAATAACTCTATAAATTTAATATATTAATAACTTTAACTTATTTAACGTTCTGTAATTGACGCTTTAGTCCATAAAATAATTTAATAACAACTTGTACAATATTTGATGGCAGACCGGCAACAAAATAGAATAGAAAAGTTCATTTATTGCAGAGAAAATCATCTTGGTGGATGGAAAAATCCCTCGAGTATGTATACAAGTATAATTTCTGAAAGGTTCAGTTCAACTTTCCTGAGTTTTAAGACAGATTCGTAGGTGTTGGGCAGAAGAAGTGGTGAAATACTCCTAGCATGTTGTGTATGCAGAGGAAGTGCATAGCTATCTATATATTATATGCAGCTTTCCCCGATGCTATGGTAGAAAACACGTATCGCAAGTATAAGTACGCAAGTCACACGAGAAAGCATCTTATGGAAAGAGCAGATCATACTTACTTGCTCATGCACAAGTATCGACAATCCGACGTTGTCAAAAAAACCAAAGACCATGTGAGCAATCAATTTATAAGTTTGCAAAACCGTATATAATTTACTATTTTAGGAAACTTAAAATTATGTCTATAAATTGACTTCTTAAGTATCACTATTCCTTGATCCATTAGAAACATTTTCTTCCTTTAAAAATATAAATACTCTCTTTTACATAGTTTAATTAAATATTTTCTTTTTAATGGAAAATTTTAGTATTACATTTATATTATCCTTTTGTCAACAATATGTAAACATTTTTAATAAATTTCTTCCATACTTTTTAGATTTATAAATTAGTAGAACTTAGGCTTCGGCAATAGCCGGAGTCATGTATATTATAAAAAAGGAAAATTAATTTTTATTCTAGCAATACTAATGGCCAGTAAATAATTCAGTACTAACATTCAATTCATTATTAGCGTCTTGACGTTTTTAATTTATTTATTGTATTAAAATTGAGTCCAACTGTTGAATCCAAAAATATATGTAAATACTTTGTGGAAAGTATTAATCGTTTTAATACAAATGCCCAGATGGACATTAATATTCCTTTGTTTTCCAACATATTTCTGAATCATTGACAGACTTTAAAAGAAATTAATAATATCATTAATATAAGTGTTGTAAAATTAAAATTCATATGTTGTTTATGTATGACTTTGGATTTTCATGCTTAACTTTCCATTTTAAATGTAAAGCATGTAAAGATAAAACAGTACTTGGTTAATTATAAGGTTCAGCTCTCTTTTAATAATGGTTGTTGTATAACCCATATAATTTTTATCACAGTCTTTACATTCTCTTTTAGGTAACATCCGATTGGATACTGGCAGGTCGTTTGTGTTTAACATTGTTGAATAATTATATATTCCATTTATCTACTGCTCAGAGACAGAATTACATCACCTGAATGGAAATTTTTGTTCCATTTTAATGGAGAGTTTGGAGAATATAGATGGAAATCACGACATCTGTATAAGAATTAGTTCCTCGTCCTTAAATAATAGAAAAATGGTATAATTTACTGTTGGTATTTTTATTGTTTTAATAGTTAATTTATTCTTTTTTGCATTATTATAATTGTTTTCGTAGTTATTTATTTCTCTATGCACATTAGAGCAATAAAATTATACAGATCCCCATTTTATGAAATGAATACTGAACTCCTAAAGTGCTCAGGAAATAAAATAATAAAATGATCACAAGGAAACTGGAATCTTCTACAGTGAGAGGAAGGATACAAGAAGGAAAGCAAGGACGTTCTTATCCCATACAAACGAAGAGTCAACCTTGACGCTCCCACAACAAGTAAATCATCCAAATATTATTAGTATTAAGTAAGACTGACAAGACAAAACTAGAGGTAATTTTCAGTCAAAAGACTCCACAGAACAGCTGTATTATTATAATAAATTTCATTTTTGAAAACTACAATAAATCAAGGGTAATTCATATTCTATGAGTTATAAATAACATTTATGATCCTGTTGTAGGCGTAGTGACATGAAAACAATCTGGCGCATAAATTCACAGCAATGAATCATTTGGCGTATGCGTCACCTAATTATCAATTATTCGAATGTTTACTACCAAGAAAATATTGTGGCATTCATCTGCATCAATTTTGTGAATCAAAAATTCTGCGTTCAATTGGAAACAAAACTGATTCAGTTAATATTTTTAAGAACTATCATAAAATCTAATGTATGTCTGTCTGTTAGACCTTTATGCATTACTACACCAACCATCGGATCGCCATGAAACATTTGGAAGTTGTTGAGTACACACTCGCGAAGGATTCTGACATAGTACATCAAACCTACGATAGTTTTTTGTATATATAAAAATGATAAATATTCTACGGGATACGGTTCGTGGTCTATATATGCGTCGAGATCTCCCAGTTAATGCGTGTTGCATATACTCTTGATCTATAATACAATATATTTTTTAAATTATAAACATTTCGCGCCGTAATAAACATATCGTTGAAAACCAACTGCAAATTATAAGTTTAGATACTAAAAATATAAGAGACACATAAATGATACGGTACTTTTTATATATTCACTGAATTCAACTTTATCAAAATTCTGTACCTTTTGTTTCCTTCTATTGGGCAAAATAAAAAGAGCTATTTGTCCAATTGTTTGTATTTGTGTATTTTTCTGTATGTATGTGTGTGTTCATTTAAGGGGACAGTACATTTCTCGACACGATTAAGATACAGAATCATTGCTGTGGTTATGACGGCATAAAGTAGGGGGCATGTAAAGGTAAATTTAAATGATACGACGCTCTCGGTGATTGTTTAATCACGTGCTGACAAATATTACTGTCGAATAAAATACTGTGCCGGGCTAATATAAATTTATTCCAGCTAGTAACATACAAAGTAATTAATCTGCTTTGTTATCGGACTATATGAAGCTACATGTGTGAAAATAACTATACAAAAGTAACACTACTAATACAATGTCTTTCACTCGTCACTCAATTAATTTAACTTCTTTTACATACAATAAGAAGAAGTAGTATATAGTAAACAGATTAATGGAAACCTGAAATTGTTGTGAGTTGGTAAATTATTGACGCAATAATAATTTTAAGATGTTTAAATAATGTTAGTATAGGTCTCGAACGTACAGGAGAAATTTTAGTAGGGTCTTTAATAAATTTTGCAATGTTCATAAAAGTATACATAGTTTCAAAAACACACCAAAACTAATGTTTCCATTTCGCTCTCAAAAGTGTGTTGTAACTTAATTCAAATAGTTACTGCATCAGAATTATATGCCTTTATATACGCTTTTATATCAGATACAATAATTTCATTAAATAACAACTAATTTGTAACAGATTGATTGCAATTTTAAACATATTTTTAAGAAGATAAAAAATTGTTGCATTAATTTATTCCGGTACAAATAACTATTTGTAATACATATACTAAAGATATTCTGTAAATGTGATAAGAAAATTAAATGATCAAATAGTTTTAAATAAATAGCTCATGCGGTTAAGAAGTGAATGATCGTTAGGATTTGTAAGACGTTCGTTGTCATCCTTCTACATCACCAATTCTTGGTACCGTCCTCTGGAACCAGAAGATAGCTACGAAAACTGTCTTGATGTTAAGTCACATGAAAGCTAAGGTTATATCTAAGCTTATCATAAAAATAATTAATAAAACCTGTTCTATCAGTTTTACGTACAATAGAAGAAAATTTTCATGTCATAGTTTCCAGAATTTTATCATTGAATTTTCTTTTATGAATAACTGGTCTTTTAAAAACATCAATTATTTTCCGTCAATACACTTTAAATGCAAATTATTTCCTCTATATTGTTCCGTTTACGTTTCTCTGCTACTAGTTGCTATAAACCATTCAACTATCGTAAAAATATAAATTTAATTTGTTTTAACTTTGTAAATTACAGTCTCGATAGTAATTGTTATTTTATAAATTGAAATGAAAACTTTATAGAGTTCTTTGTTGCATTTCGTTAGCATAAAATCATGAAAAGACAAAGAATATTTAACCAGTGATACTAAGCTGAAAGTTCATTAGTCATTACATTTCTTGTAAAAAGAAGATCTATTTTCTTTCTTTGCCAAGAAGAAGATAACTGACTGTTCTGTAATGTTGTTTCTCATCATAGAGGTCGTGGTTTCAATTGCTGACGCGGGTATTAAGGTCTAGTTTGTCCGTCTATTTCACTTTCAGCAAACCTCATGTAGAATTTCCGCTGTACATGGCTCAATATGTTATTCATCATCATCATCATCATCATAGTAACCATGTTCCCAACATAAAACAAAACTAACAGTTCAAATGAAGTCTTCAGAGCCACATACGAAATAAAATAGTAGCCAAGAAGAGTTGATTCTCTCTTCCGCACCTTAAGTGTATTTCTGGTTGCATTCGTGAAAGTGACTTCAATTTTTGTTATTATGAAAATTAAAAAATATTTACATATTTAGTTTAAAATAAATTATTTTATTGAGGACTCCATAAAATTCCATATTTTTTAAGGTATGATCTCTATACTTAAATTGTTAGGAGAATAATATATGTTTCCCAATGTAAAAAAATTAAAACGTATTCAATAATTATAATCGTATTTAGAAAGTAAATTAAAACATTTTATTTCTTGGGAACTTCAAATATTTTTTGATTTTAATAAAAGATTAAATGAAGCTTTATTAATCCCATTCAGTTGAATTTGAACTTACAATACTGTAACTATAAGGGGGAGAAAGCAGTAACATTCAGAAATGTTTAAGCAAATACAGCTCATTGGAGTTTTCTTAACGCATGTGAAAAGAAAACATGGCGAAAGTCTCTTCGTGAACCACAACGTACCTCATTGTCCAATCGTTGAACGAACAAACTCTTGCACGACAGTTGGGAGAATGAAGAAAAACGGAAACAGTGTCAACACATCGTTTAGAAAAATATGCGGAAACTTTCTGGGGTTGGTTGAAAAACATTTCACAGGGGTCTATTTAAAATTAGTCTTCTAATTTTAGTAAAAATAGGATTACGTTCTTGGCATTTGTAGATTTCGAAAAGGCCTTTGGTAATGTAAACTGGAACACATTACTAATGTTTTTGAAGATAACAGGAATAAAATACCTAGAACTAAGAGTTATCCATAACCTGTACGGATGGCAGTCAGCAGTAATAATAATTGAAGAGGAAGAAAAGAAAGCAGAAATCAAGAAAGGAGTTGACAAGGATACAGTATGTCCCGCATACAGTTATATATAGAACAGGCGATGAAGAAAGTTAAAAACTAATATGGACAGGGAATCATACTGCAAGGAGAATAGATAAAATCCTACGTTTTTTTGCCGATGATATTGTAGTCAGAAGAAGACTTGGAAACCATAATAAATGGCATGAACGTGATCCTGGAGAAAGAGTCCAACATGAGTATTGAAGTAGGAAAACCAAGAGGATGGAGTGTAGTATGGGAAACAGTGGAATAAAAAAGTAAAGGAATATTTTGAAGGGAGATAAGGAATTTTGCTACTTGAGCAACATAATACTAGTGATGGCAGAAGTATAGTAGACATGAAGAGTAGGATATCACAGGCAAGGAAGTCTTTCGCAAAAAAAGGAAATTACTTCTGGTTTATATAAGCATTAATATAAGGAAATCATTACTAAAAATGTGCGTTGGAGTTATATGGGTGCGAAACAGTTGGATTTGCAGAAAGGCTAAGAATGAAACTTTGATAATCCGGTGTACAGAAATATGCTAAAAAAATCATATGTGTGGATAGAGTAACTAGGCAGGAAGTTCTAAACAGAATAAGAGAAGAGAAGAGGACTATGATCAAGAGAAGGGATAGATTAATAGGCCACGTTTTGAGACAAGAGGGTCTTATAAAATTAGCGGTAGATGGAAGTGAGTGCGGTAAAAATAAAAGAGGGAGGCCAAGGATATAATTCGCTAAGAGGATAGAGGAATGAAAAGGCTTCGCCGATTGGTTAGCATGGAGAGTTGCAGCAGGTCAGTCTAAGGACAACAGTAAATAAAGAATGCTTATTTTTAAATATTTATCTAAAATATTTGTCGTCATAAATGAAACATCTGAAAAGCGTCTAAGTTATACTTGCATTGCGGTCCGATGGGAAGGAAGGACTAGTGAAAGTGTGCATCCAGATCGCATGGACAGGGACCAGCACACCAGCACACTGAAACTGACACACTTTGCGTGATGATACTGTGAGCTTACCTCACCAACGGCCTCGCTCCACATATATCTTCACCTACTTAGATGAGCAGGGTGTTAGGGTCACCGGCCTTCCAAGGGTGAGCCCAAGGTGAAAGACAACTGGAAACAGCCCAAAATATTTATTTCATTTGTCAGTGGTTTATAATGCACAAAATGAGAGTAGATCTACACTAATTATATAAATCCAGGAAAAATATATAAATAAGGCCAAGAAACAAAGCAATCCTCTCCATTTCCTGTAAAAAAAACTATATATATTAACTATTAATTACAGCCTTTCTATTCCTATGCAGTTTTTCTCCTTGTCCTGCTCTTCTTTTCGCTTCATAACCATGATTAAAATATTTTATTTAAAATATTATTTTATTTTCCATTACACTGAGTTACATAAAACCAAATCGGATTTTTTAAATTAATCCTATCATATGTAACTAATCTGTTATTAAATTATTTTATTCTCTGTTGACAGGTCTCTCACACGCTTGAGAATCCAACTCGAGCATTTAAAAATACTTGGTCGGTCGATTGCTCTAGGATTCTGTCTGTTCCATTCCAATTCTCCCTACGTAATAACCTACCCTTCCTCGTTTCTGTGTTCACCAGAATTATCATAATAGATCCAATTGGTCCTTGATTTTTCCACTTTTGTCTAAGGGACCTTTTAAACCTTAGACGTCGTCAAGGGTAAAGGAGTACCCTTACGCACGTGATGTCATTCTAATGTCATGGGATGCAAAAAGAAGTTGCCTTTGTCTTCTAAATATATTTTCGCACAGGAAAAACCTGGAACAACTACTTATTAAACCAATATCGCTTTAATTATGAGTCCAATAAGCGCTGCGGGAGTTTTCTCGTAGGCGCTTCAGCCCAGAGTGAATGCGGGGCTCACCTGATCATGTCGGGAATGCCTCGCACTCTCTCTGGGTACTTTTTATCAAAGTTCTCATATGCCGAGACACCTTCACCTATTTAAGGAGGTATATGTACTGGGGTCTAAGACCTTGGGCATATGGCAAGAGTTGTCCGCTAATCCCATTGGATCAGTCGGCCAACTGCCTCCTGAAACTGGTGGAGACACGGAGAAGGGAATGCTGCGACCCCACAGCAGACTCGTCTCCTGTCATTCGGAAGGGCGTGAGAATAGTACCCAATGCCCGACTTACCTGATGCAGGTTTTCTAGGGTTTTCCCAGCATCTCTTTAGGTGAAACACCGGGTAGGATCCTTAAACCATAGCCCGGGGGCCCTAGTTAACCCTTGGCTACCTTGCTCTACCTTCCGCATCCCCCCTCTTCAATTCCCTTTCTATGCTATTAAAGGGGAGTTGCCTGTTTCAGGATCACCCTCATGTAGCCTGTTTACCAAAAAAAATATGAGTCCACGTATGGAACTAACTTTTAAATTTTTATTTGATCTGTACAGTCTAAAAGTAAGTAAACGGATTACACTTTGTGCATAATTTAGGGCACAGAATAACGAACCCACGAGAGATTACAACAGAACCATGTGTCACGATAAGCTACTGTCAGTGTAGAACGTTTTTGAAGTCCATTTGAATACAAGCTAAACTCTGTCTTTAGCTAGACGCACGGAAAAAATTTAATTTCCTTTATTATTCTTTAATCATGAATATTTTACTATAATTGTAAACAACGAATTTTTATTTTTTTAATTCCATTTCCCAAAGTCTATAATTAGCGGAAAACCTACCGGAGATGCCATCTACGATAATAAATATTTATTCAAAAACCTATTTGTAAAATAATTAATCAGGGAGTGCTTATTGTAAACCATTTTGGCACATTCATTTTGAAAGTAGAAGAGAATGAAATGGAGATGGTGTAACTAAACATCAGAATAGTTTTCATAGTCATCTTTTGGTTTCAGAGGATGGAACCAAAAATTGATTATGTAGAAAGATGACAACGAACGTCCATCAAATGCTAACGATTAATAATGTACGAGCCTAAAAATAATTTTTTCGAAATATTGTATATAAATACTAATCTAATGGTACGATATAATGAATTTATAACACATAATTAAACATCTTTGCGGATGAATGAAAATACATATAGAAATGCTAAAAATTACTAAAATATAAAGAGTTTCTAGACGCAGTATATTAATGGATAGTATGTTTTAACATTTCACTCAAATTTAACGATGACAAGAATCGAATACATGAGTATGGTACTGGAGAATAAAAGCAAATTTTAATCCAACTTAAATTTATACAGACCGTTGAATTTAAATGATTAATTTAAGCAACGTTTAGCATTCCAAACAAAGTTACATTAAAAAGTGAATAAGATCCATTTCTTCCGGTTAGATACGGAAATACTTTTGATTTCACTGCCTTCATGCTTGACCTGCAATTGAAAGCATTTCTTCTGTTCTTGGGAAAACTATACTTTTGTTTCTATGGATTGAATCATGCCTGTTCAATAATTTCCTGAATTCGTCAATTGCAAGCAGGGAATGTCATGAAAATTATGCAATTAATTAACTTATACAAAACAGAGCACTGAATCAATAATATGTCGTAAATGTTTTATTCCATGCAATTAATTAATTATTTAAATATATTATAAATAACAATATCGATACTCATCGAAATTGGTAATACACTATTATGGAACATAAAGTAATATAATATTACATTATATATTATAATTTTTTAATATCTCATTATTATAAAACTTTGACCCAGATTACAGACTAGTTACTTAAAATTGCTGCATGTAGACCTGATTATAGATCTTTGTTAAACATAAAATATAGACGAGCTGAGGTAATAAAGAAAATATGAGAACTGAATTTTTAAAGGAAAGATGATTCGTGACCAAGGTTTTGTAGTTACTGTTTTATGATAAAACTTTCGTTTCTATATGCAACATTATAATTGGATTAATAATCTGAAACCGATGTATTTTAAAAATCGAACATATGATTTAATTATAAACAATATTTAGTTATGTGTCTTTGAACCTCAATTAAAAAACTTGAAGTATTATATATATTCAAATTTCCCATATTTATAATTCTTATATTATTTTTGTATCTAATATTCTCGTTTATGAATTATTTATATAGTACTTAACTGAATCACAACTTATTTGTTTTATCAAGTATTTATAACGATGTGACCGCTTTATATTTCCTCATTGGTGGACAATGAAAAAATAATAAATACATAAAATTATTATTATTTTCCAAAACCAGATTCACCAAAGTTCCATGCATTTTGGCACCGATTTCCTCCATTCACGTGCGAGGCCAAAGTTGGGACTGACATGCGTCGTAGAAACTCCAGTCGTCTTCGTTACTGCAAAGCAACAGGATGTACGTTACATAACACAATTCTTTGCGAAACAAAGGTTTGTAAGAGAAGATGCAGCACTTTCTGTTTCCGGAAACTCTGAGACTCGATAAGGACTGGCTCTGGAATGCAGCGCGAACTTCCGGCCTCTACTCCACTTGGCGTTTCTCTCTGTTCCACATTGCTTCCATTCACATACACCTACACGCTCAAATAACTTCTCCAAACGAATTTACTCCCACAAATTTTACATATAAATATTATTATAAGTGGCTAAATTACCAGGAACTTTAAAAACATTGTTATTCTTTCAAACTCCACGCCTTAGTCGTAAATTGTATAAATATTCTGTCTATAACCACAATTTTGTCATGAATAATATTTTACTTAATCTTAGTTAATTAAAATCGACCTTGAAAATATAAAACTTAAATTTATGCATTTAATTACAGAAAACTCTGGAATCTGTAGTAATGCTTGTAATTTGAAATAAAATATAAATGAGAGGACCTTCATGGTTTTTTGTAATAATTTATCAGGTACTGCCAAGATTGAAGATCAAGTTTGGATATTGATTTAACTGAGCCTGTCAGCACCAGCGGTTGACAATTTGACTACCAATTGTTTTTCAAATTCAGGGTTTTGCTCCTTGAGCCTCGATTTTTTATTATTCCTCGCAAGCAATTATTCCTTGAGAAGGAGAAGAAGTTAGAAACGGACATTGCAGATAAACTGAGCAGTGGCATCATATCTCACAGATGTTAATCAAGAACGTGCTGATGACGTAATTCAAAGAGACAGGAGCGTTTGATTTCACGATGTGGCTACTGCATTCAACTTCTCATATCACTCAACCCAAGGAATAATTCCCTACTTGGTACATCACAAATAAAATTATGGGTCAAACAGGAAATTTTTCCCCAATTTTGCTTTGATGCCTGAGTTCAATGTTGACACAAATTTGGACAAATGCATGGTGGCTGTTGAACGGTAGTGTTTAGTATAAGACAGTTCAGGCAATTCCGTATTAAATTTTTTATGGCACAGGGGGCATTACTTTTTGATCCACCTTTGTACAGAAAATGTCAACTACAAAAGAAGCTATTTAATAGATCACAAAAGAATTAAATCCTAAATTACAAAATCACACGACATTTCGTTAATGTTTTGGAAATTCATCACGGGTACAAATGAATATTAAAATAAAATATATTTAAAAATTAAGTTGTTTCACTCAATTGGAGTGAAGTTATGCACTTATAATCTACATACTGGGTCATTCAATGATATAAGGCAAGGCTTTCTTTAACGCAAGCACATTGTATTTGAAAGATGTCAATTTTGGGTGCATAGCACACTTCCGGTGAGCAGGTATACTGTGAACATTCCAGCCTGGCCTTGAATGAACCCTGGCATCCAGAGCAGCGGCTGACACGTAGTGACCCTGTTTCTCCGTCCAAGCGTACACCTTGCATACGATAATGAGAGGAACACGTTGAGAATAACATTTATATTATACTACTTCAGTTCCGGAAATACGATTGATTATCAGCAAGCTTTTCTACATGATCCATCATGTTTAATGAACGTTATCGGCTACATTTCAGAACACCCCATAATGTTTGAAACCTGTTTACTAATCCTTAATATGCTTTTGGTTACACTTTCATGATTGTTATTTAAGTTAAATTTTACTTACCGACTTCACCTCCCGCATTAATACTTAACTTCACGGCCTTCTGTTCTTCTTGTAGGTATCCGGTATTTCACTTCGGGAACCTGGACTGTTTACCTGTCCATTCTCTTGTAAGAAACCTCTTTAAAATGTCACTTCCGCGTGCACATAATTAATTTTTAAAGACTGTCTCCATATTATCCTTATTTATGTTCCGATGTCTGTGTGCGAGTGACATTACAGTTGAATACTCTAAAGATGTAAACAGGAAACACATCACTTAGATCTGATTGGAATGGACACATTCGACATCTCGGTCATTAGCGACTTCACATAACTTTTACGTAGTTTTAATTAATAACATTTATAATTACAAAAATTTGAACAAATTTGCTTCCAAGAGGAATTCCAGAAGAGCACGGACAGCTGCGGGGTTCATGTAGAGATCCTCAGCGGTTAATTGCGCAATGGTGGTATTTGTCTTTTTTTTTAAAGTATTTATTTAATGTCACATCAACTACTATGGTTATTAGCGACTACAGTAGGGGGAACTCGTAATCTGTAGTTTTCACAGTATGAAAACACACAGAACATCCATATTCATGCACATGCCAGGATTCGATCAGGGGACCTCTGTGATGCGAGGTAGCAACGCTAACCACTACACCACAGGAGGTCTTATCTTGCTGTATGTGGGACACACAAAAATAATATGATGCATAGATAGGAGCGCTGTGCATTCAACACATAGGTTGGGCCGCCGTATAAAATAGAAAGGAGTGCGTTAATTGTGTGTATGCAGTTCTAGCTCTTGACACCACTACCTCTTGATTCCTTGTAAGAGTTCTGACATGGATTACATCATTTTTGCCAATGTGGTCCTACTGCCCCTGCATGTTCCTAGCTTCCATTTCCCCTCTATTTTATTGACGATTCCCTTTTTGTATTATCTGCTTCTTCATGTCCGTTTATTATCGAGATTATATGAATTGGAGGCTGACTGTCGCCAGTTGATCATGTCCCTCAGTACTTCATGAGCTGGGATCCAACACACTAACATGTTATTATTTTTCTTGTTCTCTTTTAGTAGACAGTCCCGTATTTGATTGCTAAAATTGTTTCTCACTGCCTTGGTAAATATTTTATTTAAATAAAAAAAATTGATATAGATTGACAGGGAAACGATAATGATGCTGTAAATTGTTATTCACAAGATATTTACAATTTATGGTAGTTACTTTCAAAGTGGAACGTCATTGATAGAACGCGCTTCTTACCTTCCACTGCTAAAAAGAACGTTTTATTTTGTGCCCTTTCCACATTTTATTGCCATAGGCTTCCAGTAACAATGGTCTCTGTTGCCGACATGCCAAGTTTCACGAGAAACCTTTTCTTATTCAACATCTTACGGCGTAACGTAAAAGCGTGACTACATTCAATCGCTCAACCACTGCATTTGAGTCGATGAATTGAGTTTTGTTTAAATTCCTCTCGGGTTTCCAACCGGGTCAGAGAGATTATCAGTGACGTTTCAATGGCTTGCTCTGCCATTATCTTCAGACTGAAGTATCAAATTCGCTAAGTGCAAACATTTATATAGTCCGAGCCAAGTCTGTGCAAGCACAGACCGCCTGTGATTGGCTATAGCGAGGGCATCTCCCATTGGTCCACTTGCTTCCTCAAGCTCTAGTCTCCAGTGGCTGCATGTCATACCGTGACTCAGCCCCACGTAAAAACCGGGAGGAAACACAGCTGTTCTGTTATTATCTAATGTTTATTTAGAAAATTAGAACAAATTACAGGTGATTTTCAGAGTGTGTGCTCTACACCTGATTACAGTCATTACATCGTCGTAATCTAGAACACGTGTGAGGTGTTGTTGGTACATGCGAGCCTTCCCATAACACGTTAACATGTCTCCTAACTCGTGGAATGTGTTGACATCCATTCTCAATTGAAGATTACACTCAAATGACTCAATGCTGTCCTGTGAAAGGGTCGTCTCCAAGCTTTCTCGACTCTTACAAACATTAACAAACAAAGAGAATGCATACATTCGCATTACGTTGACGGACTCCCGCAGAAACACATTTTCACATGTAAATTCGAAACGACGCATCAGAATATATACTTTGTTTATCAAAAAAGGTTCCTTATTATTATATCTAACAACCTTCAGAGTTTGTCGCTTTTCAAGTAGTGTATTTAAATTATGAAGTGAGGTTTTAGGAAGAATAGTTTAATTTGTATTATAAAAATGTAATAATGTTTATGTGGTGGATGCAATAACTAAATACTGAAATTTTTATGTTCTTCTTTCGGCCGTCAAATTAGTAAGTGAACTTTCTTTCTTTTCTCGTAATAGAAATCGATAACATATTCCTGTGATGAATGTAAAGTAAGTAATCATCAAATTGTTGTCTGACAAGGAATTTTTCAACTTTCGCGAGAGTCGTGTCCTTAGTCCTCTTCAATAGGACAATCACGTCACGTGGTGAGGGTGTTGAGAAATACTGGAGACGCTCCTTTCATGACCTCTTCTCACCCGCCTTAACGAGCCACTTCAATTTTCTACGGCCTTGAGGACCTTCAGAGGGCAACTCTAACCCATGCAAATCAGGGTTAGCCCACTTTACGTCCAAAGCAATGCTCGTCGTTCAAATGACGACACCGTATTACAAGTGGACGTTAGTCACAAACTTTCACTCCCGACGTCTATAATTCTTACTGTATGCTGTAGTATGTTTTCTCGTCGTAGGCGCTGGCTACTTGTTCTAGCAAATGTTTGCTCCTTCAACAATCTTCACCACTTTACATAATTCTTTTGTGTGATGACAGACGAAATCAGTAAAATAAAACATGATGTATATCATGATTATGGGCTTACCATGTTGCTGTTTATGTAAGTTATAAATCTGTCTTTGCTTAATTGTTGTTAGATTGACGTGAAAAGGAAAAGGTAATTCTTGATTGTTAAAATTGTACTCTGATAAGTCTGAGAGCCGTTGGGAATGGTTAGAGACAGTGATAGGTATTGCACGTTCTTTGGCACAGCGATAATGAAATGTGATTCACGAGCGGAAAGCATCCATGACCGAGATTACGGACTGAGTCAGTCGCTAAACAGAGTTACGATTGTTAGTGCATTGCATACTAATGAAAGTAGGTAGTGATGCATTTAACTCCTACACGAATACTAATGAGAGTCTACTGAAATTCAGTTCATATTTAGTATAAGTACATATTGACTCGATAATAATTTAAAAACCATTGTTTATCGCATTTAAAAGCTGTTACGGTTTATTGCGTTAACGGACGCATGATGAACATGGACGGGAGTAATATATATAATCAAAAAGTATTATGTTTGTATATTAATATGTGAAATGGACAGATTGTGACTAAACTTGGTACACGCATATACGTTGAAAGGAATTTTTCCTCTTCTTGGTAGACGCTACAGTCTTCCTTTACCACTTTCCTCGATTCATTTCTGTTCATAGCCTTCCTTTTCCTATTCCTTATTGCCAATGTTATCAAGTCTTCCTTAATATTGTCAAGCCACCTTTCCCTGGGTCTTCCTCTCTCCCTCTCCATCAAGATTTCCTTCTCTTTACACGACCGGCATATCTCGGCCTTACCTGTTTTATTTTAATTACAATATCTACCTGTTTGAAAAGTGTCTGCACTTCGTTGTTCTCCAGCCTTCATCCTCTCTCACAGTTCCTTTGCTGTCATCACATAACCTTCGGATACATACGTTTTAATAAAGTAATATATAATTTCATTTTTGTATTTCTACAAACAGTACTTTTGGGGACTGAGAGAAAAGTAGTATCAAACTTGTTTTGTAATGTTCTTCCCCTGTTATTATCATTCATGTAGAATGATGTTATTCGAGTGTAGGTTTTCCGTTAGAGAATAAAAAGAAGTTTTATCTTTGAAAAGCACAGAGAGAGAGGGGGGAGGGGGGAGAGAGAGAGGAGGCGGGGGAGAGCAATGTGTTAAAGTATGAAGGTCGAAGTGTTATTTGAAGTAGATGGATGGTATCAATTGAACATTGGTCTAAATTGGTAAATCAGAGAAGCAATAGTTTATTTATTATTAGCAAAACAAGTTTAATTTTCACAAGATATATAATCGGAAATGTATTACGCTGTATGTTTAATAAATGATTGATAATGTAATGTACAAAGAGATTCTTCTCTAATAATGCAAAGTAAGTATGCTGATGCTTAGTAGGTATTCGGATATAAATTCAAGTCGGCTATTTGAATTTGATTAGAAAGTATAATAACGAATTTATAGGATCCGTTGAGTTACGATAATGTATATATTGAGAGGTATTCTCTGTACCGACTGAGTTTGAAACATTATCATATCTTTCATTAATTGCTAGTCGGTAACACTGCGTGTGCAAATTATTATGTCACCGCCTGAATAAATGTTGCGCCCCCTGTTACTCTTAATACTACTTGAAATATTCTGGGCATGGATTCTATCACATTTTGGTAGATGGCAGAAATAATTTGAAGCCATATCTGATTAACTGCAGTTTACAATTCCTTAAGATTGGATGTTACTCAATCCAGCTGATTGATCTCATCCTACAAATTCTCAATTGGTTTGAGATGTGATGATTGTACAGACCAACGAAGGTAAAGTCTCCGTCAAGTCGTTTGAACCTTCTTGAGACAATACCAGCTTTATGACAAGAAGCATTATCCTGCTAGAAGTATCCATTCCTGGCAGAGTACACTATTAGCAAAACAGGATGCACTTGATCTGCGATAATACTTCAGACGTTAACAGGAATCAAGTGGCCGATAGCATGGCAAGAAAACATCTCCCAAAACCATAATATTGCCGCCACCAGCCTGAAGTCTTGTGGCAATGCAGTTGTGGTCCATGCTTTCGTGTTGTTTCTCCATATTCGAAACATATCTGCATTGTTCATTGGAAATCGCGGTTCATCAGATCATATGAACCTTTTCCAGTCATCTACGGTCCAATCCTTGAGCTCCTTTGCGAACTGAAGACATCTGCTCTTGTTAAAGCAGACGGTAGACGCATCCATAGCCCATACGGTGTAATATACGGCCAATTGTTCGTTCAGAGACGTTCACAGTTGGTCCTGGATTAAGATTCCCCGCTATTTGACGCATTGTTGCTCTTCTGTTGCACTGTACACCTCTGGCAAGTCTCCTTTCATCTCGAGCGTTGTGACGACCACAAGATTGACGTTGAGACCCGGTAGTCCACTCTGTAAACATTAATAACACTTCACAAGTTCAGTCGTTTTCCTGAGACTGGTTTCAACGCCTTCTTTTGGCGGTATCTTCGCCAAAAAACACAGTACGTCTGATGATTCACTTATCCTACATTCCCATTTTATAACCCTCTTACCAGGTGGTAATAATAAATCTGTCCACTCAGAGTATATTTAGATTAATTTGTATATTTTAGCGTTCATTAATAATTTAGAGAATTACTATTCAATTCTCAAGGATTTTAGGTTTGAGAATTGGCGAATGTTGTTTATGGAGCGCTTTATGATGCAAGAGACAAATGACGTACGTCTCATAATCTCGGAAGATGTGGTTTAACATTTCCAAATTAAACTACTCATGACGTAATCGAATCATAATTGATTAAGATTATATAAAAGGTGTATTCACCTCGATTATCTATCAACGATTATTGCGAGAGAGGGTAGGAATCTTACATGTATCTTTGATTTCCCAGTGATGGGGAATAATGTCTAGATTATTCATTTGGATTATGTTTCATCTAAGCAATCTCATTTGGAGAATTTTGTGTATCGCAGCACTATACTGCTACAAATAAATTATATAACTTTATTTACTTTCATGATGAAGTAACCAAATTACAATTATTGCACATTTCGTTATGAAGGTACTAATGCATTCTTCCTTCTAATGCAACGTGACGCCATGAAAGCACGCACTGTCTAACCGACCATAATTCATGTAATTAATTTATTTGTCATACAAAAGCGGTTCTAAGAATAACTAAGAGTGCAATAATCATAGAGTTCTTGAAACCCTGACCATTCAATTAAGTATGATATAAATGTATTTGCCTAATTAAATAACCAAATAAATTATGAAGATTACTATTAGATTTTTTCGAAGATTTCATTCTTAATTCAATTTAGCGTAACCATGTTTATCATAACACTTCTGTATTCTGAACATATTTAAATTATTTCACGATACTCACATTGAGTGGTCGAAAGTATACTATTATGTTCATCATTAAGTTAGAATTTTACTTTCGAGAAATAATTTGCAGCAGCCAAAATATTGTAAATCTTAAATTCTTTTGAAGTTAATATTTAAATATCCTTTTTTGAAACTTAAAATGTATTATAAATTAATATCAATCACTCTATTAATTCTAGGAATTATAATCATGTTTATAATTAAAACGAAAGCCATTAAAAATAATGGTACATTACTTATAGTTTTCTACTTTTTAAAGCTATTTCATTCAAATGCATCCTGCTTGGTTAAATATTTGTATACGTTGTAGGGTCTCACACTGTTTTGCCTTTCTATTCAAGAAAAATAATTGTTTTTGGGAGTCGAACAAGTGTTCCAGGCTCACCAGAACGTACAGACCAGAGAGTGTGATTAGTAAATTGTAGGTGTTCCCGAGATTCAGGTATACAGGGATAGAGGGAGCTCGCATCAGGTCCTGCCTCAGTGATTAGAGCAGGAGGTTCCAGATTCGATTACTAGTCAGGTCGAGATTTTTCCTTTTCTAAATTTAGATCCATGGCATTTATCTGAGCTTTAATGAAGTAATTCTTTTCTCTTTGAATTTTAACTATAATATACGTAACTGGCCCATATTCAGTGTTACCGTACAAGCATAAGATAGGCATATATCCGCCAAATAAAAGTGATGTATAATATTTTTCATAACATCTAAACTTTTATGAAATTTATGAATATCAGGAAAGATAAGAAAATAATATGTAAGAAGTCCTGATTTAAAAAAAACACACTTGATTACTAACAATGCTCAAAAATCCACTTAATTAATAATAGCTAAAGCCAACAAATCTAAAAGGTAGTAGTTATGATACATAAGGGCATTTTGTTACCATTCTACTGTTACCCTAGACTTAAAAGTTCCAATTGAATAACCATAATAAAAAATATTGAATAATAAAACAACACTCAAGGAAAAATTTTAGTTGGGCCTATTTTTGACCCCATAGACAGTTTCTGATAGAATATATCATAAATATTTAATAAATCATGCACTGATATTTATAATATTAATAATTTATATAAAATATTTCAAATATTTTAAGGATGTGTTGAATGATATTAAAATTTAAAATGGCGATACATTAACAAGTTTCAGATTTTTAACAACACTTTAATACATCCAGTCATTTAATTAGTCCAAATAAACTATAAATCTATTGTATCATTCACGAGTAATAAATGTAAGTAATTTATGTGCAAATATTAAGTATAATCTTGGATAAGGTTCATTCAAATTAATAAAAATGATTGACACATTTATGGGTTCCGATAGATTGGCTGTTTCTTTGTCATCTCGGGTACTCTTCATAAAGACCGTCAAGGTCCAACCGAAATTAATCGTTAAGTATAAAATGATCTCTTAGTGGTAGTAGTTATAAAAAATTTCCCATTTCTCAATGTGAAATAAACCTTGATATTTTGGACATGGCAATATGTATCAAGAATAATCAACTGAATATTTTTTGGAAGTTAGCCAAGTTATAAATTATACACTTTATTATCATTCCAAACACCCGCATTGCATGGTTATTAATTTTTCCAATACATTGTTTTGGAAGTACTTCCTATTACATTATTTGAGTTTAAAAAAATTAAGATTACTCAATTTTAACGTATATAATTTTTTAGCATTCCCACTAACTTAGTTTCGTATATCATTTTTGCTAGGAATATTATAAACAATCTATGGACACTATATATAAATTAAATTGAATAAATAATATTTACACTCCTTACCAAAAATCATTTCATCAATAAAACTAAAACTTACGGTTTTATAAACCAATGAATAATTTCAGGCTACATGAGGGTGATTCTGAACACGCAACTGCCCTTTAATAGAATAGGTATTAAAAGGGGGGATGTGGAAGGGAGTCAAAGCTTGACGATGGCCCAAGGGTTAGATTGAGGATCCTGAATGGTGATTCAACTGAAAACAATGCAGGAGAAGTCCTTGCACCCTGTAGGCCGGGTAATAGGGTACTTGTCTCACGCTCTTTCGAATGACGATAGAGGAGTTTGTTGAAGGGTCGTAGCATTTCCTTTTCCGTGGCTCTATAAGCTTTAGAAGACAGCTGGTCGACTAATCAGCGGACAACTTTTACCGTATTCGCAATGTCTACGACCCCAGTATATATATCTCCTAAAAGAGCAAGAGGTGCCTCGGCATCTGAGAACCTTGAAACTAGAGAGAGAACGAGGCATACTCTAAAGTAAGCCCCATAATCACTCTGGAGAGAAATACCTACGAAAAAAGAACCCATTTATGTCATTTTCAGGGTTAATTACTTTTGAGGATGATTCTAAAACAGGCAATTCACATTGTCAAAGTGAAAGTATCCTACCTAGTGTTCACCTGAAAAAGATGCAGGGTAAATCCTAGAAAACCATCAGGTAGCTCGGGCTATTGGAGTCTTGTCTTACGCCCTTCCGAATGATATTCGCAATAACGATAATGCGGTTTACAGGATTGGTTGCTAATTGCTATAAATACTGTAATATATCTTTTTTTACTTCAACTGGTCTTAAAACAGGATTGTATTACTATAAACTACATTGAATCCTAATCGAACAGTATCTACAGATACAGGAGCATTGATCGACGGCTTAAATTTTGATGAAAGTTAAATTTTCTAGTGAAATATATTAAAAAATTTATGGAAACAAACATAAATATGTTGTTGTTGTAGTACTCAGTTCTTAGACTGGTCTGATGCAACCCTTCACGCTAACATATTCTGTGCAAGCCTTTACATGTCTACAAAAATACCACATCCTCCCAAATCAAATTGGCCTCCATCTTCTGTTCTTACCTCACATATTTACCTCTCATGCTAACTTTACAAGACCCTTATGTCTGAAAACGTGGCCTATGTATCTATCCCTCCTCTTAGTCAAAGTCCTCCGTTTTGTTCTCTCTTCTCTATCCGTTTTCTGATTTTCAGCTTTCATCTACAGCACCACATTTCAAGAGCTTATACAGACATAAAAATAGAAACATTATGTCTACATACTAAATAGATTAAAAAAAACAATATTGTAATATTTGTCTTTTTGTAAAGAATATTATCGTTTCTGGTTACTTACATACTTATCAACGTGTTGTTTTCTGAATTTACTTATTTTACGTTCGTTGATTTCAACGCGCACTACGGCGTAGTTTGATGACGAATGCTAATGCACGAATAAGTAACATCAGACGAGTAATTGTCAACACTACATTGACGTTGCTAAGAGACGTGTAATAATGATATTGAGCTTCTATTTTGCGATTTTAAAATAAACACCACAAAAATTACTGGCGAACGATATTATACAAATTTAAGTAGCAGAAACGATCTAATGATTCAGGTCCGAAACTTCGTTTCAATAGATATTTCTTTCATATTTTTTTTCAAAGAAAGTTGTGTTTCTGGCATTTTACACGCAAGTAAAAAGAAAAAGGCTTCTAGAAAGTGTTAAACGTTAATACACAGTATCGCAGTCCTCACCTGTACATCGCATGCTAGCGAAAACTTGAAATCTGTACCGTACACGTTTTCTAATTTCACAGTAAACAGACAGACAGGATTAGCAATCCATCGTTTAAAAAACTTTCTATTTATGTGAAGAAAATAATGAACAGTCTTCGTTTATCATTAAGCAAGGCGTTTTGGTTAACATGAAATTCAGATATGTCTCACAAAATTGATTTCCTGACCGTTATCGGAATCCAACGAGACCCTAACCCAGAATACCTGCTAGATTTCATCATGCACATCATTCCGGTTTGAATGAAAGCGCTCTAATGTTTCTCAAGGTGATGAGAAGCCGAAGTAAAGTCTGTGAATACCTAAAGACCTTATCGATGATCCAATTTTGGCGGCCTGGATTCTATAGCTCGCGGTGAGCAGTGCTTTACATCTACGCAGTTTCTTTTTGCTTTTGCTTTTTTTTCTGGGGCATGTCAAGCATGATCTGTAGAATGGGAAGGAGAAAGGCCATCCGTTCACCTGTTATATTCACCCACAACGAATACACAGCCAGTTCTTCAAAACGAGGACAGGCATCTCGTGGAAAGTATTTTTTGTACAACTCGTCAAAGCGATCTCACATAATTAAGCAACATTTTGTTTTCACATCAACCAACGGGAGGCACGAGTGAAAACTGAAAAAAAATGTATTCGTTCTGTATTTAGTATGGATAGTGTAACCTGTAAGAAAATTGGCAAACTCAACACACTCGTGATGTGCCACGTGATGGTTCAAGCACTTTTAGTTATTTCATTTGGGATATTGCTCACATTATTTTGTTGTTTCCTTATAAAAATATTTAATCAGGATTGCAAAATAAGTTGATTTACTTCCTATACATTTAGGGATAACTTTATTATATAGTTGTGAATGTCATTAAATGCGCGTAGTGTAATTTTCTTTTAATATTATTCTAAACAAAATTATTGTAATTATTAAATGTAATATTCTCGAAGAATGGTAAGGTAAAATTGTTTCGTCATGAGTATTTATATATTACATATTTCTCATTACTTTTCTTTCTACGTCAACATTCTGATCTTGTTGATTTTCACTAATTACTGTTTTGTTCATATTGGTAGCCTTGGGTATAATTTAGTTTCAAATATTGCACCATAGATGTTTCATTGATGTAAAGTTACACCCCATTTGATACTATAATTGCTACCGGCCTCCTTATTATTGTAATATTGACTTTGGTATTTGATTTCTGCTATATCTGTATATTGTTTGTTTATTTACAACCGTTTCGTAAGTCACAATATGACATAACGCATATTGCAGAATTATTAAATACATTCTTCTTTAACGGTGCTTAATCCAAGGGTCGGCAGTAACATTTTACTATATTACATAAACCATAACATAAATTTTCACATGGAAACAAGAATATCGCAGATACTACAAGGCATAGACGACATTCACGCTGGTTTTATTAAAGTTAGCAGAGAACCAATAACGACGTATTTATAAAGGTAGTTCAATGATTCCATAAATAATGCGAACCTAGCTGAGGACTGGAAATCCGCTCTAGGGATTTAGATTCTTAAAGGAGTCAGTATGTCGAATGTGTCAAATTGGACTTAACCTACGTAATCTGCGAAATAATATATCATTTAATTTCAGGCTACTTTCAGATTATTCAATTGTATAAAGGAATGTATTATTACGTAAAAATAGCACACTTATTATATCATTTAAACATTGTAACAAATGCTTGGTATTTACATAATTGGACTAACGTCCGAGAATTACAAATAAAGAAATACTCTAAACATTACAAGGAAGTAACGGACTAAGTAGGCAATTGGGGCACGATAGACTTTAAAGAAGTAGACTGGTAAAGAATTACACTTGGTGCCTCATGAAAATCTATTGACGAAGTTCGACAAGACCGGTAGAAAAAAAGACTAGTTGTCTTCTGAATTAGGTTAAGTTTACAAGGATCTGTAATTGGTCCATTATTATTTCTGACAAGCATTAAAGGCGTGTTCACAAACATAAACTCTAAAGTAATACGTTTTACCGACTACTGCATTGTGTTCAGAAAGACAGCAGATAAGTTAGACGAGAAAGTTATACTAAACTGGGCAAGCGCAAATAAAATGAAAAACAAAAATGAATAAGTCATTTGTTCAGTCAAAGTCAGGGTGAAATAATACTATATTACAGTACCGTCGTGAAGAAAATTCCTCAGGCATCTAGCTGTAAATACATACCTTTGTATTGTCTAAGTGGTAGAAACAAGTAAAACACAATTCCGAAAAAGCTTGAAATTCTTACATTTCATTATGAGAACTTTGAAATATCTAGAATCAAAATAATTACCCTACAAAGCTTTGGTAAATCCTATTATCGACTACCATGACGTTCTACCTCCCTGCTCGTCCTTACGGGGGCGATCGCACTAGGTCGATAAAGCAATTCCATGAAAGTAAAATATAGATGTACCGCGATATTATAAGAGTTAAAAGCCAATATATTCCAAAACAGATACACGTTATACTAGTTTTTGAGAACGATACAACAAATCCCAATATTAATAAACCTTCAAAATAAATCATTTTCTTTACGTAAATTTAAACTTTACTGAAAATTTATTAAGATAATTCAAAATTAAGTTTTAATTATTAAAATTGAAATAATCTTTCTACAAAATAGTCGAATATTAAAATTTCTTATCTCCAAATATTATCTTTCGTTATATTAATTGAACGCGTTTCATCCGAAGAGTGGCCAAATTTGTGTTTAAAATTACTGCAGTATAAAAAAGTATTTTATAGTAGTACTTATTTTCTGATGCACACTTACCACCGGGAAGAACGTGGAATGGACGGGGAGGGGGTAAAGAAGTCTGTGAACGGATAATTCTTAGATATTATAACGCAAAGATTGGAAAAGAAGAGCCATCCCACACCGTTTTTTTTTGTTTTTGTGTCAACAGGCTATATGACAGTGATCCTGAAATAGGCAACTCCCATTTAATAGTATAGGAAGGGAATTGAAAGGGGGAGATGCGGAAGGTAGAGCAAGGTAGCAAAGGGTTGACTATGCCCCCGGGCTGTAGTTTAAGGATCCTACCCGGTGTTCCACTTACATGAGAAAACAAGTACTAAACGGCTGAGAGTTGCCCAGGTTGCATCTGCCAATTATTTTAAAGCAGTAAATGCGAGAAAAAAACATTCATAAAAGAACCTGGAAAATTCCAGGTACAAATGGTACAAATCAAATGGACCATTTTGGTATCCAGAAGATAGGCAAGTGACATTGAAAATTTACGCACATTTTCAGGCTCAAATCACTACCCTGTTGCTGAAAAAATGAGGCTAAGGATTTATATGGTATATAAGGAGATAACTATAATATACTGAAATCAGATGTAGAAAAATTGAAAGATAGACATACGCTTTTAGAATATCAGAATAAATTGTGACAGAAATTACAGGTAGTAGAGCACAGTAACGATATAGATAAGGAATGGGAAAGTATTAAGAATGATATCATAACTGTAGAAAAGGACGTAAAATGAGGAGTGGTATGACGATGATTGTAGACAGTGGTGCAACATGGGAAAAAGCAAGATTTGAAATGACTCCAACGAAATTCGAGAAGTAACCAGGCTATGTACAATGAAAAGAGGATGGAAACAGCAAGCGTATGAAGAAAAAAGAAATGAGAAATCTTAAAAAGGAAGATATAAAACATGAAAGAGTATTATAATAGGAAAGAAAGTAAAAAGTTTAATAAGAAATTAAAAGAGGGAACACTCGGATATAGACCTAAAACAATAGAGTACAAGGATAAAGGTGGAAACCTGCTGACATAAAAGGCAACAGTGATGGAAAGGTGTAGAGAATATTTTAAAGAAATGTTGAAAGATGATCGCATTTTTGGGGAACAACGGATCTACCATACAGTAGAATCAAAAATAGAGGAATCTGCTCTCGCAGAAGTACAAAACGTATTGAACTGTCAAAAGAATCACAAATCTCCAGGAATTACGGAATAATTGCCGAGCTTCGGAAGAGAGGAGACATTACACAAAACGGTTACATGTTCAATCTGAAGTCAAGTAATATGAATATATTATAGAACTCGACAGTATATACGTGGAATTCAAGCAGACCTTCAATAGCCTAAATGGGCTGTTTGGCATACTGATCAAATATATTTTAGAGATTAAGGTAACCTTGGCAGGTTCCAAGGAAATTGCTAGGATGTAAGGGGAATTAACCAACTGTTCCAATAACAATAAAGGAGCTATACAAGGTCATACTCTTTCCACAATTCGTTTAAATTTGGCCTTAGAAGCTATTATACGGAAACTGTAAATATCTGGGCATATAGGTATAAGGACCACACAGCTCACAGTACATGATTATGATGTTGTAGTTCTTAGTAGACGAAGGATGTCGTTAGAGTAATAGTGGAACTGAAGGAAGTCGAACAACATAGAAGACTAGCAATTAATGAACCAGTGACGAAAGATATGAAACTCCACAGAACAGGGGACAATAACCTGGACAACTGCTATACAGCAGGTTTTAATTTTGAGCACGTAGAGAACTTTTAATACCTAATGGTAATAAAAATAATGTAATTTCCATGTCCACTAAAATAAAGGCTCGTATTTTAAATGGTCATAATTGCTATCATACATTTAAAAAGCTAATGTATGGATGGTACTGCTCGTTAGATTCTACATGGCATGTTTAGATGAGCATTAGAAAAGGAGAAGGGGAAGAGGAGTTTTTTAGTTTGTGTTTGAGGAGGCCTGGCGAAACGCTACTATAATTGTTTAAAACATTAATTGTATTAATAAGAACGGGATATAGAGACTGCAACAACGTCTTTTTACCACATATGCATAATATTACGTACAACATATGCTGAAATGTATGTCCTAACGCCAATGAAATGCTTTTACGCTACCAAGTAGCGTTAACAAAACTGCAGTAAAAGTGAGCTCCTGTCCACTGTGTATCGTGTTGACACATTGCTAACTAAATTCCCGAACAATAAACCGACAGCTCAAAATTAGTTTATATAAGGTTATGATTTAGTCAATAACTACATATGGAAGTGAAGCATTGACTAAAAAGCACTGATGAACAACAAATCAGAATATTTGTCCGTAGAATACTACTGAAAATTTATGGAAGGATCCGAAATACTGATGGTTACTTGGAGAGGAAGGACCAATTACGAGTTGGATCTCTCATTTAGAGAGCTAATATTGTAAAACCTGGCTGGGGCACTTTCTAAGGAATACAAAAAAGGTCTTCCAATGGAATCCGACAGGAATAAGATTAAATGAAGACCCTGTAAACGATTGCTGGACGTGGAAGAAAACATCAGAGCCCTAGGAATCAGATGATGGAGACGGAAAGTAAACGAGAGGGCAGAATAGAAGGAAATCGGTAAGATCCTCTCAGGGTTGTAAAGCCACAAGAAGAAGAATTTTTGTGATATACCAATCAAACTGTAACGTTCAAAGTAATTTCACGTTATTGTAGCCATATTCTAACTTAGATCAAGATGGTGGAGTCAAAATATTGAACCACTACACTAGAAAGAAACTGTAGAGTTAAGGATATTATTTGTAATACAATATACGTAAAAATGCAATAAATCAATTTAATAAAGGACGAAATGCTTTAATTAAAGTTCTGGCAAAGAGGCTATAAAATAGAGTTAAAGTGTTAGGATAGGAATTGCACCCAGCACCTCCCTTAAGTACTGGTTGCTCTTTAATCTCTGGGCTATCCGAGCCGATTCCACGTCAGGCACGAGATTCTGCCATCCATTGAGATTTATTTTCACATAACACCGAGATACTAAAATTTAGTCCATGTAAGAATTGTGACTCACTAAATTGTATAATACCGTTTCGCGAGGGTTTAAAAAAGTAAGCTATGTGGAGCAGCTTCCTTGTGTTTTACAATAAAAAACTTCACTTTTGTACATTTCAAATAAATTACATGTCAACATGCACGACCAACTTTATTCCTACGTACTTGACGATTATTTACTCAATAATTAAAATAATTTACTTTCATTTTCTTAAAAAATACTAATAAAACTTTTTTGGTTTCAGTAAAAAATATAAAGGTTTTCTGTTTTAAAATACATAAATAATTAGTATGGAGTATATTTACCTTTAATACTATATTTTAATGCTAAAAGAATAGTTATCACTCTGCATATCATATCGAAACTCGAGTTTAGGGATGTAAAATAAGTTAAATATTAAACTAAAACCAATACAAAATTTCATAGGTTAGTTTCTGCTGTATGTACTTTTACCTGAGTTACCTTCAGTAAAACTCCAAGTACATATAAACGTATACTTCAAAGTTACCTTGGATTGTGGGGCATGACTAACAACGGTAAACTTAACTTTCTCAGTTGCAAATGCCCAGGTCCTCATTGCACATTTAAGTCAAACAATAGCATATTGTAGCAAAACTAAGCAGCAAATTTTTTCCTTTAAACTCAGAACAGTTCGGAAAGTGAATAAAATACATATTTAATGGCTTAATACTTGAACCTAGTACCAAGACGTCACTGAACTCAATAATTCTAGTCATCATTTGTTGACTTTCAGATAAGCCATTTTCGTGTACTATATTCATATAGTGTCACAGAAAACGTACAGTGAGAAACACAAATTAAGTTCTAAGTACCAAAGAAAATATGAATACACTATCTTTATTGTTGGAACATGTACAATCTCTGTCTTATCTTACAAGTGTAATATCTTCGTGGTTACAATGTTCATTGACGTTTAGTTGTAATGTATGTAGCTGCGTGAACGTGTCTCTTACTATGTGCTTCTGTAAAATTTTGTTTTCCTAAATACATGTATGAATATCACTGACAGTTTATTTACACGCGTACCTAACTATGGTTCATATTCTTTTGTTATTATTTCTTGTTGGTTTTCATTATTAATTTTAAAGAGATCAGTGTCTAATACGCTTGTTCCATACAGTCCCTAAACTATTCGAAATACGTATATTGAAAATATTATCCACCGATCCTAAGAGTAATGAATGGATTCTTACACGTGAATTACTCTCCGACACACGCAACAAATTTGTCGCATTGTTAATAAAGTATTTGAAACTAATAAATTCTACTCGTCAGTATTCTTAGATGTAATTAGAGAGTTTGACAAAGATTAGGAAATTTTTATCCATAACATGCTTTAGCCTCCTAAAATACTACTTTAAAGAATTAAAATTCATATAGTCAATGAAAGTGAGAAGGCTAGGGCCCGATTACTGTCTAAGGACCATAGGAAGAAGACATAGAAATTGTATGTGGGATAAAATCGATCGTTTGATGTACCGCAGGGTAGCGTACTGTGACCCCTTCTACACTGAGTGACCACCTGACAGTGTCACAAAGTTACCGCTAGAGGGAGAGATGGCTATAAAATGGCAACGCAAGAGAAGTGGTCTATTAGTTTTACTCTGTTGTTTGCGAAAATGTGGGTAAAAGACGTGTTTTATCTTAGTATGGACACGGGATGATCGTAGGCGCTCGAAGCGTCTGAACCAGTATCAATAAAACGGCTACACTAGTGAAGTGTTCGAGAGCACGTCATTAATGTTTACAGGCTTGTGCCGTCACAATGCTGGAGCTGAAAGAAGGCTTGCCAGAGGTCTCCAGTGCAACAGAAGAGCAACAGTGCGTCAAATAGCGGAAAATCTTAATCGAGAAACTATTAGCCGTACATTACGGCTATGGAAGCCTCGACTGTCTGCCTTGAACCAGAGCAGACGTCTTCAGTTCACAAAGGAGCACTAGGACTGGACAGTAGATACTGGAAAAGGGTCATGTGGTCTGATGAATCGCGATTTAAAGTTCACCACGAAGATGACGTGATTGGAATATGCAGAAAACATTACACTTAAAGCTTATGGCGGCAATATTTTGGTACGGTCCTTTCATTCCTGTAAGACAACGTCTCAATGCCCAAGGGTATTAAAGTATTATCGCAGATGAATTACATCCTATTACGTAATAGTTTACTCTGCCAGTAAAGGATACTTCCAGAAGGACAATGCTGCTAGTCATAAAGCTGGCACTGTCTTCAGATGGTTCGAAGAGCATGGCAGACTATACCTTCCTTCCTTCGTTGGCCGGGACAATCACCAGATCTCAATAAAATTCAGAATTTGTGGGATGAGATCGAACAGACCATCAGGTAGCTGGAAATGGAAAGTTCAGTTCATCATATATGATCTCAAATTCCCCCTATCATCTAACAACATCTTATAGAATCCATGCCCATAATAATTCAAGCAGTATTACGAGCAAAACGATGGCCCAATTGAAAGGTTGGTCATAACAACTTCGCCTCTCATGGTATGTGTATTGTAAACGTTGGATTTATCAACAAACGACAATATTACACTTGGCACCATTGCTGACGACACGGTGGTTCTTTCCACAAATGTTGATCCACAAATGGCAAACGGTCTACCACTATGCGATCTATATGAAATTGAAGAGTGGGCACACGAGTGGAAAATTAAGATCAACGAAGAAATTCTGTGCAAGTCAACTCCATACCATGGTGAGACTAGTGTCCCCCTATTTATCTAAACTTAATAGAAATACTTAAATCTTCTCGTGCAAAACAACTAGGGTTGCATTTAGTTAATAATTTATCACGGAGACAAGATGTTGTAAGCATACCTAAAGTCGAGGAAATGTAGTGGTTACTTGGCAGGAGATCCTAAACTACCGCTTGAAAATAAACTCATAATGTATATTAAATAAACCACACACCAATATGGGTTTATAGTATTGAACGCTGGGGATGCACCTTAAGTCTAATATGGCAATAATACAAAGAAACCAATCAAAAGTATTATGTATATGTCCAATAACCCCCATAGTGTGTCTCCAACGATATAGGGATTGTACCATATGTCAATGATATCATAATCGAAAAAAATGTATTAATCATTATGAAAAAGTAGAAAATCACTTAAACACGTTCCTGAACTCTCTCGTAGAAATACAAAATGCAATAAGGTTTAAACGATAATGGCTAAATGATATTATGAATATCTAAGGAAGACTTTTCACAGGAGAAGACGGCAGGCACCACGTCAAAGATAGAACTGTATATATTGAGGTTAAAAAAATGGGGTCGATTTAAAACTTTCAATTATCTGTTTCCTATACTTAAATGCGCAATTGTCTACGTTTAGAGCGACGTCGTTGATTTATTCATCACTGTTCACTCTCTCTAAATTATTAATTAAAAATTATGAGATGTGGATACTTTACCATTATGAAACACTTTTAATGACGAAGTTTCATTGCGACGTAATTACAACAAATTAAGCGTCCCGGAGAACCGTTAGTTGAAGTATATTATTAATATCAGACTTCTGCAATATTACACTTATGATTATCATTATTGTTAATACAGATATTTCGCTGGAACACACTGATATATTTATATAATATCTATTATATCAGCTAGTAGCCAAACTACATACTATAATTCTATGTTATCTTGAATTTCTCAGTATTATAATATTTTATACGTATTATTGCGCTAGTACGACATCCAATCGGACGTAAATGTGAAATTAAAAAAAACCTCGTATGTTGGTCAACTTGCAGCGGTGCAGTGGCCAGCATCCTTGGGCGGGGATGCTTTCTCATCTCAGTGGAAAGATTCTCTACAATTCCGAAAGAAATTGAGTGCTTCCACAAACCCGTCTCAGAACTCAATGACTAATCGAGCAGAAACACGCCCCACATCTTTCTGTCACTGCATCAAACCCGATCATAGATTAAGCAACTATAAAAAATTTAAATTATCAATGCTAATGAGATTTGAAAAATTATGAGGAATTTTTAATGTTCAAAATGAATGCTGCGTTTTTGTAATAATCGTAAAATTTACTTGGACAAAATATACGCGGTCCTACAAATAAAATAATTCGGAGACGACTGTTGTACATAACGAACAATTTTTCATAATGTGTTGCACAGTTATTATGACGACCTTAAACAATATTCTTACAACTCAGTTTATGGACTTGGTTGTAGTTGATGAACTAAGTTGGAAAAGCGAAACAAAGATAGATTATTCAACTGTATTGGGCAAAGCCAAAGGCAATATTTGTAATACATAGAAAAATATTACAAAATACATTGATCAAGAACAATAACAGATAAGGGAAAGTCATTCCATTCCATCTATTACCCTTGTTGCTTACAACTGAATAAAGATTAACTACTAGTTAAGTTGTAAATGTTGTTTTCTACACTTCTCCTCACTGCACTTCACCGAAATGCAATAATGTTTGAAACTAATTTTCCAATACAATATAGTTATGAAAAATATTAATATTTTCCTCTTCATATCACTTAATTACATTATAAAAGGGGTGGAACTGTATTAAATTCCATATCATAATCTTTTGAATCGTATTATAATTTTTCGTGCGTATATTAATTTTTAACAATTTTGGGTACGATTTCAGACCAGAATTGCTAAAAATGTTTTCTGGAACTTATTTGTTACAGTTGGTACCTCCCTGTAGGTCTTTATCAAACTCGATAATCAGATTAACTCGTGTTTGATAAAGATCTATACGCAGGTCTAAATTTCCCTGTACCAATACGATGATTCCTACATATTACAAATATATTTAAAAATTGTGTTCTAACGAATGACCAACCTACTGTGGTGTAGCGGTCAGTCACCACCTCGCATCACAGATGTACCAGGCGTGTGATATCTGGGTTCGTCATAATCATGGAAACTGAGGTTATGACTAAGGAGCATCGATACGCTGTCCATTTATCACTCCAAAATATCCGGAAAGGTTACAGTCCAGCAGTCGTCTGGGTAAGCCAAGGCTCTAAATTGGGCCCTGATGCCAAAAAAGAAGCTATTACGTCTAAAAAGTAGTCGATATTTACATAATATCCGTAAAGAATGCGTTGGAAAACATCATCAACTCCAAGATCAAAAATGAGCAAGCAATAATCACGAAGTCAAGACAATGCTTATGTTTTTTTTAAATCCTGGGTAGCATTATGAAAGAATGTGTAGCCAGTGGTCAACTAGTAACAAAAAATAATATAAATAGCCTTGAGTCAGAAAACTATTTATTACAAAAAATAAAAGACGGCCCATTATTTCTGGGACCACTACAGGTATAACAAATTTTAATCTACAATTAAGACATTAACTTAAGTAATACCTGTATTTCTAAAACCGTTTTGGTTAAAACTGCAAATCATTTTAATTTTACTCACAATCTTGTATACAATCCTTTATTTAATTATCAATTTAGACATAATTTGCCAACGTTACTAAAAAGAATTTTCATAAAAATTTTATGAATCTGATAGAACGAAGCGTCTTGAACATTGGTTGATATTACACCAGAGCAATGCACCTTTCAACAAGAAGTTACCTAATAAACTTTTGGTCATTAATGGTATCACAGTGCCTAGAATAAAAGGTAAATGTTTTGAGCAGTGGAAGGAACGTTGACACAATGGTATCCTACGTTCAAGGCGAACACCAGAAATTTTACCAGTTGAAAAGCAACGTTACAGCATAAATTTCTTATATTTTTTATCCTACTACCTTAGGTGACAAAACCTGCGCTTTGTAAGTTATAACTACAATAACAGGATTAAATCCAGTATAGTTAAATGTAATATACTCTGTTAATGTGGATTTACTTCCAAATATGTTAGACTGTGTATTAGAGGAATCCATCAATTGAAGTAAAAGCCTTCACAAATACTCTCCCCCTACAAAATCGTAATAGCATGAGATATTCCCTAACTTTCTACAAATTCTACCAATTTAGGCATGATTTGATTCGTACATCCTTTTCTCTCTGAAATTACTATTGCTTCACCTAACGTTACCTGGGAATTATGCCTGACGTTATCTAGGTTTCTAAGATCTATGATCAAAGTTTCTCCGTTATTATCCTACATATAAAAGTATTGTTATTTTAGAAACTCATGCCTAATGTATGAAAAATATAAATTTACAGCAAAATAGTTTCGTCTAGCGCTCGGGAAACGCAGACGTATTAAATTATTAATACACATCAACCTTGTCTATGACTTGCTGAAAACGTTTCGTCACATTGGTTGCTAACCTCAACTGCACAGTTATAAATGCAGTTACAACACTGAGTTGTATACACGAGTGAATCGTGTTACGCAAAGGATGCGTCGTGCTGGCGCCTAATCCTTCTCCCTGAGAGGAACGACAAGACCCCGAGGAAATCTTTCATCATTCATCGTGTCAAGTGGAGAGGAATACATGTTGGAACATTCGCAACTCACTTTATCACAAAAAGTGTCTGATTTCCGTAACCGAAAAAGAAATTAACAAAGGTATATTTTTGTACTATATTCAAACTGAATATTCTGTTCGACCATAACAATTGAAAAAAGAGAGTAAGGAGGCTAACGAACGATGCCAAATTTGGGCAAGAAAGTCTGAATCAGAAGCGAAGAATTGATGAATTGAGCTTTGACCCCGAAAGCCTGTCTGGTCAAGTGAATGGAATACACTCGGATATCGCCAAGATTATGATGCAATAACAGCACTCGTGTTTCGCCATTTATCCTCATTCCCAAAAGCATTTAATAATCAAATTTATGAGTAATATAATAAATAAATAGGAACTTCAATTTAGTAAATGAATAAACCAAATATCAGTAATAAAATTTGAGAAAGAATTGGTTGTTTCATAACATTTTGTTGATAGTAAAGTGCATCTTAATCAGGAATAAACTGAAAAAATTTATTGAAAAATAAATAATACGGTGATAAATCCTTAAAGCTGTCATGAATTTTTCTCACATGACGAAGGCAACAAGGATTGCTGAAACGCTGAGTGCTATTCAGTTTATCACTTAATTTTGAAGGTTTATTAGCTATTTCATTATCTACCTGTTAGAAGATCAGGATGGAAAAATCCAAACCGAACCGAGAATGGAACCCGACTGTCCACTTACTGTATAGGCGCTCCAACATCTGAGTAATCCAAGTCGACTCTCAGACATGTGCGAGCCTTTTCCATCTCCACCTGAAGCTCAGGCTCGTCTAAACTTTACCAAATCACATTCTACACGGCTTTATATTAGGACAACAGCACAGAATGCATATTATGTGGTTATAGTGGAATGATTGTCATTCAATAATAGAGATACTGAACCACAAAGGCTTTGAAACGCAATTATAACATTAGTATCTTAATTTTCATCTCAACTGACATTTCTGTACTTTTATTATATTTTATCGATATTAATTATCGTTGTAATTGAAAATTTTGCACCAAGGCTATGTGACCCCAACTTTCTTTAACACAGAAACTTATGTACATGATTTGATTCTCAGGATTTATAGGGGCTGGAGCACCAGAACTTACCCCGTATATGTCACGGGATGTAAGTCCATAGATTCACGTAGAGTCCAAGAACTTGCGGTCGAAGTTTACACTGACAATATCGGGCAGCTCACGACCACCTAGAACGGTGTTATCACCATCCAGCTTACTATGCCCCACCAGCGGGCAGGAAAGGTTAAGTGTTCAATATGTGTACGGCTCCCACACCCGAGTTGTTGACCGTCCTGAGATAAATGTACTCAATCGGCAACAATGAAGTGCCGCTGCCATATCCAAGGACTGTAGGCTTCAATACCGAACCTGGTCCACCTCCTACCATTAGGTTTCGCATACCGAGACGACCGGATGGTAGCACCAACTCCGAAGATTTTTAAGTGCACGTCATTGCCACATCGAGTCCAACCTGAGTGTGAGCCGGACTGCCACCCTCTATAGTGATAGCTGAGCCAAAGCTCACTCCGGTGTACCAGAAATTCTTTAGTGAGCCTCGTGCTGCTCTTTCGTGGAATAAATTCCCCGGGTTCACCCCTTCGGTAGAGTCCGCACTTCCAGAAGTCAGAATCGCCCCTTTCCACCCTAAGGACCAGGACACCCAGGAACTGGTATTGAAGCTTAAACTTCTCCAGGAAAAACTGTGGGTTTCCGATACCCGTCGCTCTCCCGTCGTGAAAACTAGCGGATCTCCCTCCCGATAGGCGAATTGCGCATCCACTCAGTCAAACGGGGAAGTACTGCCAGACAGTTTCATCCTCAGATACTAAGAACCATCATCGACACGTTCGCCCGAAGACCAGACGACTACCTGAAGACGGACTCCGTTACTAGTATCAACGAGCGATGATCCCGACCCTTCACAGTCCATCTCTCATGCTCATTTAGGATAAGTAGTTCTGAACGAGCTATGAATAGCAGTCAGCCTGGTCCGACCCCTACTGTTAGGTTTCACTTACCCAGGCCAGCCACTGCCACCCACCGGCCAAGAGCTGACACGAAGGGACCTGAGAACTGCACGCCACTACACTAATAGCCGTGACTTTTCCGTTGACTCCGAAGAGCTTGAAAGGCTAGGTCTGCGACTTTCAGATGAGAGGCTCTGTAATCGCATCAATCTCTAGTTCTCCTGTACGGTCTTGACGTCTCTCCTGGAGGAATCGTGTGAAGAACTGAACTGAAGATCGCACCTCAAACACAAGCTTGGAGCTGGGCAGCTCCGCAATGTGTTATCATAAATAAACCCAGATAACAAATGCCTTGAATTAAATTGAGACAGAAATTCAGTCAAATTCTAAAATTATATGGGTTTTTTAATTGGGTGGGTCAATGTTGGAAGCCTGTGGCGCCATGTTGTTTTGGTGGCGTCTGTCTAATCTGTTGTTCATTATTCAGTAATTGATGCAACGATTGAGCAGCACGTTCAAATGATAAAACTTTTTATCAAAATGAGTGTTCGTTAATGTATACGTTGCGCTCATTGTGCCACCCGGTGGCCCTTCAAAGTCGACTCTCCTACGTTTGGTCGCCAAATTCCAGACGACCACAATTACTGTTTGGTGCGGATTTTGGCCCGACGACGTCATTGTTCCGTACTTTTTTTAAAACGACGTTGGTGATAAACGATTTCTTTGGCCAAAATTGAACTATATTGACGTAGACGACATGTGGTTCCAGCAGGACAGCGCTACGTGCCACACAGCGGACGTCACGACGGACATTCTGCATGAACGTCATACTACTGTATGGTTATCTGTCGCAGAGGTGACGTGAATCGGCCACCAAGATCGTGCGATTCTACCCAGCTAGACTTCTTCTTGTGGAGTTTCCTGAAGTCGCAGGTCTATGCCAATAAGCCGTAAGCGACCGTTGCCCTCATAGTCAACATAACCCAAGCCATCGCTCAAATTCAGCCCGATCTATGCATTTGAAAATAGGACCACTCGGGTGCGTTTCACCGTGAGAAGCCATGGCGGACATTGAACGATGTTATACTCCATACATAATGGCATACATGGGCCTTTCAAATATAAAAAGAATTTCGTTAACACCTCACACACAGCATGTTTTATTCCATTTCAACATCGAACCTCCCTTATTGAAAAACCCCTTAAACTAAGTGGTTACTCGTTACTCGTACACAGTTGAAATCATTGTGCACTGTTCCTGACGTTACGGTTAAATTTTGAACCTCAGATTTATTTACGGTGAATGCCAATAATGTGCATACGACTGGATCTTTTTCTCTTAAACGTGCGTGTTTCTTCTTACTCATCGTTCGGAAACGAAGTGTTTTTCAATACTGTTTCTTACTTCTTGGTTCAATCTATAAGATTATTTTATGGCTACCCTCTGGCAATTTATATGGATGAAAACCTTGTTATTGCTATACTTGGTGTAAAAACACCCGACGGTATAATTTAGGAATGAATTCCTCATTTTGATAAAAGAGAAACGTATTGATTTGAAAATGAATAATTTCTGAGTTAATCCGAAATTTTATGAATTTTAGAGCCTGTTATCTGTTATTTGGACTAAAATGTGAGAATCTCGTACAATTGTTACATGAGGAACCATATTGTGAATAAAATTGGTATTGATCTGAAGATTCTTAGCTCCCACAAATGATTACCCGTCATGTCCATCTTACTCAGCAATATCTGATCGGTTTGTATAAGTTCAACTTACACGATCCGCACAGTCAATATATTAATCAATTCAGGAAGGTCAATAAACAACAGCACACGAACAATATGTTTATCAATATTTAAGTCATTATTTGTGCTCATTTTATTGTATTTTTCTGAATTTTAACGAAGCAATATAGATTCTTCAGCTTTGAATTATTAGCACTGCAAACAAAAGATATTATTGGTGAGTCCACCAATAGCCGAATAGTGTCTGATAGAGGAATTATTTTTTACTCTTAATTTTGGAATATGTGCAACAACAGCACACTAAACGTACTGCATCCAGCACCCCTTTCAAATTCCTCGGAAAATGTTCTCTTTTTAAAATTTAATTTTATTAAACTATAACCAGAAGTAAATATTGACTCAGTCAACGGCAAGTGCAATCGTATATTGTCTTCTACCCTAGTTTTATGGATTTAATTATTATTTATATGGGTAGTAACAAACCAATTTTTATACTTCTTTTAGTTAAGTAGTAATGCTTACATTAGTTTGGTTAGCTGAAATCTGTTCCTAATTTCACATGTAAGTTTAACTACACAGATATTTGAATATTTTTACTGTATCCTATGTCGATGACTTTGGGGCCTATGTAAATTATGGGGCCGTTTACTTTCCAAGTTTTTTTCTATTATATGACCTCTCACACTATTAATTTTCTCAGCCAAGTTTTTGGCGTATTGTTTCTACACTCAAAATTTAGTACACACAAAGCATTTCTCCAACTTCTTTTTTCATTTTTATAAAATGCAAGACGAGAACTCATAGTACAAGTAGTGATTCATATATTTCACCGGATACTATATTCATTTTCAAAATTATCTTCATCCATTTTAATGACTAGAAAACTAGTAAAATATATTAAAAATAACGACACAATACATATTCACACAGGTAAACAAGATTCAACAAAATCGAGAACTAACTTGCTGCTTTATCTTAATATACACACCCTCACCTCTATCTAAACTAAAAATTGTTTAAAATATTGAAGCACGACCACACACAGGCAATGCATTGTTCAATATCTAACGTAGATCCGAAGCGGAAAAAATGTCGACTTAAAAGGGTTCATGGGTTTAGTAACCCGAGAGGTTGAGAACCCCTCTTGGGTGTCCATGAAGGTTTTCCATGATAAAAAATCTCCCTTATATTGATTCATGCAAACGTAACAATTTAAATATTTTTCAATATTCAAATTCTACTTCTATATAAACATCAATTCACTCCACTCACGTTCAATATATTGATCAATATTACTATGAATTGATCAATATACTTGTTAGGGCGTTGTTCACATATCAAATGAAATGTTCAAAGAGTCTCGTTTTGACTATATAGGCAACCAATATTTTTCACAGTCAGTAAAGTACAAATGGCTCAGTATTTCCAGACCCGTGTGTAGTACCTTACTCTTCTTCTCTCAACATGTGGACACCATTTCTGAAATTTTGCCGTCGATTTTTGTTACACCCTGCATATAACAATTTAAAAAATGATCTGAAATAGTCCCACCGTTTTCTAGGGAAAATCGAACCAAATAAACCCTGTACGCGTGACAAACAGAAATTAAATTCGTATCGGAGAACCCAATGCATGAAACGTAAGGATGAACGAAAATTATAAGAGCAATTAACGTTTGCCAATAAGAAAATCAAACGTAGTATTAACGACGCGTTCGACAGACTTTTACAAAATATTCTGAAGAATTTTTTAATATGAAGTAGACGTTTCGACCATCCATTGTCAGCAAACGAAATCATCTCAAGATATAAACACAAAGAGTATGCAGTCAGAGAAAAGCAAAAAGATAGAATTAACAATGATAATTTAATAAACCAACATATAATTTGTTTAGTCGCAAAGTGTCGTGTTTTATGTTTTATTGCTTTTAATATACAACATTTCGAAAATTATTCTGTTCTTAGAATTCATTCCCTTTAAAAAAAGCATTAACAAAATTAAAAGTATGATTTTGTTCCAAACGATGTTTTTTAATTGGAGAGTGTTTATATAAAAGAAATTTTAAATTGGCTTTATGTTCCTTAATTCTAATTGACAGACTGTGACTAATGTGGCAAAACGAATTTTATTATATGAAATTTTATACACAACATTATGACAGTCATGGTACTTAGTAAATCTCAACATAGTTTTCTGACTTTAAAATATACAGTAAATAAAAAGACGGCCAAAACGTCAGATTAAATATATCACTATTTATTCACAAAATCGACGTTTCATCTCCATTTTGAGACTTCTTCAGGCTTACTACAAACATAATATTACATTAAATTAAATCTGAGTTCTATGTTATAATTTTTTAATTTATATATAAAAAATCGTGGTTAAAAACTTACAAATTTAGCAATACATCATATTTACTCCTTGATTCCCTCAGCCGAAAAGATTATTGAATTTACATGTGAAGAATTTGGTGTAGCTCATCTGAAATGATGTGCTTTTGGCAGTTGAATTTTAACAATGGAGAAGAATATTAAAGCATTAAACTACTACATCAAAAGAGTATGTAAATTTTGTTCAAATTATTCGTGTCAATTGCAACATTTCACTCATAATTCTCGAGAAGTAATTATTTTCTTCGTCTAAAATTTCCACATTTTGCCAATCGAAATTGTGATTATTAACATGTGTTTGGACACAACTGTGTACTTTTGAATGTCTAATTTGATGTTGTTTTTATGTTCCTTAATGCGAGTTTTTAAAGCTCTTTTAGTTTACTTAGTAAATCTTTGTGTTTTTTAATAAAAAGATCAAGAATTTACTGATTTGTAATATGCCGAAATATTGTACTTCTTAAATAATATTTTCAATGTGGTACACAAATGATCAAAAAAAAGTAAAACAATATGCTTTTTAGAAATAGTCTTAGGAGCATAAATCTTAGTATCATTATAAATACAATTAATTCTGAGTTTACAAAATTTAGATAATGAAATCTACAGGCAGACAAAATTTTGATTACATATTTCAGATTCTTTAAATGATAACGAGAATCAGACAAAATTAAACGATACTTCTTCGGCCTAATTAGTTTTAAGTGCCCATTTTGAACAAATTTACGCATTAGGAAGATTTGTTTCAAAGTAGTCAGTTATACCTTATTTATTCCCTTTGAATCACTTTCTTATAAAAGAACTGCGCGGAGGAAAATCCGATGGTTGTCCTCAATCGTTGTAAAATTTTGATATTTAATTCCAACGATAGATGAAAATATAGCCGCAAGTCTAACAACTAATGCACCGGCGGCATTCAGAAAAATAACGAATTTGTTGTTTTCGCCTACAGAGGAAAGAAGCGTTACAATATTTCGCTTTCAAACTAAGTGCGAGACACGATGCCACTGAGAAGACGAAAGTGGCGTGAAAGTCACGGCTTAATCGTAAACGAAATTACAAGATGTAAGATCGTCGTCCACAGCCGCCGAGCCCTTGACATAGCTCAAGCCGTTTCTCCTTCAAAATAGGCCAACGGCGAAGAAGGCGGTGGAAATGGAAGGTGTTTGCTCGTGGGGGATGCTCGACGCTCGTTGGAGGGCCCCTCCTGATGTAGGTTAGCCGAGGATGTAGGCCGGCTATATACACCGGCATCGCAGCACAACCGTAGTTCAGTTGCCTTTCGATAGCGGTACCAGAACAACCAACAGGTAAGCTAACGGCACCACGGGGTAGCGGGCCTCAAACCCACGCCTTCCTGTCTCTAGCCATGTTCGACGGAATTTACACACTATGACAACAAAAAGTGAAGGAATAACGTCAACTTTACTAATACTTTAAGAGATTACAGAAAAGAAACCTAGAACTATTGTAAGACTGTAAACGATGTAGAACTGTGCGAGTAAAATTCTACTGTTCGTAAAAATAGTTCCGAGAAGTCTTCTCCCTGAAAAATAATGAAGTTTTCTTTCTCTCTGTGTTACTCCCATTTCTCTTTAGTCGTATTCTCTCTTCTTCATCGTTCTTCGACTTTTCGCTGCTTATGCATACGTCGCGTTCCCCTTCACTTCTTTCCAGGCGGGTAATTGAAACCTCAATCAATAATATTCTTGAATCATTATTATTAAAGTTCAAGGTTAAATATTTATTTACAACTTTCTTGGAAAATAAACTTTCAGTTATGACCAGGCAGTCAATGCGACCTTTATAAAAATAATTAAACTTTCAGTTTTTGTTTTCCTCAGTCGAGCGCGCTTATTACTTTAAACCAAGAGTCTATGTCAAAAGTTTCTACCTTTATGCTTCGCGAAGTTCTCCGAATCAGCCTCAAGTTTTGTCTCAAGAAATGTAAAATATTCGCATATGAATCAGACAGCTATTACAAATATAAAAATCAAAAGATCGAGAAAGAGGAATCTAAACCACGTCTTGTAGAATAATTATTTCTGAGAAAAATATTTTCATTAAATTTTCTTCCAAATATCATTTTGATACTCAACAGTTTTTGATTATGAAGCGTTTTCAAATTTCATAATTAGGTTTACATCTTCATAAGTCGCTGATCTAAATAAAAATTTCTAATACATAAGAAATTTCTTTGAAAACTTGGAGGGCTCGAAACACTGCACGGTGCAGAGAAAATTGTTAATGTACAGGTGTCGATGGAAAAATGTTTCAGCTATAATGGCATATTATAACAGTTTAATGTATACTATTTACAACAAATTGAAGGTTTCTCTTAATAATGTTTAATATGTGCACCTTCAGTTATACGGCTCACATCCAACCTAAAATTTAATTTTTCCAATTCTTCCGTTAAGTCAGGAGTAATGGAAGCTACGAGTATAATCTCTTCAGTTCGCGGTCTCTGCTCTCGAAAATCACTTGAGAAGTCGCGGAACGAAAGCACGATTTTTATGAAACCACGAAGGAAGAAATGGTAGTGACCAGAGTAAAATGGAAAACTATAATTGATGTTAGTGGTTTGTCGCCTTGAATGTAGGCCTCACCTAACGACGTTTTCTCGTCCCTCCTAAAGTCCTCGCTTTCGTCACTCGCTGTTTGAGTTACTCTTTAATTGTGAATTTTAATCCACACTCTATAACGCTTACAGTTGATACTATTAACTTCTATATCTGGGACATTTATTTAAGGATACCCTGTATATTAACAGACTATACATCAAGGACAAAAAATTAAAAATACCCTAACTTAAATCTATTTCTGAATTTTTTAACTGATGTTGATTTGTACTGACACACATTTTTATTGTTTTCACAAACTGTCGTGGTCGATCACCAATGAATTGAAGTAAATTTCTGAGTGATATACTAAAAATGAATAGATTTGTCAATAACGGAAATCTACAAAAATTTATGGTGATTTGAAGAAAGACAAATATCTGAAGGTTGAAATGATATTTCAAATATAAATAGTTGAACAAAAGTAATTCATCATTCGAATGCTATTAAAATAACCCAATTTTAATGTAATCAACGCTGTAAGAGTAGATTAAAGTCAAAGTTTCAAAATAACTTCTGTCAAAAAAAAAAGATGTGGAATGGTGTTGGGTTTATAGAAAAGTAGTCGGGAAACCAATTGCGTACTAAAGACGTGCACGGTTAGATGAATGTTCTGTCGTAACGAAGCAGGTATGTTAGGTGCGAGGAGAGAGCTGATATTGGCTAAATTAATTCTAAATCGGAGGCGCGCGCACTTTAACCCTCGAGGTCGTGATGCGTGAAAGCGGCTCTCGTTGGCCAATTCTGGCCTACATGGACATGCGGGAGATGCCTGCTTTGTGGGTCGTGGTTCGGAGATGTCTGTAACCGACTTTCCCGACGCCTATCTCAGGTATCTCAAGACATTCCGAAATGGGGAAACCTTGTCCGCTCTGAGTGGCCGGCCACTCTTTCCACCACAACTCCATCAAAACCATCAAGAGGGAAGCCAGCTGGAGCCGGAAGGACTGCGTCAGCCATGTCCACACTGATACTCACTCAATCTCTCACTTTACAACTTCGTCTAGTCGGAATATTAATCGAAAATGAGTGAGATCCTCCGATTCCAGCTCTCTCCACGTAGCTATCATACCTGCTTCGTTACGACAGCACATTCATCTAACTATTCACATATTTAGAACGTGATTGGTTGTATGACTACTATTTTTATTAGCACAACTTCTTATCTATTCTATTTTTGCCAGGAGGTATAGTGAAGGTATAGCTTTAAACTACAATCAGAGGGAATTTCGTAAATATAAAATAATTTTAGTATTGTAAGGTGATGTCTTGCCTAACCAGATAAAGACCGAAGTATGAAATCTAGTGATACTCGGTAAAGACAGATCAATATTTCGTCTAAAACCAGCTGGAAAAAAGAACTAATTTCAAAATTCAATACACTGAACTGAAGCGGCAAACATCTTTAAATTATTAACCATTGAATACCCCTTAAAAATTGTTTTATGGAATTCTCTCTAAATAGCTAGCCGCTATACATCCAATATTTTTCTCTCAAATGGAGAAGAACGTTTTTATAATTTTTACTGACAATTAATTCTGAAGTAGACAGCTGTAAATATCAAGGAGAATGTAAAACGAGTGATTATAAGAAACAAGTGACAGTCGAAGGAATTAAAATCCTTCTCAAAATTGATAAGTGTCACTATAAAGTTCAAAAGATAATACCATCAAGGGAGGAATCCAAGTAATTAGTGCTGGCTGATAAGTTCTGGCAAATACGCATGGCATACTCAAGTATCAAGTTTTTTTTCATAAATACTCTTTTATACTCTCGAATGTAGATCCAAGCAATGGGACTATATTCATATATATAAATTTACTATATATTTTTATTAATATTTATAAATTTGTAAATAAAGCCTTATGGTGGCTTTTCCACTTGTACAGTAAATGATCAGAAGAAAAGTATATATAACATAATACTGTTGGGATTGCCGAGGACATGGAGAATACTAGCGGGAACGCAACTCAGTAGATGGGTGTCCCAACTCTTATTCTTAGTCCGACGCTCGTGTTCACCAATTGATTCATTATAATCTTGGGATAATTGTTATTACTTAGTAGACACCTCTACACTATTCTTTTTAATTTGTATTAATCGCTGGCATAACCCATTGGATTCCACCAGTCAGAGTTACTAGTACGCAAAATACCCCATACTGGTCAATTTTTGTTACTCACTTCAGGAATTTATTTGTTGATTCGGTGCTTCCAAATCTTCATCTATCCATATATCTGACAATATTGAAATTTTATTGGTAAAATTCCACTAAATTTTTCTAATTAAAATTAATAAATGAAAACAAATTAATCGAATAAAGTTCTAATTGTTTCTCCATCTATCAAGAAGTAATAAAGTGGCGTGGCGGTGTCTATACACTACGTCATTGTTGAATTATAAATTATTTTACTGTGGAAGAAGAGGAAAAATTCGGGATTTGTCATCAGCTAGTCTTACAATTTGTTCAATGGTTTTTCGTGATTCTTGCAAGATGAGTCTTATATTTACTATTAAGATGCACAACTATTTGAAATAAAAGAATTAAAAGTGATCATTTCAAACAGGAAATTTCTCGTTTGCTCTTCACAATTAATTATCACTTTACATATAAAGTTAACTTTTTATGAGAATCATCCGCTTAGTGGATTCTCGCATGTATTCCATAGGAAATAATAGTAAGGTACAGAAAAGTTAAAGAGGGTCCCCGGACAGTATTTTAAGTATCCTTCCCGCAAATTCGTCTTAATTCCATGCAGGTAATAACCTAGAGAAAGTTCATGAAGTACATCGGGTTTTCGATACTTCTTTCACGACCTTGCGATGGCTGCAATGGTGTTTGTTGTGGAGCGCAGCATTTGCGTCTACATGCCTCGACTAGATTAAGACGCAGCCGGCTGACTGTTCCAATGATAACAGCAGACACCTCTTGCCGTATAGCAGCAGCATAAAACTCTAAATAATGGTTGAAGTTTCTCAGTTTATGGGACCCTAAATTCTGATTCCGCGAGAGTAGAAAGTATTTCCAATAGATTATTTATAGCTTTTTTTTGTTAACTGGCTACATGACGGTGATCCTGAAACAGGCAACTCCCCTTTTATAGCATAGGAAGGGAATTGAAAAGGGGGGATGCGGAATGTAGAGCAAGGTACCAAGGGTTGACTAGGGCCCCCGGGCTTTAGTTTAAGGATCCTACCCGGTGTTTCATCTAAAGAGATGCACTGAAAGCCCTAGAAAATCTGCATCAGCTATGTCAGGCTATTTGGTACTATTTTCACGCCCTTCCGAATGACGGGAGATGAGTTTGCTGTGGGGTCGCAGCATTCCGTTCTCCGCGTCTTCGCCAGTTTTAGGAGGTAGTTGGCCGACTGATTCAATGGGATCAGCAGGCAACTCTTACCGTATGCCTCAAGTGTTCGCTCCGTTATTATAACTGGATGTATGTAGTTCTGACGGAAAACTGTGTAACAGGTCTGCAAACCTATACCGAGCCAAATACGTCGGTAACTGCGAGAAATAAACTTTCCGTTTATATTAATATGAAAAACTGTGAACTGTACATCCGATAAAAAAACTGTGTCAAGTTTTGCTAGATCTTTGAGTAATAGCCTGTTCGACAAGCAACATTCCATACTTCATATATAATTTAATAGCTTGATTAATTGTCTTGTATATTTCAGGTAATATGTATTTAGTAAGCTTGTATGTTGCGTTTAGGTACATTTATTGCTTCAGTGTTTGTAATATACGGGTATTGTGGAAATTCTGATAATATGTAACGCATGAAACTGGTGGTTTTAAAACCCAAATTCAGTTTTTAATCGTTTACGAAGCTCTGCTGTATTTATACTATCAAACGCAGGTGTCAGAATAGAAACTTTATTTTAACTAATTAAAACTAATTTAGATTTTGATTTAAAGATTAGTCTACTCAACGTCGACGAATTCTTTTCCATCGTATTTGCAATAAAATTTTAAGGTTTAACATTCAAAAATAAATTTATTAGTATCGAATTTTAGATGTATTGAGAAGTGTTTGCTATTTAAGATTCGTGAAGCAAACAACACGAAATGTTGAGAGAAGAAGGAGAGAGAGCGGTCTTGAATCTGCCATTGTTCTCGGCAGTTACAAAACAAAGAACTTCCCTTGAGACCACAGTACATTCACTACAAAGTTACAACACCATTCTACGCATGTTGAAATTGAGCTCCACATATATAAATGAGGTTCTTTCCGTAATTAATAATCACTTAATGCTTAGATGTTGCCACTTTATTTTCGTAGTAGTTCAGGAAAGGTTTATAGAGTAGAGCGAGATAATAACAGAATCAGACCAATTATATTATCTTTGAGAATAGTCATTTTAAATTTGTGATGTAAAGTAAATATTTATATTATTTGGCCGAGCAGAAAATATCAGTCAAGTATGGAAGCGCGAAAATTATTTTACTGATTGCAAATTATTAATAATTTCTTAGTTTTCCTTCCATCAGAATCATATATCCTCTAAATATTGAAGTTTCTGCTTAGTCAACTATTTATTATAACTTGTAAGACTTCTGCCTCAGCTAAAAGCGTGGTTTCCTGAAGGAAACTTTGCATGCATGGTGGTGCTGCCTTCCACCCAGGCAAATCCATTGCAAAATTCTGGAAAAAAATGAAAATACGATGCCATGGCGTGGAAACATACCAGACATACAAAATCTATGGGTAATTATGAAGCGAAAGTTAAGGAAAATCAACAATACCGAAAAGGAGGAAATTCTTGAAAAATCTTATACAACCGTGTAACCACGAGATGAAATCAAAGACTCATGTTAAAATCTTATGCAAAGCAAGCCAAAGTGTATTTTAATGTTAATTAATAATAAAGGCATGCACACAAATTACTAATTTGTAGTACAATTGCATTTTAATATTCATAATAAAGGCTTTCAGAAAACTAATTTTCAATATTTCGTATTGTAGTCTAATAATTTAAACACGTCTGTAATATATGATGCATGTGAGTAAATTCAGATCAAGAAGGAAGGCATAATTTGGCTTTTTTCCAAAGAGAATGGCCAACCTAAATAAAAAACCAATTTCATGTCCGTCTGCAAATTTTGATGGCTGTTGTTTCCCTCTAGTCAAGGATTTGGTCTAAACCTGAGTGGTGCAACGGAAGTTTACGGGTACTTGGCTACTCTTGTTCATGTTGGAATGCAAACACAAGCACTACTTAACAGCATGGTGCTGAGAAGCTGTCCCACTTCTTATGAAGTATCTCAATTGTGATACCGTTACAACGCCACAGCTTCCGTCATTGCCTTTTAAACCATCCTACCCAAATGCAGATTATACCAATAAAAATATTATCTCTTTTTAAAAGCAGTTCATTCTTTTTTAAATAAAAAATAGCGAGACATATTCATTTAACATACCCGCAAAATCATTTAAAATATGCTTAAAATTAAGCTTGGCAGTTCATTACGCCACCAACTTACAATTAACTAATCAACTGGATATGTGCATCACTATCTGATGATAATGATGAGTACCAGCATAAACTTATTAAGCAATTGCAGTATTATTTCTCTCTGTACAATATGGGTAATGTAAGACGACAATTTGCCACTCCTCTGCTTTTTAGCAGAAATAAAAGTATTGCTGATGCAGAAAATAGTTGTTTTTGTTTAGAAAAAGGAAGTGGGCCGAGTGTAGTAAATGGTTGGTCTGCGTTAGTGATACTAAACTATACAACGCATTTTTAATTTAACTTCCTTCAATTCTTCACAAAATGCTAGTTATTTTTTGCATGTAATTCATATCTGGTTATTTTAGTTACGACTTCACCTTTCAGATATTAACACAATTTCATAAAAATGCCCCGATAGGGATAAAGTAGACTGAAACGTTTTCGTTAAGACCATAAAGTCATGGTTCGGTACTATGTTCCAAATTTTTCTTTTAATTACGCATTTCTGTAGTATATCAGTATATTATGTGAACCTGGTAATTCTAAATGCTTCTATTTAAATGTTAATTTCCTGCGGTTTTTCAGCATGAAACGTGACTCGAGTTGGCATGAATCTCTTAATGGGAGTCGGAAGACCGTGTCTTGCCAATATTAAAATAGTGATTTTTGGGTACCTTTCTCTCGAAACCATTGTAGATACGGCACTAAATTTTTCAAAGCTTATTTTTAACTTTATGGTATTTGTGTGGAAGCAGTATTTATTATAATTAAGATTTTAATTATCAATTTATTTTGTCAAGATATTTTTTATGGAAAACGAGGAAATATTTTATTTGTAACTAATAATTGAAATAATTTTACTGCTTCCAGACACATACCACAAGATTAAAAATGCTCCGTGAAAAATTCAGTGCTATACCTGCAACGGGTTCCGAGCACAAAGCAAGCATCGTCGAATAGGGTCTTCCGACTGTTTTGCTGTCTGCGGATGTTATATTAAATATATTGCCTCAGTTTACATTTCGTACATTGGTAGGCAAATGTGAAGTGCAGCATCGTTCCAGGAAGCGTGTAGTGTATGTATCTGGAGCGGCCTTGCCCGTGTGTGGCGGCCAAGGTTAGTCGAGTCGAGTCGAGGCTCAGGCGGGGCGAGGCTCAGGTACCGTACACCAGACGCCGTACGCGGCTCGCGGCACGCGGCTAGGCTACGGCACACTGGCCCACATACGGCTACCAGCCGGAACTGACACGACGACCGACATCCATAGCCACGTCCAAAATCACACAACCTCATCACGGACGCTAACACATAGAACAATATATCTCACATCATTTAGATCCATAAGATTAATCGAAATGACATGAAATGATTTTCCAAGACGGTACGTGATTGGATCTAATGGATGAAGTACAGATGAAATAAACTTTGCAGTCCTTTAGGACGACCAATGACAATCATGAAACTGAGAATCTGCCTTCTACGCGTTCCTTCCTCACAAACTTTTCATTGGTGATCGTTTTGTGTTTAACTTGTTGTGGTGTGTTTTGCAGGTGGGAAGATGATTCACCGGCTCACGCCGTTGCTGCTGTTGATGGCGTTGACCCTGGTCGCTGCCCAAAGACGTCTGGCGTTGCCTGACCCTCGCAGCTGCGCCAACAGTAAGTACCGCTACTCCGAGACATCGACGATCCTCTCTTACAAGACAGCTTACGGTTTTCATACCACCAGAATTTATTATCCTACGATTTGTTGTCTCTGAGTCATGTCAACCGTTCTCAAATAAACTCAAGAATTATTGAAGACTATAAGAACGCGTTTAAATATTTTTTAAGACGCTATAGCCTCTTTTCTTTACTAAAAAATAATTTTGTATTTTGTCCAGTCATTAGCAGATTCCTATAAATTATGGTATTTTTTGAAACACATGGCGGCTAGTGCTCATGTGCAACAGGACACAAATAAAGTCAAGAATTCTTTTTTCTTAATTTTAAGAGTCTTTATAAAGTGTTTAAACAATGTGAATTTGTGCTTCGATTCCGAAGACTTTAAAATTCCAATGCTAATGCACTGAGCACACATCTGTCTGGTATGTCAAATGTCAACAGCACACTGTTTCACACCCATGCACCTCCACAAAGTACCTAGTTCCTCTGTACACTGCCCACACGAGTCGATTGTCCCCAAAATTAGCTTTATTCAATATATTCAAAGGTACCGGTTGTCTCCGTATATCAAAACTTTAACAATAATTTGTGACTATTTAATCCCAGCACTTCAAAGTTCCACGGTCATGATTTAAAATCATAGATATATAGTGTTTGTATACACCTTTTTACAACTTATCAGTTTTTCAGTCTGAAGACGGTTTCTGGTTCTAAAACTTAGAGAAATATTCGTCAGTAAAGTGATTGGAAAATGGCGTTAAAATATTGTAAGGCAAAATAAGAGGAGTACAACCAGTCATAGCTCATAATACTGTAATGTTTTAGCGTTCTCTCTTAATGGTTCCTAAATTAGGCAATGACAGAATTTAATAGTAAATTGTAGATTATCCCAAGATATGTGCATATGTAAAAAAAGAGGTGGAGAAAATTCGTTCGTAGCTTGGTGCTGACAGCATAACTCGCACTTGCGTACGTAACAGAATGCTTCATTCTACGGATGGAGGTTTTACTTTCTTACTTCAATACAGTTTTAAGCTGAGCTTAAGATTAAGCATTCGTGTTCAAAAAAACTGTTTTTATTACTTTAGGAGGAAGATTGTGAAGAGGTGTATTCGGGTAGTTACTGATGTTCTACAAACTTCATTAAAAACTAACGTATTGCAATATTGAACTTTAAAGATGTTCCAGTGATTAACCGGCATCTGTTTATATTGATTTAGTTAAAAGCAAATATGCTTCTGATTTTTTCAACTATTGATTTGAGGTGCCAAATGTGACAATACATCTGTACGTGTTTCGCAGATAGGGGAGACAGCGGCAAGACAACCCCCCTCCCCCTGTATCTCAACAGATTTTTAAAAAAACGGTACACATATGTATTGTACATTAATAATGTTACTGAATTTTTTGGATATTTTTTAATTATAAATTAAACGCTGAACATACTTATTTATGAATTCCACACAGAAAGATAGTTTTGTTCCAGGGGACGGAACAATATGATCCATTCAAGCGTTTAATTGACGTTTACATACACATTACATACATAACATTTTAAATGAATAAACACTTTATCTACAACACAAATGTTATTTTATAATATATAAGAGAAATGTAAAATGAAAGTAGGTAAATGATTTTTAGTTCCATATTGTTCGTTTAGAAAAAATAAATTAAAATTTCTGCCTGTCATAGATTTTTTCTCTTAAAAATGTACTGATAATTAACATCATCATGATCCCCACGAGATCACTTTGCCACATTTTTTCCCTACACTATAATTGTTTTATAGCGACACCGGAAAACAGCGTGGCCATAACTTTTGGTAATACCTAAGGCGTCTGAATATTTGTAAATAAATGCATGATTACTGCTTACGACATAGAAATCACTAAATCATCTTAGATCAAGAAGACTTTAAATAGATTTTTTATCAATTTTTAAAACAAAGGCACAGAAACAGCATATACCTAATGGTTAAGAGTGATCTGAAAACTTAATAGATGAATTATCCATAAGATTTTGTTGTAGTTTTCAGTTCTTAGACTGATCTGATGCAACACTCCATGCTAACCTATTATGCGCAAGCTAGTCTACTTAGCATATTCCAGCCTTCTCCCCACTTCTGTTCTTATCCCACACACTTCCCTCTAATGCTAATTTTACAAGGCAAAACGTTGCCTATTAATATATCCCTTCACTTGGTCAAACTCCTCCATATCCATGAGATATCAGCATAAATTACGGAAAATAATTACAGCGATCGTTTTGTCCCCGCACGGCGTCCCTTACTTTTGAGAATTTTGTTTTTGCAATTAGGGGTACGCCTCACTCAATCCTTATTACTGGTACCAATTACTCGATGCCATCCAGACTGATCAATAGATATTTTTATTTGACGCCAATGATCTTTCGCACGTCTTTATAAGCTGTGATATAATTAATTGCCCATTGTCAACGATTGCACAGCGATGGCCTTTGACGGCTTCAATTGTAATCCTTGTTCAAAGAAAGAATGCCCAGATTAAATGATTCATTTTACTACATATGTATATTAACTAAGTATTGTTTGTTGTTGCGTGTCAGGGGTACGACACGCGACGTACAGGGACGCCCGAGGTGTGGCCCATTCGTATTTCTTCAGCTGGGAGCACGGACCCACCAGAGGGCTCGAGGTGGACTGGCTGGACGCTCGCAACATCTGCAGGAGGCACTGCATGGACGCTGTCTCCTTGGAAACACCACAGGAGAACGAATTCATCAAGCAGCGCATCTCCAGAGGTACGCATGCAATCAGTCAAGGCGCTCTGCACGGTCAGCTCACTCTTTTCATCTTCTAATATTGTCTGTTTCCGATCGATCATCTTTTTTCCTTATTAAACATATTACACAATGACTGGTTGGGTAAATTTCATTACAGTTAGTCAGAAAAAATAATAATATAAGAAAATAATCCATAATAACTATTTTGACCTCATTTCAAATTTTTATGGGAAACCATTCCAATAATAATTAGGAACGATATGACATATTATCGTTAAAATATATAAGAAAACTGATAATAGCATAACAGTATCCCTTCAATTTTAAATCAAACTCCAGTTTTTTAACTCCTTCAAGAATTTTAAAAAATCATTTTCAATAACAAAATAATATATTCAATATATATATTATATATGTACTAAATTAACGACCAGTTTTACAAAGTTTTAATCACACATGTTGGACTTCTTCGGGCGTTAAAATTTGCTATTTTTATGAAGAAAAAAATGCGAAATGTGTAAATATCCAAACTTGATCACCTCTAAGGGCAGCTTAGACCGAAATGGTCGTTAATTTACTTCTTTTTAATTATTTGAGTATCAGATGTTGATTGATATACTATATTCAAAAATAAATATGGCATTAATTCACGGAGCTTTAAACAATCGCCATTTTTCACAAGTAATGGAAGCGACTAATACAACTTGTGTCGATACATGTTTCTTACATATAATTTTTTTCGAGGAAAGCAGTAAACCAATATGATCTAATTGTTTTTAAATTGGCGAAGTTAAAACGTGGGATTGGATTCGATCAAAGAGTGTCCGGATTTTTCTTACAGGAATTCTGGTGTACCGAGAACTATTTATGAAAATCGATAATCTGCCAGCTAAGTCTAAATAAGTAAAAAATACAACAAATTTGTCAGAAAACAATATTAATTAATATGTATTTACTATATTTACTTGATGAAGTCCACAAATAAGGACGAAACGTCATAAATAAATATCAATTAAAATTATTTTTTAACAAATTGGCAGCATTTTTTATATACTAAGGGAAATATTTTAGAGGTAAAACTGGATGTTTGTAAAACGGAATCAGACTTCATTTTGGTTTAGTATAAAATTTTGATAGTATTTAAAAATATTTCAAAAATTTTTGTATTAAAAAATATTTTGAAATTTTGTTTGTATTTAAAAATATTTTGAATGTTTGACAAAATAATACGGGATTTTGTTACAGAATTTTTTTTTTAATTTTTTATAGATGATTACGGAACTTTTCAGCTGAAAGTTCATTAAAAATATTACTGAAATTATTAAAGATTATTTATTAATTATTTTGTAAAATTTGCGGCTGATTGAAAACTCAGGGGATCCTGTTACATTATTAACAAATTCATAATCAATAGCAGTAAAGTTATATTACTTGAGCAATAACATACGTAAACGATTAATTACAGCGTAGTTCTGGGGACATGTAACACTTTGGTAAATGGTTGATCTCAGAAGTATATGTAGCTTTCGGAAAGTGAGTCAGATCTCGACGAAGGTAACGAATGTTAATTCCATAGAATCAGTCCATTCTTTGTCATTCTGTATAATGGAAAGTTCCCGCTTTGATAAAGGAAATTTGTCTGCCGGGACATGATCCATCTCGTTGAAGACAAAGTTTTGAGAAAGAAAACATGAAATAATATGGGTATTTTTATTTCTCTCCTCCGATTCTCGTGTGTAACTAATTATTCGATAGTTTCTTGATCGTCTCAGTAAAACAAGCCATTGATAGACGCTGCAGACAAAACTAATATTTACATTTGTCCGTTGAATTTCAGGTAACGTGCGTTACATCTGGACCTCAGGGCGCAAATGCAACTTTGCCGGTTGCGACAGGCCTGACCTGCAGCCTCCCAACGTGAACGGTTGGTTTTGGTCCGGCTCTGGAGCCAAGATCGGCCCCACCAGCCAGAGGAACACCGGAGACTGGAGTCTCACCGGAGGCTTCGGACAGGCACAGCCTGACAACCGTGAAGCTGCTCAGGTAATCATCTACCGTCTCTTCTATAACTTCTACTTCCTCTTCGTCATGTTGCAACGACAGCCCATAAATATTGAAAAACAAACCGCAATAGAGAATCTATAGTACGTTATCAGAGCTATTCGTGGTGATATATCAATAATGTGTCCACCTACCATTATAAATTTATGGAGATGCAGGGCTCATATTAGATAAAGTGAGGTCAAGTCCTATGATTTTTTTATTTACCCTTCGTCAACGGATTCAAATTGTTTAGAAAATTTACTCCCTACTGATATTTGAAAGTACTTCCATGGGCTAAACATAAATGATAAATTTTATATAACCAGGTAAATACCTCTTTATTTCATATTCCTTATTATTTATTTACTATCTAGTTTTATTTTTCAGCCAAAGAATTTGAAATCAAATAAATTACGAACACGCGCCTTAGAAAAGCAAACTTGTCTCCCGTCATTCGGAAGGGCGTAAGAATAGTATCCAATGTGCGACCTACCTGACGCAGGTTTTATAGGGTTTTCCTTGCATCTCTTTAGGCCCTAGTCAACCCTTGGCTACCTTGCTCTACCTTCCGCATCCCCCCTTTTCAATTCCCTTCCTATGCTATGAAAGGGGAGTTACCAGTTTCAGAATCACCCTCATGTAACTGTTAACCAAAAAAACTTAGAAAATTTAGAAAAAATAAAATATCTGTAATATGTAACGTGCACAAAATATATTTATTAAACACGTATTAGAATAACCTTAGAGTCTTCCCACTCTGGTAGAGTTGTGTAATTATAGTACTCAAAACCCGAAAAACCATTGATTTGATAGTAAAATTATCCTATAAAATTTGTAACACGATGTAAAAACACGCGGATTTCTTTTCGTTTGTGGAAGTTCCGTGTCTGATGTAAAATGTTTCTTTAATCAGGTTCTACTGTTATTCTCATATTTGATTGTATTACTACTTCTTTACCAATTGGTCTCAATATTGAGTTAGTAGGATACTTTCTTTATAGTTATCTGCATTACTTACCGGTACTATAATATTATAATGTAATAGTGCGTCATAATAAATAATCAGATTCATAAAAATTAGGACCTTGTGTGTGTCATAACTTAAAATCTTGACAGATTGAAAGCGTCGAATATTAAAGAACAGACTTTTGTATTTTCATTAAGAAAATAACTACTTTAAAATGTACTAATCTGTTTTGTTTTGTTAAACGGATTCCTACGCCTAATGTCAAGGCGCTCATCGCGTATACGTTGGTTATGGTGAGTGTGTGTGACTATCCGCGGAAGGTCACTAATCGTTCGGGGCTGATTCTGGTAAACCTGAGATTTCACGAGAAGACGTCGCAAAGCTTGGAAAGATTAGTTCATATTACCATCCAATGAATGTTTTCATGTAACAAAACGACATCATCGAGTTATAATTAAGTATTGGTCACGTCAAAATCTGCCGGTTGCGGCCACAACGAACGAGACATGTCTGTCGTGCCGTTTTTATAATTCTGCATAATGATTTCCGTCCGTCGTTAAATCGCATTATAACTAAATCAACACTAATAAGTACGATTGTTACAGCTAAGCGCCAATATTTCAAACAATGTTGCCAACAAGGCCGTTTAAATATTCCAACACTCTTATTCAGATTCTCGTGCCTTATTATGATTAGAGCCATTTCTTTGGATTTATTTGTGCTTACGATATTTATATATTTGTAGCTATCGATGTACCAAAGAGCACTTTTTACTAAATATTACATAGGTCTACGAGATATTCATAATATTGCTACTAGAAATATGTTAAAAGTGCTTTCCGTTGTCGGAGGAACGAAGGGTCCGACGTTCCGAACTGTAAAAACAAAATCAATGTTCATCTTCAGGAGAGACACCTTGAACGTAACTTAAAACTATGCTAAATTAGTGGGAATGCTTAGGTTTACGGAATGGAGAGGTGTTAAGTCGGTCCTGGGACGTCGACTCGGATTAGCTCAGTTGGTAGAGCATGCGGCTGGATATCGCAAGTTCCTGAGGTTCGATTCCCTGGTCCGGTTGACATTTTTCCATTCTTGTCTATCTTCTAAAAAGTAACTTAAAACTTCAATCAATTCCGGTGAAACAGCTATCAGAGCCTTCGCATCAGTTCAGTCTCTTTCTTCATCTCATTGTCAAAAACTTACACCCAATATTATGATAAGCCTTTAAGAGGCCAAAATTAATTTCGTGTACTGTCTTTATGTCCCAAGCTTTCTGTGCTCCGTGAAGAAGTTGGTCACTAAGAACTCGAGTATTTTCTAGATTATGAAGATGTAGGTTTCTTGGTCTCGTAAATGAGTGCATAATCTTTGTAAAGAAAATTGCTGTCCGAGTCGTTTCAATTATTACAAACGTATTCACTATGACGACAGGTATCATTGCAGCCATAATACTGAGTAATTATTTTGTTTTCAGGGTAACGATGAGTCTTGCTTGTCAATCCTCAACAACTTCTACAACGACGGTGTCAAGTGGCATGACGTTGCCTGCCACCATGTGAAGCCATTCGTGTGCGAGGACAGCGACGAGCTCCTCAACTTCGTCCGCAACCGCAACCCTGGCATTCGTCTCTGAACACACACTTCCCCCTTCCCGATACTTCCATTGTACTCTTTATAATTTAAATTATCAATAAACTATTTTTAGTATTTAAAAATACTTTTTTATTTATTGTAACGCTGTAGAGTTGCTATGCCCAGAAATTCGTTCTGAATGTGGTAGCTCGAACCAAGACTGACCCGGTGGGGAATTAACTGGTATATCTTGTGTGTTAATAACAGGTGTGCAAGTTTAAAATAGCGTTTTTTCATTAAAAAATGCGCCATTATTTGGGAATAATGGCGAAAGATCTTTTATATCAAAATATCAACCATTGTTTTCTACAGATTTTGGCCATCTTTCAGGCTATTTATGTTTGCCATTCCAAAAGAAAGTTTTATCATTCATCAACATCCATTCACCGAGCCATTGTTCCACTTCATCGAATGTAGTGAAATGCTACTCAGCCAGTGCGTGTCGCATCGATGAAAACAAATGGCGATCTGAAGGAGCCAATTCTGGTGAATACGGCGAACGAGGTAAGAACGGGCGGAAATGGTGTTCCAGTTTGGCCAAATGTGCTGGAGTATTGTCATGCTGCAAAATGACTTTACCATGTCTTCCAGCCTATACCGACTGTTTTTCAATCTTCGTATGGTTCAGATTGATCATTTGCTACCGGTAGCGGTTGGTATTACCTGTTTCACCAGGCTTGAGAAACTCATAGTACACGGGACAGTATTGTCTTCTTCCCGGAGCGATTTGGTCTTGCACTCGATTTTAATGGTTGCCCTAGCGTTGCCCATAATTTTCTGCATTTGTGATTATTGAAATAAATTCATCCTTCATCGCCAGTCACAATCCGATGGAAAAATCCCTTTTTTCGTAGCCTTGAAGAAATTTTTGGCACTAAGTTTTTCGTTTTTCCATCTGTCGTTTGCTCAGTTTGTGTGGAACCCCCATTTTCCAACCTTTTGTAACAATCCCATGGGTCTCAGGTGATCGGAAACGACTTTCTGAATGATATTTTAATGTTCTGCCATCATTTTTTGCGATTGTATATATTCCGTAACCAAAACCGCTTGTAATTGGACATCTTTTTGGTCGATTTTTGCATTCTTTGCCAATGACATTAAAATCACCACTTTTGAATCGTCGAAACCAGCGTTCACAAGTCTTGACGGCCAGAGTAAGCTCGCCGTAAGTTTCCACAAGAATTCAATGGTTCTCAAATGCTTTTTTATTTTGATTGAAGAAAAAACCAGCACGTACCGCAAATGCTCCTTATTGACCTCAAACTTCGACACGTTTTCCACGTCAGACGAATATAGCGTTTATTAACGGGTTTGACAACAAAATATAGTTTTGAGATAAAACTTAATTGGCTTTGTGCGCCATATCTTGGAAGAGAAACTACATTTTAAACTTGTACATCTGGTATAAAACTAAAAAAGTTAATAAATAAAAGTCTCCCTAAAATGATAAATTCATTAAGGACAAAAATAGTAAATGTGTTAAAAAGCACGTCTTATCTTAAGACAAATATTCGAAGGTGAGTCAATTGACTCATAAATTCCATAAATATAGAAATAAAAACCACTTATTTTATCATATGTCATGCGTTAACAGCTTTCATAAATACGCACAAGTTTCTTAAGTAAGTCACGTACGCACTTGCACTACAATTTTCAACACCAAACTTTGAAGTCATCTAACAGATCTAAGGTTTTAAACATAATGTTACCCAAGCGTTTTAACAGTACATCAATCTTCAACTTGTAGCGCGATAGTTGGTATTTTATTATTACTTAATGTAAAGTTAGCAAGGATTGGAAAGTTGGAAATGGCGTCAGAAAGTCGGACTTGGTGCCGCCTATAATCCCCTGGAATGGCTTTTGGGCACGTACGAATATGACCTGCGGAATTTCCGCAAACAGCTTGCGTGCGAATCGGCGACCCACGAAGAAAACGAAATTTTAAATACCACGTGGTTACCTCAACCAATGAGGTTTCGTGGTTTAAAGAAAACTCGATTATTAAATATCGATTTCGAGACCTTTTCACACGGCAGTGAGGCTGTGCGAATTATCATTCGGCTCTCCGAATTTGAAGCAGACGGAAGGGAACCGACGCTAGGTCCTGGACGTAAATGGAGGGCAACTTGTGACGCTGAAGAAGACGCCCTACAGAGAAACGGGCTGAGAGGCGACGCCACACTACAAAGGAAGTACGCTGTTAGGTTAATTTTACTCATACCTTCCTACAAACTAGTCCCCTAGTGAAGACTTATACAGGTTTTTTTGGTGAGCGTTTACTATGACTGGAAATTCTGAATGCATATACTCAGCTATATCAAAGCTTCCAACCTTTAAGTTGATTTTAGTCCTTGAAATCAGGAAAAGTCACGTAGGTCATATAAAGTCTTAAGCGTGTTGATTATCTTCTTTTATTTTATTCGTAAATGATTTAAAAAGAAACAATAATCAAAACAATCTGAATTGTAAAAAATATTAAACCTAATCGAAACACATCAACCTAAAGTGAATCATACCGTTGGACAAAAATGAAGGTTTTACGAAAATTTTCTGTAATCGACATTAAAAATGACTTTGTTGTCTCTCATTCTAAATCTTCTCATACATAGTTTCGCCTGTAATATTTAAGTTATTAAAATAATTTAATATGAATACCACTGAGGATAATGAAATTAATTAATGCCATCTTTAGAATATTAACTTCACTTTAAAACGCGGAAGTAACTGATAATATAACGCAAGAGTTAATCATAAATCATTTATGAATGAACGAATTATTGTTTATTATATATATGTTCATCATTCAATTAATTTGCACGCTTTAAGCTACAAATTTAAATAATGCCTCATACTAAAAATAACACAGCCTAATATCAAGTAAATATCTCTGCCTCAGATCATTGTCATAAATAATTCGTATCGACTTATCTTTAGTAAATCGTGTTACGTTTATGACGCAATTCCCAAGAAAGAAACAAATCATTTCCGTTTATTGTGTACTTTGATTCGTTGGAAAGTTCTTACTTCTCGGTAACTCTTTTTCATCTGACGCTGTTTAGTAGTTAAATTCAGAGAAAATATCATTATGACGTCGAAGAAATACCCTATGGGATACAACCCAATCGTTTTGGCAGAAATATATACAAAAGAAAACCGTATTCGAACAAATTGGTTTTATAAAAACTGGGACCTACTCACAGGACTTGCAGGAACTGAAAGAAAGTCGCCAGACGAAGCTGAATTTCGACGGAAAGAAATGCTGAGGTCTCAACTGAAGCAAATGCGATCATCGAAGCGTTTTATAAAGGAGGCGGGAACTCCTCTGGCTATAAGACCCGAGGATCCGAATATATGTTTGGATATTATGCGCCCTGTGGATCCTAGCGTGACTGAAATTATTTACGAAAAGGTTAGCATTTAAAAAAAATTACATTAAAATGAAGGATGCAATAAGCATTGATTGGTGCACAGCTAGTAACGTCACAGTCTGTTTGAAGGGAAACTGTGACGTAAAACTTTTGAGGAATAGTATTCCCCTTTAGCCCAAATGGCATGACGTCACTGTAGACACACCTTCATTGTGGATTTAAGTAACAGCTTATTAAAAATAGATTAACCTTAACATGTATTATCATAATTATAAACAATAGATTAGATCCGACTCCCAGAGATTAGGCTCACTCACTTAAAACTTTTGTATTTTTGTATATTTTTATTCTTTATAGTTTGTATTGTATCAGCTTCCAGTTTAGCGTGAATTGCACAAAATATAACTTTTTCTTATAGAAAAATAATATTATTGCAACAACATGAATATTTACAGAATGTAATATCCCTCCGGACTGAATTAACATGCGCAGAAGCAATGATGACGTCATTGCATCCAACCTAATGAGACTACAACAACACAGATGACGTCACTGCACGGTGAAACACATTCGTTCAACAGAATTACAACAATCCCGCGAATCAGTACAGACGCAATAAATCTTTTTCTTTCGTTGTGATAACAATAAGTAGGTCGGAAGGGAATTGAAATTGAGGAAGCGGTAGTGAGAGGAAAGCTGCCAAAGGTTAACTGGGGTCCCCTGGCTAAAATTTAAGGACCTTTCCCCGGTATTCACCCAAAACTGATGCAGATCAAACCCAAGAATGTGTAATTGACGAAATGTACGTGTTTTAGTAGAAATCAGGTGAAGTAATTTAATATTAACAAACACAAAATTATATATATATATATATATATATAAAGTAGGTGCACAATTCACTTAAAAACCGATTTCAATTCGCTATGTGGTATGTAATTTTCAAAAACAAACTTTAATTCGTCGCCTTCGTGACGTTCGCACTACCGTAACTCTGCCATCACTATTCGAAAAGAATGCGTGTCAGACTTCTATGTCCTTGCTTATTTATAGTGTTTTTGCAAATCAGGACTGTGTGGCTTCCTGCTGAGTATTCAATGAAACTTCTATTTCCGTTTGACACGGAACGTTCACTCACATCTGGCATGCCACCCCAATGTTACCGTATGGATCCTGGTTATTGTCCGTCCTGTATGTGATGATTGTAGAGCGGCGAAGCATACCTGGAGAAGCGCGTGAATTCGGCGCCGGACCACAGATACTACCTCCCGGAAGCGACGTCCTTCGACTACGGCTGGACGAGCGACGCCCTGCAGCACCGAGTGTACAGACCGCCCTTCGGCAGGAGCACGGAGGCCATGCGCTCCCTCTACCGTCGCCAGAACGTGCGTCCTGACTCGGACAACGTGCGACAACCCTATCGGTCTGGTCCGCTGGAGTTCGACAACCTCTGAATTCTATAAGACTATTAAATTATTGCAGATACACGATTGTTTTGTAATTCTATTTTGAAGCGAAGGAACTGATTTCTACTATAACATATCCAATCAATAATGATTCGATGTTCCACTACAACCAGCCAGTGATCATAGATGTAGTCGGGATGGTGACTGACTATATACCTTCCACTTTAATGAAGAAGGTTTGCTAATAATTCGTTTAAGGACTAATTCATCCTCTGAATCAGTAATAGTATTAAACAATATTCGATAGACACTAAAGAAAGCTAGGCTTCAAGTTGTATAATGAGTTCAGGAATTATAAAAAATTATACTTCAAATTCTTCTCTTATGGCAAAAAGAGACTTAATTTACGAACAAAGGACTCATTAATAAACTCTGAAAGGTACGAAGGTTTAAATATGGGAATGTTTTAGTGGTAATTAGTCCTTTTAATTTCTACGTAGCTACCATATCGCACATCCTCCCTAATTAGCTTAGAGTATTCCATCCATCGCCTCCCATACATTTCCCTCAGTTAATTTTACTGGACCTCATGTCTCAAAACGTAGCCAATTAATCTATACCATCCCTTGGTCAAAGTCCTCCATACTGATCTCTCTTCTCTTATTCTTTTTATACCTGCCTGGTTAGCCACCAATCAAATTACCAGCACTCTTCTATAACATATTTCACAGGCTTCTATTCTTTTCCTTTCTGCAACTCCTATGGTCCACGTTTCGCACCCATATAACGCCATACTCCATACGAACATATTTAATAATGATTTCCTAATATTCTATAGCGTGATATTTATTTTATTATTGGTAATGTAAAAATTAGCAAGAGATTGGAAACTTAAGTGGCGCCGACAAGTTGGAGCAGAGAGGGGGTGTAAGCCTCTGGAATGCCGTCACATCACGTACAAATCTGATCTGAGACATTTTCGCAAATAGCCATGGGAAGAAAAATCCACGGAAACAAACATCATTTGACACACCACGTGGCTACCTGGGCCAATGGGGTTTCGTGGGTAAAGATAAATAGATTTCAAAGATCGATTTTCGAGGTTTTGGAAACAGAAGTGAAGCCGTGTAGAGGTAATTCGGCTCTGAGCATCTGGAGCGAACGGACGAGAACCGATGATTGGTCGTGGACGCAAAGTCAGAAGGAGGGCGACTTGTGCTTAAGAAGACGACGCCATATAACAGGAGCTGGCAGACAACCAACGCCACCCTGCAACGAGGTACGATGCCAATTTTCCAATCCATGACGTTTAGAGGGGTATCACCCACAGGATTGAACCTGTGATAAAGTAGATGTGATTTCTTCGCGGAACCTTAAATTTCTTGTAAATATTTCCCTCATTAATTTATAAATAAATTTTAATGTAATTCAAAATTCTTAATAGTTTTTTTCGGTTAACATTGTTGTTGTTGTGGTATTAAGTCCTGATACTGGTCTGAGAGTTGTTGCCTCGGGCCATTCTAAGGACTTAACACAGCTAGCTATATATATATACTGCGTGTGCTCGACATTGGTAATTCATTTACATCAGCCCGCCTCAGTTTTTATTAACACGTTATCAGACAATGAGATAGTTTGTTATATTAAAAAAATTCCATGCCCCCTATAATCAAAATCACCCAAATAAACGACGAAAAATGTTTTATTTAGGTTAGATTGACTGCTGCCGAAAGAACATAGATATAAATGCACCTTTCACGTTTGCACACTTCATTTGCTTAATGTCAAATCAATCGATAAATAATACAGTCAATATGCATGCAATTACAATACACAGAAATATATAAGAAATCAGCAATCCGAAATCGAAATGTCAAACAATGCCAAATTACGACGCAATAAACTTGCATATGTATTGATGCTTAAGTCGAAGGTCACAGATTATTCAAACGATCAGGTTGAAAATTTGATATTGTATGTTTCCTATGTCAGAAATCAAAAAAAAAATTGGATTGGTTAGTTTTAAAAACTCAGGATCTCGACAACAGTGCCACCTACTATAGCTAATAGCTAAGAATAAATGAATAAATATATATATATATATATATATATATATAGAGAGAGAGAGAGAGAGAGAGAGAGAGAGAGAGAGAGAGACTACACTGAGCAAATATTGTAAAATCTCATCATTAAAAAAGAACGGTTCTTATCACCTCTAAATGCATTTTATAGAAAATTCGATAATTTTAAGTACTAGTAAAGACCATTAATTTACTATAGTGTGACAGGCTACATGACGGTATCCCCATGCCGACAACTCCCTTTTAATAGCATAGCCAAGGGTTAACTAGGCTCTCCGGCTATAGTTTAAAGATCCTATACAACATTCCCCAGAAAGTACAACAGGCAAACCCTAGAAAACCTGCATCAGATTGGATCGGACTTTTTGGAATTTGTCTCACTCTCTTTCGAAAGACAGGAGATAAGTTTACTGTGGTTTTGCAGCGTGCGTCGACTGATGGTGCATCGACTGATCCAATAGGATCAGGGGACAACTCTTGCCGTACGCCCAAGGAGTACTCAAAGTTTGAATGCCTCTGAAAGGAATATTATCTTCTTAAAGGAGGTCGTCCTCATTCAAAGAAGGTATCACTACGAAAACCATCAACAACACCGGTACTGATCTCTGGGAAATGTGCGCTGGTTGGTACAAGCAAGAAGCGAGCTGGTTTGAAAGTGTTCTATGAGAACGTACCCTATTTAAGGGGTGGCATTTAGAAAACTTTCATAACTCTGAGAAAATTACCTCAGTATATTGCCGTAATAAGTGCATTCTACCTAAAATTCACTTTCTTTATTCAAAATAAGTACGAAGACAAAATACTTTCTTGTTAGGACTTTGTTCCGATTTGACGTTATATTGTTAATAATTAGTCCCTAATACACGACATGTAGACCAGGTGTGTCAAACTCAATTAATACACGGGCCATTTCATGCAACTGGTAAGATTCACGCGAGCCACATCACGTTTACAAATTTTCTTAAAATTATAAATTGTAGTGAGTAATCAGGAATATGGACCGAATAAGTAAAACATCATCTAATTAATTTAATTTAATGGTAATTTATAATATTTATATGTAACTATTAATTGCTTTTATTTAAATATTATTTTATTTATATTTTATAAAGTAAAATTTTGTAAGCACTTCATTGCTTTTAATTTTTTTCTCTCATTTTTCCTTCCAAGCACGAAAATTGATTTTCGTGATTAGCAATATAATGTCGATTAATGTTGTACTCTTTAGTGACACTAACTGTTTCTTTGCAAATTAAGCACATGATTTTAATATGCATTTCCACAGTAAATAGTTAGGTTGCCCCCTTTCTTAAAATTTTCTTCCCTCGTCGTCTATGTTTCGTTTCTTGTTCAGAGTTGAAAGTGGCATTTTCCGTAAAAAAAAATTCACTAAAGTGCAATTTCAATTAGTTTTAAAATAATTTATAAAAAAGACAACCCACAAATTCTTGAAAGACCAGCCAAGACAAATACTTTTCAATATAAAGAATATATCAAATTTATAACCTAAGAAAACTAATGTAAACCAATACCACCAACATATTAACCTACTCTCGAAATGAGTATAATTTAACGAAAACGCAAATTCTAGCGTTTACAACATTTCACATACCTCTAATGTTGTGAGCAGTAAATATAACAAAGCAATTTATTTAAGACACAATGTTGCACTACTGACAAACGTGATGCACAAATCATATTGTCTTCCCTCTAAAAATGTTAATTAGACCTGCCGTAGCAGCAATATCCAGAGGTCTCCCATAAATGCCAATTTCGACGTAAAATATTGCCATTTCAGATAATCAGGAGCCAAGAAATTGTATTCGCAAGCCGTATGAGGCCCACGGGCTGCTCGTTTGATGCCCTTGATGTAGACTAAATAAGAAATTTTACATATTACGGGTCGTTGAGTATTATAAAGACTGTAGCTGTTGTAGTATTATTAATATGTTACGTAATTATCCTGGTAAAAATTCTTCCTTGGGGTGATGTAGCACACAACTCACGATGGCTACTAATTTGGTTGAAAATGAAAACTTTTTTCCATCACCATTGTATACTATACAGGCCTCTGGTCTAGACTTTATATAGGAATTGTGACGTACCACATGCTCACACACGTTTCTACGCAGTTTATTGCAACGAAGGCCATCCCATTATCTTTCATTTATTATTTCCCGTTGTAATAAATTCCCTTTCCTGACTTCTATTTCAAAATTTCTGCGCAATAAAATATTTCAGCGTCCACCCAATTTTTTCCAGTTCATTTTATTATTTCATTGCAAGTATTTCGTCACCTTTTACTATTCAACGCATCCTTCTGTTGTCCACATTATGGTCAACAAGAGGACGACACATTGTCATGTCACGTCAGACATTCAAATCTTCGTAGACTTCATCGTTAAGATTTGCATCATCACAGGATCTGTGCTGTGATTCGTATTGTCTACTCATACCCGCCTAGCAACTGCGACGTCACAACTGTTCCTAAATTTCTTTCAGAAATTTTAACAGATTTTTAAACTCAATGGGTTCATTCGACTTGGAGTAATTTTTTAAACCTTCCTACATAAATATTTTTCTTTTTATTTAAATCCCTGCCGAGATCGATGATTCGATATCTCGACCCATGATTGTATTAATTTCTCATTATCTTGTCTCCGTTCCCGATTCCGAAAACAGTAAGATTTATGAGGGGATTAGATGGCAAGACGAATTTTTTTAGTTCGATGCTCATCTCCGACTTGGACGGACGCAAATCAATTGCACTGCTAGCTGCCTTATTTCGGACTAAGAAAATATTCGTGAAACTAATTTTTGGACTTAGAAAATTCCTTCTGCGTCCACCCGAGAAATCACTTCGGACTTAGAAGAATTCATCATGAATCCGGACTTCGAAAATTTTCACTGTGTCTGTCCGAGGCACATTTCCGGACTTAGAAGAAATTTCACTTCATCCGAAACCCGACTCCGGACTTTGAAGAGTTTAGTGAGACCCTGGATTCTGTTGTACGACTAGTAGGCATAGGTTGGCCTAATGACAAGTTGGGAACGTGTCCCTTCCTGTGCGACGGCTCGGGAGATCTCCTAAACGTCGGCCGACGCCTCGCTCGCTGACCGATCTGCCACCGCGCCGTAACAGCTGATTCAGTGGGCTCAAATAAGGAGAAAGAAATCCATTTTCTCTTTCATTTCATTCACATTTAGTAAAGACATACTGATTTGCCAGTTTACTGCATAGAATCTCTCGCAGACATTTTAAATTTGTAAATTTTCATTCATTAATGTTAAAGTTTGTTAGTAAAGTGTATCCATCATCAAAACTTCGTGACCTCGTACAACGTTCAAAACGATTTGTTTCATGTTAGTCTCGTATTAATCTTGTATTTATTTGTGAAGCGTTTAATAACTAGGTTATTACTTTGTATTAACATGTCATTCGAAGAATGGATGTCAATTGAGTGCACGCACCAATTGTGTAACGCGATACTTCTCCTACGTGACACAATGAAGTTTATTGCTCAGAAGGTGAATAACAGAACTTTTCATTGTACATCACATCGTAATTTATAAATAAACTTTCTAATAATTTTGTGTAGACTAAATTAATTTCGATATACGTGTACGATCGATAATTGCTAGCAAATCCCGGTGAAAGAATTCTTTAAAAAATAGGCTACAGGACGTCAAAGTTGGGAAAGAAACTTCAGAACTCGGATCTGTAACATCGGGAGTCCCCCAGGGATTATTTATTGCCCCATTATTGTTTCTCATATTTATTAATGATTTGCCTAATAATATAAATTAAAAGGTCCGACTTTTTGCAGATTACTGTGTAATTTACAGGGAAATAACGGGGGAACAAGACGCAGCTGCTCTCCAAACTGACAGACACTCTAAGTACATGGGCTAAGCGAAATAAACTCAAAATCAACAATAGTAAAAGGTGAACAGTTTTACTAAAATGCGCGTTAAATATGCCTTGATATATAAAATAGATGGGGAAACTGATCGAGGAGACAAACTGTAAATACCTCGGCATTTATTTTAACAGTAAGCTGGGGCAGGTGAACTATGCTACAAGGAAAGCGTAAAACACCTTGCACTTTGTCATGAGAACACTCAACAAGGGGAATGCGAAATCTAAAGAGATGGCATATTTGTCATTAGTACGCCCACTTATGGAATATGGTGCAGCATGCTGGGATCCGTACAGGATAGGTCAAATAGAATCCTTAGAAAGGGTGCAAAGAAATGCCGCAAAATTCGTACAAATTGGACCTGGGCATGGGAACGAAAAGGTAAAGCGACTAGGGTGGGATACGTTACAGACAAGAAGAGAAAGAGCTAGGCTACACATTTTCTACAGAGCCTTTGCATGTCAAAAACCTTGGCAGGGAATCCGAGATAGAATGAAAGAATCGACTCGGAACGGGATGAGGAGTGATCACTTGTTCAAATTAAAAGCAAGGCACCAAAAAACAATAAGTCCTAAGTAGGACAATTAATGACCGGAACAATCTGCCTGCAAGAGTGTTTGGGGAACTTCCTCTAATAGAAAGAAAATTTAGACTTAACCTAAGTTTGATGTAGTGTAGTGCAGTGATCAGTGCTCCGAAATCTCTAAAAATATACTACAGTGAAATATATTTCCAGTGTTTTTTTTTCAGGCAAAAACAATATTATTCTTTTTAAAAAATTCATCTTGAAATAATATGATTCCACAATTATTTATTTATATTGAATATAATTATACATTCAATTATAGGTTAAATATGGTCTTTAAGACCAGATTATTAATTATTGTTTAAGTTCTATGTATCTGCCTCCGGGCCTCTGCCCATTTGTAGATTTAATAAATACATACATATTACTTTCTGTTATCGCTTCCAGGCTTTAGACTATAAATTCGATCCTTCAGATCAAACCTAGGTAATTCCACCTATTAAATTCGTATATTTAGAAACTGTAATTTCTCCTAATAATTAATTTCCTTCGTTTATTAGAGAATAAAGTAATTAATTTCCTTTTGACTCCTAATAATTCATTTCCTTCGTTTCTTAGAGAATAATTGCTTTTATTCTGAACGTATCTTGATTCCAGGTTCCCTAAAATAAATCATCTCCATCAATGTGGGTGGCCCGAAGCGACAGTTTGTACAGTTTATATGTAAATCCAACCTTGGGTCCAGAGCAGCAGAATACTATATAAACTTTAGTGCATAGTGTAATATGTAATAGTTTCTATGTTTTATGTACATGGAGTACATAAACTGCAACAAACACTACTTCAAGGGATAATCCTAGTCAATCTTGTTTAGCAAAGACTGGCTAAGGAGTCCCTCATCAATTCATTCTCTAAATAGAACATCAATTTCACCAAACATTTATTAACCATTTCTTGTAATAACTCCACAATATATGGTATTACAAACAAAATGATTAAAAAATGTTAGGTGCTGTCACATTTGTCTTCCTTCCAGATTCCACAATAATATAAAAAATCACTTAAATTAATCCCAATTTAAGAACTAATATGCCTCTTATGTGTGTCATATTATAGGTCCATTTCTCTGCTTCCTATTTTTTCATAATTCAGTAAAGCGATTAGCATCATGACTTTTTATCATATTGTCAGAGCTAAAATTCCGGTACAAGATATTTGTAGTTCTCTCTCTCTCACTTTCACAAAACACAAGAAATTAGTCATGTAATTGTAAAGCATACATATAAAAAGAAATTGTCATAGCACAGTAGACAAGCATTTCTATTTTTTTCCATACATCACAATTAGTGACATATCTGAGTAGTTAGTAACAAAAAATTATGCTGTAAAAATTAAACACTGATTTGCATATCATGCAGAATCAAGTGTACAGGCAGCGCTTTTATTGTTTTACTAATACTAAATTCCATGCAATAAATATTTTAATTGTGAACAAAATGGTTTAGAAACAAACAATTTAAAAAAATAGTATTGTATCAGGTACTGTTTTATTTTTTTAGTAAAAAGAATATAAAGCATACAAAAATTGCTGTCAATAGTATTAGTCCAAATGTACACCACTTATAATACTGATATTCTACACAGAATGAATTATTTAAGATCTAAAACAGATATATAATGACACTGATGAACAATTATCAGGCTTATAAACAGATAGGAACTTTTATAAGTACAAGATAAAATTGAGAAAGTGAAATGTAATATAAATAATAGAAAAAGAATCATTTTTGTGTTTTTTACAAGTTATAATGTCCTAGTTCGCAATCTGAGATTCGTATTTAGAGAAAAGGCACATTACACAATATTATAAATTTATATAAAAGAAATGTAAACATAACAATTAAAATAGCAAATTATGAAAATCTATATCAAGAATGACTACTACTAAGTATTGGTCACATATAAATTGTAATATTTTTTTGGTGTTCCTCTTTTAAGTTCATCCTAATATTATATATTATAAGCATAAAACTAAGATTTTTCCTTCTGCTAATCTTTAAGATAGTGACTATGTTTTAAGCTGGAATCAAAATGTCTTTTTTTGCCCTAAGTATATAAACTTTTTGTGTTAAATTTTATCACTTTATTATATTTATACAATCAATTGCATGGTGCAGAAATATTTTATGTTACAACAAAGTTATCTTACAAAGAATTGTGGTTATTTATTTCCCACTTTCATATAATAAATCCTTTTTTGAAGGTGTAGTTCGCCTTACTTAAATGTTTCCATGTTTTAAAAAATTTAGGTTCCTCAATTGATGAGGTAGGAAAATGAGATAGACAAACAGCTTGCCTGAGTAGTGGGGATCGTCAGGATGTTAGAATAACTGTGTAATTAAATTTGGATGTTTTATGCTTTATCTCTTTTTCAATTCAAATCACTTACTCTGACTAAGTTACATTATCCTTATATAAATATGAGTGCCCCCATTAGACACATTCCTCCATCCACACTAGTCAAACCCTATTATTGATTTAAGATCAACTGGTCCCTACCTCTCATTCTCTTCCAAATGATTGATATATATTGAATAGTGATGTATACTGAGAACTGCAGTTGGCTTGCCTTATATGAATAGTAGGCTTCAACTGACTGATCTCCCTTTTTTCTAGACAGTCTGTCTTTATATTAACATAGCAAGTAAAGATGATGTGACATTGTCAAATTAATTAATTCATTTGTATAGAAAAGACAGATAGAGAACATCTGACAAATGTTATTGATTCCCAGCCTGATGGATAAGTCACCCTTTCCTACCCAAATCAGTTAATAAATAAAGATATACATGTAATAATAACCAGAAAGAGAGAGAGAGAGAAAATTGGTAGCTCAACAATTTTGATTACTCTTAAAATTTAAAAACTCAAAATATCTGTCCTCTTTACTTTCACATACATATTATTCACATAAAAGTAAATTTAAATGCTAAATTCAAACAAATTGTAATATTTGCCATTATTAGTTGTCGTATATATTTTAACTTTTAAGGGTACAAGTGTAAATATTGTGGGCTTGAGCACAATTTTTCATTTTATGCATTACTAAATTACAAAACACTCTACTTCTAACCATACGCTATTAATACTTTTTTGACAGAACAAAATAAATCAATTACAACCAATATTAAACACACAAAAATCAAACTGCAACATTGGGCATTATCAAAATTATAAACCATTTTGAGATTTCCTTGAACCATAAAACCTTTAGGAAATGTATATCACAGCTTTAATATTTAGAAATTAATAAAGATCAAATATTTTAGTAAAATAATTTATGATTACAATTATTATGCATATTACTAATCCTATCTGCTATGAACTATTTTAGTAAATTAGTAAATATTTGTAAACAGAAAACAAACGTCATGCTGTAGAAAAAGCTAATGTCATTTATTATATTCTCAATTTGCCCTCTACAATTCTTCAGCAATAATGAAGTACACACTAGACTAGAAAAAGGCACATTTTTAATGTTGATATAAATAATGTCGGCAAAAGAATATTTATAATAGCATTGAGCTTATTTCTTCAGATTGGCCTATCACACATTGAGTTGAATTCACAACACATGTAGTTTATCACAAGAGAATAACAGTGTATAATGAAATGTGACATAAACTGAACATACAATATTCATTTTTATTTTTGGAAAGTAATCATTAAAAAGCTTTATGATTATTTCCTTTGAGAAAAATTTATTCACCTGAAGAATTGCAGATTTTACTTGCATGTGTGCATTAGTCTGTCTCTCACACATCTAGACAGTGACAGAGAGAGAAGATGCACAATTAAGACAGAAAATTTTTGGACATATGCTGTATGCTATCTTTGCATAAAATTGAAACAAAAAGTCTCATACCTAGAATAAGATTTAATTTAGATACACAGTTAATTCTCTTCAAAATAAAACTTATCAATGGAAATGCTATTTTGTTTTTTGTTGTTGATCAATTGGCTATTTCTTAGAGATAATGAACTTATTTGACCTCCTCTAATGATAAAATACTATGTTCAAAACAATTTATAAAAAAAAATATTGTTCAGGCAACAGCATAAAATAATATAATTTACAGTGCTATTTCAGTAGTAGGGAAAATAATTTTTTTAAGTATTACATCTTTACATGGAACATTATTTCATAATGACAAGGCTGAACACCACAAATTGAGTTTTTACCAACTTTTGTAGTAAATATAATAATTACTATATGGTACATTAAATTGGTAAATATATGAAAGCAATAGATTTATTCCCAATTATGGATTCTTCACAGAACATAAATCAATACAGTTTTAAAGTATAGACATAAGAACTTAACACATACCAGAAACCATGTATAATTCACACTTATCTCACAAGTAAAATAATATTTTATAGGTAATCCTGGTATGCTGTGTATTGGTTAGTGAATAACATCAATTTCAAAGTGAATATATTATTGCATCTAAAAATCCCATGTCAAGATGTCTTGCAAATGCACCAGATCCATTAATATCAGCAAAGTCACAAAATCGGAATTCAATACCACGGTTCTTCTCTGTTTGTGACATAAAACTGAGTGGATACTCATAACAGTGACCACCTATTGCAGGTAAAATCAGATGTATATTGTAGTATTTGTTACTTTTAAATCTGACTGGCTCATCGAAGTAAATAGATGCTAGTGTATTATATTCTACTACATCTTTAAAGATTGATTTGCTAAGAATATTTCCTTGAAAATCAATTACTGCTAACTCCAGGTTTTCATTATACACTTTAGGAAAGTCCGTTACAAAGTTAAACTCTCCAGGTGGCACAAGTCTTGTAAAAATCCTGACTCCACTTACAGTTACACTTTTGTCAACTGAAACTTTAGTAAGAAGTCTTAAATTTCCTGAAACAGTAATAGCAGTTTTGAGGAACTTCCGAGCACAATAATACTGTTTAATAGACATTGACCCACGACTGCGTAGATTCCTGCAAATTCCTTTGGGAACAACCCCTTCTATAGAAATTGAATCAGTTCTAGAATCTCTCTGTTTTAAGATTTCCTTCAAAACATAAATTTCATCTGGCATTAATATTCCAGAGACTTCTGGCCCCTCTGAGAATTCTTTTAAAGTAAGTGAAAGAAAACGTATTTTATGAAAAGCACCAACTTCTTTCAGAAGATTACGAACATTTTCACTACTTGCAGCAATTCCTTGTTCGTTGCACTGAACTTCTGCCCACAATAGACATGACTCAAATAATTCAATTTCACTCACATTCAATTCATTACAGGACAAGAGTTCATTGAGTGTTTGAAGTGACATATGCCCATTTGCTGATTTTAACACTTCCTTTGTGTGTCCACACATTACCTGTAGTAATACAATACAATGCCATCATTCTTTTCTCTAATGCATAAACTAATGCTATTTTAAAATAAATACTTAATTATATGAAGAAACCTTAGATTGTAAATGCAAAGAAAACTGAATTTATTTGTACATTCACACATTACCTTAAGACTTGGCTCCATTAGCTTTACTTCCTGTATCTCCTCTGCAAATTCATACACCAGTAATACATTGTTTGGACTTAAATTATCTATAACATAATCATGGCACTTTTGTGAAAGATGAGGTAGCATATATTTTTTTGCAGCATACAAAACACCTATTGCTTCTTCAACAGTATTGAAACTTATAGTATCAGTGTAGATATATCTAGGAAAATAAAAATGAACATTCAAAAAATGACTTTATATACCTTTTAGTAAATATAAATTTAAAATGATTAAAACTGAAAAAGTAAATCTGCTTCAAAAATCACAGTTATAATAAACATTTGAGACAGAATCTTCAACTAACAGGTGCATTAAAAGTAGAAAAACATAACTATTAAATTCCACAAATCCTGAATCAAATTCACTACATAAAATTAACCACTTTTAGATACATATAATCCTTCTAATATTTTCCTAATGAAGATCACAATATGGATAAAACATAATGGATGTATAAAATATATAAATTGTTTGCTGACTTTTTTATATTTTATTAATACATATTATTGCTTATTATGAGACTAAATCAGTTCAGAAGTTAAGGACCCAAAATTGAGAACCGTTGTCACCATGATACTGTAAAGATCATCAAATTTTCAGGCATTATTCACGAGAGAAATACCCTCTATATTGGCTGACTACAGAAGAGTGCTAGATTACTGATGCCCTCAGTTGACGGAACTTAAGGAATTCTGCTACTTGGGAAGAGTAATAACTAGGCATGGTAGAACTATAGTAGACATAAAGACTAGGATAGCACAGGCAAGGAAGACTTTAATAAAAAAAGAGGAATTTACTTATGGGTAATATAAGTGTAAATATTAGGAAATCATAGCTAAAAATGTTTGTATGGTGTGTGGTGTTATATGGATGCATAACATGGATGGTAGGAGTTGCAGAATGGAAAAAATAGAAACCTTTTAGAGAATGCTGAAAATCAGATGGGCGATAAAATCACTAGCAAGGAAGTTCTAAACAAAATTGGGGAAGAGTGAACAATATGGAGGAATTTGACAAAGAGAAAGGATAGATTAAAAGGCCACATTTTAAGACATTAGGGTCTTGTAAAATTAGCATTAGACGGAAGTATGCGGAGTGAGAACAGAATAGGGAGACAAGGGTGGAATACACTAAGCAGATTAGTAAGGGATGAGCTAGTTATGCAGATATGAAAAGTCTTATGCAAGATAGGTTAGCATGGAGGGTTGCATCAGACCAGTCTTAGGACTAAATACAACTCCAACAAAATAAATCTTCACTTTTAGTCAGACAACTCTCCAAAAATTTATTCTAATTTTATTCTTCCCTATATTTATCTCATATTTCAAGGGAAAAAAGATAATTTTATCCACACAAGAATGCAGGAAGAAAAAGGTGAAGCACATACGTTGCTTGTATTCAATAGCGTTACAAATCAAATCATTGACAAAATAATTTCTCCTCCATAAACACAATTGGACAATAAGATTTAAACTGTGTATCTATGTTTAAGATTACAATATAAACACTTTATATAAGTTTGCAGACATTAATAAGGTACTTACAGAAGTAAAAGCTTGAATATACTAGGTTCCATATCGGAGACACTAATGGAGTCACGTTCTGCAAGTGGACCATAACACATTGCTTCAAAAACAGGACTAGATGATGCTAATATCAAGCGGTGAGCATGGAAAATCTAAAGAAATATAATTACCGTTACAATTTTTTATAAATTTATGAATAAAATGTTCATCAGTAGTATGTCTACTAAATTTATTTTCCATCAATAATACATATTAAAGGAATTGATATACAATTCTTTCGGCTATTAGCATTCATAATTTGAATTTTATTGTTAATGAATTGCTGAAAAAGCTGACAAAAAATAAAAGAAAAAAATGCTGCACATCAAATTAGAGCATTCTACAGTGTGGAAATATTTCAAAATCTGGAATAAAATGATGTGCACATTTAGTAAAATACCACTATTACTCACAATTTAACTGAATTAAACACATTTTAAACCATTCTCTTCGTTATAAAGGAGAGACACTAAACACTAATATACTAAGATTATCTACAAATATACAAGAGAAATTTCTTATTACACTTAGGAAACATAAAAAAATGTATCACAATAATGTGCATATTTTACCATACCAAAAAAAATTAAATTTCTGTTTCTGTTCTTTGTGGAACTTAATTTACCTGAACTTTTTCTTGATATCCAACAGTAAATGTGCAATCACTCCATTGTTTTGTCGAAAGTAGCATCCCAATTCTATCTAAAACACATTGCTTTGATAACTGCCAGTCGAGATTTTGCATCCTATTGTCTACTGTTAGATTCATCCTATAAATTAAATGATCAACTCTTATATGAATGCATATAGTATAAAGTTAGTTCCTCTCTTCCTACTATTTCAACGAATAAAATCTCTTCCCGTTCGTGTTTTTCTTTTCGCAGTATTTGTCGTCACGTGCACAGTACAACGATTTAAGAGGAAATGTTAACGATAAAATTCACGTTCTCGTACTGTTTTTATATCACAGTTTAAGGAAGCTTTGGCGTCTTTGCAGCGTGAATTGCTAGTTTACTGCGAACACCTTAATTGATTCGAGGTAAACCTAAACGGAAATATTTAGATTAATAAGGTCACATGTACTGTAATTACTAATAAAATAATATATAATAAGACAACGATAAATACTATACAAGAGCAGCTTCGCTTCCCCAGATCCAGACACTACATTTAAAATCAATTTAGCATTGTTTACAGCATGTGACCTCAAGACCTTGAACTCTTATTTATTCAAGGGCAGTCAGGTATTATAGAATAAGTTATTCGAATATAAAATAGTTTTCCCAGGTGAGGGCAGGGGTTATAATAAAACAATGTATTTAAGTGAATCAAAATGTATTTGACACGAAGAATTTGCTCATACCACACTTTTCCCCCAATCAGCTGATTCTATTTATACTGATTGTCAATTCAGTTCCTTAGTTGGCAACACTGCCTATAAAAGGATGCGCTGAAGCAGAGGCATCACAATACCTCGGAGCGTCTAAAAAACGTTTAATCGAAATAGGAAATCGTGAAAAGTTTACGGCATAGCACCCGTTAGAAACGCAATGATATAAAAAGCGGATGTTTATACGATATACCACCAGTTTCAAACAATTGTGTGTCAAGAATATGTGAATAACATTACACGAAGTGACACTTAATCCTAATTTTAAATGAGTTTTTATTCAAAATTTTAATGTTCCATATCGATAATTTGAAACAGAGATTAACTACATTCATTTAGAAGTTATCTCTACTTTCTGATGAGCCATCTGGAGAATGGAAATCTATCTGCCTCTGGAACGACAAATTTCCGACTGTAAGAAGGGTTAAAATTAAATTTTCTTATAAGGAGAGGAGGCAAAAATTATTATAAAACATTACAAAATTTCTTTTAAGAATAAAATTATTAAATCAGTATTAGTTCAGCTGCATATCACAGCATTATTATACAAACTTAAATAATCAGGTTATGGTGCGTTTAAGAACGTAGAGAAAGTACATACAATGAAGAGTAGCTACATAGATTTTGACAATGATATTAGAACACAGGAAGATGAGACAGATGACTTCCGAGTTGGTATTACATGAAATTAGGAGATGCGGCAGAGAACAGGATAATAAAACGAATTTTTCAATGAGGCTACGATGTTTCATCAACACCACAACGAGGGAAAATTGATAAAAACTGAACCTGCATTGGAATTGATCTATGTTGGCCAGATTCAGAATTTTTACGGCGCCTGTTCGTGCTTCTATAGAACATGGGTTTCACCAGAATAAAGAAAACTATTATAAGTTACAAAACAAAGTGGTTAATACAGAAAGGGGCATAGCGTGGTCCGAATACATTATTATTATTGTAAGTATAATTTTTTATTCGTACTGCACACAATCCATGGAGGATTAATAGATACCGAGAACACTATCCACTTACATGACAGGAACTGAATTTTTACGGACACTTGGCCAGGTTGCTGACTTTCCTTGATCGTATTTTCCCAGCCATTCTTGTGAAATCGGAAAGAAAGCTGTCTAGGTTTTTATAAGAACTTGAGATAAACATTTTTAAGGGTGGTTTGAAGAACAGCGAAATTAGGATGAGCGAGTCCCGTCTCCCTCCTCCCTCCCAGGAATCGCTTCAGACAGTAATGGCCGTCTAGTTAGTTCCACCCGTATAGTTTAGTAATATTGTTTAATAATCCTTTATTCATGTCCAAAAATAAATTCACAGATCGTAATTTGCTCGTATTAAACATTGATAAAAAGATTTCGTCCTTTTTCGAACATTTTCATCAAAATTCATAATCTATTACAAAGTTGAACATGTTGAACAGCACGGATAACACAAGAAATGATGAAAGGCGTAAATATAAAAACGCAAGAGATGAAAATGGTAAAGTGCAGTACAGACGCTTGAAGAATGAGATAGATGAGAAGTGCAAGAGCAGAGACTCGGCTACAAGAGAAATACAAAGCGGTTGAAGATTTTACTGTGAAAGGGAAAAGAGACTCAGTTTATAGTAAAACAAGAGCAGAAAAATATTAGCAAAACCATCAGGAGAGCAGATGGGAAGCCCATTATAGATAAAGAAGAAAAGACGGTTATATGGAAGGAATATCTAGAAGAGCTGTATCTCTGCGGAAATCAAGATCAGTCAATAATAGAAGAAGAAGAGGAGGTGGATGATAAGAGTTGGGGGACAAAACTTTAAGGTCGGAGTTTGACAGGGCGCTGACAGATCTGAGTAATTGTAAAGCGCCAGCGTAATTGATATGATCATCGGGCGAAGAATCAATATCATGTCTGTTCAGGACAGTTCGAAAATCTACGAAACAGAAAAAAATACCAGAGAGTTTAGTAATAGCATACTTATATGCATAATGAAGCAGACTAGGGATGATAGATGTGAACAGCACAGGACAATTAGTTTAGTATCTAAGGCGTGCAAAATATTAACGAAAATAGTATATAGGAGGATGTAACGTCAAATAGAATGGGAGTCACGAGAATATCAGTTTGGTTTTAGGAAGAGAAGTAATATCTACTCTGCGTCTAATTTTAAAATACAGGATAAGAAAAAACAGGCATGGCATTTATAGATTTAGAAAAAGCGTTTGATAATGTTAACTGAAACAAACTATTTAGGATTTTTGAAGATGACAGGGATATAATATCGAGAAGAGTTATCCGTTACCTCTACAGAAGGCGGTCAGCAGTAATTAGAATTGAAAGGCAAGAAAAGAAAGCAGAAATCAAGAAAGGAGTACAAGGATGCATTTTGTTGCCCATGCTGTTTATCTTACATATATAACAGGTGATGTAGAAAGTTAAAAATGAATATGGAAACGTAATCAAAATTCAAGAAGAAGAAATAAAAACCCTACGGTTTGCCGCATTGCTGTATTAGGGAAGTCAGAAGCAGACTTGGAAAGCATATAAATGGCATGAAATGTATGCGAAACGTGAACAGTAGGAGTTTCAGAAAGGAAAAGAATAGAAGCTTGTGAAATGTGGTGTTATAGAAGAGTGATGAAAATCAGATTGGTAGATAGAGTAACTAACCAGGCAGCTATAAGCAGAATTAGAAATAAGTATGAAGGGCTTTGACCAAGGGTTGGGATGGGATCGATTAAAAGACCATGATTTGAGACATGAGGAAAATTAGAGGGTAGTGTGTGAGAGGCAAAGGATGGAATACTCTAAGCAGATTAAGGAGGATGTGGTAGCTATGTAGAAATGAAAAGGGTTGCGCAGAATAGGTTAGCATGGAGGGTTACATCAGATCACTCTAAGGACTGATTACTACAAAAACATGAATTTAGATGAACATTCGTACATTAAGAGTTGATAAGAGCAGAGTACGATCTGTGGATGAATTTTATTTTTGGACGGTAATAAAGGCTTATTCAACTAATAACTGGGCACAACAAGCTTACTTTCTGACCAAGGGTGATAACCTATTCCGAAAATATTGGCGTAAAAGAAGAAATGCATCCGGTGCTTTAAATTGAGGTAATGTTTTATTAATATAAATAGTACAATGTACAACAATAAATAAAAATAATTAAATTATTTACATTTTAAAAAGATGAGTTTGTATACTATGTGTATTAGTTAAACAAAACTTCAAAGAGTTTATAAATATTGGAATGGGGTTAATAAAGCTGTTCATTCTGCCTACAACACATGTGTGTTCGTTGTCCCAAATGAATGATAGAATTAGGGAATTTTCGTCCATTTATTTTCCACCTAATAATACAGAAGTTAACTTTTAATAATTTACAATTATCGTAGCAGTCCGTTTCTACATCTACTTGAATCTTTCACCGAACGCTCTGGGTTTTTAAAACCTCATCGCAGTTTCAATTATTGCGTTATCAAAATTAGAAAAAAATATCTCAAATACATATTTTTATTGGACTCAACATGTTTATCAGCTGGCGGTGAAAATTCGAGGGGGTATAATGACCACTGACAGCCATGAACCACAAACAGATGCCCCATCAAACTCGTGATCGTTATTTATTACGAAATAAGAATCATTTCCTGTGATCCTTGTCGTCACGAATCTTTCCAATATATTTACAGGTAACTTGGGAAACACTTTTTTCCTTGTCAGGCAGATAGCCTCATACACAACACATGTCTTTCATTCAAATTACCATACTTTCACTTTAATTAATTCCTATTAATTGTCATTCGTTCACAAATGTCTGTGAAGTTATCTCAAACTCAAATTGTTTGAAATATCTCTAATCGAAGGGAATCACTTTCAATCTGCGAAATGTATTATGAATTCCTTAAAATTTGAGCTTTTTCTTTAATCGGAATCTGTCAAAACATGTTGGCATCAAACTTCGAAAAAACTTGGTGTGTGATGTGGGGAATACGGTCGTTTCATATTTTCTCCTTCTTCGGCGGATGCAATTACTTCAGCATTGGATCAATTTTGAATTAGTTTTGATTCCAAATGGAAAGAGGAACTTTTCACGTAATTATAGCGAAGGGCTTGGCATAGCCTTTCAATCAATATCACGAGCCTCTTCCGTAATCCTTAGTTAAAGATCTATTTCTCTTCTCTGATGATGTTTTACCAAATTTTGTAAATTGTGTCATGTGGATATTTCCACTCGTGAAACGTTAAACATTTGGCCCGTTTTCGTCACAGATGCTCCCGCTAACCGCGCACCAACGATTTGTCCTCTTTCAAATTCTAAGAGATCAGACATTTCAATGGTGTTAATCGTCCCAGAACAAAGCATATACTCCAAGATTACCTCAAAACGTGGCACATGTACTGGGCACTGCAGCTGCATCGGAGAATTTACATGGACACAGTGGTGCCAACCTTCAACAAGTCGTACCCTATTGCATGCTGTTCATATTATTTTGTCCAACCCCTGTAAGTCATCTTAATCATTTAATCATTTCGTCCAGTGGTTGCAGAAGTTTTCGGTCATGACCGAAGTCGAATATTTACATCCGTTCTTTTAATAGAAAGCTATGTAGAATATTAAAATTGTTTTGCGAATATTGTGGGAGAACACCGGTGGGGTATGTGATATTATAAAACCCGATATTAATGTATTTATTAATTAACCGCTAACGGATCATTATTATGAATTAAAGTATTATTGAAAGAAGTTTTGTTGATAGACATGGGAATCAAATATCAATATTGATTTGACTTCAAGTTTGTATACCAGAGCCCCATTTTGGTAGTTTGGTTTTAATTATTTACTCAATTTATTGATTGTTTGTTGTTACACCAATTATTTTTTTATATACATATTTTGAATTAAATTACCATTATTATATTTACCGTGATGCGCACAATAAAAATTTCAATAACATGTGTGAAAAATAATGAATTTAGGGAGAGCTTGTACACAATTTTTTAAATGGATTTGAGTTTTGAAAATAATATGTGCAATGAATAAATGTAAAGATTGATGTTTATTTCAAATTTATATTGTACAATGTCATATTTAGAATAAATAAATTTAAAATAAGTCCATGTTTTTTGTACAAGTTTTGATGTTAATAATATTAAAGTAAACGTATTAATTAAATAAAGTTAAATATGGAGTAGCATTTTCTATATACAATGTATTTGGCCTGACATAAATTTATCGATAATTATTGTGACAATAAAATAAATACTGTTTCTTGAATCTTTTTGTGACCCATATAACTAGAATACTATTAAAACTGCTTTGATATTTTAAACTTTAAGTTTAAATGTATTAACACCTTCGTGAACTTGGCAACACTGTATTGCTACCTCTCCAGACCCGCCGTAGAATGTATTTGAAACCGGCAATATTGAGACGTTAAAAATGTTAAACCGAAGTTGTCATATTGCTTCGCTAATAATAAATTATGCAACTAAAAGTGCTGCATTGAAAAGGTTTCCATTCAATCGTTATTACGCAACTGGTTAGTTGATATCCTAGGCTTTATGCATCAGTCACATCTTAATATAAAATAAACATCGGAACCAATTCATTAAATAAAATGATTATTGGAACCTTTATTTAAAATGACGAGAAAAAGACGTTTCAAGTCAGAAAGCATGTACACTACTTGAAATATGAACCGAAGTAGAGAAATATGTGATCACAATGTAGTATAAACTTGGGATCCACAATAAAGTGAAGGTTTTCAGAATCAATTATAATTAACCTCTTAGTACTAAAATATACTTTTCTGCTATATTAATTCACCAAATATTTTGTTCTAACATTCTATTTCTCGAGAAGTATAAATAGTAGATAAAGTTGAAAAAATCCAGGATAAATGTTATTAATAATCTTTTATTTGCCCAAGCTCTAATAAACAGGATGGGGCATTGTCAAGAGAATGTTCAACAGTGCCAAAATTTCTTCTTACTAACAGACTTAAATTGCAGCTGTAAATTGTAGTGATTCAAATTCGCACTCCAAAAATTATTTGAAATAGAGCTTCATTAGAATCCATTTTTGTGTTTCTTTTTTAAATTCCTTAAGTGGGAGGTACCTTATATGTTCAGGGAGATTGCTCAAGGCCCCAGTACTGCCATGTTGAAAATTATTCATCTTTCCTAGTCTGCATCTGGGTACATCCAAGCATATTCTGCTCCTTGTAATATGATCATGTAATTGATTCCTTCTTGAATAATCTTAACATTTTTTCTTTACATACAGAGTAGATATTAAGATGTTTAGTGCGTGAAAAAATGGTTGTGAAAAATATTTTGGTAAAAGAAACAAATGTTTAAATTTTTTTTATAAACATGTGTATGCAGCATAATGAGCTCTAGTCCTGACAATGGTTCAGCAAATATGAGACTGAAGTAATGCTGGTATCTAAATTATTAAGCTCATTTTATGTTAAAAATAAGTATTTCTCAACTGAACTGAAAATTTAAGTAATAGTTTGGAATATGAAACTACAGGTCCATGGTAACCAAAGTAAAATTTAGTTGAGCCAACTACTAACAACAACTTCCAAATATAAATAGTGTCATGACAATAATTGGTAGATATTAATTTATACTAACTGTAATCACAAACTATGCCATTCTGGTTCATTTGACTGCACTCTTCAGCACGTTTATCATAATTTTAAACCTATTTTTCAGCCCCAAAAAGATTTTACACAAAAACAGGAATTCTGTTGAATGACGGTCAGTATGAAATAACTCTAGACCAAAGGAAATTAAAAACACCAAAAGGCAACATATTGAAGGTTACCAGTGAACCCTTGGCTTTAGCTATTGCAGCAGAATGGGATGCTCAGAAGGAAACTATACAGCAGAGTTCTATGCACTTGGTCAGTTAATTGTCATTTTTTCTTATACATACTTTTTTTTGCAAGTCTCTGCTTTTAAGAAGACAATTGTACAAATAGGTTTAACCATGAAAAGTTACATGTACTTGTGGTTTTCAGACTGGGCTTTGCAGTACAGCAATTGACAACCCTACAAATCTAACAAAATATGATTTGGTTCAACAAGTTATTAGTTTCTTGGATACAGATACTGTACTTTTTTACTCTAGTGTGAGTGTTTTATTATATTACTATATTATATAGTTTAAATAAATGAACTATAATTACATGTTTAAATTATTATATTTATTCAAAATTAATAGGGAACAAATGGCCCTCTGTATCTTAATCTTAGTTTCTGCCTAACAATTGGAGGATTTTTGGAATAAATTAAATTCATTTATAGATTATCTTTTACCAGATCCCCTACCACTGTGCAGCATAAAAATATAAACCACAAATAAATTTGTTTAATTTTTGCATTCCTTAATGTTTGGGATTAAAAGCTACTGGGGGAAGCCAAAACTGTTCTTTTTAGAGATCAGATTAGAACCAGTAGATTAATCATTAATCCTTTTATATTATAAGATGTGTATATATTTGGCCCACTGACTGCTTCTGATTCACCAAAATGAATCTTATCTTGTTTCCATGAAGCAGGGCTCCTTGGAGAAAAATTAAATATTTATGAAGAAAATATGAAAATGCAGTGGGAATATTACAGAATAGCTATGACAAAAATATCTATGCAAAATATCAAGCAGACTACTAGAATCTGAAGTTATAGATATAAAAACAGAAAATTTGATTTTTTTTTGTGGGTATACCTGGTAATTATTGGTCTGCATACTTTATACACTTTCATATTTCTAAAATGTGGTTATTGAACTCTGATATACAGTATAATGATGTCTGTACCTCACAGTAGGCAATCTTTTGCATGGTATTTAAACAGTGATGTATCTTTGTCACTGGCTGCCTTGTTCTCCCTCCTTCATTCACCCTTTCAAATTTATTCCTATGCTATTAAAGGGGAGTTGCTACCACATGGATTACCCTCCTGTAGTTTAGTACTTAAAAAGTTGTATTAAAAATATATAATGAGTTTAGTAATTAAGGATTTTATCCATATTCTACCCAAAAATTATAAGAAAATTAAGTGACTTAGTATGTTAATAAAAGTAAAGTGTAATTATCTTGAGAGGTTAAAGTGAAAATAATAATAGAATAAAATTTAACAAGAATGTGTAGACCAATACATTACAGATGGAATTTATACGATTATATTCTGAACAATATAATAAAATAAGCTTTTGGTTACAATATTTTTTTAAATTACTATATATTTAATTTACATTAAATAATTTAATATGAACTTTAATTTAATTTTGCCAAATAATCACCCCCACAATAATTTACCCAACAAGAAAGAAAAGGTCTATGTATTTTAAATTGTTAAATAATAATTCTGTGGTTTTGTTTATAATTAATATTTGATATATTAATTAAATATAAATTTTTGGCTCAACTGGTTCAGTCATGTTCAGTGAAGCTGATCTGTTTTAAAAAGGTAGTTGTTCCCTGCCAGTGATTCAACTCAATGATTCAAACAGAAACTAGCTCAGGACCACACACTCACTGATCACTAACTCACTCACTCATGGCAACTAGCTTTGGGATTACAGACAACACACTGACTGACTCACTCACTGATTCAAACAGTTAGTAGCTTATGGATCACAGAAGCAGAGTGAATCAAAAGAGCTATTGTTCTTTTCTTCTGATTCAGCAGAGCTCTTTCATTTTGCAGTGGGAGCTAGTTCTTTAAATCAGCTCTTAATGAGGATTGAAAGTAAAATTGTACGTACAACAAGGTATACTGGTAAAGATTATCATGTGTGTAAATATGTAACAGTAATTGATGACCATAGCTGTCCATGTAGTTACCTTCAAACTGCATCTTTGGTGTCCGTTTAGTTCTTTGACATCTGACAAAGAGTTTTGACGCACAACAATACAATTTTATTTAATAGAGTTGAATATGCCAAGTTTTGTGCCAACAAACTATGATTTGCAGTGTTGATTTTCTGTTACCTTTTAAATAAAACTGCTTCAGAATTGCTTTGAATGTTTGTCGAGACTTAAGTTAAGCGTGCTCTTGGTAAACCACAGTGTGTTAAGTGGTTTAAGAAATTTAAAAGTGCAAATTTTGAGGTGAGAAATAAAGAATGCCAAAAAAATTGAAATCTGTGAATTGTAAGCATTGTTGGTTGAGGATGATGCTCAAACCCAATAAGAACTCGGTGATCATTAATGTAACATAAGAAGCTATGGGTTTGAAAGCCATGGGAAAGGTGCAGAAGGTTGGAAAATGTGTTCCACATAAATTAAATGAAAGATAGCAAGAAAGATACAAAAAACACTTGTAAAATTCTACTTGCCAAGTACAAAAGAAAGTCTTTCTTTATTGAGTTGTGACAGGTGATGAGAAGTTGAATCTTAAGTGTAAAGATCATGGGTAACTACTGACGAAGCATCAACATTGATTGCAAGGCCAAATCACTATGGAAAGAAGACAATGCTTCAGGTTTGGTGGGATCAGAAGGGTGTGATCTATGATAAGCTTCTACCACGTGGCCAAATTGTTAATACTGAAAGCTACTAACAACAGATAATCAATTTGAATCAAGCATTGCATGAGAAATGACCAGAATATCATCACAAACTGATTTTTGCTTCATGATTGTGCACCCTCTCATACAGCAGAACTAGTCAAGGAACATATTGAGGTATTTACTTGGGAAATACAAGCACATGCCCCTTACTTGCCAGACTTGGCTCTGTCTGACTACTATTTATTTGCATCAATGGAACAACTTTTTTAAAAAAGTTCATAGTTTATATTTCTGTTTATCATCATATACAACTGAAATGGTAATTTTCTTTTGTGTTTAGGAGGAAGAACTGTATACACTCCAACTACAAGAATGGGAACCAGTTTTGAAATGGTTTTGCAAACGTTTCAATGTGGCAGTACAGGCTACAAGAGACATTACAAGCCCTACTATTGATTCAGAAACAAAATCAACAATAATGAAATATTTGCTCTCTCACAATATGTGGGTTGTTCATGGTAATGTATACATTATTTTTATTTGTTAAAAATACAAAAACTTAATTTTAAACTCAAGTTAGAAATAAAATGGAAAATTAAAGCTGTGGTATGCATTGTGAAATATAACAGAACAGAAAATTTGATCATAAATTGATATGTTAATTAGTATGATGTATTCACGTATAATTCGTGAAAAAACTAGTTCAAAAGAACTATTCCACTTAAGGAACTGTGAGATAGTTCACTTGTTATGTGAACTAACTGCATTTTGTGAACTAAGAAGGGTCCAACAATTTTGATGAATTGCGAACCAGTTGATTGTTGTCCCATTTTCCTTTATTAAGTGAATGTTTCTTTCTTTTATCCCCACTCACTTGCCTCATATACGTGAATACTACTGTGTGACACAAACTTCTATCAAGCAACAGATATTTCAGATAAAGGTAAATTATCTTGTAATAACTCTTAAGCAGAGAGTCAAAAAACACCAAATTCACATTTCAAGCTCACCCTTTATTTAACTTATTAATGTGATCTGCAGAAATTAAATATTTCAAGGAATTATTCCTTGTAAGTTTCAGTGTACAGTAATACCCTATTTCCTTTATCTTTCATTTTTGCAAGGATTTCAATCAAAGTTGGACATGAATTAAAAAAACAAACTATTTTTACAAATTGCAAAAGGAAGTAGCTAAAATACAGATAGTAAATTAGTTATTCAATGAATACCATATGCTCTTATTAGCCTTGTTGCAATTATCAGGTAACGACTAACATGAGAGCCAAGAGAACTTGCACTTGGTTTGTTCTGTGTGTCATTCTTGTGGGTTTCACATTTGTTATCAACTGGCAAAAGCTGCAAGTCTTGCAGAAACATTGTGTGGTATGTCTTTAATCACATATTTACTGTCTGTATTTTGCCCTTTTTCTTTTTGTAATTTTCACACCTAACACAAGTATTTATATTTTAAGAAATATTTTTCTTTACTGCATGGGTGACAAATTGGTCTCATGTTCTGAATGTGTTAACCAACAAAATTTCTGACACACTCATTAACGAACAGTTCAGTTCAGTTGAATTGCTTCATAGAACTAGTTGAGTAAGAATGAACTATAATGGAACAGTTCCCTTAAAACAAACTGATTTGCCAATCACTAGTATGCTGTTATTCAGATCATTATTATTACTCAGGATTATGAATGAATAGTATATTTTCATATAAATAAAATACAATATTCATAATAATTGTTTAAAATACAATGAATAACTCCATGAAATTATTTTTACAGGTTTTTCCTTTGGAGTTGAAGCAGTAAAGTCACTTATTCTCACTTTGTGCTGTGTTGACAGACAAATAAGCATAGAAAAAGCAGTATTATTATCAAGACTAGAAGAAGAGTTCCAGGTAATTTTAAGATATAGCTTTTGTTTGTATGAAATACTTAATTCTAGACTTCACAATGTATGTAACTAGTTAATTTTCAAGGCGGTTGCTTTAGAATAATATTTACAAATCTTCAGTTCAGTTACCAACAGGGTTCGCATAGGTGGGCCCAGTCTGATAAACCCAACTGGTTTTTCATACAGGGCCCACATGAATTTCAAGCAACATTTAAAATTTTAAACAACATATACATTTAATGAATTTAATAAATGGCAACTTCAATCCATTTTCTTTCTTTCTTTCTCATAACTTGCCACCATTTAAACCAATCATGAGCTGCATATGTATTACGAGAGTACTTGCAAACTTTAATAATGTTTCAAAACAGATGTTGATAAACATCCTTCTAAATTCAATTTAATAGATGTGCAAAACAACTTTTTTGCAATAAGGTTTGGATATTTCTCTTTTAATATTTCCCTCATTTTTAGCATATTATTTTCATTGACCGTGACAAGGGCAAAAATACCTTCATTAAATTTTGACATACATTCTTGCAGCTTCCACTATAAAGGCATACTTATTTACTGTTTTATTCACTGATCCTGAATCTGTGGCCTTTAAAAGAAAACGTTCAGTACCAGTATGCATTGTTAGCAATTGTATTTGGTCATTTTTGTATTAGACCAACCATCTATTGGGAGTTTAGTTATAGATTTTAATTTTATCTGAAAATGTTGATCTATTTTCTTCACTGCATTATCCGACAATTTGTTCCTAAGATCTATGTCAGAAGGTGGTTTGTAGCCTGGTCTCAACATTTCAAATATGACTTTATTTTTGTTTCATGTTGCAGCATTAAAGGAAACATTGGTTGCGTAAGAATATTTTGCTTCACTTTTATGGAGAGCAGTCTTTTCTTTGTGTAGTTAAAAAGCATAAGTTATTCATAGTGTGTTGCACATTCTGTCTCTATGAAGCACCATAAATCACCATGGGTCATCAACGTTAACATGATTTCACAAATGTGAAGTAGACCATTGAGAACAAGTTTCACTGTATGTTTTATAGTATTTGCAGCACTTTTATACATGTACATATATACATTCTGCAGTTACAAATAAATATATTACGTTTTCATGGCTTAACCGAAAAAGTAATCGGTAATGGTAAAATAAAAACAAAGTTCAGGAGTTCATACCTTGCATTTCTAAAAACAAAAACATGGCTCTTAAAGAACTACCGAGAGTCAATATTATATGAGAATACAGTACACTAGATATTGCCATAAAAGTTTGGTGTTTAGCAGTGCATACTTCAGAGTAGGTTTCTGTAGATCCTTCAATGATTTAGGTTTCTTCCTACCCCGTTTCAGGCCAAAGAAGGTCCTAACTGGAAGATATATAGAACTTGCAACAGTGTGTCCTCACATTGCCTTTCAATTGAAATGATTGTTGTTGTGGTGGTAATCAGTTCCAAGACTGGACTGATGCAACCCTATCCTCTGCAAGTCTTTCATTTCTACCACATCCCACATTCTTCCTGAATTCATTAGTGTATTCCATCCTTGTCCTCCCTCTTCTGTTCTTACCCCACACACTTCCCACTATTGCTAATTTTACAAGTCCCTCATGTCTCAAAACTTGGCCTATTAATATGTACATTCTCTTGGTCAAAGTCCTCAAAATTATTCTCTCTTCCCCTGTCATGCTTAGAGCTTCATGATTAGTAACTCTATCACTCCCATCTCAGTTTCAGCATTCTCCTGTAGAACAACATTTTGAAAGTTTCTATTCTTTTTCTGTCTGCAACTCCTTCCATCCACGTATTGCACCTATATAATGCCAAACTCCATACAAACTTGGTTAATAATCATTTCCTTATATTGATACATGAGGCATAAGAAGATTCACCCTTCATTGCCTGTGCTATCTTACTCTTTATGTCTACTATACTTCTATCATCCCTATTTATTATGCTTCCCAAGTAGCAGAATTCCTTAACTTCCTTCAAAATATTCCTTCCCAATATATCCCCTTTATTATTCCACTGTTTCCCATACTACACTCCATTCCCTTGGTTTTTCCTTTATTAATCCTCATGTACTCTTCTTCCAGGATCAGGTTCATGCCATTTATTATAGTTTCCAAGTCTTTTTCTGACACCCCTAATAACACAAGATCATCAGCAAACTTTAGGGTTTTTGTTTCTACTCCTTCCATAATTATTTTTGTCTTTTTTAATCGCCTGTTATATATATATATATATATAAAACAATTAATTGGGGAAAGGACAGAGAGATGGAAAGAAGATGACTTACCTGAGGTTCATAGATGGTAGACACCTTGTGAGTTTTGGAGAACTTGAATTTTCGGAGGCACCGCCCCCTTCATCAGAAGGTTAGGAAGACATTTCCAGTGATCAGCTAGCCAAGTCATCGGCTAGCCGATCACTGGAAATGTCTTCCTAACCTTCTGATGAAGGGGGCGGTGCCTCCGAAAATTCAAGTTCTCCAAAACTCACAAGGTGTCTACCATCTATGAACCTCAGGTAAGTCATCTTCTTTCTATCTCTCTGTCCTTTCCCCATTAATTGTTTTATATATATATATATATATATATATATATATATATATATATATATATATATATAGAACAGGATAATAATAATCATATTCCATAGATCCTGTAACGAAGCTAAGCTTCAAGGATGTGGAATGAGTCAGGGTGTACATTTATTGCATTATTTTATTATATAAAAGATATGGGTGTAAGGATAGGAAATGTGGGAGAAAGTTGGGAAATTCACTTTTAAGTCACAAGATTGGCATAGAAATATGCTCAGAGAAAGCTGTGTGATCAGCGTAGAGAGGAATATGTATATATATATATATTCGAGGATTTCTAAATTCCTTTAGGGCGCCAAAAATTGATTTTTAATAGTTTTAATTTCAATCAGAGCATGAAAAAAAATTATATCTGCAGGGCGTGATCATTCTTTCGTCGTCCTGCCGACACAACCTGCTGCTCCCATCACCCCATGACAACTCCCCAACATCTCGCCAGACCACATTGTTGGCCCGGGTTGCGTCAGTTCCTCAACAATTGCAACTCGCAAGCTGGCCTGCATTGTTCATCATAACTTTTCATGTTACAATATATATATAAATATATATGGGATAAGTGACGAAGTCACGCATTTGATAATTGGATAGAAAGAAAGATAGAAATATTTGGGAGAAAGGCAGGAAATTCGCTCTTTAAATCATATGTACGGCATGGAATCATGCACAAGGAAATACATATGTCAAGCGTAGAAGGGAATGGAAGAAGGAAGAAAGACTGAAAAAATTCGATGTGGCCAGGACTCGAACCTGGGTGCACGAAACAACAGTGCATCACCCCTAGAGCCGGGGCGTGCGTCTATCCACTCCGCCACCACATCGAGTACGACCAACCGAACATTTTCAGTCTATATATCTTAGGTTTTCAAGTTAGGATGGATAGAGAAGAGGAATGGAAGAATTAGGAGCATCCGTTAAGGATAAATTACAAATATAAATTATATATATTGGATAAGTGACGAAGTCACGCATTTGATAATTGGATAGAAAGAAAGATAGAAATATTTGGGGGAAAGGCAGGAAATTCGCTCTTTGAAACATATGTACGGCATGGAAACATGCACAAGGAAATACATATGTCGAGCGTAGAAGGGAATGGAAGAAGGAAGAAAGACTGAAAAAATTCGATGTGGCCAGGACTCGAACCTGGGTGCACGAAACAACAGTGCATCGCCCCTAAAGCCAGGGCGTGCGTCTATCCACTCCGCCACCGCATCGAGTATGACCAACCGAACATTTTCAGTCTATATATATTAGGTTTTCAAGTTAGGATGGATAGAGAAGAGGGATGGAAGAATTAGGAGCATCCGTTAAGGATAAATTACAAATAAATTATATATTGGATAAGTGACGAAGTCACGCATTTGATAATTGGATAGAAAGAAAGATAGAAATATTTGGGAGAAAGGCAGGAAATTCGCTCTTTGAAACATATGTACGGCATGGAAACATGCACAAGGAAATACATATGTCGAGCGTAGAAGGGAATGGAAGAAGGAAGAAAGACTGAAAAAATTCGATGTGGCCAGGACTCGAACCTGGGTGCACGAAACAACAGTGCATCGCCCCTAAAGCCAGGGCGTGCGTCTATCCACTCCGCCACCGCATCGAGTATGACCAACCGAACATTTTCAGTCTATATATATTAGGTTTTCAAGTTAGGATGGATAGAGAAGAGGGATGGAAGAATTAGGAGCATCCGTTAAGGATAAATTACAAATAAATTATATATTGGATAAGTGACGAAGTCACGCATTTGATAATTGGATAGAAAGAAAGATAGAAATATTTGGGAGAAAGGCAGGAAATTCGCTCTTTGAAACATATGTACGGCATGGAAACATGCACAAGAATACATATGTCGAGCGTAGAAGGGAATGGAAGAAAGACTGAAAAAATTCGATGTGGCCAGGACTCGAACCTGGGTGCACGAAACAACAGTGCATCGCCCCTAAAGCCAGGGCGTGCGTCTATCCACTCCGCCACCGCATCGAGTATGACCAACCGAACATTTTCAGTCTATATATTAGTTTTCAGTTAGGATGGATAGAAAGTGATCCTTAACGGATGCTCCTAATTCTTCCATCCCTCTTCTCTATCCATCCTAACTTGAAAACCTAAGATATATAGACTGAAAATGTTCGGTTGGTCGTACTCGATGCGGTGGCGGAGTGGATAGACGCACGCCCTGGCTTTAGGGGCGATGCACTGTTGTTTCGTGCACCCAGGTTCGAGTCCTGGCCACATCGAATTTTTTCAGTCTTTCTTCCTTCTTCCATTCCCTTCTACGCTTGACATATGTATTTCCTTGTGTATATATATATATATATATATATTAAACTCCATGGGTGAAAAATTGAATCCTTGTCTTACTCCTTACATGATTTCTTTTTTTGCCCTTCAATTATACTGCTAATTGCCATCTGAAGGGGCTATGAATAACTCTACTTTCTGAATATTTTACTTCTGTCATCTTCAAAATTCCTAATAGTTTGTTCCAGTTAATATTATCAAATGTTTTTCTAAATCTACTAAATGAACGTAGACTTGTTATTTCTTATCCTTCTTTTAAAATTACACAGAATCAATATTGCTTCTCTTCTTTCTACATTATTCCTAAAATCAAACTGATGTTCTCCTAATTCACATTCTATTTGATGTTCCATCCTCCTACACACTATTTTCATTAATATTTTGCACGCATGAAATACTAATTTAATTGCCTTGTGCTGTTCACCTTTATCAGCCCCAATCTTCTTCGGTAGAGCGATAATTGTGTTTCCTAAAATATTGTGGTATTCTGCCATTTCATAGATTTTGCAAACTATCCTGAACAGCCTTGATATTGCTTCTTATCAACTCTGCTGGAATGTTATCAATTCTTGGCGTTATACTATTGCTCTGATCTGTCAGTGCCTTGTCAAACTCTGACCTTAATGTTTCGTCCCCCTACTCTTCATCATCAATGCCGTCTTCTTCTATTACTGACTGTTCTAGATTTCCACTATGACACAGTTCTTCTAGATAGATACTCCTTCTATCTTTCTGCCATTTCCTCTTTATCTAGATTTGGGTTCCCATCTGCTTTCCTGATATTCTTGCTAGTATTTTCTTATAAGCTATGTCTATTTTCTATTTCACCATGAAATCTTCAACCGCTTTGCATTTCTGTCAACCATTTTCATCTCTTTCGTTTTATATTTATGCCTTTCATCAATCATTTTTATTATTTCTTGTGTTATCCATGCTTTGCTATTGGTCTGAGTTATTCTTCCTACTTTTCGATGGCTGCTCTAACCTTTTTTTCCTTTAAGTGTGCCTATTTCTCTTCTATATTTTATTTCTCCTTTATTCTATTCTTGATTTCTTCTTACAAACTCTGAAGCACTTCCTGTTGTTTCAGTTTTTCTAATTCCCATCTCTTTAATTCCTTTCTTGAGTTTCTTCATTTTAAAATAATCATATATATATATTGGTTATGATTAAATTCAGGTCTCTTAAAGGAGTAGTTATGAAAATCTAAATTTTAAAAAATGTGACACAATCATCGATGGTTTAATCACATTGAGAAATAGATTACTGTCATATTAAATACTGGAGTGGGTTAATATAAGGGAATTAATGGGCATTTTTTGACACCATGCTACTATGAAAATAATATACATTTATTTGTTTATTGAGGCCAAAAAATTGATATTTAATATGAATAACATATAAAATGCTGTATCCCAATTATAGCTGTAAAGAAATACGCCTGCTGTGAAATGTATATAGTTTATTTCATTCAACCAATAGTACATGATCGTACACACAGGTTATTTTTTGACATAGTGTCCACATTGGCTTAAGCACTTGTTGCTTTGTGGATGTGTTTGAATATTCTGTCCTGGTGAAAATCCTGTCCTCGCACGTTGTCGGCCTCCTTGGTGCTCCTTCACATCAGAAACTTGGAGCAAGGTCTGGGCTGTAGGGTGGGTGGTCAATTATGTCCCAGCAAAACTGCTTCAACAGGGTGGTGGTCTTCTAGGCTGTATGAGGATTGCAGTGGCTGACCTAGCATGGCATGAACAACTTTGAACACAGCTTGCATGGAAGAGATGATTTAGGTAAAAGGAGGACCATGTTATGGCAGGATTGGGTATGTTGTTCAGTGGTATTTGTCACATTGTTCATTATATTCTGTAATACTAGAAAGTGTGCACCTGCCTGATGGGTTTCAGGAAATTTGTCCATCCATTCAGAACTTCTGTGGTGTGAGGCAGTGACCTTAGCAGGATGGCTAGTAAAACCAAAAACCATAATACCAAAGAAAATTTTAATTAAAGGAAACAATCAGTCATACATACTATAGGAATTATACTGACAACTCTATTCCATAACCACTCTGATGGCTACAATTTATCTTTTTTCAAAACACACTAATTTTATATTCTAAGCTAATATTATTTAATATTTTTATTACCTAAATTGTTTTTTTTTTTCATTTGGTTGTAAAATTTGTTTAATGACAGGTCATTGTTATGTCAATTGATGCCAAATCAGACCTATCTGCTTCAGGAGGATAACAAAATCTACAAAGATACATAATTTTTATTTCTATCAATTTGTATTTGAATTTTGATATACATTGTTTGGTAACATACAAAAAATATCAATTATGCATTTGCAAATGACCAATATTAACATATGCAGTATCATAAATTAATTAGTTTAATCCATGGACCATGGATTCTATAACAGTATAGTTTATCTTTGGCTTAATTTATTTTCCAGACTGGCCATTGGGGAAGAGTAGAATGGGCACATGACTTGAGCCAACAACAAACCCAAGCAAGATTGGCTGCTGCAATTCTTTTTATTCACTTAAATTCATCCTCCACTTTTACTCAGGCAAAATCTATGCTGAACCCTTGAGGCAGTAATTCAGTGAAATTATTAAATATTGTGGTAAAGAACTGTATATATTACTAATTTACATTTAGAAAAATAAAATTTTGTATAAATACTATGTATTTAATCAATATATTGTAGAATTAAATTGAATACATCTATAAACCTTGGTGTATTAGAACTCTGACCAAAAAACAAAAATGCAATCAGTGACCAGACTATTGAATGCTCCTTTTTTCCCCCTGTGAAAAAGGATTGTGGATTATCAACTCTCGAGAGATCAACTGACCTCACAATGCTGTGAACATCATTACAGTATATTTCAAAATGAACCTTAAGTTGCAGCCTTATAAGATAAAATTATTGCAGGAATTGAACTGAATTAGGTGAATTTGTAACAATATAAGAATATAAATAATCACATTCCATGGAACCCATGCTTCTTAAGATATGAAAACAGTCAGAAACATTTAGAATTGAAATTTAATATGAATAAAATGCTGTATCCCACTTACAGCTGTAAATAAATACAATGCCTGCTGTGAAATGTATATATAGTTTATTTCATACAACCAATAGTACATGATAGTACACACAGGTTATTTTTTGACTGCCCATATTGGCTTAAGCACTGCTGATTTATTTGAATGTAATCAATAATGACATTCTTTCACATCTACAACTAACTTAACAAAATAAAGTGATTAAGTAAAAATGTAGTTAATTCATTTCTCATGTGCTCAATATGTTGTTCCCTTACAGTGTAGTTGATATTTTCAGTCAATTTTTATTTCAATAGCCTAATTAAATGAAATAAATTAATAACCAGTTTTACAGACAGTCAGATTGAATAATATTTCTCACCACATTTGGGAATTTAGAAATTTTTTATAGGTCTAATCTTCATTACAAGTATTAGGCGGTACCCACCTTACGTGGCCTTCCTATGCTTCTTTGTCCGTTCCATTTATAATTGGGAACTTTTGAGAGTAGCCTTTCCTTGTCCATATGGTCAACATGTTCTTTGATCTTTCTTTTGTATTCCTTAATCATTTCATTTAAAATGAATATTTGTAACTGCTCTCTAACCTTTTTAATATGTTTAATTTTTTCATTGTTTAGTGTTAACTTCCCATTATGCACATTGTAAGTTCAACTGTCTATTACATTATTGCTCTGTATTCTTGTATCATATTTTTGTTGAAGCTGCCCTTTCAGGCGGTCAAATTTGGATGTTTACACATTTGGCATTACATCTTAAAAATTTAAAAATGGTAAGTTTTATATTATTTGTTATTACTCTTAATAATATTCTGATATTTTAATCATTCTTAATGTAAATATTTTGTAGTTAATGCCTGAAGACACAAATGTGACAAAAGTCATTCAGCATAATTAAAAATGTCCATAAAACTGGTCATTAATTTAACCCCCCAATATGTCATTCTCTGACAGTATGGGCAGCCATTTCAGCTCAGCATTTTTATCTTCTGTTTGATGGTTCCATTGACAAAGAAAGTCAAGAAGATATGGCTGCTATTTCATGGGAAATGTTCCAGTGGATTTTAAAATAATTGAAAATTATACAAAATTGTACAGCTAGAATTTGTTTTTAAGAAAGGACACTATCAAAATGTTTTCAATAATATGAATTAAATAAATTTGGATACTATTTATTTTTCTTTAAAGCTTTAGAAATACATCATTATTGCTACCATGTGTTTAATAGAGCAATATTATACTTGTCTAAATTTTGCTACACGTACCTCAAGACAGAATTATTGTGTAGATTTCCATCAAGATGTAGGTAATAATTGTTAATATCAAATTGTTATAGGATGAAGCACATCCTCGAATCCATATCATGTTACTGTCTGTGCGAGTGTAAATGCATTCATCACCTGATTTGCATACTGGGTGGTACATTACCCCAACTACTATCCCATCACAGAGAATTGGACTTCCTGATTGTCCATCCAAAGTAAAAAAATTATCTGTAGATTTGGTACACAAGGAATAACCCCCTGTCACATTTTCATTCATTCTGTTACATGTTTTGACAGGACTTAATGACACTAATGCAGTCCATAGTGTGAAAGATCTGTAACAAACATTATAACATTACCATTTTAATGGTTTGATACCATAAGTGCAACAACAAAAAAAGATGACTCATTTTGCTATTACTGCAATATGTCCACACTATATTTACTTCGGTGATTAAAACAAGAAGTAACCAAATGACATACAAAAATGAGTGATAAAGTAAATAAACAAATGGCATGGAAAGGAAAGCAAGTTCCAGAGTTGCAAATTGTTGAAACGCAAAGGCAAATGAACAAGGCATTCAAGTCAGTAAATGATGCTTTAAAAACCAGGGAAAGAAGATGAGTGATCTCTCTGGAAACATGTTGGCTAAAAAACTGAGGAAACTGCCAGAAAATTTAAGACAAATCTTTATGTATAACAGATACTATGTATGTAAGATGAATTAAAGCTCGTTTCTTCAGTTCTAGTGTACAGACTAGGAGTATGGACCAGTAGCTAAAGATCTCCATGTGGTTCGGACGAGCGCATTTGCCGGGGATATACGAAAACCATCTGCAAGTGTACATGCACTTAAAAAATCTTCTTTTTGGTTTAAAACATTCAGCGGTAACGTAGTTTAAAAGAAATGGGAGTTTCCTCATTCCAACTCGACTGTATTTTCATTATTGTTTGAACAGCCATTTTGTCTTATTCAACTTACGTCGATTTATTTTCAGCTTTTCCCCATCCAATTATGCGATAACTACGTTCTGTTATCAAGTCCAACTGCTTAATTATTCTCTCTGGTAACTTGGCTACTTGAATGTTTCTGCCTAATTTAAAGGGTTCTTTGAAATGATAAAGGGACAAAGCGTGTTTTGATCCCGTTCCAGTTACTAGGTAATGTTTTTTGTGGTAATTGGGCATACGAATGTGTATTTTCTTGTTCGAAAGAAGTGGCGTGTTTATGTCCGTTTGTCCAGCAACTATAACAGTATCCTTGTGGCTGTATAAAACAGAAGAACAGTAATCGTTCGTTAGAACCCACGAGGCTTCTATCAGAGTGCCAGTACAGACGTGTCCTGAAACCTTATTCTGGAGTGACACGAGGAAAGGATAGTCTGATATATTTGCCTCTTCCCAAGCAACGCACAAAACTTCTACGAAACTCAAACATATTACAATGTTTACTAATGCAACACCCATGGCTTTCACGTTTCCTGGAACATTCAATGCTATTTATATTAGACTAATCATAATTTCGTAAATGTAAGAAATAAGGAAAGGCTATAGAAACACGTGGAAAAATCATTAACTTCGATATGTCAAACACAAATCACAGCCGGCACATAACAATCGTTTCACACCAACCGACATAAATGCCACCACACAAAAACTTTCCCCTTTGCCGTTGATAAAGAAAATAAAGTATTAAAAGTTGTCAGAACGAAATTTGTAGAAGGCTGATTCATTCACAGTTGCACCCATCCCCTTGAGAATATTTGTAAGTTTACGTGGCAGAACCATGTTAACTAAGGAATATGTTGTGTTGTGTACAAAGACATTTGTGGAAACACAACGCAACAATGAATCGACTCTTGTGTTTTGTTTTAGTTTCCATGTAAAGGAAAAATGATAACAAGTTTGTTAAATTTGTAAATAATCAATTAATTTTGTTTGATATTGTCAAGTCAAACATATTCCTGGTATTTGAGAGAGTCTAAAATACTCCGGTTATGTAATGCATTCAAATTCAGCAACATTTTAATAAGATTTTTTTTACCTAGGTTTACACGGCCAGTGATGTTTGTCGAAGTTGGGTTGGCTGTACACTGTCTACCGTTTACATATTAGGCAGATAACTGCCCACTTCTTCACTGAATTCTGTGCAAGTGCTGCCCTCACTACAGAACGGGCAGAGAACTCTGCTGCACGTTTATACTTCTCTACTATTTCTTGGCAACTACTACCGGTTGGAATGTTGATGTTGCTTAGTATCGATATACTGTTTATATCAAGTTGAATATTTTTCCCCTTTGTGTTTTCGCGCACGCATAATGTCCAGGAACTAATCACTGAACAAAACTCTATCCTAAATGTTGTCTGAACCAAACTTCTAGCCACTGTTCACAACAAAGATTCACTTACTCCAATCGCACACTATACCAAACTGCACGCGTATTGAAAATTCAAAATACTGTTTACCATCGCGTAATCGATAGTCAACCCTGCCTCACCGTTCACAATCGATAATTGACAACCGTAACTGCCACTAACTGGCCTCCCATGAGGGCTCATTGATTTGATGAGGAAATTTTTTAAGTTATAACAGAAGATTTTCCCCAGCCAGTTGGTACCACCTCCACCAAAACAGTACAAGTCATGAAATCTCTAACAAAGCTTGCGATGCAACCATGCCACAGAAACGAAGTCAGCGTCAATGACCATGTGTCTACTGGTGGACAGATAAAATTAAAGAGCTGTGCAGCATGTGTAATTGTAGTAGACGATGCTACCAATGAGCAAGATGACAATCATCCTTTGAAGACCTTCAGCGCCAATATCGAGATGATCATTGCTCACTGAAAAACGAGATAAAGGCTAGCAAAAGACGTTGTATGAGTGAGCTGTGCCAGAAGCTTGACGAAGACCCATGGGGAATGCCATACAAGATAGTGATGGGGAAATTGAAATATTTTCTGTCTCCAACATGTCCCCAAACTTTGCTCCAAATTGTCCGTACATTGTTCCCACAACAGGAAGAGGTCACTCCGACTGAAGTTTTTTCGAATGTGGAGATTCCAGAATTCACCCAAGAGGTCTGTGAAGCCCATAAATATAAATAAGGCGTTTGTCCCTGATGGTGTACCGAATATTGAAACCAAAGCTGCAATGAAAGCAAGACCAGACGTTTTCATTGACTTGTTCAATATTGTTTGAAAGAGGATGTATTTCCTGAGCCTTGGAAACTTAAACGACTGTTATTACGGCCAAAACCAAATAAACCGCCCGGATTTCCATCATCATACCGTCCACTCTGTATGCTTGATACTTTTGGGAAAGTGTTGGAGCGGTTAGTATATAATAGACTGTTGAAGGTGGTAGAAGATAAGAATGGTTTTTCTGACAGCCAGTATGGATTAGGAAAGGACACTCAACCATCGATACAGTTAATTTGATAGTGGAAACTGCTTGCCAAGCTATTCGGGGGAATAGATGGAAAAGAGGCCCTAAAAAATACTTCGCCATAATTACCTTGGACATCAGAAATGCTTTCAACTCGATAAAACGGAGTTGTATCCTCTAGAGATTGCGCAGGCTACAGGTGTCATCATACATAAGGAGAATTGTGACGAATTAGCTCTCCCACAGAACTCTTCTCTACAATATGGAAACTGGCGTGGAAAAGTATGTCATCATAGGTGGCATTCCACAAGGATCAGTACTAGGAGCCCAGTTGTGGAACATTATGTATGATGATGCGTTAAGACTTTAGATTCACCCGGAAAGCAAAATTATTGGCTTTGCAGATGACACAGCAATTGTTGCCGTTGCTAAGCACAAGGAACAAATGAAGCTATTTATGTGATTGGGCAGTGGCTATGGACAATGTGACTGCAACTGGCAGAAGAAAAAACAGAGGCAGTTCTTGTCACTGGGAGAAAATCTAGAGAATCCATCACCCTTACGATCGGAAACTGTGAAATCAATTCTAAATCGTCTATCAGATATCTTGGTATGATAGGATGTCTTTTAAACAACACCTCAATTACGTAAGACGTAAAGTAGCTGGGATGTATCTGCACTGACACGAATTATGCCAAATGTTGCAGGTCCAAGACAATACCGGTGACATCTTTTCACGAATGTTATGCGATCAGTGATCTTGTATGGTGCCTCGACATGGTGTACTGCGATGACAGTAAAATCAAACAGAAGAAAGGTTACTTCCATCCACAGGCTCTGTGCACTATGCATTACCTGTGCCTACTGAACGGTATCTGGAAGGCAAGAGTTGAGAGGCTCAAAACATATGAAGAATGGCAATGCCGTTGGGATGAGTCCAATAAGGGCTGATGGACCCATAGGTTAATAAGATCGAAAACACTGAGAAGTGAATTATTATCTCACCCAACTGTTGACCGGTCACGGCTGCTTCAGGGCACACTTCTACAGGTTTGCCACACATAATTCACCTGCTTGCCCTGAATGTGGACTGGATGAGACACCAGAACACGTGTTTTTCAGTTGCTCAAGATTTTTATATGAGAGACGAGTGTTAGAAAGCGATATTGGAACTTCAATAAAACCAGATAATTTGGTACCCGATATGCTGCTTTTGCCTAATACCTGGAATAAAGTAAACACATATGCCTCTACAGTAATTCAAAGATTACGAAAAAAGGAGAAATAATGATGCTTAAAGGAGACAGAGCTTGATGCTATGACTGCTTCCTGTGAAGTAATGTTTAACGACAGTCCCACAGGACGATACACAGTAATCGTTGGGAAGGGAGGTGTATTTCACCCTAACCCCCACAAGCTCATTGTAATTCGTATGTGTAATAAAACCTGATGTGTGTGTAAGTTGTTTATACCTTGATATGTGTTTGAGGGCTGGTTGTATGTATGTATGTGTGTTAATATTTAACCTTTGAGTATGGATGTGTTTGAATGAGTGTGTCTCAAGATGAGGGTGTTAATATGCATCCCTCCAAATTCCATAAAGTCCTTGCCTCTTCCCACACATTCACTTAGATGAAAGTTGGTGACCTGGTGGGGCCAATTGTTTGTGACCTGAGCCAGCAGTGCAGGAAATTTTAGCTGCTCAGTCATCAGCTAGCCGATCACTGGAAAAATCTTCCCAACTTTCTGGTGAAGGGGGCAGTGCCTCCAAAAATTCAAGAACTCCAAACCTCACAGGATGTCTACCATCTATGAAACTCAGGTAAGTCACCTACTTTCTCTCTCTCTCTTTCGTTTCCTTATTAATTATTTTAATTAACATGACAATGTAATTTCCTGATATATATATATATATATAGTGATGTGGGATCTAGACTTCACAAAGTTTCAAGGTTGGCTGATAATCAAGAGTGAGAGAGGAAGTTTTAAAATGGCAACCATGTGTAGCAGGATTGGCGTGGTGGTGGGCAAATGTGCTACGAAGCTAAGTCCATCACAGTACTCTAGAGGCCTTACTTTTGAAATTATCCTAATATATATCTAAGAAATTATAACAGTTACAGTAATTTTAACTAACAGAAAATTTACAAATGGATGGTAACATGTATTATTATACAATGGCAAAAAAGTTAATTGACAACTGATCATTTTAAATTGTTGTTATAATATTTATATGAATAGTTAACTGAATAATTTTTACCATTTAATTTTGAATAAAAATGTAACTCCAATAAATATTTATTAACACAAGACAGTATAACATAAATAGTTCATAGTACACATTTTAAATGATATAATAGTTGGTAATATAACTAAATTTTAACAAAATGAGTAGTTATCAACACAAAGCTGATATGTTACATTGAAATAGGTACAAGTAAATGAAATGTGTACAGAATAAGGTAATTTACAGAAACACATGGTATTTACATATACATAATTTCATAGATTTAAATACACTGGACGTAACAGGAAAACTATATATATAAAATTACTCTTTAATTCATATTGCAACATTATATAACAACAGATTGTTTATATGGTTTGCTTATATTCAACAAATCATTGCCTTCTATCTCTAGATACATTATAGAAAGTGTACTGAAAAAAATAATAATCAAAGACTTGTATAGTTAGGTTGACATAAGCAATATTCATTTAATTAAAAATATCCAGAATCTTTCATGTTTAAGATATTTCAGTTCAGGTTTGATTTTCTAATTTTGTCTCTTTCTTCAGGAAAGGAAAAAGTTTATTGATAAAATGTAATAATATTAATGACTAATAATGGTTAACTAAATTGGTGCAGTATTTTAATATCAATACTAACAAACTGGGTATACATAATATCCATAAAAAGAGTTATATCAGTATTAACAATGTACTAAAAAGATAATGCTATTACTGGCAGATATATTGCATTTTCAGATACTAAACTTTCAAAAACATTTCAGAACAATGTCATAACATATTCAGAAGTAAACTGAATTAATAACTTTATTTATCCAAATGTCTTTGAAGTATACAATAAAATTCTCTATTTAAAGTGTTTGTAGGAAAACTTATACTGTACATGGTATTATCATTGTACCAGTTCAAACTGAAATCTAAAGCATAATGCATTAGAAATGGGAAAATATTTGCAAAAATACTGTTACATTACACATTTATGTTAGTATTTGATTGGGTGAATACTATAAACGATTAAAACATAACAATTTCTATACAATGTGTATTACACTAAATTTACAGAATTTAAATTTCTTATTGTATACATAAACAATTATGGCTATAATGCAATGCATGTCAGAAATAAAAAATAAAAAGTAGTAACTGAATTATTTCCACAACAATGTTATTTGATTTACATAAATTAAGGAAAACAATAAAATCCTTTCCATTTGTAGTTCAGATGACATTATAACTAAGTGTTAAAACAAAATTTAGGGAATTAACTGTATAAAAATATCTTTGTGAGAAAATTTATGACAAATTTCATAAATTTTTACCAAAAATTTTTTATTTAATTTTATATTTTCTCTTGCAGTTTAACTTTTCAGCCATATAATAAGAGAGATCATCATACATACCACAGCTAAAATCAACAACAAAACAATTTTCTTCCTACGTCGCTTTGTCTGAAATAAAACAAAGGGATTGTATAATATATGAAGATATAAAAAGAAAATTTAATCAATTTAAATACTAAAAAGTTAAGAAATTGCCAATAATCAGAAGCACAAACATAATTAAGGTAAATGACTTTTTGGCAAAAGGGGATCTATTGGTTATTATTTTTATACTTCACCGATTATTATTTAACACACACCAAAACTTTAACCACCATGGCATGTCGGTTTCAACAACAAAAAATGCTCGATTCATGAAGCTCTTGTAACTTACTTTATTATATGATGTAACTACCACAACTGTATTGACTGATCAGATTTAATGACACAATTAATAGGAACCCAATGGATGAAAAAAAACTGTCACCTCACGCTATTCCGAGAACCTTGGAGCAAATTTATAGTAAAGAGGGGGGAAGAGGAAGCAGTGACTGCGAGGCAAGTTCAAGAGTGCTCAGCAAAATCACCTGTATTGAAAATATAATGCATCTGATTTTGAAGTATACAAATTAGAGTAACCAATTAACAAAGCTATGAGCTTTGCTTTTGAGTTTGTCACCTGGCTTGTGTTTTGAATCACCTGACAAATGTAACAAGGTTTTCAGAAACATTGTGTGGTATTTATTTTAACAGTGAAGTTGCTACATTCTTATCTGATTCAAATCACCTTCATATTAACACATTTCATCAAGGGGTGTTCCAGAGAAATTAACCCATTTCTATTATGTTCAACAAATATAGATAGTTATTTTCTAGAGTTAAATTTACACAGCTATAATTTATTTTTACAAATTGGTAAATCTTAATGAAATATTTTCAAATATGAAGCAATTTGTATAGTTGTTCTTTCACTGCTGAAGTGGATCTATAATTGGAGAAGTCTGGAAGGCTGCAGCAGGTAGTTCATTCTGATAGTAAGGCTAATGGAAGTGCTATGAAGTACCTGTATGCAGCCACCACAACTTCTTGATAGGATGAAGAGTGTTCACCATTGAAGAAAATTGTGATCTTTCAGAAGAGTGATATTGCCAATGGAACGAATCTAGGGAGTAAGGTTAATGTCCCTGCACTTCAAAGAATAATCACTTAATTGCCCCATTGGTAAGACATTGTCTTGACAGAAATATTTTTCTCTCTTCAAGATAAGAATGTTTTTACATAAACTTGTGCTAGCATAGTATTGCCCAGTCATTGAATATAGTCTCTCAATACAATTTAGTTACCAAATAAAAAAAACCTAAGCCTGGCCAGTGCATGGCAACCAGTCTTCCGAATAAGAAAATGCATAACATGATGGGGTATATATAAACATAAGCATACCTACTCCTACTGCATGTTTATTAATTGCTTTTTAATCCTGTAATAGCAATTGTATAAAATATTGGACGTTCCCAATTATATTGGTGAATTTAAAATAAGCTGTATACTTAAACTGAAAATTCTATTTTGGAAACCACAAAGATAACGGCTAATGACAAAAGTTTCTGCAGCTAATAAATTTGAATAAATACCTCAAAAATAGTACAAGTAAATTAACTGGTGACTGATTAATCCTAGAAATTAGAATTTTATTAAATATAATTAATATTTCTTTAGTAACAATCTCTTCTGTATCCTTTCAATATAACACATATACAAGGCATGCAAACAAAATAAAATCTAAACTAACTTTAATACATACACTTACTTTTATGAAGTTTGCCAAGCAATAATTGCAATAACTACTGCCAAAACTACTGCAAGACAAATTACAATGATGCATTTCTTCGTCCGAACTTTATTCTGGAAAGTTTATAACATTCACTTCATACAGTTAAAAAATAATAAAAATATAATTGTTTCAATTATGCAAATTAATATTTTAATTACAAATAAATAAAATATTACTAACATTGGAAGAACTTTAATGTAAAATAAATATTTCCAGTAGGCAAAATACAAATAACAAAACAAAAACAACAACACATGCTTTATCTAGCAATTATCTAAGTAATTATTTGAATCGGTTAAATACTTTTCACTGGAGACTTGCATAATATTTAATTTTAGCATATTATGCACTAAGAAATAGCAATTCAAACAGATTCATTAAAATTTAATAACCTAGTAGAACCTTAAATGCTTTGCTCTTGAAATAATATAACATAGTAATGCTCTACATTTGCCAATATATTAAATTGCTGAACAATTTTTTAAATAGATTCAATTGGAACATGAAAGGGAAAGTAAGCACTTCATAAATATCTAGTAAAGAAACACATTCACGTCTGAATTTAAGCCACCAAAAGAATAATACTGTACGATGAATCAATTTAGCAGACATTCAAAACAGCGGTTTTTCAATTTTATTTCAATATTCTTAATATATATGAGAAAACTTCTCAAATAAAATAAATAATGCCTTAAAAGAAATAGCAATATAAAAACATCTGTCAATTAAGTTATAAGAATGTTTTCTTCTTGTTAAATTTTTTTTATAAATTATACACTAACTGGAAAGAAAAATAAAATCTAAATAGCACTATTAACTCTGGTAAAAAGTCTGAAATGTGTTTAAAATCCATACATCTTACAGTTGTCAAAATAAATAAAATTGTAATAATGTCAAATGTTATCAAGGTATGTATATACAAAGCATTATATGAATATGTCATGCAATAAGCATATCTAATTAAACGTTAAATTCGCTTTAGATTGAATTTGACAATAGTGTGGAAATATTTGGAATGTTATTAGGGGTTTCTACTTCCTAGGAGAAGGAAATTCTCTTAAATTGCTTAAAAATAAATCAGAAAGTATGAAACAATTTATAATACATGTTGCTTGAGATAACAGTGAAGAATATAAAATATTACATCTTGAAGAATTTGTTTTTAATAAAATTGGGGTTATATAAGAATTTATATAACAGTAAAAAATGGTAATGTAAAACCAATAGTAACAAAGTCTAGTATAGGCTGACTAGGAGATAAAATATATGTTTAACTCTCACACTCTGTACATATAAGGAATATTAAATTTGGTTAAACATCACAATTAGTGGAGTACAGAACCACACAACAACATTAAAAGTTGATAATTTTGTAAGAAAGATTAAGATTGTGGATGATTTTTGACAGTCCAAACAAGACAAGGTTGAGGGTTTATGGTTGGTTTCTTTGGGAGGGTCAAACAATAGCCAAATTTTGGGCCGTTAAAGTTGGAAAAAGGAAGAGGAAGCAATTAGATGCTGCTGTGAAGAACACTTTATATAGCAATCTGATCATCAAGAGCATGGTTCAGCTTAGACAACAGCTGACGCCTGGTAACATAGTGTGAAATCAACACCAATTAAATCCTTCCCATCTTTGCAGTAACCAAAGACTAAGTTGAGAAACAGAGGCAAAATTATTGCATAAATTTGCAGAGTAAAAACTGTACTGGCCGAAACATAAAGAAGTTTGCCTAGATTAAAAGCTGTCGAAACTATACAAATATGTACCCATTCAAATTTTATTTCACTTGATTCAAATAAATTAATTTAATCCTGGAACAGATGATGACATTCCTCTAGCTAATGCTGTCAGTCCTGAACAAATGTGTACTCCAATTATAAAACTGTGCCCTATATTACATGTATGTAGCTTGGCAAATAATGTATATTAAAATGTGAAGTAGAGTTTCATCCATTGATTTCTTTTGAAAGTCTTTAATTTTCAAAAAAAGAAAAATCTAAACTTATCAAATTGTAATAAATCTATAGAAATAAAGTAATCCCTAAATAAATTTGTTAAACTGCATAAGAATGTTGTGCCAGATGAGAAGTTCATTAAATAAACTATTTACCTACTTGTGTAAATAACCAATGTGCAAAATTAAATATTATTAAATTATATATATTGAACTAAAAGAATAAAATAATTTATCTATGAAAGCAATATCAGAGGAAATCAGCTACACTATGTTGAAATCTAAAACATACCTGATAATTGCTGGCCTGTCGGAGCTGTGAAGCACCCTCTCCTACATATACTTCAGTCTTTTCTATGTTAGCTTCAATACTATCAACAACTTCCCCTTGGTCATGCACCATTGCACCAAGATCTTTAAATATTTGGTTCACATCCATTATATCACTCTGAAACAAAATAGCTGCTTAATTTACACAATAAAATAATTAACTTATTTGTCTGTTATGTTGTTATCAAACAACATTTTTGTAAGAAATTGAAAGAAGTCACACTACAAGGCTGTAGTTTCATGTACCCATCTCCCAACTTGTGGCATTATCCTGAGGTAGTCTGCACAGACACCAAGGCAAAATAGCCAGATTTAAGTCATTTGGGACCACGTCCAAATTGAGAAGATGAATATTATTATAAACAGGTAACATTTTATATTATAATAATGAGTACAATTACTCTAGTCTTTGACAAGTTTATAATTTCAAAATGTGTAGTACAGTGTGGGCAAATAGAGCTATGTAGCACTAGGACACATTTTAAAGAATATAAGATAATGGAAGAATATGGCTATTTAAGGTGACAGCTAATGTGACCTGTAACGGATAGCTTGTGAGGACTTAAGTGATTTTATTAAGAATATAAAATTATAACTGACAAAACTCGTTTAAAATAATTTATCTAAATGAGCTTTAATGGTATATAGTTTCATCCTAACATTTATGTTGTGAAAATATTTAACTAAAAGAATATTGAGTAAAAGGGAAAAGTTATTTCTCTCATTTGTATATTGCCACATCTCAAGACCTGCAGTGATGGCAGAGCGGTAGCGAGCTGGACTGCAGACACACAGACTCGGGTTCGAGTTCCAGCCGACGCAACTATTTTTATTTGTTTAATTTATTTACATTGTTTGCCTTTAGTTTCTAGTATTTTCTGTTTCTAGAATGTTCTGCTTCTAGAATATTCCATGTATGTATAAATAGGACTGGATTCCAAATCGGAGTCAGTCTTAAGCAGTACGAGCTTTGTACAGCACTTCGCCATTGATTTAACGCCTATAACCTCTATGTGCGTGTGTTATTGAATCTCACGATCCCTAAGAAATGTGACAATATTTTTAACACAGACATCTTATATTTTCTTTTCAATTGTATACAATTAGTGAGCAAACCTCTAGTTGACGAATAGCCTGTTCTTGTTCTTCTAACAAATTCAAATTCATTTCTTCCTGAAGCTGCGACTGCTGCCGGCCGCTGTTATCTTGCAGCTCTATTAGTTGATCCGAAAAAGGACTCTCTGAAATGATTTCGATTATATTAGCATTCATTTGCCTAATTTCAATTAGGAGTGTTTTGGAATTCATTAAATATTTGTTATTCACTTATCAATGTAATTAAATTTTATAGCCATGGCAAATTTACACATTTTTCTAATTCTTATTATTTTATTGCTAAAGAACAATAATACTATTAACAATTTATATTTTCTTTACAAATTTTAAAGTGAGACAACATTTTTAATTAACTAAATAAATCTTAATATTTGGGAAGCTTCATAAAACAACAGTCTATTTCTGTAATAGTATTTAAAAGATATATCAATGACAATTTTCCTAAATGAATCATATATTCCTTTTATTGCTATAATAAACAGGATGTGCAAAAACACCAAATGAAACAAATTCGTGTGGACTAATGATTCGCAAATGCTTATGAAGGTCTTCACAGATTACAGAAAATTTACTGATGCATAAAGATTACCCCATGCTATTGAAAGGGAATAATAGGTTCTTTTTTTATTATAAAACAATCAGACTGGATAATTTTAATTGATCCAATGAAGGATGGCTTCAAGCATATAGGTGAGTTGTGTATTGTTATAAGAAATTGTGCCCTTTGGTAAAAGCAAACGAAGATGATACACATATACAAGATGAACAATTTGCCTTACACTTATTTATATATATCCTTAAAATTTCATTAAATCTGAGAAACAGAAATGACTACTATTAAGATTAGTAAACTTTGACAATTTATGTGCAAAATAAAAAAATCTCATCAGGCATGCAAACAGGATAGCATTAATACTTGAGCCAGACAGCTACCATGAGAGTATGGCCAAAATTAAATATTTCTACATCCATACAAGTGTTCAATTGCCCTAGTTCAAAATTTTACCCTAATTCCCAGAAGAAAAAATTTTATTACTGCTGGAAATGTTGAAGCCATTTTTCAGTCTGTGACTTAACTTACTTTTCTTTATGCACTTTACATCCATGATTTTTACTGTAATTGACTTAGTTTTGTCTATCTTTTGTTAGGGAAAATACTTCTCACACATTCACTAGAATTTGTTCTACTTTATTCTGCAAAGTTTATGTATTTTCTTTTCTTTTTTCTTCCTTTGAACACTCTTCTCAGCTCTCCTCCCAATTGCCACACTTCACCTGTATTCTGTCAGACGTGTTCCACAAAGACCAAGTGTACTGTTATAGGCAGCGAGCTCACTCTACTCATCATGATCATCATTCCAAGTAGCAGTCAGTCTGAGATAATTGGACAGCTGCAGCAAGAGCCAGCATCTCAACCAGAAATCCAGGTGGTCAGATGCCTGATACATGTTCCTAGTCAAAAGCTTCCACAGTCTGAAGTTTCACAGCATGGCTCAGACTTCCTGCCAGTGGTGGTTTCTGGTCACTGTGGCATATCTTCAGTGCTCAGTACTTGTAAGAGTGCCCACACTTGATCACTCCACTAGAGTGACTTTCCAGTGAGGCCTTCACTGGATTTCTCACTTGTGATATTGTGATGAAGTGTTCTTGATACCTGTTGACTATTATCTTCGACGGTTGTGCTATTACTTGCTAATAGCCATACCTTCTTGAGACGCTGACCTGGTCACATCGATGCAAATTGGCATATCATTTGCTCTATACCAGCACCTACTAAAACCATGTATTAGACTGTACTTTTGCGACTGTCTCACAGACTATTTGCTTTAATTCCTACATCATCATGACTTTCTTCTCTGTTTTTTTAATGATGGTATACCCTGCTATATGTATACATTATAGCCATTATCTGTGCATAAGAAATTTATTATCTTTATAGTGGAATGCATGTTGCAACTTATTTGTATATGGTATTTCAATGTGTTTCACCTAAAGAGATGCAGGGAAAACCCTAGAAAACCTGCATCAGGTAGGTCAGGCAATGGGTACTATTCTCACGCCCTTCCGAATGACTTGAGACGAGTCTGCTGTGGGGTCGCAGCATTCCCTTCTCCGTGTCTTCACCATTTTCAGGAGGCAGTTGGCCGACTGATCCAATGGGATTAGCGGACAACTCTTGCCATATGCCCAAGGTCTTTGACCCCAGTACATATACCTCCTAAAATAGGTGAAGGTGTCTCGGCATATGAGAACTTTGATAAAAAGTACCCAGAGAGAGTGCGAGGCATCCCCGACATGATCAGGTGAGCCCCGCAGTCACTCTGGGCTGAAGCGCCTGCGAAACTCCCGCAGCGCCCTTGGCTTCTGACCCTATATTATGAGTTGATGCCCTTATGTAAACATATTCTTTGTTGTAACTGCATGTTCTAAAGTTAATGCTCTGGTTCCCAACACATCCTCGATTGTTTTACACCAACAGTGATAAGATCCCTGTTTCAATTCTGTTACCTACAAGTTTAAGACAACTAAATTCGAAGTTTATTTAAAACATTAATTTAGTCTTATTTTATTCCTAAGTTGAGTCTTTTCTGTGCCATTTATTTTTCTTGAAACTAAAGCTGCTAATCTGTATATGCACCTTTTCATTATGAACAGTCTTATTAATTTAATAATAATAAATAAGGTTTGAAGAAACATTTTATTTTAGCTGTTTTAAAATAATATATTAATCCTTGAAAACTGTTTAATAGTTATCACAAAATTATTTATTTAAACTAATAACTTACATCCAAGCATAATGCACAAATAATAGGAAAAATTAGAGGTTAATATGTTTGTACAATAGAATTTGTAAAAGTTATATAACATTAAGATATACGGTACTCACCACCAAATGGATCACGAAGGCCAGAATTAGCTCGAACTCTTTGAACTTGTTCTTTCTCTTTTTGAGCTGCATGTCTCTGAGTTGTTTGGAATGTGTTTAAAGCAGTTGTGAATTCATCTGCCAGTCTTTCCTTCTGCATCTTCCATTGTTTCTATAACATCAAATTGATGAGTGATAGTTTCCTATAATTTGTAAGTCAACTCAAGTATGTGGTGTGTGTGTGTTTGGGGGGGGGGGAGTGGTTGGTAAAAATTAATATGAATAAAAAAATAATAAAAAAAAGGAAAAACAACTTTACTCAATAAAGAACATAACATTTGTTGGTTAAATGACATGAAAATAATTGATTCATTTAAATTTGGGCCAGCTACTTGCTAAGCTCAACAGAGAGCAGCCTAACTTGCTTCTTAAGATAAGTGCAATATTTACTTATATTCAAAAATATATAATTAAAGCTTAATATTCATTATAATCTGGGTAATTGTCTTTCTTATAGATGTAAGTGCAAACACACACCACAAGTAAGAATAAATACTGACTACAAGATAGTAACAGACTAAATCATTTGATTGTAGTTACTAAGGCAGACTGAAGTACAATCAAAGTTCTGGCCAGTTATATTAATAGTTCCTCTACATTTAAAAACCATAACTGACATGGTGTTCATATTTGAAGATACTGGCTCATATATTTTGTGACATTATTTACAGAAATAATTTCAAAACAAAATATTTTGGAGTCCACCACTCAAAATACTAATGTATGCAACTATATCCACATGTAATGAAATTAGTAGATCTGAAGGTCTTTGACTAAATTATTGATCTTATTTAACAATAGGGTAAAACCTTTATTTTAATTTCTAACTAAGATTAACACTCATGATCTAACCTGTTCTGACGAAACAAGTGGAGAAGGTAAACTAGCAAGTTCCTTCAAACTTGAACTTGTATCCTTGGCTAGGTGTTGAGTATAATGTTGAATCTGGTGCCTGAAAAATGTAATTGCAATAAAAGATAATATGGCTACAGGAAATAGAGATTTGGTTCAATTCAGAAACTAATTTAAATAAATAATAAATGTGAGACATTAGAAGCAGTAGCCATTCAATTATCTACCACACAGTTAATTAATTGTAATAATAAACAAATTTTGTGCAATTTCAAAGAAAAAAAAGTACTTAATTATGTACAAACAGGTCACAAAATGATAGAATTAGTTGAATTGATAGTAAAAAAAATACTGAGCATGATCTGTAAATAATGAATAAAACTGTTTAACTTGCAAATAAATTATGCCCAAGTCACAAATGCTGTTACATCAATAATAAGAAAAGAAATGATCTAATAAACACCAAGAAGCTAGTTTATGTAGTACATTTTTCCTTATAATTGTCATATGGAATACTTTTATGAGTTAATTCTTCCGGGAGAACAAAAACTTTATTCTCTGGAAAAGGTTTGTCAGACACGTGTCACATTACATCTAGAATATCTGGCAAGGTTCTCTTCAAGAAACAAGAATTCTTACTCTTATATGACAATGCATACTATTCTTAATGTTGTTTGTGATAACTAACAGTAATCTATTTGAAGTGAACAATTTTAATACAACAACTGTAACAAACACAGTAAATCACCAACCAATTACACAGAAAGAAGTTCATTATTATGATTGTCCAATGTAAAATAAATATTTATAGGGTACAATTTTAATTATGTACAATTCTAACACATTCTTCATTCTGAGGCCCAGCTTCTCTACAGGGTCTACAGATTATGGTCTAATACAAATACTAATGATCAAAGTATGCAGTTAATTTAAACATATTTCTAGCTTTGTTGAATTAGTAAAACCTAATGAATTTTTCTAGGTTTTGGCAAATAATAAATAAAAAGTCCTCAGTAGATTCTTAGAATATTTTCTATAAAAATATAATTAGAATTGCAATTCAAAAATAAATTATCTGACATTAAGATAAATTAGCTAATATTATGTACCCAACATTAATATTTGTTTTCTAAAAACTTGATTAACTAGTTAGCTGATGAAGTCCACAAAGATGGACGAAATGTCGTAATTGCAACTATATTAATAGTAATTGAATGTTTTTCTGAGAAATTTGGCTGCATTTCATTTATTAGAATTGCAAATGTTGCATACCAATGAATTTATACTTTGACTAGACCTTGTTTAACTTAATGAAATCTTTTGGTAAATGTTTAGACAATTACTTATTAGTGTGAGGTAGTATGAAATATTACATTGATTTTAAACAATGATCAGTAGCCATATGAAACCCTAAACAATACAGACATTCTACAACTGAATATGTAATTTTTCACAAAAATATTCAATACAGTAAAGAAAAATTTAATATTAACTATAACTTGCTGTTTACTTCTTATCATCAATCAAAGACAAATGTACTTACAGTTGATTTCGCAACTCTTGAGAATCCTGAGGAGTGCCTAATTGATTTACCATCCTCTGCATTGATGAAACTGGATATTATGAAAATAATTAAAGCAAAACATTACTAATTCATTAATAAAACTCAATGAATTCAATAAAAATTTACTTAGTTGAAAAGTTTAATATAATAATTAACAAGGCCATTAACTATATACAGTGAAAACAATAACTTCAGTATCACAGAAAGTATTACATAATATGTATAAGCAATAACTGTTTTAAAAATACTTTTAGACCAGTACAATGTTCTTAATCAATTTGATTTAAGTGAAATACATATCCTGGACACATTTTTTAATGTACACTATGTAATAATTAATATTTTTTACGAGTTTCTAGAAAATGACATGTATTGAATATGCCTTTCCTTAAACAACATTACTGACTACACAAAAACAAATTTATTGCATATATCTTATCTTTGAACTATCAATTCAGTTAATTGAAAACACTCAAATATACTGTATTATAATATATGGTATTTAATACTTTGCACTTTGGTTTTCTTATGTAATAAAACATAGTAGTATAAATATTTGAGATTTTTAAGTTATGTCCCATCATTAGAACCAATAAATATTAATTGAAAACAAAAGTTCTCCATTTTAATTTTAATTATACTTGTAATTAAAAGAGTCTGTAACATATTTATACTTCCAGTAAAATAAATAGTAGTATGATTAAGATAACTATGAAACTGTGCAACTGATCAGTTGATGAATAAGCTCCAACGCCACTATCAGGTTGATTGTCAATTAGACAACAATGGCAAAGATTGCTGTCAAAGCGTCATTGAATTCAACATTACCTGCATTGAAACATCACAATTTTATTTGGAATGTGAATGTATAATATAACTAGCTGGGTGCCTGGTGTTGTCCAGTAACTTATTTATATTAGCTGGTGCAGTATTTAATTCTACAGTAATCTATTTGTCTACAGGTGATTAAACCATCAGATTGATCATCATTTTTTAAATCTTTTCACACCCTACATAATGAATTAAAATTGTACAAATAAATGCCGCCAAATGAATGTGTATAAATCTTAATTTAAACAATGCACCTACCATGTTTGCACACTTCAATGGCGAATTAATTGATAAATAAACACTCAGTGTGCACCCAATTACAATGGATCCAAAGTTGTTAGCAACAATTGACATCCAACAAATCTCTTGTAAGTATAGATCATAAAAATGGATAAGTAACAGAAGAGAAATGGGAAAAACATTAAAAAAAACAGAATACAAAAATATACGAGGAGGAAGATGAAAAGAAAAAAGCAACAGGATATTTAGTCCAGGACTTTACTTGGACTAAATTATATTTCTGTAAGAAACTTCCCAAAGATTTAGTTCAACATAATTGCTGTTATGGTTTTTGGCATCAGTAGCAACGGGTTTCAAACAGTTTCACAGCAGTGCTATGATGGTTAGCAACTTGTTTAAGGAGAGGTTTAGTTTGGCTGACATAGAAAGGAGGACAGAGGTTGCCATTGATCTATCATATGTGTAACAGCTGCAAGAATAACACACAAATGGAAAACCAATGAAGAACTCTGTAGCCAATTAATTGAGAGTTTGTATATGGAAAGATTTCAAATGAGAAGAGATCCATCTTCAACAAGGTTTTAAGGAAAATGCAAACGAAAAAAGCAATACACAAACAATATGTTATTGGGCGATAAGGAAGAAAACAATGACATGGCAATAAAGGGAGAAAAAACTTACAGACCAAGTCCTGTATGAATAATAATAAAATTAAAGCGCTTTAGAAATAGTCTCCAATTTCTTGCATAATGTATACATACATAGGATAATTTGCAACATATGGCTATATAAATACAGTTTAAAGTCAAATAACTGTAAAATATTATATTATGACCAAATATTTAAAATCGCTTCAATTCAGTATCATAAATATTGATTGATAATTCTAACAAAACTTATAATTAACCAAAAGAAATTACAAAACCATCTTGAGCTAAATTTAAGAGTAAGATTTTTCAAAACGTTGATAAAATTAATATAAATATGGCTTATAATAGTATACTTCCATTATATAATAAAGTAAATTATAATAAACTCAATGTTTCCACAGAAATTGTCTGCTGCTGTCATCAAAAGCCTGATGAAGGCGGCAGAGAATGTCCACAGTAATTTTGAGTTTATTTATAAGCAACAGATAAGTTGCATTACTGACTGTTTGGAAACCAATAATTAGCAAAAGGAACATAAAACTCACACAAAAATTAATATAAATTTTATTAACATTGGTTAAAAAATGAATTTTTGTTATCAATTTGAAATCTCAACTTGTGTAAAGCAAACAAGAAATTACAGATGAAAAATTAGATGTGCATGTTACATAAGCAATGAGACTGACATGTGCAAAAGCATTTTGCAACTACATGTTTCAGTCCTGATCTGAATCCTTTTTTTCGGGGGGGGGGGCGTTTTTGGCCTCATTTAAACATTAATAACTATTAAAATGAGCTATATCTATGCTATAAACAGTATGACAAAGTTTTCATAAAACAGATAACAATAAAATTTCGTGAAATTTGAAAAACACACAAATTCGCTTGATATTCTGGAACCATTATATAACAAATAATACAAACATACTTACCATTTTTTGATATCTTTTGTATATTTGTACCAATTGTCTGAGCCAATTTAAGAAAATCCTTCTCCCTTCCAGGCCCTCCATTGTGGTAGGACGAAAAACTATAGTTTCCTTCCATATTATTAAATGAAGATTATATTCTGAAATTATATAATCACATTAATATGTTGGCATATTAAATTAATAATCGTGTTCGGTAACTTAATTATAACAAAAAGTACAATAGATGTGAATAAATATAGAAAGATCGTGTTAACTAGTTTTAAAAGGTATTTATTCGTATATAATTCACACTTACTTCTTTTTTACAATGTCGTCTTAAATTTAGTGACAGTAAATAGAAACACAATTTATGACAACGAGATCACAGTACTTCCATGCTCAAGTGGTAAATGTGTTCAAGAACACATAGAGCATTGTTGATGAAACTGCAATAGTTAATATTAATCTTATTGATCTACAAACGCAGTCAAACTGACATAAGCAAAGAAACTGACACTAATGGGAGAGACTAAGAACTCATAATATCTTTGGTAAAGATCTTATTCATATCTCAGCGGTTCTCATACAATTGCACACTGGATTATCCGCAATGATGAGATAACATTATTCATATTTACGGGAACTAATTTGCTAGCATAGTAGCGAGAGAAAAAGACGTCAATTCTTCAGTAATTATTGATAACATATTATCATAGTTCGAATTAAATAATTACTAAATGACAACAAAATTTATTCTTTTTCAATTAAATAGTTTATCTGACAATTAAATATGTAATAAATGGGTGAAATCAGCCTCTTTGTCAGTTATTTTAATTTAAATTTTAAACATTGAGTCCCTCATTTGAGAATTCTTCTGGCACTAAAAAGAAATTTACAATGGATTACAAAATTTAGCTGTTCATGGAAACTCACTCCAGATTAGACAACATTAAGTATAAAAGTAGAAGTTCACAATGCATTAAGGAAACTAATAATAAAATTTTGAATTTCATATGAATACCATTGATATATTTCTTAAACACAAATAAATATAAGTATTCAAAAAATAGGATATTAAGATTATTTTCAAAAGCAATAATATTTTGAATTTTGTTAAAAATTTTAAATATGAAATTGAAGCGTGAGATAGGCACAATTTTGTATATAACATGAATTGTTTACATTGCCATGCAACATATGTAGTGCAGACAAAAAGATAATTAAAAATACCAATTTCGGAAAATATGAAGAACATTAAAAGCAGTTCACAAAATCATTCCATTTTATCTAAACACATAATAATAAATAAACATAAATTTGATTGGAACAATGTCGAAATTCTAGATGAAGAACAAAATTATTTCTCGAGAATACTGAGCGAAATGCTGCATATTAGAAAAAAATTCATCGTATCAATTTAAAAAGTGATAGCAATAATTTAAATTGTGTATATGATTCATTACTGTTGTAGCATTTGTAACTTGAAAGTTAAGTATTTAATATTTTAAATAATGTTAACTTTTTAAGAAATATCTTACAAAGTTCAGGTTTTTTTTTCAATTGTGGTTAATGAAGAACAGATCTGATAGATGTAGTATGTTTTTTGGTCGTGATAATAATATGAGAATCACCGAAGAATTGTTGGAAAGTATTCCTCTGCATGAAATTACAACTGGTGAAGATATTTTTATTGATTTAAGGCTAATTTGCGGAAAATTCGATCTTCCCCTGTAAGTACTTACGGCACTTAATCAATGGCGATGAAACTAATGGTTTTGTTTCATATCTGATACATTTCCAGATACCTATCCAGGTTAACAGAAAATCAGGACTTTCCACTGTCTTATTCACCAACGAGTTCTGTCTTTAAAGATGTTAACAATGAAGGAAGTAGGTTACTTAAAAGTTGTAAGTTTTGACTATTTTTGTTAGTGTTTAAGTTAAAACAGTAACAGAAATAGTGAACGTTATACTTTCGAGAAGACTGATCCCATTTACTTCGTTCTCTAAAGATTTAGAATCTGATATCGAAAATCTTACTTATTACACAGAAATTCGTTGGTTATGCTACTACAAAAGTTCTGAAAAGCGTCTATCTGCTGTAGAAATAAAAGATGAAAAAAAGGAAAATATTTTTTACAAGATACTTAGTGGGTAAAGGATTTTCAACATGTATTATAGTTCATTTGAACAATCTTCATATTACATTGAAATCCAAAGATCAATTAAACTGGCTTTGTGTAAAAATAATATGCAAATAAGGTTTTGACATTTTCCTATGCGAAAACAAAACCACAAAATCAAAGTTGCTCATTTTCACAATATTAAGTTATAATTGAAGAAATAAAGAAATCAGTAAATGTTATATTGAAGTCAGGGAGTTACAAGAAATTTTTTTCAATTGGATTTTATCTTTTCCCTTTGTCAAGTTCAAAATGCTCCCACTTCCCTGTTGTTGTTCTATGCAGCCCTCAGAAAGATTTGATGCAACCCTCCATGTTAATCTATATTGCGCAACCATTTTCATTTTCTCAAATCTATCACATCCCACATCCTTCCCAATATGCTTAGCGTATTCAATCCTTGGCCTCCCTCTTTTGCTCTTCCTCTAATGCTAATTTTATAAGATCCTCTTGTCTCAAAACGTTGCCTATTAAGCTATCCCTTCTCTTGCTCACAGTCTTACAAATTGGTCTCTCTTCCCCTATTCTGCTTAGAACTTCCTGTTTAGTTACCTTATCCACCCATCTGATTTTCAGCATTCTCCTATAGCACAACATTTCAAAATTTCTAATCTTTTCCTTTCTGTGACTCCTGCCGTCCATGTTTCGCATCAATATAACGCCACTCTTCATACGAACATTTTTAGCAATATTTTCCTAATATTCACACTTATATTACTCGTAAGTAAATTTCTCTATTTTGCGATAGCCTTCCTTGCCTGTGCTATCCTACACTTTATGTCTCCTATACTTCTACCATCACTAGTTATTATGCTTCCTTAAATTCCTTAAATTCTCTCATAATATCCCTTCCCAATCTAACACTTTTTGTTATTCTACTGTTTCCCATACTACATTCCATCACCTTGCTTTTCCCTCTATTAATCCTCATGTTGTACTTTCCTCGAGGGCCACATTCACGCCATTTATTATGTTTTACTAAAATCTTCTGGTATTCTTCATATTTCGTAGATTTCATAAACTATCCTTTAACAAACATGACATTGCTTCTTTGCCCGATCTTATCAATTACGCGAGAATGTTATCAATTCCTGGCAATTTACAATTACTCAGTTCTGTCAGCGACCTATCAAACGTGACCTTAAACTTCTTTCCCCAGTTCTTCATCCTCCACCCTTTCCTCTTCTATTACTGACAGATCTAAATTTCCTCCATTATACAGATTTTATAGATATTCCTTCCATCTTTCTACCTTTTCTTCTTTATCCAGAACTGGCTTCCCATCGACATTTCTGATGTTCTTGCTAATATTTTTCCTCTCTCCGAATGTTTATTTGATTTTCCTATAAGCTGCGGCTACTTTCCCTGTCATTATGAAATCTTCAACAGCTTAGCATTTATATTGGAGCCAAGCGTCTTTGGCTGCTTTGCACTCCCTATTTATCTCAGTCTTCAAGCGCCTGTACTGTTCTTTACCAATTCCAACTCTCGCGTTTTATATTTACGTCTTTATTAATCATTTTTATTATTTATTGTTTATCCATGATTTCCTATTGGTCTGAGTTTTGCTTCTTATTGTTTCGTCGGCTGCTCTCGTCATTTCTTCCTTCTAAAGTGTCCGTTTTTCTTCTAAATTGTTTCTTTCTCCTTCCTCTCTTAATCTACTCTCGATATCTTCTATGAAACTCTGAAGCACTTCATGTTGTTTCAGTTTTTCTAATTCCCATCTTTTTGTTTTAATTCCTTTCTTGAGTTTATGCATTTCTGCCTGCATTTCATAGTAAGCAGATTACACTTCGATACAGAGGGAATTCATTTAATTTCAGAATGATTTGGTTCTAAAAGACAAATATGGAGAATAAGGAATTCTTATTTAAGTCTCAAGTACCAAGAAATTAAAAAGTTTGCCGCACAAATTCTGTTTAGGGAGTTCGCATGTTATCAGTGTAAGCAACTAGTTTTGCCTATGAAATTAAATAAATCGTCATACTGATCAAGATTAACTTTTAAACATCCATCTGAATTTATGAAGAATGTTTGTTCTCGGTCTTTGAATCCAAATATTGAAGCAGTAGTAGAAGGAAAGCGATGCTAAGTATTGGCTAAAAAAGAATAGTTTCAGTTTTATGAATACATAAAATAAATTAAATAGAAGAAATTACGTAGTGTTTTAATTATCCTATCCATATTCCTGACTTCTCACTTCAGAAAATAAAGGAACTAAATTTGTAAATGGATGTGGCCCAAGTGAATCATACCATTCCGCCAAATGTTCCGCGTTTTAGTAGAGTTTGACACCCCTGATTTAGATCATGGGCTGAGATGTGCCTGTGTGTAGCTTCCTGTCATGTTGAAAACCGGTCCATGAGGATAAGCAGTAGCATTCAGAGGGCAGGTGCGTGTGGATATGAGGCGGGACTGTCCCGCGGTGATTCCCCACACATGACAGCAACGCTCTACTAATCGCAAATAACTTTCGCATCTACAATGTGTATAGATCAAGTTATTGCGCCAGCAAAGGGAAACTGACTGTGAAAAAATTTAAAGTGATCTAATTTATCGTTTTTTCTAATGAGTTGTGATAGGGAAGAGATTAGATTGAAAAGGCGAAAAATGGTGCTGCCAACAACAGAAATAATCAATTGTTTAAAGACAGTTAAGTCTTCTGAAGGCATATCCGTTCATAGAAATTTTGTGTGAAAATTGACTAATTTTCGGGATTTCAGTGGCCTAGTGGGGAATGTAATGTTTTGCAATTAAAAATAAGAAAGTGAGAACTTTCCCAGTGTGAATTATGAGTAAAACATGTCCTGGTTTCCAATATTGTCACATATTTATTAATACACAATGTTTCCATGAGGCGTGTTCTGTCATAATTCGCCAGATGAATTGAGGTTACTTGTATTACATATAATAATTATATTTAATTAAAAATCTGTAACCACAAATAATGGATACGTTGTATTTTAATAAATATAACCAAGTTCGAAACCCGATAGTGGCTAGATAAGTTTTATTAAGTACTAATAAAATTGAAAATACAGACAAGTTTTCATAAAACTATTTTAATTAATATTTATGTAATATATATTTACAATGTTTCGTCCATATTTGGTAAGCAAGCAAAAATTTAAAAAAATATTTATAATGTAGATTACAAAATATTGTCTTAAAATATAAAAAGCATAATTTATTTTCAATAAAATAAATAAAAAACTTGTATATTAAATAGATAACGTATACGTAAAAGATATGTCATGATAAAATTTCTATCTTTTTTTTTAAGTATCGAAACTCTGGGCAATCAAAATGCCCGTCTCGTATTAGGAAACTCGAATTCTGCCGTTTATTGGTGACGATTGTGATAATGCAGGCTGAAAATGAAGAAACTCAAGAAAGGAATTAGAATAAAAAGATGGGAAATAGAAAAACTGCAACAACAGGAAGCGCTTCAGAGTTTCAAAGAAGATATCAGGAGTAGATTAATAGAGAAAGAGAAACAAACAATATAGAAGAGAAGTGGGCACTCTTAATCGAAGAAATGACTAGAGCAGTAGAAGAAAAAATAGGAATAATAGCTCGATCCAATAGAAGAGCGTGGATAGCAGAAGAAATTATAAAAATGATTGACGAAAGCCGTAAATATAAAAACGCGAGAGATGAAAATGGTAAAGCGCAGTACAGACGCTCGAAGAATGAGATAGATAGGAAGCGAAAATCAGCCAAAGAGGCTTGGCTACAAGAGAAATGCAAAGCAGTTGAAGATTTTATGGTGAAAGGGAAAATGAACGCAGCTTATAGGAAAATCAAAGATTCATTTGGCGAGAGGAAAAATATTAGCAAGAACATCAGAAGAGTAGATGGGAAGCCAATTATGGATAAAGAAGAAAAGCAGATAGGTGGAAGGAATATCTAGAAGAGCTGTATCATTGTGGAAGTCTAGATCAGTCAGTAATAGAAGAAGAAGAGGAGGTGGATGACGAAGAGTTGGGCGACAAAATTTTAATGCCAGTGTTTGATAGGGCGCTGAAAGACCTGGTTATGGTAAAGCGATAGGAATTGATAACATTCCAGCAGAGTTGATAAGAGCATCGGGCGAAGAAGCAGTATCATGGCTGTTCGGGATAGTTTGCGAAATATACGAAACAGGAAGAATACGAGAAGATTTTAGTAATTATACCCATACTGAAGAAAAAGACTGGGGCTGATAGATGTGAACAGCACATAACACTTAGTTTTGTATCCCACGCATGCAAAACATTGACGAAAATAGTATATAGGCGAATGGAACGTCGAATAGAGATCAGTTTGGTTTTAGGAAGAATATAGGGACAAGAGAAGGTATATTAACTTTACGATTAATTTCAGAAGACAGTCTGAAATGAAAAAACCGGCCTATGTTCATGGCATTTGTAGATTTAGAAAAAGCGTTTGATAATGTAAACTGGAACACGCTATTAAGGATTTTGAAGACAACGAGAATAAAATATCGAGAAAGGAGGCTAATACATAACCTCTACAGAAGACAGGCAGCAGTAATTATAATAGAAGACCAAGAAAATAAACCAGAAATAATGCTGTTTAACTTATATAGAGAACAGGCGATGAAGAAATTAAAACGGAATATGGAAAAGGAATCATACTGCAAGGAGAAGATATTGTAGTATTAGGGGAATCAGAAGAAGACTTGGAAACCATAATAAATGGCATGAACATAGTCCTGGAGAGAAAGTTCAATATGAGATTAATAGAGGGAAAACCAAGGTAATGGAGTGTAGGATGGGAAGCAGTGGAACATCAAAGGCTGTTAGATTGGGAAGGGATATTTTGTCGTAAGTTCAGGAAATTCTGCAACTTGGGAAGCATAATAACTAGGGGCGGTAGAAGTATAGTAGGCAGAAAGAGTAGGATAGCACAGGCAAGGAAGGCTTTCGCGAAAAATAGGGATTTACTTACGGGTAATATAAGTGTGAATATTAGGAAGTCGCTGTATGGAGCGTGGCGTTATATGGGTACGAAACGTGGACGATAGGAGTTGCGGAAAGGAAAAGAATAGAAGCGTTTGAAATGTAGTGCTATAGGCGAATGCTGAAAATCAGATGGGTGGATAGAATCACAAACGAGGAAGTTCTAAACAGAATCGGGGAAAAGAGAACAATATGGAGGACGTTGACTAAGAGAATAGATAGATTAATAGGCCACGTTTGAAGACACGAGGGTCTTGTAAAATTAGCATTGAGGTAAGTGTCTGGGATAAGAACATAAGAGGGGAGGCCAAGGATGGAATACGCTAATCGAGATTAGGGAGGGTGTTATAAGGAAATGAAAAGGGTTGTGTAAGATAGGTTATCATGAAGGATTGCATTAAACCAGTCTTAGGACTGAATACCACAACACACAACATCATAAAGTAACGATAACACATTGATACAGTTGGAATACTATTTTAATATATACTTTCTAAGTGTGGGAGGTGGTTCCTCGAAAGAGGAAAACTGAGTGAACTGGAGTAGCTGTTGCATCGGCTTGAACCGAGTGCGAAACCTTCTTGCTATGTCCAGACATACGTCCACTGCTCCCGTAAAAGCACCGACCCGAAGCGTCTGACAAATTTTTGATTTAGTTTTTCTGTCTGCTCAACTGTGGAAACAACGAAACATCGTTCTCCTCGAATCTGGGTTTTCTTTAGGAGCTTGCCGACTATCATTAAATGTTATCACAACGAATAAAATTCACGTAGATATTTAATTTCGCTCACACCAAATTTATGGTAGCGGAATTAGTTATTTCTCTCTTATATTACGTAGTTTCAGCAACATTTCAGTAGTGCAGATCGTACAGCATATTTTGAGATCAAATCTGGATACATATTTTATCATAAATAAGTGTTGAAAATAATCGATCCGTGAAAATAATTTTTACTTCGCCGAGCGACGCCTTTTTTGATATATTTTTTCGTCTTTACATTTTTCCGTATCTCCGTACAGAATAGTTTGAAATTGTGGTGGGGGAAGACTGTGACTTTTGATTTTCATTTAAACATTTAACGTTTACACCCCATTTAAATTTTGGATGAGGGTTCACTTTTAATAACATTAAAATATGGATCATTTTAACATATATATTATTGAAATTATACAAAAATCTATTGGCAATATTAAAATAATTTTGTTACTAAATATAATACTATGATCTATTTGAGAATTTTACTATCATTTTAAACTTGCTCCGAACAGATGCATAACCTACCGGTTGGCCGAGGTGGTTAGAAAAATTACACCAATTACGTGTCGAACACAGAGAAAACAAACCGCGCCGTTAAATTTAACCCCATTTATTCCAAGAATAGAAGTAATTTATGTCCCCAGAATTTTGATATTATATAAAAAACGAAATTATCACGTCAACGAGAGAACATTTTGTAAGTGACGTGGTAGTCTGGTTGAGCTGTTGACTGCTCCGGCTCGGATGTTCGTCTGAGGGGGAGGAAGACGAAGCCAGGACCCCTGGTGCTGTGTCTCGCTGATGGACCTCTCATCTCATCTCTCAGGTCGCTGGACTCGGCAACTGATTGTCTATTTGCTTCTCCTGACGACTAAGTTATACCGTCCAGGAACAATTGCTGGCTCTGGACTTCTCCTCTCAGCTCTCACTGTCCGTTCTTTTTTTAATTTATTTTTTATTAAATTTATTTATAGTTGCTTCAACAAAGTAGTCATTAGCAACTTATACGAAATTACAATAACCAGTACTTATTCATCTTTAGATTAACAATTTTATACACTTTAACTTTTTGTTTTCAATTCAAAACTTAAATATTCGAATGATATATAATAAAAAGTTTACAATTAATGGTACAATTAAGTTTTTTTTAAGAATTTTATTAAATTTTCTTGTGCAATTTTCCCTTTTACAAACTCGTTGAAATCATTTTCTTTTAAAGTTTCTTTCCTCTCATCATTAAATTTCGGACAGTTCTTCAACAGGTGTTCAACTGAAATCTGGATATTGCACTGATCACAAATTGGTGCGGGGGTCTTTTGTTATAATGTAAAGATTTAATTTTTGTATGTTCAGTTCTTACTCTCAAGTTTATTTGGTCTCTTCTCTTGACTTTTTTGTTGTGTTGTAATGCGTAGAAGTCGTTTGTTTCATAATGGATCTTTTTAAATAACTTTCATATTGTATTTGATGACTATGTTAGCTTTTCTCGGGCTTTTATCCATAATTCTTTAAATGCATTTGTGGGGTGGTTTTTGGGGAACATTTTCCAGGGAGGGTCATTGCAGTTCTGTAGTGGTTTAATCTGTGGTAGAGCATATTCTATTTGGTCACAAATTTTTCTGATTTTTGTACAGAAAGGGACGTATCTGGATGAATACTTGTTGCAGGATTGATGCCTGGAGAGGATTACATTTCTAATTATTGGGTTGGGTTCTTGAGCTTCCATGAGGATGCCACCAATAGGACTCGTATGGAAGCAGCCTGTTGCTATTCTGAGTGCTGTATTATGTACGGTGCCTAGTTTGCAGAGTATACATGCATAATCCATTTTTGACCTAATCAGATTTCTATAGGTGAGAAGTAAAATAAATCTGTCCCAATTTTTACCAGAAATTACTTTTAAGATGTTTAGACGGGTTTTACATTCTTTGATGATTGCGGTCTCATGCTTTCCGTAAGTGAGTTTCGTATCAAAAGTAATTCCCAATACTTTATGTTTTGGGCAGTACTTATCGCCTCGTTTCTGAGGGGGGCTGGATTAAGTTTGTATTGTATTGTATTGTATTTGCTAATAATCTACAATTGGGCGCAAGCCCGGTGGCAGATACATAATTAAATATACATAATTATAAACTAAAGAAAGATAAACATGTTCTGTGGATGCCCTGAAAGAGAAAAGAGAAACACTTCACTTCACTTTAGTTTTTTATATTCGGAAACACATTTATATTCCAAAATTGGTCTAACTAGAGATAAGTATGCCACCTCCTTTGTTTTTGAACTTCCCTTTTTTAAGTTCCTCATAATGAAATGTAAGGAATTCCACGCTTTTCGGGCCGTCAAATTCACTTGTTCCTCCCACCCAAGTCTGTTGTTGAAATATATCCCCAGATATTTGCAGCTCGTTACCCTTGGAATTAGTTCCCTACCTATTCTATATTCTGTCTCATTTAACAACGTGCGTTTAGTAAACGAGATTGAGCTGCTTTTCTTTCCATTGATTTTCATTTTATTTTCCAGAGCCCAGCTATTAACTTTATCTAGATCTTCTTGTAATAATAAAGTGTCTTCCTCGTTTGTTATCTTTCTGTATATGATACAGTCGTCAGCGAAAAGCCTTACCCCTGACTTCAAGTAATTCGGTAAGTCATTAATGAATATTAAAAACAGTAAGGGGCCGATTACAGAGCCTTGGGGAACTCCCGATGTTACAGCGCCTGAATCCGAAAATTGTTCCCCGATTTTGACTTTTTGCGATCTGTTGCTTAAGAATTTTTCTACCCATAGTAACACTCTTTTATCTATACCTGTTTTATTTAATTTATCCAATAGGATAACATTGAATTGCACTTTTGTTTGGAGAACTTGAGTACCGTTTTCTGGGACCAGGAGTGCAGCTGATTGAGTGCGTTTTGGATGTTGTTTCTTGTGTCTTGCACGTTGTTTCCTCTACCTAGAATTGTCAGATCGTCAGCATATTTGCCAACAATCACAAGGAGCGTTATGTTTTGATCAACTTCCTTCCTGGTCAGCAGAAATAGTGTAATAGTTGGGATTGATCGTTGTGGAACCCTATTTTCTATTTTAGTGGCTCGTGATAGGTGACCGTTTACTATAGTTTTAATCATTCGATTGCTGGAAAAGTTTACTATAAAGTGTGACATATTAGCCTGTATTCCGTAGAGGTGAAGCTTATTTTATATGTAGCGGAGCCACACCATTCCGTATGCTTTTTCTATGTCGATGCATGCTGCTATGACGTGTTGGTTGTTATTTCCTAAATGCAAATTGGTTGTTTTCAATTAATCGGTATTTTTCCAAAAACCATTTAAGTCTAGCGTTGATGATTTTCTATAAGATTTTGGACATATTACAGGTAAGTGAGATTGGTCTGTAACTTGCAGGTTCTGATTTGTCTTACCCTGGTTTAGGAACTGGGATGACGATGGTTTCATTCCATTTGCTTGGTGTAGAGTGATTTGACCAAACCTTGTTGTACATCTGAAGTAGGAGAAGTATTCCTTTAGGTGGAAGATTTTTAATGAGAATATTTGGAATTTTGTATGAGCCTGGAGCTGAGTTTTTTGATTTTTAAGGGTTTGTAACAGTTCATCTACTGTGATGGGTTCATTTAGGAGGAGGATATCAGGATTTTTACTGTTTGACTCAGTAGGTATTGGCTGTTTTTCTTGTTCCATTTTATATTTCATAAAGGTTTTGTTGTGCCGACGTCCTGTGGTGTAGTGGCTAGCGTTGCTTCCTCACAACTCAGGGGTCCCGGGTTTGAATCCTGGCATGGGCTTGGATGTCTGTGTCGTCATGGTCGCGATGACCGGGATTAAGGCTGCTGGGGAATTGATACACTAACCACGTATCACCCCAAATTCGGAATGTGTCACGCCAGATGACAGTCCGCAGCCGCCTCGGTGGGCCTAAGCCCTCAAGAGGGCTGTTGAGCCATTGAAAGAAGAAGAACAAAGGTTTTGTTGTAGTTTGAAGAGCCCGAGGTGGATGCAAACGTATCAACTAGTATGTTGGCGATTTCTTATTCATTGTATGTATATTCTTGGTTGCGTCTTTTATATATTTATTTGACCTCTTTTGAAGTTACCTTGAATTTTTCTTATTGTATTACAAGATTCCTTTATATCCACCTGGTGGTTCAGTCCCGCAATTTTGTTTATCCATGCTGTCCGTTCTTCTCCCCCGTTCACCACATCACTCTCTTCTTTCCCTACCTTTTTTATCATACGTCATTTTCTCACATCTTCATCACCAATCATATTTTTAAATATGGAAAGTAAATGCCCCCTACTGCCCGCGAATTTGGTCAATCCTCGCTATTTTGACCCTTGGCGGGGAGAAATAATTTATGCAGGGGCACGCGTATCCTGCTTTATGCAAAAAATCACACCTCTTTGTCCTGACAAATATAACGCCTACACCGTAAAGTTCTCCAGATCGTTATTTTCTCATCCCCCCCCCCCCGAACACAGAACAAACAACTTGTATACCAGGCGGTCAGCCGGATACTAAGAAAAAAGAATCTATATATTTTAAAACTACGTAATAACTAATAACTGAACGTCTAGTACATATCTATCTTAACAACTACTTAATATCTAATATTCACTACATGTGGTTTACTACAAAATCCACATTATTATTTAAACCAAATGTAACAAATATTTATAATAACTTAGGGAATAAAAGTAAAAAAAAAAGAAACGAGAAACGTAATTTTTACAAAGCTAAGTTTTCTGCGAAGTGAACGGTGACCTCCGCGTCTTCGTAGTGACAAGGTCACTCACTCACTGCCTTTGACTGTCCAGGACGCAAGTGGACACGGATGTCCGGATAACTGTGCGCTCCTAACCTGTAAGCGGGGGCGTCTGTCATCTAGATCAGCAGTTCCCAATAGACCAGACACTAAATATTTTCATTTTCTACTCTTAGCTATAATTTTGTGAGCTTGCATTATTGTGAAACCTATGAAACAGGAAGACTGCCAGCAAAATTATCACTATACCGAAGAATACTTGGGCTGATGAATTTCAGCAGCACACGACAATTAGGTTAGTATCTCATGCGTGCAAAATATTAACGAAAATAGTGTATAGGAGAATGCGACTTAGGAGATCAGTTTGGTTTTAGAAACAATGTAGGGACAAGAGAAGAAATATTGACTCTCTGTCTAATTTTAGAGGACAGGGTAAGAAAAAATAGGACATTTATAGATTCAGAAAAAGTGTTTAATATAGTTAAGTGGAACAAACTAGTAAGAATTTAGAAGATGACACGATCAAAATATCGAGAAAAAAGTTTTATCCATAATCCCTACATATGGCAGTCAGCAGTAATTAGAATTTAAGGGAAAGAAAATAAAGCAGAAATCAAGAAAGGATACAGTCTGTCGCCCATGCTGTTTAACTTATATATATAGAACAGGTGATGAAGAAAGTTAAAGGGGAATATGGAAAAGGAAACATACTGCAAGGAGAAGGAATAAAAACCCTACGCTTTGCCGATGATATTGTAGTATTAGGGGAGTCAGAAGAAGACTTGGAAACCATAATAAATGACATGAACGTGATCCTGGAGAAAGAGTTCAATATGAGGATTAATAGAGGTAAAATCAAGGTAATGGACTGTAGTATGGGAAATAGCGGAATAACAAAGGGTGTTAGATAGGGGACGTATATTTTGACGGAAGTTAAGGAATTTTGCTATTTGGGAAGAATAATAACAAGGGATGGTAGAAAAAATGTTCGTATGGAGTGTGGCGTTATATGGGTGCAAAACGTCGACGGTAGGAGTTGCAGACAGAAAAAAATAGAAGCTTTCGAAATGTGGTGCTATAGGAAAATGCTGAAAATCAGATGGGTGGATAGGGCAACGAACCAGGAAGTTCTAAGCAGAATAGGGGACGAGAGAACGACTTGGAGGACTTTGACTGAAAGAAGGGAATGATTAATGAGTTATGTTTTGCGACATAGAGGGTCTTGTAAAATTAACATTAGAGGGAAGTGTGTGGGGTAAGAACAGAAGAGGGAAGCCAAGGATGGAATATGCTAAGCAGATGAGGAATGTGGTAGCTATGCAGAAATGAAAAGGTTAACAGAGGATAGGTTAACTTGGAAAGCTGCATGAGACTAATCTTACGACTGATTACCATAACAACAACATTACGTGGTAACAATATTATATATACACAATATTTACTAAAGCTACGTGCACTTACGTACACTGCACTAGCACATGTAATAAAATTTGTACTTCTGCGTATATCCAAAGTCACTCATTTTCACTGTCGTATTTAAAAACTTTGTTAACCTTTATGATAATGCCCTATTCTAGGATCTGACATAAAACAATTTCTATATTTTGCAATTCAGCTTGAAACACATTAAACATTTGTCACTTCCTCTCGTTCATTACTAACCTTCCATATTCATCATGAGTGGCAGTATAGTTTTATTTAATTCATTAGCAAAACAAAAATCTATGTTATTTTACTTTTGACCCGTAGTGACTATTCTGAAGTGCTTTTGGAAAGATAGTTACGTAATTCCGTAACTTAGTTCATTAAAGGGCTGAAGTGAGCTTATTAACGGCGAATCACTGGTAGTCTTCCAGGCAGTTTTTAATTATTATTAAATTAAATTCATTATGAATTTACAATAAAAAAAATGAATGTGTTGAGGGTAGGCTTGTGGGAGCCTTATTATCCCAGATATTTCTCCTCACAGGAAGGATGGGGCTTACCTTTGGTGATGCCTCGATCTATCTTCTTATCTTTTAGGATGTTTATGTACTGGGGTAGCAGACCTTAGGCATAGGGTAAGAGATGTCCGCTGATCACATTGGATTGGTCGGTCAGCTGCTTCCTAATACTTGTGGAGAGACGGAGAAGGAAATGCTGCCGCCCCACAGTAAACGTTTCTTCCGTCATTCAGAAGAGCATGAGAATAGTACCCAATAACCCGACCTTGCCGATGTATGCTTTCTAGGGTTTTCCCTGCATCTCTTTTAGATGAATCATCGGGTAGGATCCTTAAACTATAGTCCGGGCCTTAGTCAACCTTGTTCTACATTCCACATCACACCTTTTAATTCCCTTCCTATGCTATTACAGGGGAGTTGCCAGTTTCAGGATCACCCTCACGTAGCCTTTTATCCAAAGAAAGGCCAATGTGTTCACTTAGGGGCAGTTATGCTGTTTACTGGCGTTGTGATGTGTCTCTAGCGGCTGGGCATAGCTTTCTATGTCTTCTTTTGAAGTGAGGTTCTAATAGGGGTTGAAGTGGGGCATATCTGGGTCCTTGTTGCATGCCGTGTTGCACAACACATTCTTTTCCAGTAACATTGTTATTTTAGGTCCATGTGTAACGTGTGGTTGCTTACGTCGCACGGAGCGTTTATTAATATTCGGAGTAATTTTGACTGTATTACCTGGAATTTTAGACTTTTCTGCGCATCCTAAAATTTCAATTGAATACAACTATAAATGTTCATCATCTTGTGCGGAAGAATTATATTTTGCAATTAATATAATGTGTTTTTTTCGATAAGACAAATTTTTATTGTTTTTTAATCGTTTTTTTCTTGTGGTTTTTACTGTGATAGTTCTAAGTGTGCCCAGAGACTAGGGTTTATTAATGTTATTTAAATTTATTTGAGGGCATTGGTTTACTCTGAGCGTAAAGTTCGCATGTACGGATTTTGCGAGTTTATTTTTATTCTCCATATATGGTCATTAAGGTGAGTTTGAAACATTTTTGA